>CM022541.1:14736731-15936731 GCA_012273795.1 Dendrolimus punctatus | reverse complement strand
TTTGTATATATCGTATCTTCGCGAAATTGTGTGATGAACTTTAATTGTATTTACAATAGTTAATCAGGGAGAGCTTTGGTTTTTATATTATTAATAGCTATCTTTAAAATAACAACTTTTAACGATCAGATTTTAATATTATTGGCCATTCGTTCCTATATTTATAATATTTATTTAATTTCTTAATATACCGAAATCAACATATTTTTAATTCTTTTAAAGTCTTTATTAATCATTTCTTCAATTTGTAATATTAATTTTATTTTAAACTTAACGATCATTTTATCACTAACCATATAGTTACAAATTGGTTTAGATTTTAGAATAATCATTTTTATTTTGTAATAGTTATTTAGATATATTCTATTAGTCCCTACCATTAAATTTATACATGATTATATAACAAATTCTGTTGTATATTATTTTAAAATAGTCTAAATTAAATAATGAATAGCTTTCATGATGTCAAGTAGGTTACAGCAAGTAATAAGCGCCTTGAATTTCTTAAGTATTTAAAGTAATTTTTCTTTGAACATTTTTACTCAAAAGTTTGTACTAATTTCGTATGGGGGTTCTCAAAATATACTACGAATATCGTTTACAGCGTCAATGAGACTAGCAGCCATATAGCATGGGGCTTACTCATGGACGAAATATTGTACTACAAGAGTTCTGAAGCCCAATTCTGTTATTACTATTTTGTCAAAATCGCCAGACATTGTCGTTACAATCGTAGCGTTTGCTTTATTTCGGAATTTTGTCAATTCGCGAAATAAAAGTTTGAAATGTTGGTAGCTGTTTAACGTTCATTTTAGCTAATGCAATTTCTGATAATAGTATTAAGATATCGAGAAGATATTGTGGATTTAGCAGAATATGAATTTTTGACACTATCGCAAACTATTGAAATAGCATAATTGGGCCTAACAGAGCTAGGTCCATATATGGATCCATAAAGCATTACTTATTTAATTGGATAGCGTATTATTTTAGAAGTAAATGAGAATGAATTGGTATAATATGGTTACTCGTTTATAATATTGTTGTTATTTTTGTGTTGATGTAGCTAAAAGCAGGCATCAGCTTTTGTATGACCTTGCAAGGTAACGTTACACCGTCACCATGAGATATTCTACCAGCTGGTATTCACACTTTCGTCTGAACAAGGCATCGTACATTTGTAAAGTCACAGTTAAAATTCGTAAAGCTGAGAAGTAATTTGTATTAGAAATGCAAAAAACTTTTTATCAAAATCACTGCTACGAGAAAGCCTACCCAGAAAACTGAGTTCAATGCCAGGCTATATGCTAAGCGAATTATGAACCTGTCCCTTTGTTTAGGGGTACTATCCAAAAGATTATAGTACTTTAAAGAAAAATAGTAAATTTTAAATAAAAAAAATTATAGATTTCTTCGGATTTTTCATTTTGAAACAAAAATACTTTTATCCTTTTGGGTTTACATGAAAACCCTGCAAAATAAAATCTTTTCTATTCTAATTCTAATAACTTATATTGAATAAATATATGCTTTAAGATTTACACCTTCGTTTGGAGCAATTAAAATTTACTGTCTGTTTTCTCTATATATATATATCACTATCACAAAGATTGGATGGACCATAATGATACGAATGTGAACGCTCTATAATGTGTTGTGTTAATAGCAACAGTTTGTAAATTACAAATTTAGATACGTACAATGCATTCAGAACAATTCTATATACATATTTTAAGCATATTATGCTGGATCATAAAATACCGGACATTATGTGGGTAGTACGAATAAATAAGATAAACCAGCGCCTCCTTGCTTAGCGCTCGGGCCTCAGTGGCGCGAGAGCAGCAAGAGAGGCGCGACGCCGCCGCTAGGATGCCGGGGAAGCTATTGCCCCGCCAGACAGCACCGCGCCACCGGAGCCCCGCGCTGCACGGGGCTCCAGCTCCAGCGAGAGAGTGTACTGACGCTCCTCTAATATTATTAGCGACGGATCCAGCAGAAAGTCGCATACCTTAACACAATAATTAATTCGAAAAATAATTATATACGGATATTAAAATACATATAATTATATATTTCGTTCATAAATAACACTTAATTAGTCAGTAGCTAATTATTTCGCAAAAGCATCAATCAATCGATCGACCGCAGGCAATTGTAAAATTTAGCGCGGACAAAAAACTCCTCCATTCTTGAGGGATTCCACAAGTTAAACAACCTACTTATACATGAAATTTACTGTTAATTGGGTGAGGGTGATTTGTAACATGAAATCTTGTAATGTTTAATTTGAATCTTTTTGCTTTTTATCTAAATGTCGTATAAAATATGGTTAAACTCGTACGAAATATTACGTTTAATAGAGAATGAGCCAACAACTACTTTAAAATTAATCATAGTCTGTACATGATAGACTTGAAACAGAGATGCTAACACTTAGAAGTGAAATTAGGTTTATATTTTATACAGGGGAAATCCGATTGAGGATCATAGGCCGCGCTAGGGGGAACGGTCGCAGCCCGTGTGTGGGATTCGCCAGGTCGGCGTGGCACTAGCACCTAACGTATGAAGTGCTATTGCCACGCCTCAATTAGGGATAACCACTAAAAACCCCTGTCCAATCCTCTAATGTCTGCTGTCCAGGCTGTGGGCTCACTCGCACATTTACTTCCAGCCCGGACGGTCCTTTTTAAGGCCTCGCACATATATTATAGAAGTAACACAAGTATTATAAAAATGTGGTATAATTCTAAAAATTAACCTGGCATTCATTTTTATTACCAAACCACATGAAATAACCTGGAGAAATTCTACAAAAAAATTGATTCGTACCTTTGGTATATGATCGATTTTATAAGGGGTTTGCTGAAAGTTTCTGATTTCTCGAATCACATGAGCTATCTGTAATTAATAAAAATATAATTCAGTAATATTCTACACATCAAGTACATAGTGTGTTATTAAAATATATACTATGTATATATGTTTTATTATATATAAACTTACCATTCTCATTTTAGAAAAATTGAGTAGTCCATCTGGTGTGTAATTAGAAGTCCCTTCGTCTATAAATGATAAGTCCGATAAATACATTCCCAAGTAGGGAATGCACGGTGGATCACATCTACAAATTATAAAAAACATAAATGTAAAGTTAAATTGTAGTATTAACGCCAGTAATAAGTGACATCCTTTAATTTAGGGTGCTTAGAAGAAATAGTTCTGAGTAATAAAATCACCTATGGTCAAAACCTCTTCCGTGCAGTGGTATTTAACGATGGTCTAGTTCACGAGAACGTAGAAATCTTGATTACCATTCCCAAAACGTTACGTTTATTTACTATGGTCTCGGTGTCAATAGTATCGGACCCAGAGTAGTCCCTTGTGTGTCACCGAACATAGACTTGCTTAGTTTGGGAATACAATATGGATGTTAAAACTTGTCTCTTTACTTTTTATTACTAATTATCTTTGATTCAATGTATTTTACAAACTTGAACCATTTACACATTTATTATAGTATAGATAGATGTATGTAGTATTAATTGGTAAGAATTAATTAATATTATTATTGCAATAGAAGAATTACCAACCTATGTAAAGCATCACGTAAGATTCTAAATCTGCATTCGGATGATATTATAGTCTGCATTCGTTCTATTGTTTGTTTGCTCTGAAAATAAATTAAAACAGTGAACGTTAGTAATTCTTTATTATGTTAAAAAAAGCATAAAATACTCTACTTTTAATACTATTTAAAATAATAATTTGTATTGATTATAAAATAAAAATTTGAGGGAACGCTTTTGTATTAACGGTAAACTGCTTATTATAAATTTAATAAACTAAAATCAAAATAACACTTAACTAGAAACTTCTTACTTTTAAAAACAATTTGTAACAGGATGATGGTAAAATGAATAAAAAAAATAACCATAACAATGTTTTAAAGAAATACTCCTAACCGTCTTAGAGACTTTATCCCATGTTTTCTTAAGTCGATATACAGACGTGTTTGAAAGTGCTGCGCAAACTTGCAGCACTCCATTGAAGTTGTGTAGACAACGTGCGATATCCGCTACTGCAGCCCATTTTTCGATTGCTGCTACTCGACCTACAACAAGTACATTCTGTTTAATTACCACAATATTATAAGTATCAAACCTAATTCATAAATACGAAATTGAGTTTGTTCCAACATGTATATATTTTTTTGCCTCCGTTTAACCTTGGATACAAACAATTTTCTTTGAATTGGGTATAAAAGGTATTGCAATCTACCAACAGAAAGTGAACGAAAATATTTAGCTTTTATTACTATTCTGAGAAAAGAACAGTAAGTCTTTTGACATACCAGCCAAAGTGTACTTCTTTAAAATCTCCGATATCACCAGGTTCGAGATGTGGTTGAAATGAGACGTCATCATCAGGATGTGTGGCGCTCTATCAGCCTTATCTGCTTTCGTCCAAGCTTGACCTAGAAATTCCCTAAAAGGGCACACTATTTATAAATAATAGAATCTTTTTAAAATTCTGAATTCAAAATATTTGCAAAATTTTGAAGTTATTCGTCTAAATTTTAGTTTATACTGATTTTAAACAGATTAACAAAATTAAATCAGTTGAAAATTGCAGCACTGAAAAGCCACGATGGTATTCAATGAGTCAATGACGTTAGATGATTCGAGTAAATTTATATGGATCACTGGTCGATCTATCCAAGTTGAAGGAAGAAAGAAACCGTTTTGATATCGGCTTTAGCTGGTAGCTGTGGTATTTGGAGATAATTCCTTTTTCAAGATATCAGTATCAACTTGAAATATCCTATTGCAGGTTTTGTTCTTTTCTACTGTAAGGACATGGATTTTACATCAAGCAAGATCTTTAAGATGGCTTCATGGGTTTCACGTATCGATAAAGCCGAAGTGTAAGATTAATCTGCACGTGATATTAACATAAATAATACAGAACCAGCTGTATTTTCTGTGCCACCATGACTTGAATTAAAAGGACTTTAATAATTTTGGAATGTAGGAGATTCTATTGATCATATATTAAATTCTGTATAGGCTAAAGAAAGCGAAAACTAGGTTATAGAATTTAAAGCAGTATTCGGTAATTGTTGTTTCATACTCGCTCTCGATAGAACTGAAGATTTGATAGTCCAGATATGTCATTTGCTCAGCTATTTCTAAAGCTGATAATGTTTCAACACTCTCTTTAGTCGGTACCTGAAATAAGATAAAAACTAAATAAGTGAAGCTTTTCTTTATCACTCCAAAAATTCGGATTCTACTAAATCCGCCATATCGTCTCGATATCATATCGATATCGCGGCAAAATAATAGTACCAAAAATTGGTATTGCTATTAATAGCAAAGGCGTTAGCACAAATTAATATTGAAACGCTCGAAACATTATAACCATTCTTTTCGCGAGTTTTTGCTTATAAATATTTACAAAGTAATGTGCCACGCTCATTCAATTGGAATTAATAGAATACCGATATCAGGAAACGCATGACTGAGACGATAGTGTCCGTCGATTTTGGCGAAATAGTCATAGCAGAATTGGTATCGGGTCCCTGTTATTAAAGCGGTTACAACATCTAAAATTACTTTTAAAGCGATGATAGTATAATTTATAATAAATAATCTCTAAGATTCTATATTCATAGACCATCATTTCAATTTTATTACAAGTCGAAATTAAAAAAAGTGTTAACTCACAGTTGGTGGTGCAAATAGAGCTTTCAGATCCACGGCTCTATCGGGTGCTCGTTCCAATAAACGGAGTAATTGCGAAGCGGCCTTGTGTTCGGCTGGAAGTAATCCTGGACTTCCCTCTATCTCTTTTAGGAAATCCATAGTTGAACCACGTAGACGCTCATTCGACCAAAAGTCGTGTGAGTGCTTTGATATCCAATGCCTAAGAAAAAGTAATTTATTTTTATACTATTTTCTTACAACGTTATTTAAATTTATGAAAGCGCCTTTAAATTAAAGTTTTTTTTTAAAAATTTCGTACATAGCAGTTTCTGGTTATCAAGATGGGAAAAAGTCGTTCGTTTCAGCGTCTCTCAGACTATCACAAAGTTTTGTAGATTAAATTCTGCATAGACCATACCTTAATACATTAAGAACCCTCATAGTAGCTGCTGTAGATATAACTGAATCTCTTCTATTAGCTGGTGGTGAAGTAGGAGGTGGTGATCTTGGATTCGATGATGCTGATGTAGCTACAGCAAAAGCGGCCGCAGCTGTTGATGTGCTGCTCCTAAACCGAAATAATTATAATGAAGTTGATTGTTAAGGTTTTTTCAGAATTTTGGTGTAGTAACATCTATTTGTAATGTCTAAACATGTGTGTTGTTCTATGAGTATCCATACTAATTAAAAGAATAAAATAAGTATGTTGGCTTCAATCTCAAAAGCTGTAAAAGCAATCATTAAAAATAGTTACGAAAATGGTTTTGTAGATATCAAATAATTTTCTGTATTTGGCACCATTACAAAGAGACGTTGCAACACCCACAACCAAAGGTAAGGTTTCTGACATCAAACTTCATAGGTACATCAAAAGAGATACAAGGTTTCAATGTAGGAATTTCCGGATTCACATATTTGAGACTAAGAATTGAAATCACAATCCAACAACATGCATGGTCATTTCAATAATTAAGGTTTTAATTTCTAACCTTAAAAAAAATTGAAACATACGCATGTATGTAAAGATTTTATAAAATAATAAAACAAACTTGCAAGATGTCATTTTTTTAATGCTGTTGGATCCACAGAGTAGGTACTTTTATATTATACGGGAATCATGATAGAAACATAATTACAAAGAATTTTTGAGACATGCTAGAAACCTAACTCTCCATTTTATCCTTATGAAAGTAAAAAGTATAATTTTAAAAATCTAAGCATCTTCTACTGTCTAAGATTTTAAGTGTCTCCATAATTATTCGAATTTCTATTTCAAGCGTGCACTTTTCTATTTCATTATATCTAATCTTCAAATAAATCGTATTACTGTGCTATCTTCTAAACTTATAAATTTAAAAATACAAGAATCTAGACTTGAACTAATAACAATTTCTAATTTTCTTTACTTAACTATGAGTTTCTGATCATGAAGTGTATCAAGAGATGAAGTTGTCATGAATGTAAGTATAGGTGAAACATCGAATGTATGTATAGATGAAACATCAGTAGTAATAGCGACAAGACATTGGGAACAAGTGGTTGTTTCTCCTGAAGTGTTATTTGTTGTGGTGTATTGGTGACTAAGATTTCAATAGGTACTTCACATAAAATGTATTTATAAAAAAAGGACAAAAACAGCATAACGCTCTAGGGAAAGCTAAAAATTTTGAAAATATACTCCTCTACTTGACTACATCCCGTCTCTACATTTTTACCTTCACCAATCACTCACCACAACAGGTCTTTTCCAAAGCTGTTAATAGAACATTTATTATTAATGTTTTTTTACATTGTAATCTGAATAATTTGGATAGTTAAACTATTACAACAAATCCAATGAGCGGAATCAGCTAAAAGTAAAATCCCTTTCTTGCCATTTAAATTTGTCACTAATAATAACTATTTTAATAAATTAAGTTCTTTTATGAACCACGTATTAAAATATTAATAAAATTTGTACAAACTAAGTTGAGCTATTTTCTTTGAATCCCTTATAAGCATCATCATAAAATAAACAAATATTTGTACTTAAAAAAAAAGATCACTGTCATTTTAACATCAAATTTTAACTGGTGTCCCGTTTATTTTTTGGCAGTTTAATTACTGGGAATTCTAAAGTTTACTCGGAATTATTACAGAAACCGTAGAATCTATTCCGATCAAAATTTAATGTGAGATTTTACTGGCAGCTGAGAACCCTAGAACACCAACACTATTGTTTGAATTTAAGATTGATAGAGTATCGTGCAAAAGCGCCATAAAATTCTGCTAAATTAACAATGAATTCAAGAATTCTGATAATAGAAAAAGTTTATTACATGCAACATCAATTGAAAAATGTCAGCGCTGTGCTTTATGTTGAAAATGTTTTTATCATAGTTAGAGAATCGATTACGTTTTGTTTTATGATAAGAAAGATGAATGTAATTCAATGGACATTTGGTAATTGATTTATTTACCTGCGATGTGACTGTCTAAAGGAAGTGATGACTACACCAGCTTTGGGTTGCCCGGTCTCTCGACGATAATTCTGAGTTGAAATAATCTACATAAGGTACTGTAACCTTAACATCTTTTTAATAAAACCACCTTACTGCAGCTAGTCATGTAGGTAATTCAAATGCTGAATAACAGTTGGCCAGATTATCAGATGGCTTTAGCCATAATAGCTAGAGGCTTGGAACTTGATAACCGATTATTATGAAATGATGCGTCTAAGGCTGGTGTGCACCGACTTTTAACCGATGGTTAAAATAAAATAATCGCTAAAAATATATGCAAACACATAGATTATTTTATTTTAACCGTCAGTTAAATGTTGGTGCACACCAGCATAAATCTAGCTTTCTAATCAGTTTGTAAATTTTTGTCACATAAGATTCCAGACTTGATAATAGTTTTCATAACGATTATTGGTGCATTTAATGTTCTCGGTTCGACTTTTCTAAGCTTTTAGGTTATACAAAAGTTACTGAAATAATGAGTTTAGTCTATTTTATTCATTTAGTGTCTTGTAATTCTCGAAGGAGAATTATTCTACATTTTACTCTATATCAATAAGAATTATTATTACCTGCGCCATTTGTGAGGCTTGAGACGTAACTGAAGACCGGGGCTCAGATCCAACCCAGAACCGACGTCGTTCACTATTTATCGATGAATTGGTGTAGCGCCTCTCACTACAAAAATATAAATAATTTTAAATACTAGGTAGGTATGACTTGGAATTCCCGCAGGATTCCCGGGACACAATGAAAAACATGTAAATTATAGTTTTTAGGAAACTGTGTCGGAATAAGCTAATTTATATGCACCCGAACAATTTCCAACCACTCCAGGGAAGTCGATCAGTGAAAAAATCGCATTGGAATTCTTTTTTTTTTCATTTTTAATAATTCCCAGAAAAACTGCCGCCGGATTAGCAGAATATAAAGTAGTCAGATCGCTCAGCGACAACCGCTTTAAAATCGACCCAGTAGTTCTTGCGTGAATCCCGAACAGACAGACAAACGACAAGAATCTAAAAGAATTGCATCGTGTTAGCCGTCATTTATATAGGGGGCCCAATGATGTTGCTGACGCAGATTCAATTGTTGAACATGACAAATATTAACATAAAGTGCAACTTTATACAGTGTCTTACAACTACCAGTATTTATAGACACGTGTCAATTTCGCCAAGCGATTCCCCAAAAGCGACCTTAGGCCCTTTGTTACCAAACTACGCATATGTTTGTTCAAAAGGTTGTGAAAAGAAACTGACAAATGTATAAGCATTTAAAGACACTAGTAATTTTAATGAAATCTTTGATGACATACCTTATAGATCTCCTAGGTGTCAGCCTGGCTGCTGAGTCAGAAGCCCTTCGTGGTTCTTCGGGTGCTGCTCTTGCGTCTCGGGCACTCTCCGACCTTCGCCTTGCTTCAGCGGCTGCTCCACTAGCAGCACTAGCGTTTGCTGCCAGACGCTCGCGTTGTACTCGTTCTGATGACGTCCTTGCACGCTAAACCATTGAAATTTAACTATTATAATTTCACTGCTTGGTTTAGTCTTTACTATTTCTAAAGGGACATTGTAGGTATATACATCAGCTCTGATTTGGGATCAGTGATCATTTGATTGAAACCAACCAGTTATTTTTCATTAGTAAATGTAAAAAATGTCCTAATTATACTCAAGGTAGATATATAATATTTTTACTAAACTATTGTCATGCATCATCCTTCGCAATAAATAATTCGGAAAATATTTCTGGATTACCGTATCTGGTGGAATGTAGAATAGAATATTCTTTATTGTACACATGAAATAAGTTTACAAAAGCTTACCTCAGAGAATCGTTGTGATATCTTAAACTTATCATCAATCTTATATTTGTTCTTCTCCTGTTCTTCTTCTTTATATTTCACATCTTCGTCGCTTTGTTCCACTAATTCTATGCTTTCATCCTTCTTTATGCCAGCTGCAGCGTCGTTGTCTTTTGTAGGCGACTTGCATTCTGTCTTTGACGTTTCTGGGCTCCCCTTCTTAGGACTGCCTACTAGTGTAACCGAACTTAATGCACCCGGCGACGATGGTGATGTTCCTAAAATATTTATAAAATATTGGAAAATGGAAATGGTTATTAATGAATGGAACATTCTTATATTTTTAAAGCTTTAAACGAAAAATTAAATTGCAGTCACGTCCTTAAGTCACTTGCAGGTAATTTTATCAAATTAAACCCAGATTATCATAGGTGACATTTACTTCTCTACGTGTGTCGTAGTTATTTCAATTATATTATAAAACTTAAGTTTTATATATAATTTAAATATGCTCTTCTTTTCATCAGATGACTCGTCTGTCTGTTTACTTGCTTAAAAAATAGATAAAAATAACTAACTCTAAATTACCTTTCAGTGTTTCATTACTCGATGATGTTGCCATTATTTTTGGTATAGTCAAATGACTATTATCCTCCTCAGTCTTTAGTAAGCATGGCATAAACAAAACGAATTAATAAACATAACAGAACATTGGATTCTTATTGCAAAGAACACAACTAACCTTACTAACGGATGACGTACGCCTTGACGGAGCCATCAGATACGGTGAAAGTTTGTCATCTTCTTCACCTGTACAGAGAAACATTTTGAATTTATAGCTATTGCTACTTTCCGAAATAATCTTAAATCCCAATATTACTTTCAAAACTGGAATAGAATGTATTTTTGACCTCTATTAGGAATATCTGTCTGAATTTATAAATAAATAGCAGTCTGCTTATACTGCTAGGTGTTATGACAACGAGGGTTTTGGTAAAATCAATTCTATGGGAAATCAATGTCTAGCCAAGATGCTTGCACCAGGTTCCGCTAGACTTGATATCTTGAGAAGAGACATGCTTGTCAATGGACAGCAATAAGAAATGCCCGAGAACGCTAAAATAGAGACGACACAGTAGAAAGCGGACAAGCAAGCGCCTTAAACGCAGCCGGCCTATATCCCTGGGATAATGATGATGATGATGATGACGTACATTTCTAGAATAGTAATGAACGTTGTAGTGTCTCTCGGGATAGATAATAATTTGCACTGCACTATTTACTATTCTAAAGTTACTTAATGATTAACAAAAAATCAATCAAATCATCAAAATCGCTTTACGCTTTTTAATAAGGCCGTGCTTTTAATAAACAACTAACATTGCTCCGACTTTCGTATCAAGACTGGCCCTCACATATTATTTTATTATATTATTACGAATAATAAACTAAAGATCAATTGAAAACCAGTACAACATTAAACAATGATAAATATACAGATGCCCTAATACGGTTTAATGTATATTAACTGGTTTTTCTCTGCAAGTGAATTGTGAATTCTTTTGAGAAATAAATGTCTTAAGCCTTATCCATGATAATAGTTAGTTCTTACGTAATTGTACACAGAAGAATTAAGTATTATCTAGATTTAAGACATTTACATTAACCAAGTGAAACAAAAGGCATTCGTATCGCTAAAATATATCTCTTTTAGCCGAACAAATATGAGGGTAGACCGATAACTTACTTTTGCGAGATACCTTCCAAAAACGAGACTGCCAGTCCCTGTCGCTATACTCAGATCCATAGCCTGCGCAATATATAAAACATATGTCAATTTCTACTATATTATCGTTGTAAATACCTACTCAATACGTTTATTCATCTCCAATACTTGATGTTCACTTTTTTTTACTAATTCAATTCACTAATTCAGCAGTTCCTTGGAACTGCACTATGAAGTCCTCCCATCCCCGTATTACCATCTGACCACCAGAGACAAAGCGCATCGTTTCTAGTTTTCTGATGCGCACTACTGAAAAATGAAATGCTGAAATCTGTTTTTTCAGACAAACATAATCTGGGAGCAAGTCACGAGTCTAGGTAAACATGCTCCACTCTTGACCGATCATTTAACATCAACTGCCAACACGTATACAAACGTCAACAAAACCTTCTGCTTTAATACTTTATCGATTTAACATTTACCTGAAACAGAACTGGCCCCACTGGTTTTCCTCGTGGCGTCAGGTGGCGGTGCAAGCTCCATCTCTTGTTGCGACTGCTCATAGAACACCTGCTTCAAAGCCTCCAAGACCGTCACTCCATCAGTGAACACTCGATACGTTAGTAGAAATGTGTTCAAGAAATCCACTGACAGGAAACGAAGGTCTAGAGAATACAGAAAATTGGTGACAGAGATGTAGAAAGTTGTACAAACTTGGATAGATGAATCCTGCCGATAGCCTTAATTAATAATTACTTCGCAGGAGAAATAGATCACATAGAACATAAATTATTTTTATAAACCTCTATGGGTCTCTCTTCTGGAGTCACGTACCTACGCCCAGAGATTGGCATTTTTTTTTTTTAAACACATATCGTTGTACGCTACAGTTGCCAACCGTCCTGTTTTCCCAGGACATATTCTAGTTGTTGTAGTGTCCTGGGATATCCTGGATAGTTTTTAAGCTTAAATGTTTTTAAAGCGCCCTGATGAGGTAATATATTTAAAAATTCGCGCGACTTGTATAATTTTATTCAAATACTTTAATAATAAATTATTGAAAAATATGACTATTATCATTACTTGAATTTAATTTACCTATTGTCACTACATATACTTAATTAGTTTCACTATTATTATATTATTTCACTATATATTCACGCAACTCTTGTACTGCGTCCTGTTTTAAACTGAATTGTCCTGGTGTATCCAACTTTAATTCCTAGTTTTCAAAATTTGGGATGGTAATCCTGGAGAACACGATCAGAATAAAAGTGTATGTATTCACGTAAAACTACTGGACCATTTTCGATACAGTTTTCGCTGATCGACACCAATTCCAACTCAAGCGTGGACGGAGTCTTGCATATCCTAGTACTTACATATAGGTAGTTAATAAAAATTATATTGTTACCAGTGAGCCTCTGCAACAGCCTTTGTGGTGTAGCAGACCGTATCTGCGGCACCTTGCAAGAGTTGAGGGTTCTGCTGAAGCGGATGTCCACGTCGTCGGTGAAGAGGGCCCGGTCGGAGCGGCACGCCGGCAGGCTGGCGGAGGCGCCGCCGCAGGAGCCGCACGCGCGCAGCAGCGCAGTCAGGGCCGCGCTCTCCATGCACTGGGCGAGTTCGCTCGTCCAGCCGGCCTTCTCTTCTACCGTCGCCGCCACTATAATAACCGGCAGACAACCACATAGTTTAGTCAGTACAAAACTAGATGGCGCTGTCTCCTAATTAATTACACTCTTGTTTGTAACATATATATTGTCAACCTCTTTGTATTTTAAACGTAGGTTAGTTCAATACAAGAAACCAGTACGGCAATGAGCAAGTTAATAAGTGTTGTTAGTGCAATTTATGTCATCTAGGACACACATTGTATATTCCCAAATTAAGTAAGTTTCACTTGTGTTATGGGTATTACACAACGGACTACTCTGGGGGCGATCCCGACACCCAGACAGTGGCGTAGCTTGCCATAGATGCGCCTTGTATCAAAATTTTGGGAGGCCCAAAGGAAAAACAAAAATTTTGAAGTGAATCTTCTATATATACGGGGGTAATATAATTTTTCTGTCACGAAACAGCGTTACGGCTGCGTGGAAGGGGTAGAATGCATATCGCCTGGTGAGAGGGGGAAAAATGTTAGACTGGATGTTTTTTGGTTCCGGATCATATTCAGTTTTTTTGTTTGATAAAATACAATATTTTTAAATAAAAAATGCATTAATTAACATTTACCTACCCTAACCAAATCATAATTTGCAGGAAACCTGCGAAAATCGAAATGTGTGCTAGGACACATATTAGAAGTGAAACATCGGCAAATTGTTAATGTATTTGTCCAATTTGAAAAACTACCCGTAAAACTTCAAGTTAAAATTTTGTTGCGATTCGTTTTGCCACTTGTCCGTTGCTTCACTTCTACTTTGTATGCCAGCACACACTTTTTAAATAATTGTTTGTTTTTTTATTTTTGTTCGTTGTTTTATTGTTGTTTGTTGAAAGAGTAGAGCTTTTGGCTGTTGGTTTGGCTACTATCCCTGGTCTAGAGTATGCCGCCGTCATAACCTTTAGTTTTGTTTCGGCATTAGTAGCCAGGTCCAAGGTTCAAACACATTGTTAGCACCATTGGTGTTACAAATGCTGGAAACTGCTCTTCATCTGGTGTGCCATCTCATCTGCCTGCTGAACTCATGCAATAAAATAAGGCTACGGTAACCGCTTTCCGTCAGCTTGTCCAAAATTCTTATCAAAACATCTTGAATTTTAAACTTTTTAGCTTATTATTATTCATTTGAAAAACTACTTCTATATTTATCATACCTAGATGTGCGCAAATCTGCTCGCCCTTGACTTCCACCAGTATCTTGAAGTCTCTCCCCTGGTAGATGTCTCCACCAGGTGATGAGCACACTGAAGTAGAATCTAAAATCAGTCAATTTCATTCTTATGCGGTATGTAACACATGACCGTGTGCGAGTCAAAAAGTTTCTTCTACAAAATATAAGCTATTTTTTCATATATATTTTTAAAATCCACTTTGGAAACGAATATGGTTTTTATATAAAAAATGCTACAAGGTCGTCGAAGTGTTGCCAGTCCATTTCTTAGTTATTATAAATTCTAATAAAAAATAAGTAACGACGCGCGACGATCATTCACAAGCCATTGCGTAAACCATATTCAATCAATTTTCAAAATAAGTAGGTATTATTTATTTAATATTTTTATATATATGTCTACCTTGGACAGAAAATACAGGTTGGCAGGCACAACTTCGAGTGGGAAGCCAATAGGAGGATTCAGTTAGGCTGGGCAGCATTCGGTAAGCTTCCTCAAGTCTTCTCGTCGACCATTCCGCAATGCTTGAAGACGAAAGTCTTCGAGCAGTGCGTCCTACATAAGGACGTACGGTGCCGAGACGTGGATACTGACAGCGGGACTGGTCCACAAATTCAAAGTCGCTCAACGGGCTATGGAGCGAGCTACGTTAGGTGTTTTTCTTATGGATAAAATCAGAAATGTGGACATCCGTAAGAGAACTAAGGTAACCGACATAGCTCGCAAAGTTAGCAAGTTGAAGTGGCAGTGGGCCGGTCACGTTTGTCGCAGGACCGACGGCCGATGGAGCAAACGAGTCCTGGAGTGGAGAACACGTCTCGGTAAACGTAGCGTAGAACGCCCGCCAGCCCGGTGGACTGAAGACCTGCGCAAGATCGCCGGCACGGGCTGGATGCGGAAGACAGGAGACCGGGATATGTGGCGCGTACTTGGGGAGGCCTACGTCCAGCAGTGGAATGAATTTGGCTGAAGATGATGATGATTAAATATTTTTATAGTTGAAAATATAGAATCAGAAAATAGAAATACGTGTGATGTACCTATACGACCGATATCAGATGCCTAATTTCTATCTTATATTTTGGCTGAATCAACCAAAGCGATACATATAAACATAATATAAACATAAAGTTGAATCGTTCAATGTCATTGTTTTTGTGGATTGAACGAAGATGTGTATGTAAGATAGTTCGCTTCACTAATTCTGGTCTTACTATTATTTAAAGCTTAATTATGATATTACATCTAAAATCAACCCTTACCATCATCGTCATGGTTAGAAGGGTCCTCGACCAGCAAAGCGTCGTGCAGAGGAAGTCTCCCGGCTGGGGGAAGATGCAACCTCCCTCCATTAGCTCTTGTGGTAAGGAGAAGGTGGTTGCTGAATAGAAAGGCTTGCCGAGCTTGAAGATTGGCGCGACGGCCTTTGCCTACTACCTGGGATAGTGTACCTAGAAGATCAACAATAGTAAAAAGCTTGTAACAACAGTAACAACTCCAGCCAGGTGGTAGAATATTTGCCTGTCTAGATGGCTATCACCCATGGTCTAGAATATACTGCTGTAGCAACCTTGAATTGTGTTCCGGCATTAGTTGCCTGGTTGCAGTCTACCCTTAGAGAGTGGCAGCGCGTTATTAGAACCTTTGGTGTTACAATTGTCTACAAGGGATGGTAACCACTTTCCATCAGGTCAGCCGTCTCCTTATCTGCTGAACTCATGTAATAAAAAAAAGAAATGCCTGTAAATCAAGATTTTTAATTTTTTTCTTTGTCTGATTAATAAGTCATTGCGCAATTTATCTAGAACTCTAGTATCAGAAATTGAAAGCCAATCATTCAAACCATAACAATGACAGGGCGGCCGCCATTTAGTTTGTTTCAATTCACTGCACATGCCAAAAAGCTTACTATTTCTTACTGTTTATTTAACACCGCAAACGAATCCGACGTCAAAATGGTGGCATCTTCCCAGTTGTAAGGGGAAATTGGGGCGACAGAAAAAGATAGATAACACTTTAAAGTACACTGTTATATGAAGCTTAAGAACAAGTATTATTCTAATCGTGTACAATGGTGGTTTTATCGCTAAAAAGCGATCTTTTCTAAACAACCCGTGGCAAGAATACTGCTGATTAGGAGTGGCGATTATGGTATACATAATTATTGTACGACTACTTACATTTTAATAATAAGTAGAGAAGTATACTTACATAACATACATATTATACAAGAAGAAAGGGAATATGTATGTATCAAGAATGTGTATTGCAGTTCAAACAAGAGATGGCGATACGATAACTTGACTACAATATATAATAAACAGTTATGTACATATATTTGTTTTTATTTTCACTTAAATCTTACCTAGAAACGTTAGACTTACCTTGCCTTATGAAAACTTGGTTGACATCGAGCAATATGTCACAGCCTTCAATGATCATTCGCTCCACCGCTAAATTTTTTCGCAAGTTCTCTGTCTCGCTCACCTATACAAACAACAGAATAAAACACGATGATTTATATAATTTTTACATCTAATAATAATACATTGAGCAATATTTATAATCCCTATTAATATTATAAATGCGAAAGTAACTCTGTCTGTCTGTCTGTCTGTCTGTCTGTCTGTCTGTCTGTCTGTCTGTCTGTCTGTTCCGTTTTCACGTAAAAACTACTGGACCGATTTGGCTGAAACTCAGTATATATATATTTTCGATACCGAGGATGAACATAGGATACTTTTTATCCCGAAAAATGGGATAGTTTCCGGGATAAAATGATATTTGTCTGTTTGTTTGTTATGCTTTTACGGAAAAACTACTGGACCGATTTGGCTGAAATTCGGTACGTATGTAAATTAAATACTGAGGATGGACAAGGGATAATTTTCATTTTGGCCTTTTTGGTAATTTTGGCCTTTTTGATCATTTTGACCTATTTGGTCATTTTGGCCTTTTTGGTCATTTTGGCCTTTTTGGTCATTTTGGCCTATTTGGTAATTTTTCCTTTTTGGTCATTTTGGCCTTTTTGATCATTTTGACCTTTTTGGTCATTTAGGCCTATTTGGTCATTTTGGCCTATTTGGTCATTTTGGCCTTTTTGATCATTTTGGCCTTTTTGATCATTTTGGCCTATTTGGTCATTTTGGCGTATTTGGTCATTTTGACCTTTTTGGTCATTTTGGCCTTTTTGGTCATTTTGACCTTTTTGGTCATTTTGGCCTATTTGGTCATTTTGACCTTTTTGGTCATTTTGGCCTATTGGGTCACTGTTTCCTTTTCGGTCATTTTGGCTTTTTGATCATTTTGGCCTTTTTGATCATTTTGACCTTTTTGGTCATTTTGGCCTATTTGGTAATTTTGGCCTTTTTGGTCATTTTGGCCTTTTTGATCATTTTGACCTTTTTGGTCATTTTGGCCTATTTGGTCATTTTGACCTTTTTGGTCATTTTGGCCTATTTGGTAATTTTGGCCTTTTTGGTCATTTTGGCCTTTTTGATCATTTTGACCTTTTTGGTCATTTTGGCCTATTTGGTCATTTTGACCTTTTTGGTCATTTTGGACTATTTGGTCATTTTGGCCTATTTGGTCATTTTGGCCTATTTGGTCCTTTTGGCCTTTTTGGTCATTTTGGCCTATTTGGTCATTTTGGCCTATTTGGTCCTTTTGGCCTTTTTGGTCATTTTGGCCTATTTGGTCATTTTGAACCTATTTAATCATTTTGGCCTTTTTGGTCGTTTTGCATATTTTGTCATTTTGGCCTATTCGGTCATTTTGGCCTTTTTGATCATTTGGGCCTTTTTGGTCATTTTGACCTATTTGGTAATTTTGGCCTTTATGGTCATTTTGGCCTTTTTGGTCATTTTGGCCTTTTTGGTCATTTTGGCCTATTTGGTCACTGTTTCCTTTTCGGTCATTTTGACAATGTCGGTCAGTTTGGCCTCTTTGGTCATTTTGATTATTTTGGCCATTTTGGTCGTTTTTGCCTACTCCGTCATTTTGGCCGTGTCGGTCACTGTGGTCTTTTGGTCATTTAGACCATTTTGGCCTTTTTGACAGATAGACGGGGATGGTATAATTAGCGATATAAAATGAAGTGAATCTTCCGTGGGCAAATACATAAAAAATGTAATATAATATAACCTTTAGCACTTGCTCTATAAACAAGAGACACGCACTAGAGGTTAACCCGCGGCGCAGCCGCGGGGTAAACTCTAGTTTATTATATAATCAATAAATAAATGTTTAAAACCTTTTTTATTTCTTCTCATGTAAAATACAAAACAAATTACTTATGTATGAATTTCATATAAAATATAACAATTACTGTCTTCTTCAACGAATCTCTTAACAAACATTCTCTTTTCTTTCATCTTCTTCCAGTCATTTGGGGTCGACACAATATATTTTTTCCTTCTATACTTCGCTATTCTGACATCGTCCTCTGTAACGACACAAATCACCATGTCGTCAATCGCACATCTCTTTTTTGATCTACCCTTACATTCGTGTCCGTCAATCTTCCAGTTTCATATTCTTTTTGTCTGGTGATTTACATCTCTACTCAATACATGCTCATACCATCTTAGTCTTCTTCCTTTCAACTTTTTACTGACTAGTGTAGCTTTCAAATATCCCCTTACCACACATCTTCTGATCTTTTAACAAATAATAAACCATATTCATTCAAGTATAAAGTAAACAGATATCATTTACAGTGACCGCCGTGTACTGTGAACATTAAGCTTCCTATTCATAACAGCTAGCGAGGTGCTAGGTGGTAGGGGCTTTGTCCTTCTGGCTGGCTACAACCCCTAGTTTGAAGTATGCTGCTGTAACAGCCTTGAGTTCTATTATGGCATTATATTGTCACCTCTGGTATTGTCAATGTCCATTGGCGACGGTAACCGCTTCATGTGGGTTGAAGGTCTGTCTGCTGAAAGAATTAAAAAATATACCTCATCATGCATCTGCCGAGAGAGTTCTTCGAGTTGGGCGCGCGCGTGCTGCAGGCTGCGTCGCTCAACGTGATCGTGTGGCGTGTGAGCCAATAATTCGTGCAAGGTTATTATATAACGAGGTATCTATGGAAGATAAAAAAAACTATTTTTACTAGGAAATAAATAATTATCACAAAACGTTTTCACATTAAAGTCATCTAATTTTTATATAAGTCAATATTTGGGTCGCGCGAAATTAAAATGCGCTTCGGAAGAAGTCAACCCCGCGAATTTGCGAAAGTCCAATTAAGTTTATTCAACTTGACAGTGTGTGGTGCGAAAGAGATGCTCTGTAAGTCCTGATACAGGCCGAATGAGAGTACAAAAGATTCCTGTTTATCTTGTTTTCCATATATGTACCATCTTGTAGCCTCTATAATTGTGACATGTACAAATTTCACAAGCGCATTTAAGTTTTAGTCGTATTGTAATAAAATGTTGCTTTTTACATACCTGATGCATAGGATATGTGAGGAAGGTTTCCAACGACCTCCCCTGGCATGCAGACTTGGTCTCCAATCTCGCCAGTAGTTGTGCAAACGGTTGACTCTGCTTGCACTCTGTGAGCACTTGCAACGAGTAATGGTGGTTCCTCACATATTCCTGATATATCGTCAGCATTGGCAACAGCATGTCGAATAGATCTCCTGTAACCAAGGGGGCTAACTAAGTACACATTTAGGGAAGAATTTCTTGAATCCGGAAATTTTTAATTCAGCTCCTATGAGGTGGAATTGCATCCTTGTTACAACCGACAGCATATATGAATACAGAACACTTTTTGTCCCTGAAATCAGGATAGTAGTATTCAATAGATACAAATTCAAAAATTAACGAGCAAATCTTCGTGGAAGTCCCTAAATATTTTGTATACATAGGCGTACTGACAGAATGTCTCTAATTACCTGGTACGTGGTAAAACTTTGGTATGGGATGCGTCCTGCGTTGACCCGGCCGGTTCAGCGGCGGAAACAGCTAAATCACTTAAGCGGCACAAATATGCAACCCTCAGTGAGAGTTATATATTTATGCCGTTAGCTGTTGAAACACTTGGACCGTGGGGGCCTGAGGCCATGAGCCTCTACAAAGATATTTCAAAACTGCTTATTGACTCGATCAGAGGGTTGGTTCCAACCTCGTACAACGGATCAGTACGGCGATCCAGTGAGGTAACGTAGCCAGCCTTCTAGGAACCTTACTCATTGACTTCGATGCCCTAGGCTCAGTATTCTACTTACATAAGCCATAAGGAATTATTGGTAGAATACAATATAAGTAAAGTTTCTTTCACTAACATAGTAATCAATAGTAATGTTAAAAATATACAAAGCAACTAAACTTGCTTTTGTCATATATGTATATGTTTACCAACAACTACAAAGGTTTCCTGGATAAAATATATATTTTATTTATTGTAATGGATGTTTATTTTGCAAACATGAAATAATAATACTTGACAGATTTGTGATAAGGCATTGCAAAAGTAACCATTTAATCCACCTGAATTCTCTTGTATTAATATTATAAACATTCACCTAGAACAAGTGTGGGCCAGGACTCCATTCTTGATGTCAACCCTTTGAAGAATATCTGATGGAGAAACAGAACAGTCTCACTGTTCAGGAATATCGAGTTCACGTCCTCATGAGTGCAAGGAGGCTTCTTCGAGCTCGCCGCCATTTTGAATGGTCGAAGAAAACAGGTTACCTAACAAAAGAAAACATATTTCTATTTTGTATCGGATAATGTCAAAAAAGGAAAGATATTGTATTTCTTGTTATTTAATATAGGATCGACAAGTTTCCATAGCAGCATTTTGTCACTTTTATGTTGCATGCAGTTAAATGACGCTTGAGCACGTCCTTGTAATGCAAGTGCGGAAAAGAAAATCAAGGCTTTCGAAGAGAAGCGCTTAGAAGATATGGATACCCAAGCGACCCAAGCCCTCCTACAGCTATACGTACAACGCCGCTGGCCAACTATATTGTGCGATATGTGGCCGGGAATTTAAAAACATCGTTCTGGCCAGCCACATAAGGGCCTACACGCGGCGAAATAATGACATTTGAGTGGTCGCCGTTACCGAAATAAGCAAGGAGGACTATATATTTGATATAGGAATTACGGTTGAACACCAATTTTGATGACACATCATCAACTAATTGCTTACCAATATTTCCATTTGCTCCAAATATTCTTCTTCGGCCTCAACCATTTTGAAGACGAGGCTAAAATGAAAACATCATTTAATAAGTTTCTGTTATTCTTCTATTGTTGTTAATGTCATTCAAATGATCACTGACAGGTCATTCTATGGTATGATAATTAGGCTTTTTATAGCAGTATTGTTCAGAGAAGATACGCTTTTTTTTAAATACAATAAGTCTAAATTGAAGTTTTTAATTATTTAGAATTCTGCTTTGTATTATAAGGAAGCAGGTGTGTTCTTACCTATTACGTTTTCTCATGCTCTCGGCATGTGGACTCTTGATATATTGCTCTACAATTTGCTTCCAACGTCTCCTACACAACCATCCTCGGAAGAAGCTCTGTAAATAAGAATTTTCAATGGAAATTGTTTCATTGTATTAACTGTGTATTCATTAATTCAAGTTTAAAACATATTAAAGCTTCTTAACAGAGGCTATAATATTCGTATAACTACAGTTTATGAATACGAGGGTAACTTTAATAATTACTATAAATAAATAACGGGCAGGGCGAGATATTCGAGTAGAGTACCTAATTGAACAAACTTTTTGCTTCATGTAGAGCTCACTTGACATCAATCTTGTAGCCAATATAAAACAGAAAGTCTACTATATTGGCCATGCGTTCCAGTTGCAAATATTATGTTTAATATTAAATTATTTTCTCTATAAACGTTTTAAGAAACTGACTGTCATATTTTATAATCTTGTACCGACTATCAAAACATAATTGTACTCATAGAGAATCATAAAAATAAAATGTATTCATTGCTATTTTAAGGCTAATTCAAGTAGTACAGGTGAAGCAGGAAGCCTGGTGAAATAACTTAAGTGTCACACATAAAAGCTAATTGTATTTAAAAGCACAACATCATGAAAACCAGTTGTAATAAGAACGCATGAATTTGAGGAATTACATCATGAGTTGCTGATCAGATCAATTTGAATTTACCTGAACTTTCTTGATCTTTCGAAGTTCAGCAGGATCTATCTCTGGAGAATCGCTCGGTGATGAGCTCTCAGTTGAAGCAGCTCTTGTTGTTGGCTCATGTTCCTTTTTGTATGTGCATAGCTGGGAGTGAAGTGAACCAAAAATATTCGAAACATAAAAAGAATTATTAAAATTATTGCTAGGTTGAACATTTTTTGATTTTTAATATGGTGATCAGTTTAGTTGATGGGTCCAAGTTTGATATTGAGAAACCAATAACTACAGTTGAAGACGTGAGTGGATGAAGGTGATATGATATGTGATATTGTGATATGATTAGTTTAAAATAAAAGTAAAACTTTTATCTTGATTTACTCAGAATTTGAATTATGCGACTTATCACCTTCATCCACTCATGTCTTCAATTGTACAAAAAATCGGTTGTCTGTAAAGTCGGTTTACTGACGATAGTGTACCTGACAACGTTCAACACTCAAGTAGGAGAGAGACAGATGTCAAACTCTGCCGAACACGGAGGCTGATTAAGCCTCTTTGTCGCTCGTTCCGCGCTCTCGCTTGCACTTCAAGCCTTAAATGGAACGCCTCAGAGCGAGGTAACGCCGCATGAGTCATGTTTTTTCGTGCGTGCAGCCGGCTCCATTGAATTATAAGACGTTGTCACGTCAAAAGGATATCAAATTTGTATTGCGTCCACAATCTTGACGTTTACCACCAAAGAAGAGCTAAGTAGAGCTATATATAAATGTACCACTTTCTCATTTATGCCTTAATCATTGGCATTAGCATAAAGATTAAAATCATTAACAACATTGAATTAATATTTATTGGATATATTACTTTATTAAGCTTTGACATTGAATTTATTCCTAATGTAACTTACTCCTACATGGCAGAATAATTGGCTGCTCCTACATTATTAGACTTCTTTCCTAGATAGGACAATATTGATAGCTAAAAAGACAAAGAACCCTTTGATCTCACCTCAGTCCTGAGCTTTTTAACTTCACTAGCAAGTTCGTCGCACTGCTGAGCGTACTGCCACCTCGAAGTTCTTTCACTTTCGACTACTTGAAGTAGGTGAAGTTGTTTCTGTTCCAACTCTTCTTTTTGAAGAAGCAACTTGTTGAAACTAGAAGTAAAATATATTAATAGATATGTTTAGTTCCTTCATAAGTCCTGACCAGTTCATGATTAATAAAATCTTTAAAAAATCTTATCTTATCTTATCGATTAAAATGAAAGAAGAAAAATGTGCAAGTGCTTGACAATCAGCGCACAGCAAAGGTTTCGATAGAGATTGAACATGTTAGTCATTATAAAGTTAATAAATGTCATCCGTGCAGGAACGGAGAAAGAATAAAATTTCCTGCGTTGGGGCGGCCTGTCGTAAGAGGCGACAAAACAACCCACAGTCAAGTGGTAGGGCATTTGCCCGACTGGATGGCTACCACTCCTGGTCTAGAGTATGTCGCCATAACAACCTTGAGTTGTGTTCCGGCATTAGTGACCAGGTTCCAGGCTCCCTAAAGAGAGCAGCAGCGCATTCGTAGCACCTTTGGTGTTGCAAATGTCCATAGGCGATGGTAACCGCTGCCCATCAAGTGGGCCGTCTGCCTGTCTGCTGATCTCCTGCAATAAAAAAAAAAAAAACCCTACATTTCAAAAACCATGAAAACTTCCAAAAAGCCCAAAGCCTAGTTGGATCTTGTGATATACAACAATAAACGTTGCGCACAACGCTTTGTTGGCCTGTTATTGTTGCGAATTAATCCCTGATAACTATAATACGTCTATGTGGGTTTGATGAGGGACTTAGTGAATTCATTGTTTTAATCAAATCCCAATACTTTAACACAAGGACACCATAGATTCCAAAGACTTCAAAAGTTATTTTTAAGACTTATCTATATTAATATTATAAAGAAGTAAAGTTTGTGAGTCTGTGACGTTGTCGGGTAATCCCTAGATCTGCTAAACCGATTTTGAACATTCTTTCACCAGTGGAAAGCTACATTCCGGAGTGACATTATTTTTTAATATTTTTCTGATGCCCAGCGAAGTCGGGTCACGGGTCAGCTAGTTTTCTATAAAATGGTATTTTGGTACTATATTGTTCTGCGTTTTCTTCTAGCTATAATATTTCTACATCAAAATATTTAAGTTAATATTGCATCTATTTTCAAAGTACAAATATAATTAACATAATAGGCGTGTTTAACAATTCTGTTATTAATAATTCATAGCTTGGCATGGCAATTTATCACACATGATCGTGGCAGATGATAGCAGTAATGTATGAATGTAATGGAATGAAGCCCCAGCCTTTTCCGAGCTCGTTTATTAATTTAGTTGTCAACATACCGCTTGAATGTTTTAATTAATTAATTTTCATGTGTCAGCCTTGCACACAGTAGTGCTCGCCCAATTTAAATGCATTTTTTTTATTATTAATATTCGCTGGTTGGTTTTTTTAATCAATAAAAAAATTATTAAATAGGCCAAGAGATATTTATTAGCTACCAAAATTATGGGTTATGGAGTGAGCTATTTTAGGTGTTTCTCTAATGGATTAAATAAGAAATGAGGACATCCGTAAGAGAACGAAGGTAACCGACATAGCTCGCAAAATTAGCAAGTTGAAGTAGCAGTGGGTCGGTCACGTCTGCCACAGGATCGACAGCCGATGGAGCAAACGAGTCCTGGAATGGAGACCACGTCTCGGCAAACGTAGCGTAGGACGTTCGCCTGCCCGGTGGACGACCTGCGTAAGATCGCCGGCAGGGGCTGGATGAGGAATACAGAAGACCAGGATATGTGGCGCGTACTTGAGGCGGCCTACGTCCAGCAGTGGACTGAGATTGGCTGAAGAAGAGACCAAAATTATGAAATACTTTACGCTGAGCTATTTTTTGGGTTATATAGCCAACACGAAAACAACTAACGGTCGTCTATGAAACCCTCCACTGTGCTTCAATCGAACGTGAAACCCAAAATCGATCGCCCGATTGAAAAAAACATCGAGATTTTTGGGTTTTCTCGATTTTTTGTTCATTGACCCCCAATTTTGACTTCAGACTACACTAAAATGTTTTGAATACCTTCGCCTCTCCACTTCTCACAATTTGCGCTCAGATACATATTGTAGACTCGTGACACCTGCACACACTTCATCACTTTATGATAAATCTTTTACAGTGCTGACTGTCAAATTCTGGAATGCGTTGCCTCTTACTGTCAGAGAGGCCAAAACATTACCTGCATTTCGGAACTCACTTAGAAAGTACTATCTCTCTTTAAATAAATATATCTAATATATTAAATATTCACTTATTTATTTATTGTTAATATAAAATGCTTGTCTTATATAATGTTAATAAATATATTTATTTACATTGTTTCGTATATAAGCATTAAATTTATAAATTAGTGTTAGTTAAATACACATTTAAATTGTACAGTCACATTATTCTCCTGCTCCACCTACATCGCCAGATTAGTTAAGAATTTATTTTAAGCTAGGTTGCCTGGAAGAGATCGCTTTTAGCGATAACAAGTGTTGTAATTATGCATTTTGTTTTTGTGTTTATTTTGGTGAGCAATAAAGTGTTAAACATCTGTCTAAAATGTTATAACGAGGTTTAATACTTAAGCGAAATGTTTTGTCATCCATGTCGATACAATGTCTACTTATTAATTGAAGACGTGAGTGGATGAAGGTTTTTTTGTCTTTTTTAACTTTTGTTTTTTAACAAACCCAATTGAGGCCTTTGGGAACAAGCCCTTGTTCAATGTCCAATTGATTCTTTCACATAACTAAATATTATTTAATTCAATTTTAATGCTTCAAATGATCCAAAGTCCCTTTTAAATTGGATCAATAAGTTGGATGGGCAATTTACTTAGCCGTTGCGGGTGGTGTCCGGTGGTCAAAGACGGCGGAGTGCGTAGCTGGAGATTGTAAGCCCCGTAACGAGATGGGTCCCGTTACCATGACGACGAGGTCGAGGTTATATTGACATTTCGGCCAGCCCATCTTGCAGGGACTACGAAAATTATATAATAATATACTCAGCATATTTTTAAATGGCCTAATTGTATACTAATATTATGAAGAGGAAAGATTCGTATTTTCGTATTGTGACGTGTGAGTGTGGGTTACACGCTTAGGATTGGAAGTAAACACCAGTTATTTTAACTAAACGCTTTTATTTACTGAATAATATTGTTACAACTCAGATCCCGACAAAAACAAAATCCACCTGCATATCTGAAACAAAGCACATTTACTACCCGTCGGCATTTGAACTAATAACATTGAAATTCTTTTATGATCGTCTTCTTTTGTGTACTTATAAGCATACGGCCTATTGCTGTATTGTAATCGTTTGCCAGGTGTTACGGATTTTAAGCCGATTGTAGGAAATTCTGTCCGCGTTGCAGGGTATATATTGGGACATATAGGGATATATCGCATTTGTGCGGAATAAATTAATGACCCCAATTGAGGGAGGAGTTAGACGAGCGAGAACCACGAGCGAAGCGAGACGTGTGTACGACAATCAGAAATCTAATAAGTGACGAACTTTGCGAGTTTTTATTGAATTACGATGTTCTGCATTACGTTTGGAGTTGTGTGTTTTTTCATAATGTGTGAATTTTCATATTTTGCTTGCCAGAGACTTTGAAATGTTGTAGAAGAAACAAACACGGTGTAATTTGTCACGCATTATAATAATATATTTAACCTAATTAATTATAATTACTAGAGGTCGCCATTGCTCGAAATTCGACCATAATGATTAATATCAAAGACTATACTTCTATAATCCCAAATTTCGCCAAGGCTACACTGTTAATTTGACTTGAACAATAAACAAAAGATATATGCGTGTCTGTGTGTCAAATACATGGTAGTGTCATGTTTTGTTTATTGACTTAATGTAATTTTTATGTATACTTAAAAAAATATTAGCATTTGTCGCTTCTTCACTATATAAACTATAAGTGTGCAAAATATCGTACACTTCCGTCCGCGCAATTTGGGTAAAAAGGGGTACAAAGTTTATGCTTCACCTATAAATATAAAGATAGCTATCCGTGTAGGAACGGAGAAAGAATACAAATTCCTGCGGCCGGGCGGCCTGTCGTAAGAGGCGACAAAACAACCCACAGCCAGGTGGTAGGGCATTTGCCCGACTGGATGGCTACCACCCCTGGTTTAAAGTATGTCGCCATAACAACCCTTAGTTGTGTTCCGGCATTAGTGACCAAGCTCCAGTCTCCTTCAAGAGAGCAGCAGCGCATTAGTAGTACCTTTGGTGTTACAAATGTCCATAGGCGATGGTAACCGCTATCCATCAAGTGGGCCGTCTGTCTGTCTGCTGAACACCTGCAATAAAAAAAATAAAAAAAAGATAGATACCGAGAAGAGCGTTGTTACGGATTATTTTATGTAATATAAATCTATAAGCGAAAACGTAAATAATAAAGTCGCTTCTAAAAACATTATATTGGACTTGATCTTAGAGAAACTTTTCACAAGTGACAAAAAAAACCAAAGAAATTATATCTTGATATATAAAAATGAATGTTTGTCTGTATGTCCTTTATAGAATTGTCAACTATACATCCGATTTTGATGAAATTTTGTATGTTGTGTTTGACTGGGTCCCGGGATGGTTTAGATTCACAATTGTAACCGGTAGATGGCGCAGAGATCGGGTTCTAGAATCCTCCTAATCACCTGAAGCGATTTTATATTTGTGTGTTTGAGTGGGTTCCCGGATGGTTAAGATTCGCAATTAGAACCGGTAGGTGGCGCTGAGATCTTGTTCTAGAATCCTCCTGATCACCTGGAGCGGTTTTGGTGATTTTGTTTTTGTTCCATGACACAGAAACAAAATCATGTCGTTTAGGAATTCAGAAAATAGCCGGTACAAAGTTCGTCGGGTCAGCTAGTTACATATAAATTTAAATTATGAAAAATAATACATTCTATAAAGTTCCAACAAGTGTATTTAGACGAAATTTCAGCTAAATTTGATGTTCATGTTGATAAAAATCTCAAAAACATAAAGAGAAAAACAACACGCATTATGATGTACATTTTCTCACGAAGTTTAAAAATAGGTTACTTAGAAATTTCAGATAAAGTTGTTTATAGGCACAAGACTCGATTTTTAATAAACGTATGCTTTTCTAGCAACATCGGGAACTTTGCAAGTTCGAAGTTCGGCTCTTGGTGAATAATTAAATTTATCATCTCTGAAAGCTACCCCGCATGGCATTGGTTCCCAAACCTTATAGAAAATCGCAACGACCCCTACGTGTAAATAATTATTAGTTCTTGCCCTTGGGTATATTGCTCTGTATATCTTGTGTTTTCTTAAGAGATAATTATTTGAATAAAATTCTATGATTAAATGGTTAATTAAAAACATTTTCTATTTTAATGCATAATTTTAGATTATCTTTTAATTGACTAATTATATAAATTACATATATCTACATATATTACTAATTTATACATTTAATAGATACATAAATCCAATGAGATTTATAAAATACCAATATATATACATACATAAGAAATATTGTGTAAAACAATTGTAAAATTACATACTATTGAATACAATGTAAGAAAACTTAACTTATTTGTATTGTATTCTACCCATAGTCCCTTAAGACTATAAGTAGAATACTGAGCCCAGATCACCGTCTTCTATGGGTAAGGTGCCCAGAAGGCTGGCTGCGTTTCCTCGCTGGATCGCCATACTGATCCGTTGGCCGAGGTAGGCACCAGCCTTCTGATCACCTTGTGTAAAATATTTAAACATCATTAAATACTGTAATTGATAGCTAAAATCCTGTCTGTGAGGTACATAACAACATAATGTTCTAAGGAAAACCAAGTCTGTGTTGTTATAAACACACACTTCAATTCAATTCTTAATGCGCCTCTTTGCTTTTTGTATTCCTCGTTCTGTTTTTTTTTCAATTTTTATTTTCTTTTTCGTTTATGTCATCTATAGGTATGTTGACAGCATGAAGGTTTTAATGTTTTAATCCGGGATTTATGGCCTTTTAAACACTGGATTTATAAAATACTTTTATTGTTGTATAATCTTGTCTACTTTGTGTTCTACCGGTTAGGTAAAATACCCGTTATACTTTTTACTCGTTTTTTCAGTAATTTGTTACTTTGAAGTGCTACTAGAACTATCCCTATTGTTGGTTTAGTATTATATTATTTCAATTTTAATTACACTTATTTTATTTAAAACTGGCAGATAAATGTAATGCGTAGTTATATAAGATATAAACTATGTTATACAATACATATTTTGGTCAGAAGTGGTCGTAAATCCAATACGAAGACGGAAATAAATAAGGAAAAAGATCTAATAACATGTTATAATAAACGATCATTTTATATGGAAAACCGTGAAAGATCACCAAAGCACTCAAAGTTTTAGAAGTAACCACTATTTTTACTCTAATTTAAAAGTCTTCCTGGTCTAGTAATATAAGCACAAAATGTAGTATACAGTTATTATCCAGTATTGAATATCAGTTTATTTTTCCAACTTAAGGTGTTGGAATTCCACGTTACAAAATCTGGATTCTAGTGGATATTTGGGTTTAAGATACTGATTGACTATTTGTTGTAGGTATATTCCACATTCCGTATAACTTGTTGTTTGTAGATACATCCGTCAAAAATACTGTATATCTGTTAATTCTATGACTATTTTTTAATTCCACATTAGTCCAATAGCGTTCAATTATCATCAATTTGCAAGCGCCATATTTGAATGCCTTAGCGATTCCTAAGATGTGGGACTCGGTACTCTTTGGGAACCTCTGGTTGAACGGCTGCGTCACATTTATTATTAACATCGTTTATTTACGACGAAGTGTCGTAAACTGCTTTATGTATCTTATTATCTCATTCATATTTATTTTGGAAGGTATTCTTCTTTATATTTTTAGTATATACCTACCCACCATGTTTTGCAAATTAGACACGTCCTACTCCTAGGCTCGGGCCTTCCATTTTAGGGTCCACACTTGTTCAATGCAGATTGGTTGGTTTGACACATCGGATGTCCCGATGTGCGGGTTCCATCACGATGTTTTCCTTCACCGACAGCATGTGGTAAACATGCTGACGGTGAAGGAAAACATCGCGATATGCACATTAGGTCAGAACACTGCCTAAGGCGTACATGCTTACCGATCATTATTCGAAGCTGGGAGTTAGGGACGCGTGCGCTGGCCTCTAATCTACCATGGTTATTAATTTATATTTTATTAGGTTCTTATTACATACCGACAAAGAAATGCACACCTGGCTTATTACCTTTCCCCGCATTTGAAATTCTTTTGTTTACTTTGTGTTTAAAATTTGCAATTAGACAATAGCCTATTGTTATTGTTTTCGTTTATGGCCGTTAGCAGGAATAATGAAGCAGGTGTGCAGATTAAGTTTTCTTGAAAAAACTCAGTCCACGCAGTCGATTGTTGTATTGTACAGTTTACTATAAAACAATGCAGTCAAGCGAGGATTACGATACGAGCAAGAAGTACATACGATTAGCTATATAGTGACGGACTTTGCGCGTGTTATTGAATCGTGCAGTTCGTACAGGTTGCGTCCAATTATATTTGTACCTGTGGTATACGCATTTGTGTAGGTCTAATAAAGTCTATGGTAATTCCAACGGCATTTTAATTCGAGTCCTGTAGTTCGTAATGATACATTATTCAGTTCGAAAAAGTGACTAAGTGACACATGTTCTTCGTCAAAAATCGAATCCCTTGCGGGCCAGGGCGCCCGTGTACCAGCTAGATCCTGTGGACAGTATTGAACATCGAGCCGTTCGCATTATCGACGGTCCAATACTCACAGACGGTTTAGGTACGCTTGGCCTTCGGAGAGACTTCGCGTCTCTCTGTGTATTCTACCGACTGTACCATGGGGAGTGTTCCCAGGAAGTTTTCAGAATGGTGCCTACGTCTTCTTTTTACCATCGGCTCGTATCGCCTTGGTACGCAACGATTCATTAGAACCTTTCTCTTGCGCACCGTGGAGATTTGCAATGAGCTCCCAGCCGTGGTTTTCCCACAGCGCTACAATATGGGTTTTTTTTTTAAAAGGGTGTCTCTGGTGTTGGAAACGTCCACAGGCGACGATAACCGCTTTCCATCAGGTGGGTCGTCTGGCTGTTTGCTGTACTCAAGCTATAAAAAATCCCTCATCGAATAGGATTGAGTTTCTGGGGTAGAAGGACTGTAGTTAATCTACTGCTATGAGACCTATATACCTAAATCTTGGTTATCCTACTAATGACCTTTGCTAGCAATAACCAAGGCATCTCGTAATGTAATATCTAGTGATCAACTGAATACGAAATAAATAAATTCATGAGACTCCCCAAGTATGCATTTAATCAGACATTCTTGGCTATACAAGCATTCTCTAACACTCCCAGTATTTCTGCCTTGACATTTTGTTTTCTTATCCCCTTTATCTTATACTAATATATAAAGCGTAGGTGAAATTATTTTTGTATTTTTCCAAGTGGATCCCGGGATGGTAGATTCACGATTGGACCCGGTGGGTGGCGCCGCTAAACACCTCTTTAACGGTGGGACCGATTTTGATGGAATATTTTGTTGGTTTTCAAGTAGATCCGAAAATGGTTCACAATAATAATTGGTCCCGGTTGATGGCGCTGCAATCGTTTTCTAGATTTTTACTTTTTAAGGGAAAAACAACATCTACCGGGTACAACTAATTAACAATAAAATAAACTTAACAATGTATCTTAATATATAAAATTCTCGTGTCCCAGTTTTCGTTGCCATACTCCTCCGAAACGACTTGACCGATTCTCATGAAATTTTGTGTGCACATTGGGTAGATCTGAGAATCGGCCAACATCTATTTTTCATCCCCCTAAATGTTAGGGGTAGTCCACCCCTAAATTATTAAATTTTTTTAGACAAAATTTTTAATTTCTATTTTTTTAAGATACAGAACTAAAAAATACATACAACCCTAAATTTTCAACCCTCTACGATCAACCCCTATTTCTAACCGGGCAAGACGACGTTTGCCGGGACAGCTAGTATTTTATATATGTATATCTTGAAATTGGAACATCGCAGTAATATGAATTGTTTGGCGGTGGATAGTGGGTAAGCCACAAACGACGGTATTGCGTGATTGAAACCAATCCACAGACATCCCTTTAATATTTTATCTATATACAATACTTAACCACAGTTGAATAACCTACTAAATTGTGACTTAACGATACATAAACATAAATTTTCAAACATATCCGATCTTACTGTCGTGCATTTATTTTAAATAACCAATGTCAGTGCAATGTACATTATTATTTAAGTCTATGCTACTATATTCATATTTTTTCAAATAAGTATTTTCAGTCACATATAATTAACAATCTTTTGTATGTCTAAAAATCGGTGAATTAAGGAAAGTGGGGACAATCTGGCTATATTGTTACATAAAAACTTTTCTTTTTTTTTACTCTGCAATAATATATATCGTGTGATAAATATAAATGCACAATAACCTCACCGATGCTCCAAAGCAGGCCCGGGTGGAATGGTGCCGTGATGATATGATAAACAAATTTGGAGCGAGCTCGTCTCGGCGTGTTTACAAAATCATTACAAGTGATGTGTCCTGGATGTATCAATACGACCCAGAAGAGATGCGCAAGGCGACGGTTTCCTCCTGTTCCACCACGATAGCGCGCCCGACCATACCGCGCTCAAAACGAGGGACTTCCTGGACAGCACGCCGGTCAAACTCCTGAGTCCCCCTCCTTACAGCATTGAGCCTAGCATCGCGTGACGTGAGTCGAAAACTGGTTCAGACGCATGAAACTTTGTATAGAGATTGGTGGAGAGGTACTTTGAAAAGATTTAATAATAAAATATTTATCTAAATTTTTATTTTATTTTCGGAAAACTTTCTAAATGTCCCACGTATAGATAAGTCAAATTGATAAAAACTTATTTATAAATGGATTCGAATTTAATAACAAATCGAGTTGGTCCTCATTAGGACATTACTAATTGATCCGTCATCGAGCTGTCAAAAGTAAAATAAATGCCTGGAAAGTGGATAGTGAGATATAGAGAAAAGTAGCACAATGCCGTGCAATAAACTAGTTTCAATGGAACTAATATTTCCGCAATCGCACTCTCCTATTGTTGCTATGGCGACCATGGGATTAAGGACGCGCCGACCGTGACCCAGAAACACCTGCTCACCCCAGTACAGTTCTACTCTAAAATATCACAACTGCTTTAAACAGGTGAGAATCTTTAACAAAATGTTTGATCACTTTTTTTTGCTGCTGGAGTACAGCAGATAGATAGACTGTCCACCTGATGGAAAGCGGTTACCGTCGCCTATGAACATTTGCAACACCAGAGATGGATTAAACAATAAATTATAACACCACACAAACTCACAAACACACAACAGAACTTACACACATTCACCTACCGTTCACCGTTAGCCTACCGTTGGCGGTAGAATAAATAAATAAAACTTTAACAATACTCGTTGTCGTTAAAACGTAGTTTTATTAAATATATCTCAATTCAAAAAGTACGCAACGGATATTTTTAAAATCGTTGAAATTATTTCTTAAGCTCAAAATTTTTAAAAGTTAGAGGGGGATTTCATACAATAATAAACTCTAGTTGTTCACTTCGACACACCTTTTCAGTTGGGTCGTTATGAACTCAGCTCGACCGAAAATTATGACATCGTTAGTGAAGTTTTCGCCGCAAGCATAACGACTTGTAGAATGGCTTAAGGAACATTTTGAGTGTTGTGAGCGGAACGCACTCATAGGCTACGTTCCACATGAGGGTCAAAACGACCACGCTCAAAACCGCACAATTTTTCCCGTTCCATCTGCTTGCAGGTGTTACAATCATAAATTCGAATGGAATGGATTATTCGATCCACCTCTTGACATGGATCGTCGTGAGCACTAGTGAGTGAAAATTATGACATTATAAATAACGTTTTCGCGGCAACGATAACGAGCGGGATTGCTACGTGAAACGGCTGAAGCAGCATTTTAAGCGTTTTGAGCTACAAGAGGAATGCACCGTAATAATGTATACCCTTCTTATCAAATGTCATTTATATATTTATAATAAAACCCAGTAGTTTCTGAGGGCAATAACTGTGACATACAATTTCATCCTGTGTCATACAACTGATGCTGTTTTTGCCAGAATAACTACGGATCCCTAATTACATATTTTTAATTTGTCAGTCATTTACAAATTTCTTAAATACTTGGCAAAAGTATTGATTTATTATCGTGGAACTAACCTTGCTTCCCGGATAGCGTCGACCCAGTGTACGCAGTCCACTTCAGACGCGGCCCGAAGTTCATACTGCCGCTGGCTTTCACGGCGATACGAGATCACAAAGCAAAACTGTTGGAAAAATAGTAATGTTGTAATAAATTATTTATCTGTGCAGGAATGAAGAAAAAGTAGGGTGACCTGTCGTAAAAGGTGACAAGACAACTCAGAGTGTTTGCCCGTTTGAATGGCTATACAAACGGGCAAACACTTGCTATACCCCTGGTCTAAAGTATGCAGCTCTAACAACTTTGAGTTGCTTGTGTTGTGTGTGTTGCATTAGTGGCCAGGTTCTAGTCTCCCTTTAAAGAGTGGCAGCACATGGTTATAGCAGCTTCGATGTTACAAATGTCTTGTGGAGATGGTAACCGCTTTCTATCAGGTGGGTTTCGCTACGGGCTTTAACAATCAGCAAACAAAACCTACGTCTAATCTTGTATCTATAGGTATATATTAATACGTGAAGCAAAAACACAGCAAAAAGTTTGTACCCCTTTTTACGAAAATTACGCGGATGGAGGAGTAAGAAATTTATATTGTTTATGTAGAGAAGGAATGCAGAATGCTAATATTTTTTTAAAGATAATCATAAAAAATAAATTAATAAAAAATCATTACACTCACTACCATATATTTGACACACATACGCATATATACTCTTTTGTTTATGGTTAAAGTCAAATGAACAGTGTAGCCTTGGCGAAATCTGTGATTATAGAAGTATAGTCTTTGACTACAGAACCATAATGATGTTAACTTATAATTTAAATTAATTATCATGGTCGAATTTCGACCACGGGCGCCCATTATTATAAATAAAAAGACACGTAGAAATTTATGTACGCGCATAACTTGAGGACTACTTTACCGATTTTGATGATTTTTTTGTGTATTTGCATGACTTCCCAAATAGTTTAGAGGCGGCTTTACATACAGTTTTGGACTGGCCCATAGGCCAAATAGGCCGAATCCTACCTGTGTAACGCTAATTTTGCCGCGAAAAATACAGTAATACTCTAATGGTACACTTACGGATGCATTACGTTCCATGGGTGCTTTGCTCAGCCTTTCACAGTAAGATCCTTCTAGAAGCAAAACTCCTGTGGGCCGTGTGTTGTTCTCTGACTCATAGTAGAACAACATGTTCTGCATTCGAAATATTATGATTAGAAGTATAATAAATAAAATTCGAAGGTTGAATGAATGAATGAATGGAAACACTTTAATGTTCACCAAAATTAAAACTACTTAAAATACGCATTTTTAATTTTGGTAACATTTATTGTTATCCAGTTTTTAAGAAAAAACCAGGTACAATAAATGTTGAACAAAGGGCAGCCTTATCGCTTACTTAAAGCGATCTCTTCCAGGCAACCCCTAAATTAAGGAAAATATTAAAATATGACAATGGCGGTGTAGACAATAAATAATATGAAATATTCAAAAAATATTAAATAAGTAAATAAAAATCTTTATTATATACTATACAAACACAGTACATATTATAATTACATAAAGTACACATAAAATATTTTTTTTAAATTTGGTACCAAGGTTGTATATTATTTGCATCTACTTACTACTATTTGACATAAATAGATACACGTAGAGTTGCAAGATGCCCGGTTCCCGACCGGACAGTCGGGTTTTGTTTATGTTTGTCCGGTCAAGACAATCTTGGTAAACCGGACAAGATTGCTTTAAGGCAAATTTGTTCATTTTCTAACTAATTCTCGTGATTCGCTGTAAATACTGCAAAATGTGAACTATGCGTTTTCTTTATTTTAACTGCTAGTTACAATGTGATCAATAGATGCGATCTCAGGCTATAAACTTTAAAAGCAGTGACTAGATTGGCTTTTAATTTAGCATTCTACACTTTAGACTACGTTCCATTAGAGATTCACATTCACAACGACCACATTCACGACCGCGATTATTCTCATTCCACTTGCTTGCTGGTGTTACAATCGTAAACCCAAGTGGAATGGCTATTCGACCCACATCTTGACATGCGTCGTTCTGTGATCGAAAATGATAACCTCATTAGTGACGTTTTCGCCATGACCACAACGACCGCGATCGCCTTGTGGAACAGCTAACAGATCATTTTGGGCGTTGTGAGCTACTAAAGGAAGGCAACTAAAAAAAACAAAAGTAACTTATGTCAAATTTGACATTACTTTTATAGATACAAGTACGAGTAATGTCAAATTCAACCGATGGTAAGCCAAATGAATGAAAAGTATGGTTAACTAGCCAATAATTGTTACCGCTTTTCCGGTTAGGATTCATTACAGTTACGGTGAATTTGTTACCCAAGAAATACTAAACCTACCTAGAGAACCACCTACCCTTAGAGTAATAATACCTGAGAGATAGTCTCCTACAAAATTACATTCAGAGTTGAATCACATAACTAATCGATGTGTGCGTGAGAGCCATGAAATTTTTGCTGACACTCACACAACGACACAAGTAATGTTGCAAATATATAGAATCTTTCAAAAAAACAGAAATTTTAACTATTGGAGCTGGTCACACTGAGGGCTGAGGCGTCTGAGACTTTTTTCCCTTTATTTTGAAGGGACTTTTATTTATAAAAAAAATGACAGTCCCATTGTGTATATACCTTAGGGTTAAATTATTACGCTTAAATTTATTAATATTTCTTTGGATACACTCGATTTTATGTCTGACAGCATGCTATTAAATATACCTATACCAAACCTACAAAAATTAGCGCTCTTCATTACCTTACTCCTCATTTATTCAGTTATGACACATTCTGCTAATAAGTACGGCACATCCTCGAAAGGTCGCAAACTTCACAATTTAGGGTAATACTTCTGCGCATAAGGTAGATGAGACTTTTAGGACCTACTTAAAAGTGATTAACTTTACTGGCTCGTACTCAGGTTCCAAGCATATTAAATCTATGCCTGTGTATACATAGATACAGGCATTAACATGGTACTTGTTTAAAGTCAAAGACCTGCACATATTTTTTTTTTCCCAGGTATTTATTAATAAATATCTAACAAGCGTTAAATAAACATTTTTAACTTTTGAAGCCTTATGAACCAATACAATTACTGAATTATGAACTAATTGTGACTGCAACAAAGTTGGCTGTGAATTACCTGGTAGAGTATAAACCATCGAAGCTGCCATTTTGTATTATCCGAACTTCTTTTATGCAAATAGCCCGCCTAAAACAGAAAAATCGGGTAAGTGACGCATAGAGAATGAATGAACACAGTTCGTTGTTCACCAGTTTAAAATTAAATAAATTATATTGAACAGATGGCCACTTAATCGCTCATCGAACACCAAAACGCACAATATAATTTAAGACATGATACAAGTGGTATATGACCATTATAGTAATATGATATTTTATTAACAATATACCGTTTTGTTTTTGTTGCTCACGTAGGTCACTTATCTCACTGTGTTTTTATATCTGTGTATATAATTTTACTATTATTATTGATGTATATTTCTCTAATACTCCGTTTGATTGATTTTATTTTATTTGTATTGTATTGTCCTCCGTGTCTCCACCTGCTGGTCCCAGGCGGAAGAACAGGGCTGGTCTTAGCGGCTAGCATTATGATGAGTCTGGCTCCAATTTTAGGACTTTATTATTTCCTTTATTTTATTTTCCTCAGAATTTTTTAATCTTGTTTTTCTCATAGTGATCTCTTCCAGGCAACCCCGTGTTCAAGTAGTAAAATGTATTTTTTTATTGCAGGAGTTCAGCAGACAGGCAGACGGCCCACTTGATGGAAAGCGGTTACCATCGGCTATAGACGTTTGAAACACTAAAGATGCTACAAAAGCGCTGCTACTCTGTTAAGGGAGACTGGAACCTGGTCACTCACACAACTCAAGGTCGTTATGGTGACATACTTTAGACTAGAGGTGGTAGCCATCCAGTCGGGCCACAGAAATAATATCTAGATATTATTTCTGTGAGTCGGGCAAATGCCCTACCACCTGGCACCTGGTAAATAAAATAATTATGTACAAATGCAAACTAAAGATATAATCGACTCTTATATTACTAATAATATAAATGTATTACTACTATGGTTACATGTAGTATGGATGGTTCCGTATGCCGGTGATCAACTACTACAGTTTTTGTTATATAGCAACGGAATATTTAAAAAAAAGTTCATAAAATGAAAACTACTGGGCCAAACTATGTCAAACTTTTTGGGGACCAAATGGCAGCTATTCCGAGTCGAACAAAAATCACGAGAAAGAATCACGTAAATCGGATCATAAATCTCGGAATAATCGGTGAACATACATAAAAAAGAAACCTCTTTCTTTTTTTGAAGTCGGTTAAAAAATAAATACTTAAATCTAAAAACTATATAAGCTTAGTCGATTAATACAGAAAATGGTAGGTTTGATGTACTTCAAATTTAATTTTTGTTTAGGATCATTGAAATAAAGCGTGTTTTTTAGTTTTTTTTAACTATTATTCATTTTTCGTTTTTTAGTTGATTTTTTTAAAATGTTAAATACAAGCTTTTGAGATCCTGCATATCATGTAGCAGCAGAGTGCTAGCCAAGACAAGTAAAACGAGCCCAAACACGACGGGTCTATCTTGTTTAGTACAGGAGTTCCTATGGCCACCTTCCGACTCCATCATCAGATCAGCTCCATGGTACCATATTATTGCATTCATCGACCTTTGACAAGTGTGCAAAGTTTGAAATAAATCTAATCGTTCAAAGTAGGACAAAATCGAGCTCAAAGGGGTCGGTTACAAACATACATGAAGCTAATAAAAGCGTGTTAAAAAGGATACTCATAAATCGTATTTGTTTTGAGTGTATTAAGTTACTACCTCGAGAATGACAATCTAATTCATTAAGCGACTCGACGTCTGTTAATTCCAGTCTAAAGTAAATGGTGATCTAATTAACTAAATATCACTTCTGGTATATTAGAACACGTGCATCAGACCGAAGCCGGAGAGAGACTACTTGTTTGTTGCTTTTTTTTTTTTTTTTTGAGGCGAGGGAAAATGACTAACCGATTTACGCACTCTCTGGGCCGTCACTAGGAAACGGCACGAATCCACGGGGGGCGGTAACGCTAGCAATTGTATGCTCTACTTGCGCTCCGTCCGCTATGGACTACACAGAGGAGTGTGGAGACTCCGAGTGATGCCGCACGGGCGAGCAACCTCAATACCCACTAAAAACCCCCTCCTTCCTTCGCGGCCCTGCGCTTTGATGTGAAGGAAAGACTGAGATGTAGAACATAGTTACGCAGCAGTCGATCCAGCGCATAAAGTGCTGAAGTGTGCCCTGGGAGAACACACTCCACTACGAAACGGGGGTAGTTGTTAAGTCCCTTGCTTTACCTAGTAGCTAAGGGCCCCCATCGTTCCGGATCCTACCTCAGGGAGGGAAGTAATGCGCGTACCTGCCTCTCCGGGTGCCGGCTGAAGGCCGGCGACCTCGAGAAGAGACCGTAGCACGCGCCCTAGGACTTCGCTCCCTATCCCTTTCTGCGGCCTCTTTCAGAGACATAACTGCCTCACAAAAAGAAACCGCAGTATCCCAGCGGTCGTCGCTCTGCAACATGGCCGTTACCAAGTCGCCGAGCGATCGGACGGCTCCTAACTTTGTCTCGAGCTCGAAACGCTGCGGCGCCCAGGCAGCGCACTCGACAAGCGTATGAAACGCCGTATCGGGTGCGCCACACTGTCGGCAATCCGGAGAAGGCAAGCAGCCCACAATGCGAAACAGATACTGATCGAAACAACCGTGTCCGGTCAGTATCTGCGTCGTCCTGAAGGTGAGGGTACCGCTAGTGCGGTTAACCCATTCCTCCAGTTGTGGCCTGATTGCGTCCACCGTAAAGCCGCCGGCCGCAGGGTGTTCGAGGTCACGGGACCAGTCGACGAGGCAGGAAGCGGTTTCCCGCTTCCTGACCGTCTCTATCTCGACTTGACAGAAGGTCAGTCCTCTAGCTAGGGCATCCTGCTGGGTACGACGAACCCTGGACAGGACGTCTGCCTGGAGAGGCCAGGGCAGCTCGCCTGCCAAGAGTGTCGCCGCCGTCCAAGACACTGTACGATACCCCCGTATGGTTCTCACGGCCAGAACCCGCTGCGCCCGGTGCAGCAGGGTTCGATTGCTTGTTTTTTGCTACACTATGCCCGTTCGTTATGTCCAAGCAATGACGAACCGAACCGAGCAGTAATTACATCCAAAAAAATAATAATAATAATAATAAATAAAAACCAGTTTTTATTATTTACAAATTAAATTATTCCATTGTTTTTTACTATTTCTTGTGCGTTATTTATTTATTTATACTACTCTTTTCATTATGTACTCATACTCGATAGAATTACCTGTGAGTGGTCGTACTGCGCTTTCTCCGAGAGCGCGATAAGTTGGCCATCATTGACGCGGATGGAGCGCTGAATTTTTGGGCTCAACATCATCTTTCTTGCTAAAAATGAAGATCACACATTTAAAAAAAATAAAAAGCACAAGCATATTACGTACTATTGCACTTTTAGAACGTGCAAGGATGGCAAAATATTGTATCAACCCAACATGCGCTACATAACATAGCTAGCGTCTCACGTCACCGATATCTTACACTCGATGCGATATTATTTCATTCAGAGGCTCAGAGGACGAGGAAGCGGGACCAAATGTCCTAAAGTGAGAGGAGTTTTGGTTAATAGCTATTGAAACTTCGTCAGCATAACCGAAGTGGGTTTAGTGTAGTGGGTTACTAACACTCTAGTAAAGAGGAGGTAAGGGGTTCGATTCCCAGATTGTTGGTTCACTTTTTAACCTTTCCAACAACGTTTTATACAGTTAAAGCGATTACTAGGGCAGGGCGTTTTAAGCGTATTGAGCGCCGTGGTGCGAAAATCAGTGACACCCCCCACCCTCACCGAGAATCAAAATGGCATTTTAAGGATCTAGTCATTTGGTAAAAAAGGAACCCTTACATAATACATTCGCCATATCCGTCCATTCGTATATCTTTGTATGTTGTAGTACTTTTGTACATACTACTACTATATCTTAATATATATAAATTAGGTGTCACGTTGTTTGTCCGCGATGGACTCCTAAACTACTTAACCGATTTTAATCAAATTTGCACACCATGTGCAGTTTGATCCAACTTGAAAGATAGGGTAGCTTACATCTTAATGGACCCTGTAGGTGGCGCTGCAATCGGGTTCTAAATTTTATTTCTTCAGGGCAGGACAACATCTGCCGGGACAGCTAGTAGGTTTATATGTATAAACTAGTATATGCCCGCAATTCCGTCTACGCTTGACTTGAAATTCCAGCCGGATTCCCAAGACATAGGGTTCCGTAGCATTTCAATAAGAATGTAAGCCGTTGTTATAGTGAAAACAATGTCGGAATAAGCTAATTTTTATGCAGCCGAACAACTACAAACCATAACAATTTACTACCGATCAGTGAAAAAATCACATAATATGGCAACTTTAAATCATTTACAGAAAAAATCATTGCATGGAGTGGCATGGTGATTTAATCATTCGTCACTCATGGACGCTTCCTATAACTTACTGTTCATTCACTTGCCCTATCAGTTGAATTTTGACATTAGCTGTATAGGAACTTATGTCAATTATTAATCGAAAGTAACACAACTGAACGGTCTGTTAGATATAGGCCCGGTCCTTATAAATATGCAATCTTTTGATTTTTTTTCAATTGCAGGAGTTCAGTAGACAGGTAGACGGCCCGCTTGATCGAAGGCGGTTACCGTCGCCTATGGGCATTTGCTACACCAAAGGTGCTACGAAGGCGCTGCTGCTCTCTTAAGGAAGACTGGAACCTAGTCACTAATGACGGCACACAACATAAAGTTGTTATGGCGGCATACTCTAGACCAGTGGCGGTCGCTAACCAGTCGAGCAAATACCTTATCACTTGGCTGTGGATTGTTTTGTCGCCTCTTACGACAGGCCGCCCGGCCGCAGGAAATTGTATTCTTTCTCCGTTCCTGTACGGATAGATTATTATAATAATTAATTTTAACCAAACCGTGCATAAGTTAGATTTACGACATTGCTGTTAAGTTCGGACCTCAGTAATTAATCAGAATCCAAACCATCAACTGCTATTCATAACCGTCAGAACTAAAGCAGTTATAAGTTTAAATAATTAAACTTCCCCACTTCCCTCGTAACAATTTCAAAGTGGGACGATAGCACCGATCCCTTGTCTATGAATGTAACAACATTTTGTTAAGACGACAATTTCATTATTGTCATCGACCGAGGTTTCATATAAAATAGAGAGAAAGATCTCTCTCTATTTTCTTTCACTTTCTCTCGATTATTTGGACTCGGTTCAATAGCTACTACTCCATTAAATCTTCTAAAAGTAGTTGTGTAATATATCTAATATATAAAACTCTCGTGTCACAGTTTTCGTTGCCATACTCCTCCGAAACGGCTTAACCGATTCTCATGAAATTTTGTATGCATATTGGGTAGGTCTGAGAATCGGCCAACATCTATTTTTCATCCCCCTAAATGTTAGGGGTAGTCCACCTCTAAATTTTATTTTTTATTTTTTAGACAAAATTTTTAATTTCTATTTTTTTATGATAAACATACAAAAATACATACAATCCTCAATTTTCACCCTTCTACGATAAACCCCTATTTTTTACCGGGCAGGACGACGTCTGCCGGGACAGCTAGTTTTTCTATAAAATTAATAAATAAAGAAAAGTTTGAGTTAATCAATTTTGAACTAAACGTGTTGCTGGGGAGTTTTTTGCCGCATCTGCTCCTTAACAGCAATAACATGCTGCGGTGTACAGACTAAGAAGAAAAATTAAATTTAAACTTACATGTATGACCTTTAAAAGTGTTCTCCAACGGAACGCATTTTGAATAAAAAAAATTGAATCTGAAAATCTGAATATGTCTATCTATCCGTGCAGGAACGGAGAAAGAATACAATTTCATGCGACCGGGTGGCCTGTCGTAAAAGGCCACAAAACAACCCACAGGCAGGTGGTAGGGTCGTTGCCCGTGCTAACTTCCTTAGTCCAGAGTATGCCGTAAAGCGTAGAAGCTTTTATGTCCTTGCTCCATCTAGGGTAGTGTTTGTGTAGTGACTTTGTCACACAGATGTAGCCAAGGTTTCAGTGCGTTGAGATACTACATTGTTAACGGCCTTTATGGGAGCTGAATACGTCGGATCTTCGCAGCAAACAACGAGCCACTGGTTAGCGCAACGAGTTACGCGAGTGCGCACATATTTATAGTTGCTCTATCTCGCTCACCCATCATCCGTCCCGCCCACACGCTGTGCTATATATTGTACTAGCTGTACGACTAGTTAATGTTTGTACTTAAAGTTACCGTTTCCAAAATAAATTAGTTGATTAGTTCACTTCAGTTCACATCAGCACTCGACAATGAATACTACTCTCTGCCATCTGAAGTATCATAAGACCTCTACCTCTCGCTGCTACAGCTTCAAACATTGACAGATAACTTATGTGTATACACTGATACAGATAATAATTCACGGTGTTATCTTTTATCGCTATAAATAAGTTGCCTTTAGACACTGTCACAACCCAGATATAGCAGGGGCATTAGATTCATTTTTATGGTTAGATTATTAAACTTCCCCAATGGTTGGTTCAAAATTCGAACCATGCACTAAAAGTTATGTAATAATGATCCGCGGTCTGAATGTCATTTTAGTGATGGCATGATAAATTCGTTAAATTTTGGAAGTTTTTTTACAAATCTACGGACTTGTTTCGTAGGTACCCTTTTTACTTGAATTTAATTTATAAAAGTATTGATTATAGCAGGCGTGTTTGTTTTTAATATATGTTAATGTGTGTGACACTTGCTCTGTTAAGGTCATAGATAATACAATGGTTGAGGTGTCTCTTAGTTTACTTATAATATATTATGAAGTCTATCTGATAATACTTATTCTAATATGTTTAGAGTGCTTGTGCAGTGTTTCGCTTACAATTTACCTAATATTACTTTATATAAGTTATGTATATCATTTGGGAAGCTTTTCAAAGTACAATCTCGATATTTGCCTATTATCACGACTACTGAATAGTTGCTAAGGTCGGCAAAACAATACTTTACAATCGCAAAATACCAAAATTTAAAAAAAAAACATATATTATAAAAACCATATTATATTTGCAATTATTATTATTTTTAATTATTTTCGCCAGTGTAAAGATTATCTCGCACTAAAGCACAGAGAAAGCGTATTGGTCTTTTCGTTGTGGACATTCTCAGAACAATGATTCTAATATATTATTCTCAGTGGACAATAGTGCCTTAGAAATCGGTTTCATATTAAAATACGATGATATGACGATGAAGTAGATCAGCCCAATTCAAGACAGTTATTAGAACTTAGAAACTTTTTGGTGATTCGAAGGTTTTGCTTTGGCCTTGTTTGGTTTGATTAGTCATTAGTTTAACAACATCTAAATCTATATAATATATAAAAGAAATTCGTGTTAGTTACACTATTTATAACTCAAGAACGCCTGTACCGATTTGGCTGAAAATTAGTGGGCAGGTAGCTTAGAACCAGAAGACTGACATAGGATACTTTAATCTCGTTGGAACCGGTAGGGGACGCTCGGATCGGGTTCTAGAATCCTCCTAATCACCTGGAGCGATTCGGGTGATTTTGTTTTTTTGTGTTTGAGTGTCCCTGGATGGTTTAAATCCACAATTGGAACCGGTAGATGGCGCTGGGATCGGGTCCGAGATTTTTATTTTTTCAAAGCAGGACAACGTCTGCCGGGGCCGCTAGTTATCCCTACCAATATTATAAATATGAATGTAAAATTTGTTTGTTACGCTTTCACGCGAAAACTACTCAACCGATCATCATGAAACTTTGTACACATATTCTTGGAGGTATTAGAAGTAACATAGGATACTTATTATGAAAAAAAATTCCACGCAGACTAAGTCGCGGGCAGAAGCTAGTTATTAATAAATAAATCCACAAAGGGAAAGTAAACTAAAATTTCATACACTACAATTTCTCAACTTTCATGTTTTGGATTTTTTCTAATAGGTCTTCGTATATTTGGTATAATGACTTTGTTTTCATGTCTATGCCATCTTTTATTTAATTATTATTATACAGAAATGAAAGAAAACATTCAAAAATCATTATCAAATCTAATAATAAAACAAAACTTCTTTAAGTTTTATTATTCATCAATACAACTTCAACCTTGCTGTCTACCAGTAAATATTTTATTGTTAGAGCCGAACTCTGGTAATACCACAAAATGTAATGACTACAAATTATTTGTAGTTACTTCGTTGTCTGCTCTTTTAAATAATCGATATACAAAGAATACCACTTACCTTTTTCACTTAAGTTGTGTCATATTTTTATATATCCGAATAATGATTAACATTTAATAAGAAATTTTAATATTAATAGATAGAAAAATCTTAGCATTTTACAACAGTTAATAAGCAACAGGCAACACTTTTATTTATCAACAATAGAATAGAAACAAGACAACAATTTTAATACTATCTCATGGATTATTTACACCAAGGATGAGCGCCTGTTGATTTATTAAGCGCAACATTCGAAAGGCAACATTGCTATCAAAATTTGTTTAGGCTCAATATTTATAAATACTTCTAATTCAATATCATGGTGTTTCAACACGCAAGTCTGTCATATTTTGATGATATATAGATTTCGTGAATATTTGAGTAGGTTTTGAGGTGTTAGTGGGTAGACTGCGACGGTCAGACTGCCGGGCTCAGCACCTGTGGCTGAATCGACCGTTGCGCGCGTGCGTAAATTGATGACGTACAGAAAAAATGCAGAACTTATAATATTATAGAATTGATAACACCGATTTAATAAAAAATAATAGAATAATAATTTATTGATAGAAATGTATGTGTACAAAGGTGCTTTTTTGTGGTAATTGGGTCAATACATTTTGCCTTCTAATAATCTTCTAATCTAAATTGAAACTAATTTACAATAATAATGAAATAAATTAAGTAATAATATTAAATGTCAAGCAAAGTATTAATTAAATAAGGATACATGAATAATATTTAGAATTTATAACTTAAATAATTCTCGATTTCATAATAGCATTTCATTATCAAAAATGTCTTTAGGTGTCTTTTAAATAATGTTACATATCGACAAAGAAATACACACCTGGTTTATTACCTTTCCCTAATTTGGACTTCTTATGTTTACTTTGTGTTTAATATTTGCAATTAGACAATAGCCTATTGTTATTGTTTTCTTTTATGCCTGTTCGCAGGAATAATTAAGCATGTGTGCAGATTACGTTTTCTTGGAAAAGTCAGTCCACGTAGTCGATTGTTGTATTGTTCAGTTTACTATAAAACAATGCCCGAACGGAGGGGTGGGGCAGTTTTACGATACGATTACGATACGAGCAAGACGTACATTCGACGAGCGATATAGTGACGGACTTTGCGAGTGTTATTGAATCGTGCATTTTGTACTAGTAGTGTCTAGTTATATTTGTACCTATGTTATAATATATGTTTGTATAGTTCCAATTACTTCCAATAAATTCTTCAGAAATGGAAGGGGATGTATGGATCAAGTTTTCTCGCTCCGCAATAGCTTGGAGAAGCAACTGGCTATGGGCCGGAAGGTTTTCTGCGGTTTTGTGGATCTAGAGAAAGCATTTGACAGGGTTGTGCGGAAGGACCTCTGGGACATATTGCCCGGATATGGGATTAATGGCCAATTGCTGCGTGCTGTGCAGTCCACTTACGAGGACTGTATGGCATGCGTGCGAGTGGACGGCAGCCTGTCGCCCTGGTTTGTCGTCAATATTGGCGTCCGACAGGGCTGCGTGCTGTCGGCTTTGCTGTTCATCCTATATCTGGACAATTGTCACCAGAGATTAAGATTGATGGATGTTGGGGTGCGGATGGGTGATCTAGTTGTTAGCACTTTGCTTTATGCAGATGATGCCGTGCTTTTAGCCGAATCGCCATCGGAACTGCAAACACTAGTCACAATGATGAAAGATGACTGTCACGCGAGAGGCTTACATTTGAATGCGAAGAAAACAAAGGTTATGGTGTTTGAAAGAGAAACAACCAGAACGAATGCAAGGATAATGGGTGATGTTATGCTGGAACAAGTGAATGAGTTTGTATATCTTGGATGTGCTTTTAACAGGGATGGAAGGTACACCGCTGACATAGAAAGAAGAGTAAATTTGGGGAATAGTGTGAATGGAGCGTTAGGTAAACTTCTAGGCGCTAAGAACCTCAGCCAGAAAGCCCAGCTTGCCATACATAACGCGGCGCTGGTACCTACGCACACGTATGGAAGCGAGAGTTGGGTATGGAACAGAGAGCATGAAAGTAGAGTAAACGCAGTCGAGATGCGAGCACTGCGCAAAATCTGCGGAGTGACGCTCGCGGACCGCGTTCGTTATACCGAAGTAAGAAAGAGAGTTGGTCTGAAAGAGAGTGTCGGGGTAAAGGTAAGGAAAGGAATGCTCCGGTGGTTCGGGCATGTGGAAAGAATGTATGATGAAAGAATGACTAAACAGATATACAATGCAAAAGTGGATGGATGCAGAAGTCGCGGAAGGCCACGACACACCTTCCATGATCAAATTGATCGTGTATTAGTAGAAGGTGATGTCAGGAGCCTTAATAATAGACGAGCGTGCATGACAAGAGCTATGAATATCAAAGAAGCAAGTGAGGTGTGTAAGAATAAGCCTGTATGGCACTCTGTTGTTCGTGCCTACCCCGCAAGGGACCTGGCGTGAAGTTATGTATGTATGTAATTCTAATTGCATTTTAATTCGAGTCCTGTAGCTCGTAACAATACACATGTATACCAAATTTCACTTCTGAGTTGTAGTTCTACGACTGTCATTTTTTTAGTAAGGTCATGCGGGTTCAAAAGTTTGAGTCCCATTCCAAGTGTCAATGCCCAATCTATTTTTTAGTAGGCATAACTCCGTCTGCTCAGTGAAACGCAGTTTCCGCGGCAATAAAACTCCTGTGCTCGCATCATCGTTACACGCGCCGTGAACCTGCCTCCCATACCATGAGATATATCCTTACACATAACCAGTATATATACTCTATGTGTAATATACCTACAACCCTTACAGGGACGAAATGAATATTTATTTAATATAAATAATTGAAAAGTTACCTAGACTGTTATTATAGAACTTCAGTGCTTACATTGGTTGTTTGCGATTAACGCAACTACTTCATTCCATAAAACCTCATTACATCAACACATTACCTATATTATTAAAAATCACACATGTCACTCGCCTTACATACGTCTAAACATCAACAAAAATATTAATTGCTATTAAATCTAAAACTACATATAAAGCTATAAAAACATTAAATATATATCTAAAATCGCAACAAAACTTTCCATTTAATATATCAACAAAACATTTGGTCCTTCGAGCCGGATTAAACCAGCATCTATAGATTATTATATTTCTGAAAAATTCAATATCCAAAATGTCTATTTCGCAATTAAAATCAAAAATTACTACAATAAAAGGAAAACTGACTCGACTTCACAACTATATACTACAAGAAAGCTACGATACATCACAAATTCAAAACAGATACCACGATTTGGAAAAAATATTCGATCAATATGACAAAATTCAAACATCACTAGAAGAATTAGAAGACGACGAACAAGCGCATCAGCAGGACCGACAGTCAATAGAGGACATGTACTACGCCAGCAGGGCAGCCTATAGTCGTATCCTAGACTCCCAGGCGGCATCGCAACTGCGCATTGCCCACTGTAGTGGAAAGTACCCATAACATTAAACTACCACAACTTGAATTACCATCATTTGACGGTAAGCTGAAGGAGTGGCCTAGCTTCAAAAATATATTTTTATCTACCATTGATGATGCCAACATCCCCTTAATCCAGAAGCTAATTTACCTCAAATCATCATTAAAGGGTGAAGCAGCAGCACTGATAAGTTCCCTTCTTATCACCGAAGACAACTATACCAAAGCTTGGGACATATTAACAACCAGGTACGAGAATAAAGTTCTAATTGTAAACCATTATTTGAAATCATTTCTAAATTTTCCGCATATAACTAGCTGCAACCTTCAAGATTTTCTTATGACACTACAACAGAGCATAGATTCGCTAAACGCAATGGATATCGACACATACAATTGGGATTTACTTCTGGTTTACCTAGTTACTCAGAAACTGGATAACTACCTCAGAGCTGCATGGGAATTAAGCCGAAAGGACGCATCTTTACCGACCTTCACTGAGCTAATGCAATGTTTAAACATGCGGACGACAGCTATCGATTTAATCAACGACAGATGTAAAGATTACAACATGTCATTTCCCAACAAACGAAAAGTCTCATATACGGAAACAGTTATTGAAAATCAAAATATTTGTATATTCTGCAAGGAAAATCATCTGATATACAAATGCCCGGGATTCTTAAAATTTACTCCTCAACAACGAAACGAGTACGTAAAACATAACCATCTCTGTTTTAATTGTCTGAAACAATATAAAGAAAATCACAAATGTTCAAAACACAAATGTGTCACATGTCGCCTTCGACACCATTCTCTACTGCATATGGATTGTCCACCCAGGAAAGCCATCTTTCATTCATCTTTGACATCAAATATTTCCACTAATAATGTTCAACCTTCGCCATCAACCAGTAACGATGCACCTCTAACATCCACAGCCTTTTATACACCCTCAAAATCAACGTATCAGCAAAAAGGAGCTACAAAATCCTTATATAAAAATATAGCGACACTGCAATATTAACTTGCCAATTAGATAAAATTAGTTGTATAGCCAACTCCCTTGTCGTGTCGGAGGAAGGGTTGTATATTTAATACATTCATTCATATCCAATCTCACTGAACATACATAGTCAGACTCACACTACTGTATACACACACTAATCACTACTCTCACTACACACATCCTCACTACTCTCACTCATCAATAACATTACAGTATTTTATTTAAGTAATTTTCTTCAATTCGGCACACACTAAAGATAACATCAATGCCAACATTTGGGAGAACTGTCAAATTCAAGAGGGTCTAGTCTAGTGCGCTTTTATGCATGTTGGCAAAGATTTTAGTGGTGTCATTATTACTTATTCAATTGTAAATACTACATTTTCTTGTATTAATTATTCTTCATTTAATATTGTCAGCCTATCTACTACATCGTTAGTTTAAACACAAGTTTATTTTACTACATTTACCTACTATAAACATCCACATCTTATCTACATTAATTTATATTATTATAATGGTCCTTTGAGTTGTTATTATTTTAATTTCCGCCACTAAGTGCATTTCTAATTATCTTTTCTTTTACTTGTTTATTGCTTTGTCATAACATAATATGTGGATGTACCAACTAACTACTGTAATTTTTGACTAGACTATAAGTTATGGTTGTACATATTTCCCTGTGTTCGGGAATATGTTTGCGATTAACGCCACTACTTCATTCCATAAAACCTCATTACATCAACACATTACCTATATTATTAAAAATCACTCGTGTCACTCGCCTTACATACGTCTAAACATCAACAAAAATATTAATTGCTATTAAATCTAAAACTACATATAAAGCTATAAAAACATTAAATATATATCTAAAATCGCAACAAACTGCTTACATTGGTGATTAGACGTTTTTATTTTAAGAAGTTAAACAAAGATCGCGTATAATTTGTACAGTTATATAGATTAATAACATTAAAAAGTCTGTTTGTAACGTCAAAATAATAGCTTTTTACTAAATGCATATGAAAACACATGCGGTACTTATATCAAAAAAGCAACTTTAAAAATTTTGTCTGTCGGTCTGGATGTTCCGGCTAATCTCTAAAACGAGTGGACCGATTTTGACTGGACTTTCACTGGCAGATAGCCAATATTATAAAGAATAACTTAAGCTACTTTTAGTTTGTCTGTTTTCATTATGAAAAAAGAATATTTCTTCCATGCTTACATTAATATCTTCATACATACTTCATATATGGAAGTTCATTTGAAGTGCTTTTTACTTGAATTTTCTACAAGATAAAATTATTTGTATGGATTTTAATTATCTGCAATTACTGTTTTAACTATAACAATTAATACGCTATTTGACTCGTTATAGAAATGACGTCTTAATTTGCAACGCTCATACAAAAAGTAGACGGCTTCGGTGTTTTGTAAGTTAATATAAAATATTCGAGTTGACTATCAACTAACCTATTATTTGGGGTTGGCAGCACAGTCTGTATTTTCTTTTCTCCTCAACGACTTCTCTTTTTTGACATACGTACTCTGTCAACACACAAAAATGTGAATCATCCTTCACAATTAAATTTGACATTTTTTCAAAATAAAATCATTTGCTACATGTTTATTATTAAAAAATCCATTCAATTCAAACATGCAAACTTTACAGTAAAATACAGTAATATAATAAATCCCAGTGCTGAATTAAAGAAAAAATATAAAAATAATAAATAGGTGAATCACCGTCAGTTGGGAACGTTCCCAATACGCTGGCCCCATTACCATGTTGGATGGCAACGCATGAGGTTGCATTAAATAAAAGCCATACTTTTGGTGGCTGATTTATATAGACTTTTATCTACAATACCTATAAGTGTAGTTTGACCTAAATAAATAAAAGACCGTTCTAAATCCGCCCCCGCAGCTGAAATGCGCGCAATAACAGTGAAGGACTCCCATCTTTTAAAGCCTTCAGGCTGTCTAGAAACGTCTATGGAGTTTTCCAGGACACGCGCCCTCTTAATTGAAATAAGAAAGAGGCAAAATTTATTGCATTTAATTACTTTTTATTAAATTAGATTTTCCGAGTTAAGTATTCTTTATGTAAGAATATGTTAGAGTATGCTACCTATACAAACTTTTGATAACCACCAGGTTTTTATTCTTTGTTTTTTACTGTACTGACATGTTCCATTTTTATATATATTTGTTTCTGCCATAATTTTGCCTTTACCGTGTCAATATAATGAACGTGAAATATGACCATGTCTCTGAATATCGCAAAAAGCTCAAGTGGTTGTCAATCTCACTTCGCCGGAATGCTCATCTTCTCAACCTGCTGTATAGCATATTATTTATTCCTTCTACCCCTTCCTATCTTAAGGAGCGTTTTGATTTCCTCCATACATCTCACACCCTTAATTTGCGCTCTTCTCATAATCTTACCTTAAAAACACCTGCACACGTTTCTACTTTCTACACCAAATCCTTTGCTGTGCAGGCTGTTCGGCTATGGAATTCATTGCCCGAAAATGTGAGACAGGCAAAGTCACTCGCCGTTTTTAAAAAACTGGTACGGGAATATTATCTCACTTTATAATAAATATTCAATACCATATTACATGTATGTTTATTTATTAGTTTATTTGTATATTAATATTATATATATTAGTAGGTATACATAATATTAATATATTATGTATTAATACTATTATTAATATTGTATAGCTATTGCTGTTGCTATACACATATTAATGATGTATATATTAGTATATTTATATAATATTAATATGTGTTATTGTTTATTCCCTTTTTGTTTCATTTTAGGTATATGTATTATGTGACATTTATATATCCTATTTATATGTATTGTGTATTAAATTAGCACACCACCGTCATACACTTGAAATTCCATTTCATAAAATCCAGAGCCCGGGTTGTCTGGAAGAGATCGCTCTAAAGCGATAAGGCCGCCCATTGCTCCTACTTTTACTCTTAAATGTAAATACTGTAAATTGTTTATTTTATGTGTATGTGGTGAACAATAAAGTGTTTTCTATTCTATTCTATTCTATAATTTTTACCACAAAAAATATATTTCATTTTCCTATATGGTTATAATCTATGTTTAGTAGGCGCATTCAACACTTACATTTTCTATATAATACTATAGAGGGCCCGGAAAACGTACTGCCCTAAAATAATAAAATTAAGAAACCACGATACCTTCCAGCGAAACCTATCGGGTCCAACTGTGAATATTCTCGAACATTCTCGAATCGAATAGAACACACATCTATAATTTCATCAAGATCGGTCCAGGGGTTTTGGCAATCAATTGATTGGCGTTACATTGAGGTGCTGAGATGTCTGTACGACGCCGCAACGATGACCGTCCAGATCCAGGACTGGAGGGCGAAACCTATACACATACATCGCTGGGTGAGACAGGGGATGTGATTTCCCCGAAACTGTTCACCAACGCGATAGAGGATGTTTTTAGAACTCTGGACTGGGCTGAACTAGGCATTAACATCCACGACAAGCGCATCTCTCACCACCTTTTCACCGACGATATCGTTGTCTTTGCAGACTTTAGAGCTTAGACAGAGAAACTTAGGATTCTCCGTCTACGCTTTAGAGGAACTTGCCGAAATACTGGGCAGCTTAAGCACTCTTCTGACGAGTCGGTCTCGGTATGAATTTGGACAAGACGAAAGTCATGTCATTGAATACGTCATGCCTAGACCGGTAAACGTCAATGGCGCACCTCTGGGACTTGTGCAGGAATATGTCTACCTTAGACAGAAAATACGTGTAGGCAGGCACAACTTCGAGGTGAAGCCAATAGGAGAATTCAATTGGGATGTGCAGCATGCGGTAAGCTTTGTCGAGTCTTCTCTTCGACCATTCCGCAATAATTGAAGACAAAAGTCTTCAAGCAGTGTGTCCTCTCCGTCCTGGCCTACGGGGCCTAGTCATAGACACTGACGGCATGATTGGTTCACAAGTTCCAATCCGCTCAACGGGTTATGGAGCGAGCTATGTTGGGTGTTTTTCGATATCCGTAAGAGAATCAAGGTAACCGACATAACTCCCAAAATTAGCAAGTTGAAGTGGCAGTTGGCCGGTCACATCTGCCGTAGGGCCGATGGCCGATGGAGCAGACGACTCCTGGAGTGGAAAACACGCGTCTCAGTAAGTGTAGTATCGGGCACCTTCCAGACCGATGGACCGACAACCTGTGCAAGGTCACCGGTAGGCGCTGTATGAGGAAGTCCTAGGGCAGGAATGAGCGGCCCCGACTTGGGAAGGCCTGCGTCCAACAGTAGACTGCGAATGGTTGACGACAACGGCTTAGGAGAAGTTGAGTTACATACACACTAACATTAGAATTTTATATATAAATAGGAATATTTTTTTTTAATAGGAATATTATTTATATGTTTGTGACCGTCAAAAAATTTCATAGACTCATACGTTTAAACTGAGTTTATACATTGATGAAAACCATTCTTGTTGTTGGACTTCATTGCCACAATGTGTACGTGGTATTAGCTAATATTGTTGTTAAACTATGTTATAAAGTCTTGTTTTCAGAGCTAGTAATTAAAAGCGATTTGACGCAAAATGTCAATGTCAAAATTGTCAACTGTAGTCAAATTTATTTTTTACCTGTTTCAGTCGAAAGTCAAAAGAAATTGTTTCTTCTTGCTAAACAATAAATTCAGAGTAATTACTTTAACATATCAAAGTAAATTACATTCTAACAACAAGATACTTGTATAACATTTTATATTAAGACATCAAAAGTGGGTTAATTGTCTGTGCGGGAGCTTGCTACCGGCTTTTAATGTGATGTTTGATTATTGAAAACTATGATTATGGCGTCGGGATCTAAAAACGATATAGTAAATAGATTGTTGAACGTGAGGCTAGATAATGGTGGTGATGGAGACGAGCTTCCACCTCAGAACATGCTTCCAACTAACCAACATTCTAGACAAATCGGGCATCTTCATGACGATGATAGTGGTCAAGCGAATGACGCGATACCTTCGTCCTCGGCTATAGAAAATCTTCAGCTCACTAACAACACTGGTGGTCGACTGCACAACTGGCAGGCAACGAAAACAACTGTAAAAGAGCGTCTGTCTTTCCTTTTCAACAACGAAATACTGTGTGACGTTCATTTCATTGTAGGCAAGGACACAAATCAGCAAATCATTCCTGCACACAAATTCGTACTTTCTGTTGGGTCAGCAGTTTTCGACGCCATGTTTAATGGAGTATTAGCTACTAAATCTGATGAAGTGGAACTGCCTGATGTTGAACCTGCAGCATTTCTTCATTTACTCAAATTCTTATATTCAGATGAAGTGAGAATTGGTCCAGAAAGTGTCATGACAACCCTATACACAGCTAAGAAGTATGCTGTAGCAGCATTAGAAGAGCATTGTGTGGAATTTCTAAAGAGTAACTTAGGAACAGATAATGCTTTCTTATTGTTGACTCAAGCAAGGTTGTTTGACGAACCACAGCTTGCAGCATTGTGTTTGGAAATGATTGACAAAAATACTGCTGATGCTTTGAATGCTGAAGGATTTACTGATATAGATCAGGATACTCTAAATGCTGTTTTAGAAAGGTATATAATTATATGTATATTGATCTATTTATTACATTATGCCTAAATATTAATCACCTTAGTTGTAAAGATTACTGAATTTTGCTTAGTATAGATTGCCTTTTAAATATTGAGATGGGGTATAGTTTAAGACACCTTTTATTTATTATGAACATATCTTTAGAATACTTAGGCTCCCAGGGAAGTGGAGTTCCCACTTTAGCCTTTTTGGGTTTTTTTATAACCACCCAAAATTCACTTTATATCTCAAATAATAAATAAAAATATCTCATATCTATACCACATGCAAACATTAATATGTCAGTACCTTGGCATACTACTTTATAACCCACTGTTTTCAATTGGAAATTAGATTTTTTGATATAAAAAAAGTGAAGGGTTTGGTTGCTACTCAGATATCTGGAACATGAATTTTTAGTAGTGGGTCGGTGGAGTGGGTATGGGGGAAGGTATACTTAATCTTTCTGCAACCCCTCTGGTCAGGAGTTCTCAAAATATTAATTTTGGCAAATGTAATGTTACCTATTTTTTCACTAATATTGTTGTGATGGGAGATGAAACATCACAACCAGTGACTATTTTTTTTTTTTTTTTTTTTATTTATTTATTTAAGGAACAACAAACAGCTACAATATAAAATATGAAATAAAAAAAAGTTACAATACAATGTGATAATAATACTGAAGCCAACGACGTTGTCCACATGAAAACATTTACAAAATTAATAAAAACACAAGAGGTACAAACACAATACAAAATTAATTCACAAACATATTAGAAAAAAAAAGAAAGAAAATGTAAAATTATTCATTAATGAGAAGAGATGTATCAAAGTTAGAACAATAAAAAATAATAAAAAATTTATTCTAGCTCAAGTGTACTTATATCAAAGTCAGTTAATGCAAGCAAAATAGACCTTTTAAATTTGACAAGAGAACATGTAAAAATATCAATATTTATAAATAGAGTATTATATGTATCAATCATGCGACGTACTGGACAACGTAATCCTGAGTTAGTGCGACATTTGCCTAATGCAAACAGCTTCTTTGATCGGATCTCACGTTGATGGACACTTCTAGGTACGACGTAACATAGTTTATTCACCAACTCAATACAATCAAAATGATTATTTACAATGTTGTACAATGTCACGGCTTCTAAGTACTTACGCCTAGATGAGAGACTCAGGAGATTATATTTAGATAGTAGCTCTTTGTATGGGAGATATGATTTATGTAATTTATAATTTATGGTTCGTAAAAATTTTCGTTGCAGTTTCTCAATTGCACTAGTATAAGTTTTATAAAAAGGATTCCAGATGGGAACGGCAAATTCGAGTTGCGAACGGACAAGAGTTTTGTATAAATATAAATAGGTGCTGGTTTGTTTAAATTCAGTTGCGGCTCTGAGTAGGAAGCCAAACATTTTGAAAGCTTTATTAACAATACTATCAATATGCATATCTAAACATAATTCACTGTCTAGTATAACACCTAGATCCCGCAGTGACTTCGTTTTAATAAGTGGCATGTTACAAAGGTGATATTGAAAGTTTATTATGTTCTTATTTTTGGTGAACGTAATGTATTGGCATTTTGGCAAACTAAGTTGGAGTTTGTTAATATCACAGTAAGTACTTAATCTATTGAGGTCTTGTTGAAATAGAATGCAATCATCAATACTTTTTATGGATTTATATACTTTGAGATCATCTGCATATAGGAGGTAGTTAGTATTCTGAAAACATTCGTTAATGTCATTAATAAATAATATAAATAATAAAGGACCTAATATAGACCCTTGGGGAACCCCAGAGGTAACATACTCAATATTGGACTGATAGCCATTTACCACAACTTTTTGGGATCTGTTCGAAATGTAAGACATGAACCAACGTAATAAATTACCGTGGATACCGTTAAAAGCAAGTTTCTTAAGTAGAAAAAAATGGTCGACTTTGTCGAACGCTTTCTTAAAGTCCGTATAAACTGCATCGACTTGAGTCCTGTTATCTAGGTTTTCAAACAGGTAATCTGAAAAAGTAATTAAATTTGAAGTGGTAGACCTTCGTTTTACAAAGCCATGTTGTTGAAGAACAATAATATTATGGAAAGCTGGATAAATTTCATTGTGCACGAGTCTCTCAAAAAGCTTAGACAAGGTTGAAAGGATGGAGATAGGACGATATTGTTCAATATCAGATTTAGGGCCATGCTTGTGTACTGGAGTTATATTGGCACATTTCCAAGAAGATGGAAAAACTCCTTCAGATATGCACTTATTGTATATAATTTTTAAGGGCATAGAGATGGATACAGCTACTTTCTTTAAAAAAATTGGTGGAATACCATCAGGACCAGGTCCTTTAGATGAATCTAGCAACTTTAATTCTTTAAGGATCTGGATTTCGTCAAAATGAAGTTTGGAGAAGAGAATGTCGTTACCATCAGATTCTAATGGTAGCGTGCACAGATCCGGGCTTAGAGAACTAGGCTCGAATACAGATTTAAAAAAGTCGGAAAACATATTGCATATAACAGTGGGGTCATTGGACCTAACATCTTTGTATTGCATTGTGGCAGGATAACAAGATTTATTTTTGCGGTTAGAGACATAAGTCCAGAAGTGTTTTACGTTACATTTAATATTGCTTTCAATTGAATCTAAGTACTCATTGTAACAAGCCTTACACTTATCCTTAAAAATGGCTCTATAATCAGAATAGACTGCATAATCGGAATTATTCCTAAACTTCTTCCACTTAATCCAAGCCTTTTGTTTCTTATTGTGTAAGTTTATAAGAGTGCGTGAAAACCAAATTGGAAATTTCGATGACTTTGGTCTTGCAACTGGTACAAATTTCTTAATAATACCATTCACTTCATTGTAAAACATTTCAACGGCGTCCTCGGCAGGCAAACTATTTAATAGAACATTCCAGTTTACATCAGATATTTTTTGGTTAATTTGCTCATAGTCTCCCTTATGGAATTGAAATTTAAATAATTGCTTTGTGGTCATACTATTGTCAGGCAAAGGCATGGAAAATAATGCAAGTAATGGTGGATGATGAGCGTCTGGTGGAACGAGTACATCAACTGGAGCTTGCACTGTACAATTAAAATTAGCGAAGATAAGGTCAAGTAGTCTTCCATTATGGTTGAATACAGAGTTGTATTGAAACATATTAAGCATGTGCATAAAGTTACGAAGTATCATACCGCGAACAGTTAAATCTGTGCATGTCATACCATCCATACCTAAAGTATCTGAAGTATTATTATTGTAAGACCAGGATATGTCAGACATGTTATAATCACCAAGGACACAAATACTCAAATTATTTGGGTCATTTAGTATGTCTGAAAGATTGTTAAAATGATGTTCATAATCGTCTGTCTTAGCCCAAGGCGGGATGTATACGGCACTAATTATGTTACGTTTATGTTTGATACTTGCAGGAATTTCAATGACAAGATGTTCGATATGCGAGAGAGGTAATAATTTAGGGGAGATAAGATCAATAGGATGCAGGCTTTTCAGTAATGCAACTAGGATACCACCGCCGTCAAGTTTATTTGTTGCCTCACGATCACGATCCCTTCTAAAAACAACGTATCGTTCATCAATAAATTCATTATTACAGATTTCAGGAATTAACCATGTTTCTGTTAACACAATTACATCGTATGTATGTGACAAGATATTAATGTAAAGAGTGTTCAGCTTTGTTCTAATGCCTCTGCAATTTTGGTAGTAAATAGATAATTGTTGATTAACATCCATTGGTAACGATTATAAAAATTAAATTCATAGTAACATGTGCACGATTATATAACTGTATAAATAATATATAATATATAACTGTATACAATATTTTATGGTTAGTCCGTGGTCCATTAATGAAAAAGAATAAAATACTAATTGCAAATTTTACGAGCCAGAATACATTAGTTAATAAATGAAGTAGTTTGTGAAAAGGTCTTTTTTTAATAATAAGTAGAAATTCACTCCTGAGCCTTCTCATAAAATACATTATAAAAATAGGAAGAAAACAAAGAACACAAAACAGTATGAAAGCTATTTCTGCATGTCTAAATACTGGACCAAAAATGCAGAAGTAGTACTTAAAATATATACAATAAAGTTGTTGACAAACTATAATATACAAAACGAAAAGAATTGATATTACAACAAGGTGAAAATATTTATGTAAGACTATGAGGTTTAATTTTCTCCAAGTCCTTGTCTGAGCGAACAACGAATGCAGCTGAGTCATCTTTTTCTCTAACAAGGATGCTAGAGTTTCTGACCCATACATGTTTGTAGTTATGTAGTTTAGCAAGTTCACGACATTTACGAAACAACTGTTTGTTTTTTAAAGTAAGATGCTCATTCAAAAATATCTTTTGCGGAGTTCCGGGTATATTCAGCTGGTCAGAATTTAAAGTTTTTACTTTTCGAAATGCTGCTAAAACATTATCACGCAAAATGCGGGTAGTAAACTTAATTATAATATTTTTAGGCCGTATAGTATTTTGTTGAGCGTGAGGGACTCTGTGTACTGAGACAACGTCTTGTCTTTGAAATTGAACTTTAAGCAGGATACCTAAAGTTTCCACTAGCACAAGTAAATTCTCATTGCGTTTTTCAGGCACGTTGCTCAGCTCTATGTTGCATTGCCTAGCTTGCTGCTCAATAGAATTGATCTTATTTTCAAGGTTGACTATATCCGGTGTTGTATCCTTGCTACGATAGACAAGCTCATCCACACGCACCTTTAATTCATCTTGTTCACCATGGTAAAACTGTAACGAGTCTTTTAGATCAGAGACATCTTGTGTTACGGCAGATAAGTGTGCTTTCAAAGCTATATTGTCGGCTTTAATGGACTTTATCTCTTCACGTATTTCAGATAAGGCACATTTAATATCATCGCGGATACTCATCATATTATTATTGCTCTCCACATGAAATTCGTGCAATTTGGCTTGCAGGGATAAAGCAAACGTACCAAAATCCATATCATTTATAGGCTTAGACTTTTCTTCAGTGAAAGTTTGCAAAAGATCTTTAGAGGTAAACGAAATGTCCATGGAGTCGTCAATGTTAATAGGTAGTTGATTACTACGCACGGGGGTGTTTTGGTTGGACCTAGTACGCTTAGTTATATTACTACATACGGGGCATCTCCAGTTCTTTATATACTCCTTGGTTAAAATAGAAAATTGGTCATTTTTAATGTTTAAACATTCAGAATGGTAGTATCCATCCACGCAAGTACAACATTTCATATAATTACCATTAGCCGATATAAGTTTTCTACATCCATTACAATTCATATTTATTTATGACTTCGAGATTTTAAGACGGATTCGTTAACTTAATTTCTTTGAGCGCCACCTGGCGACAAATGCTAAGCACTGATTGCGTGTTATAGGGCTGTGTGCGCACGATTTAGTTCTTTTATGTGCGTAAAGATAGTTGTTACATCGATATAGATCAACAGATGGCGCTTAATTTCATGTGAGTCTGTGATCATTTAATTATTTTTCTTCAGATAGGGTAGTTTTATAATGACTGTTTTCGTAGTTAAATTCAATCCTGGTTAACAATTTATACAAAATAATAACACTTTTGTTTCACAAAAAGAACATTAGGCATTGTAGTTTACTATTTATCACTGCACAGGGTTTTTCATTTATCGAGACTTCCAATATATTATGACAAATTAGTGCTAGTAAATTCCGCGATCTTCTAATTTCAAGGCTTCCAAAGGTTTCCGAAGGTGCGTATTAGTTCACAACACAGATTAGCACATATTCTAACTTTTTACATACAACAGATACGTTATTTTAACAAAATAATCATACAAATTAATTAAAAACAGAGGAACATTAACAAGATAAACTGTTTAGTCAGCGCCCTCTTGTAGAACAGTAGAACAGTAGACAGACAGTAGACTAGAACAGTAATTTAGGTTAGGCAAGCCAGAACCAACTGGTAACCATTTACTATTTATTTTTTATACATGATTTATAATTTTGGTCTTTATGGATTTAATTTATATTTTCATGGTCTTGTAGCATAATTATGTGAATGTGCTCTGTTTTGTTTTTTCTTAATTTTTTGATGACTTACACTGTTTTTTATTTTATTTTATTTTTTGATGACTTCACCGGAAGTTTGGACCTCAGGCCTGCTATGGTGCTCCAGTGTTTTTTTTTTGTTTTAATGTGTATTTTGTATTTGTGAAGAGCCTGATACAGTGACAAACATTTGTAAAATTAATTTACATCTATATATATTGTATATATATAAAAATCTTGTGTCACAATGTATGTTGCCAATAATCTCCAAAACTACTGAACCGATTTCAATCCAATTTGCAGTTTGATCCAACGTAAAAGATAGGATAGCTCTTAATGGAACCTGTAGATGGGGGTACTGAAAAATTATAGGTGATTGAAGATTATTTTTTTGAAATTATTATATTAATCTCTATCATGGTTAATTTTTGCTAGTCAAATTAAGAAAAGTGGTAGTATTTGTAAATAAATTTACTTTCTATCATGAATTTTAATGTCATAAAAGTTATGGAAGAATAAGCTAGACATAATCATATAACATGCATATTAAACTGGCATAGTGGGCTGGCACATATCTTGTGTAACCAATACTTAAGCCACAAGGCTCTTATGTAACAGAGCGCCTTTACTTTTATTATATTAAACTATACAATGCCTTCATTAAGAGTTTACCAATTGTAAAAATGAAGTAAATTGTAATTCCTAATGGTGTATGGTCTGGGACTCTAGGAACCATGATAATTATAATAATTTTATATAGCCCTGGAGTCTAATAAAATAAATAATTGTCCCATTCCTTGGCTCAGGCCTAACAATTTCTTAAGTTTCTAGTTCTATACTTATCATGAAAACTTTCATAAATATTCTTTCTATCACCAACTATCCTCTGAGTGTCTGGAATTAGCCCCACAGTCGTCTGATCAATAACACAAGTGTAACTTTCTGAAATTGAAATTTTAATTTGTTATAAAGTTATATTTTTATCTATGCAAGAACAGGGAAAGAATATAATTCCTATGGCCGGGCAGCCTCTTGTAAAAGGCACCAAAATAACCCACAGCCAGGTGGTGGGGTATTTGCCTGTCTGGATGGCTGCCAACCCTGATCTAGAGTATGCCCCCATAACAAACTTGAATTGTATTCTGGCATTAGTGGCCAGGTTTCAGTCTCCCTTTGGAGAATGGCAGCAGATTGTTTGCACCTTTGGTGTTACAAATTTCCAAAGACCACGCTAACCACTTTCCATCAGGTAGTATGTCTGCGTAACTCATGTAATAAAAAATATATATTGTAAATATCATAATACAGTATGATTATCCGGACCTGAGTTATGGGGATCATATTTATGCAGATTGGAAACAGGCCAAGCTTGCAGGACTCGGGAGCCATCTTGATCTGTGTTTGCCGGACACAATGTAGATTGCAATAAAATGTTACACAGTTCTGCATCGGACTGAATGTGAACCGGGCTGCTTTACTGACTAGTTACACCAAGTATTAAAAACTCTATTGGAGTTTTTAATACTTGGTGATATACAATGTGTTTGTCTGTCGATTATTAAATAAATTTATATAATTTACTTCTCCACAGAGACACATTAAGAATCCGTGAAGCGAAAATCTTTTCTGCAGTCCTCAGATGGTCTGAAGCAGAATGCATTAGACGTCAGCTACCCGTCACACCGTCAAACCAAAGAACTGTGCTAGGACGAGCATTTAATGCTATTCGTTTTCCATTGATGTCTGTAGAAGAATTTGCTATGGGTCCAGCTCAAAGCGGTCTTCTTGATGATCGAGAGATTGTACAATTGTTCCTATACTTTACTGTTAACCCTAAACCGAATGTAGGTTTTCTGGACACACCAAGGTGCTGTATGACCGGGAAAGAACTGACAGTGAACAGGTTTAACCAGACTGAGTCGAGATGGGGTTACAGTGGCACTACAGATAGAATAAGGTTCACGGTTGACCAGAGAATTTTTGTAGTCGGTTTTGGACTGTATGGATCTTATTTTGGGCCTACGGAATATGAAGTCCATTTGCAGGTTAGTGTTATGTCACAGGCTTCTCTATTTCAAAGTAAATATATAACACTGCACAGACATTTTTTTGTGTCTACTGTTACATATTTGAGGATCAAACTGAACACCAAGTGGAAGATCACAAACTTTATTTGAAGCATACACGCATAACTTGCAGTTCTTACAAACAACTAAATTTTTAAAGCAGATCATGAAAACAAAGTGCACAGTCTTTCGAAGTGACATTCAGAATGTATACTTAGTAATACCTCGATTGTATTTGAAACTCAACTAATTCTGACTTAGGCCAGTGTTATATATTCCCAAAAAAATACATTCCCCAAATACATATTGTTACGAATGCGGGACTCGAATTAAATTGCCGTTGGAATTACGATAGAACTTATCAGAACTATACAAACACGTATAACACACACCTACAAATATAACTGGACACAACCAGTACAAAGTGCACGATTCAACAACACACACAAAGTCCATCACTATATAGTTTGTCGAATGTACACGTCTTGCTCGTATCTTAATCTTCTCTTCACTGCCATAATACAAACAGATAATCTAAACACCAAAGATAATAACACGTTCTTCCAAGGGATAAATAGTCGTAGCAATACAAGCAAAGAATTGATGTTACTTGTTATATTTAGATAATCCATTTGGCGACGAAGAAAGTTTGCGGTTCGAATACAACGACGTTCTGTTGCGACGGCAGCGACGACACCTTCCGCGCCATGTTCAAGGAGCCCGTGGAGATCCTCCCAAACACCTCGTACATAGCCAGTGCTAAGTTAAAAGTAGGTTTGAGAAACCAATATTTTTATCCATAAACAGTAGAAGATCCGACCCTATTCGCAAACCTCTATTAGGACCAAATATTTTGCAGACAATATATATCAACGTGTTCGCAAGAAAACAGCGCTTATGCCGATATACATTTTTTTCTATTGTCATAACAAGTGAATATAACTGTAAAGTACCTGGCAACCCATGGTTTGTCCAGGTAAATTATAGACAACCCTACAGTAGAATTATTTTGTCCGTGCAGTTTGGGTCATAAATAATCGAGCGGTGAAGTGAGTATTTCGCTCTTCCACTCACAGGCCTTATGGGCGATGTTTTATACTCCAGTATAAAATTTTCTTATTATCTTGATGTTGCAACATTTGCTTAGTGAAAAAAATTTTTTTTTAATTATAATTAACAATATTTTGTCCATGATTTTTTTTGACAACCCATTTTTAATATATTTTCTAATATACTAAATATATTATAAAATAAGCTTTATTCTATTATCAGCTCGGTGAAGGTCGATGTAGGGTCGGATCTTAGACTAAAAGGAATGGAGAAAATATACAATCTCCTGCAGCTAGGTGACCTATTGTAAGAGGCGACAAAACTTGCCCGTCTGGATGGCTACCACCCTTGGTTGAGAGTATGCCATGTATAAACTTAGTCTGACAGCACTAGACGATCCGTATAATACCCTAAACTTAAAAAAACAACTAATAATCATAAAAAGTAAGCAAATGTACACAAACTTCATTCGGGATTGGCTTGAACCAATTGCCTGCGACTACCGACTGTGCTGTACATGCTATACATGCGATTCCCTCTAAACACTCAATTGCTACCTTAAAAATCCAAAAAAACCTTATTTCATTCACCTTTGCATAATTGAACTTTGTATCCATTACAACTCCCTCGTATATATATCTTACTACTGTTTACTTTTTAGACTTGCTTCTAAAGAAGCAAGTGAGGTGTGTAAGAATAAGCCTGAATAGCGAACTGTCGTTCGTGCCTACCCCGCAAGGGACCTGGCGTGAAGTTATGTTTGTATGTATGTATGTTTCCTTTTTCCAGGGCACTGATTCCTACTACGGTACGAAGGGCCTCCGCCGTGTGACAGTCGACTGCAACAACGGCGAAAAAGTAGTCTTTCAATTCTCATATGCGGCTGGAAACAACAATGGCACTTCAGTCGAAGACGGACAGATACCAGCTATTATTTTTTATATATAAATATTAAGAAGCAATGGATTCACGAAGGTAGTATTTATAAACTATTTACTGCTGTACTCAGTGAGGTTAATAATATATATTACCAACACAAAACAATTTTTCTTGAGGTGGATATAATTTTTACTACAAATCATGAGTCCACGCGACGTCGCGTGAGCAAGGCTGAATGTTCACTCGACGTCGCGCGATGAGCATTAAAGTTTTTGTAATTTTTAGTTGATAAACAGTGTTTGACAGTTATGCTTTAATTTTCTTCTAAAAATATATATGTGTTATGGTAGTATTCGTTTATAGCTATTGAAGTTTAACGACCATTATCGCACTCTGAGTGCGGCAGTTATTCTAGTGAAATTTAGTTCACCTTGTCGGTAAATGTAGAAGCTATTTTTCGTTATACACGTATTATGTTTATCATAGTAAACTTGCATGTCAGCGAAATCAGACTATCAAAGTTTTTAAATAGATTTTTTTATTGCATAAATTCAGCAGACAGGCACACGGCCCTGATGGAAAGCGGCGACGGCAGGACTATGAACTTTTATAACACCAAATGTGTATCAATGTTCTGTTGCTCTCTAAAGGGAATAAATAAATTTACGGTGTTTTCAACTCCAACAATGATAAAAAATAATCTCTATAAAAAAATATCGTATAAATATGTAAGCGCAAGATTTGAACATGACTATAGATTTTGATGGAATTTTTTTCTGTATTCGAGTCATTTCCCGGATGGCTTATATTAACAATTGGAACCGATAGGTGGCGCTGAAATCGGGTCCTAGATATTATTTTTTTCAGGGCAGGACAAAATTTGCCGGATCCCATAGTTTACTATATACTTCAGTCCTTTATTTACTAATTATTATAATCTTTATACTTTACGGCTGTTATTCACTAAAACAAGATCGCAGTTTAATATTATATTATTTCATACAAAAACCAGTTACTGTACAATCTTCTACAGAATTAATAAATAAATAAAAACTTTTAATACTCATACATAATTCAATTCTGGAACGGGTTAAACGTGACTTGTGACATTATTATCATTTGTTTATTTATTTATTTTTTTATTTAAATTTTATTTCAGGAAAACATCTCCCATAGTGCTAATACATATTACATTATACAGATTAAGATGAATACATACAATTTAAAAAGTTACACATACATACATATTGACATTCACAGTTATTCACATTATATACCACAAATTATACTTTGGCTATACTATTATGCATAGCGCAGCAGTGCCTAACGTAGGTGCAGTCTACCCTATCGGCAATCATTTATTTGGCCTGTATTTCACAAATATCTCACAGTAATTAATTTTTACGATGAGTAAATTAAAATATAGTGTTATTAATATATATCGATGGGTGAAAGACTATTTGTTTTAAACGACACTTTTAGAAATTGTCGGGATGAAAGTTTAAAGTTTCTAATGACCCAGAAAAACACATCACTAACGAACTATGTCCCATATTTAAAAAAAAAGAACATCTGTAGACTGAAACTAGAGATCAGGTTCTTTATATTTCTTTAAGTTGAGATATTAGGATGAAAAATCCATCGTGTTGAGTATCACACAAAATGTCGTTTAAAACAAATAGCGTTTCAACCCTCGATATATAGTTTAACCTGATATTATTTACCGCAATTCATTTCTTTTTCCATTTTCATTCTACATTAAAACAACTTCCAATTAACTAAAATGATATGTAATTTTTCTATGGGAAATGTACGTACTTTAAATATGAGATATCTAATTGTTTTAACTTTCGAGATACAAATTAAAACATCTTATTTATATCTTTGAGTTCTATCTGCAGCAACGTTGTGGTAGGAAGCTGATAATGAGGCGTCAGGTGTATTAAGCTCGGGGTGCAGCCAAAAATCCCCAATATTTGCGGCATTGTTTGTTTAACCAATTGGGTTTTAGCACCCAAAAACCCAACTGGTTTTTTGAGCGCTATATTTAAATATTATCTGAATAATTTCAATTTCGAATTATATTTTAATATTTCGATTCACAAAATTATACATAAGTTATAATGTTCTTTTTTAAACTTCTGACAGTTCTGGCTACAAGGCCTTTTGAATCCAATACAGCAATAAAATGTTGCCTTGATAAAAAAAACCTTAAATTGTAAACAAATATTTAGGTGTGTTAATTTAAATGCATACATTATTCTAACGCTTTTTGTACGTTGTTATTAAAAATATATACTTTTGTAGGTTATGATAGAATAATTATGGTAGTTTCATCAATAAGGCTTGTATGATATTGGTGGAATGCATCATCTTATTTCAAAATTCATCGAGTCTCTTTTATAGTTTGTTCAAGCAGCAGTTTCCAAATATTTGAAAAGGGTGCAAGTTTATAGGCCTTTAATTTAATAATACTAATAATATTTATGAATCAACGCACATTTCAGTGAGAGATATTTTATGTAATCAATAAAAAAAACCATCAAACAGTTTTGACCGGACAGCAGTGCAATTATTTATGCATTTTCAAAACTATATACTAAATATTTTACCGACAGACGCAACTTACTTAAAGATCTATTTTAAAAATCTTTAAACTACCAAACTAATTTTTGTTGTTTTTTTGTTGTTATTTATTAAATTTTTGCCTAATGACAGACAGTTTTCCTATCATAACTATAGCTAGCGTTCTTAACCTTTCTTCAGTTACATTTATATAAAAAATATTTATGTTCACATCTGGTGTCTAACGTTTGCATAAACCAAATATCTCAAAAATTTCATTACACCCAAGACTGAATTGTACACAGCTTGTAGATATACATACAGTATACACTATTGTATATATACACACAGTATACACTGTTTTTGTATATATGTTACGGCTATTACCAGAAGTGCGGCTACACCTAGTTTTAGCCGGCTGGAACTAGGTGTAGCCGCAATTCGGTTTTTAAACATATGTGTAAAAAGATTTGTTCACGGCTAATATTAGGCGTAGCCGAGGCGTCTTTCCATTCTGTACAAGGCCAGAACGCAAGGGTATGAAATTAATCACGTATAGATTGGAAATAAGTTTTTTACGAAGTTCTTCCAATCCATACAAGAGCAGTACGCAAATACTGCCAGTAGGTACACATAGGTACTAATCGTGTATGTTTCGGAAAAATATTTTTGGGTGGTTATAAAATAAATAACCAGGAAAGCTAAGGCGGGTGCGAAGCGGAGCACCCGCCTTAGCCTTCTAACCTATATTAAAAATGAAAACATGTCACTACAGACCAACAGACTCCACGTAGGATTGGCTACATATAGTTGTAGCCAGCATAAAGAAGGCTATACCTAGTTTTAACCAAATGAACTCGGCTACACCTAATATTAGCCGTGAACAAATCTTTTACACCTAGATTTAAAAACCGAAGTGCGGCTACACCTAGTTTTAGCCGGCTAGAACTAGGTGTAGCCGCACTTCGGGTATTAGCCGTGACATATATATATATATACAGTTCTTGTACACAGATATACATACAGTATACACTATTGTATATATGCATAAGTATACACTGTTTTGTATATATACATACAGTTCTTATACACAGACATACATACAGTATACACAGCTAGTCACCCTCGCTAGATCCAGATAGAAAAGGGCTCGAGAAATCTCAATTTAATGGCTTGATACATGGCAATGCGTTTTTTAATGCTGAAATACAGCAGATACGTTGACGGCCCATCTGATGAAAAGTGGTTACAGTCGCATATGCACATTTGCAATACCAGATGTGCTACCGATATGCTGCCGGGCAGGAAGGGGGTCTGGAACCTGGCTTTTGAAGCCGAAGCACAAGGTTATGGCGGCATTACCTAGACTAGGGATGGTAGCCATCCAGATAAGCAAATACCTATGGCATTTGCCATGGTTTTGGCCAGCACCATACGTGTCGATAAAAGAACACTGAAAATTGCGAGAAGCAGATGGAAACAATCCTTATGACAACGGGACTAAACACTAGGATGATGGTATTATATAATACATGCTAGTAAAAACAACGAAACTGCTGATTAGAAATTGGCTTTTTTTCATTATATATTCTCTTAAACATAATCTGTGATAGTGTCGAGTGGTTGCGAATTAGACAGTTTTCCAATCAACATTTATTTTCAAAATATGTTTTTGGGACCGAAAATCTAATTTGGTCGCTTCTCGAGTGATAAATAATTTCATATCAACTTATTTTCTTTCATTAATAATAATTAGACTTGTAAGACTTATTTATTGATGGATACTCTGATCTTTAATGACCTGGACTAAAATGACAGTTACAAGCTTGCAGCAACTCACATTGGTGAGTTGTTGTTGAATCTTATAGAATATATAGAGATTCTGTAGAATTTAACTCACAGTGTCTAACAGTCACTCACAGTGTTTAACTCACAGTATGTTGGTGATTCAACTCACAAAAGTCACTTATGAATCAAAGAAAGGCTGATCGCAGCTGCTATTTTGGTCCAGATAATTAGAAATTCGGGTATAGTGTTTATATTTTATTTTTGAAAATACATAACATAGATAAGAGAGGTGCCAAAATTAAAAACAATCTGCTTGGTACATAATAAAACGTTATATTCTCATCAAATGTATTCTTTAGAAGTATAGTTTATTTTCACTAGCCGTAAATTGAGTGTTCATTTTTGTTTTTCAATATGGAAAAAATCGGGGCAAAAAATTCGAAAAAAATCTTAACTTTTTTTGACATAATTAAAACTACGCTTAAACGGTTTTCAGCGTGGCATATTCTTTGATTGTCATGTCAGTCATGGTCATGGAAGACAAAAATGTCAAGTGTCAATGAGTTATGTTAGTTGTTATTTAGCCTACCCCCAACTTGTTCATTTAAATTGTCTAATTTTGCCTCGTTATGGTGAAGATATTTGTTAAAAGTGTTTTGTTAATTTTATATATACAATTGGTACTCTTCTAGTCAATTTAGAAAACAAAAATTAAATAGGTAACTTAATTTCGAGACTTTCTTACCCACTGAAAATGTTACATGGATTCAATAAATTTTCTGTTTCCTTATAAATTATTGGGCAAATTAAATATGAATAACTCTATTTTTCACAGAGAGATTTTCTTTATATTAAGATGGAAAATCAAGTATTGTATTATATAATAAATTTTATATCATACAATTAAATACGAAACATAATACATTCTTAATCTAATACAATAAAAGAAAACTTATTTGTATTGTCTTCTACACATAATCCTACAAGACTGTAAGCACTGAGCCTAGATCACCGTCTTCTATGGGTAAGGTGCCCAGGAAGCTGGCTACGTTTCCTCGCTGGATCGCCATACGGATCCGTTGGCCCAGGTTGGCACCAGCCTTCTGATCACCTGACAAGTCAATGAGTCGTTTTGATACATTTTGGTAAAGGACCATGGCCTCAGGACCCCACGGCCCAACGTCTCGTTTGCATTATTTAAAAAAAATACAGTGTAAACTCTATGTAACGTCACTTGATTTAACGACAAACTCCCTTAAGCATCCAAATCACTTGGGTTTAGTTAGTTTAGCTTATCTTCCATAACAAAAAAAGTTATCTTCCATAAATGATACACTCTATAAAGCATTACACTCACTCTCAATAACGACAACAATTAAGTAATTAAAAGTACCTTTTAAGGCCATAATTAGTAAAAAATTCGCAGCTGCGTACGTTCTTCTATCGCTTTATTATGCTAGCTTGTAATAAACTCGACTATCAGCAACATGCATACCGTAATTTCTAAGTACTTTATCACCAAGATGCCTTAATATAATATAGCAAGATATGATTAAAATACGTAAAAAATACAACAAAATTACTGGTACAGCAAAAGACATCAGACAAAAATAAGACCTCTCCATTTAACAACAACTCTCTATAACGCCATAAAATGCACAGTCCCTTCAGTGTCTTGGTATTAAAGTTTACACTATATTTTATTTTTTTGAGTCTAGGGCTCTTATATATTGGAGCAGCTACCACCACCACCGCTATATTATTTCAATATTGATTATGAATGTGTTGCCAGCGTTACAGCTTTACATAAATTATAATTCCGTTCGGTAGTTTTCGAATCTAATCTATATTAAATATTGAACATTATTCACCAGCGTATATGGCCAGTGTGTATGCCTTTTAGCTCTGTCCCGCTTACACGATTTGTACTGTCGCGTGTAGTACAATTGGTCTACCACGCAAGGTACATCAGGCGTAATTATTAGTTATATAAAACTGTATACGGCTAGAAAATTGGTAACATGTATACTCCATGACAATGTTTCGTTAGTCAAATTTGGTTTGCCCTATAAAAAAATTAAATTAATTCTACAATAGGATTTTTTGTATAATGGGAGGAATTGAATCGTACGCTATTAACTAAGCTTAAGATGTGTATTAGTTTAAAGAAAATTATTTTGTATAGAAGCGATGTTTCAGTAGTCGTCATTTAAATAAATAACAAATTAATATTTGTTTTTCATTTATAAATACATCCCATCATTTCATATATTCATTCCTTAAAAATAAAAAAAATGTTACCAGCCGATAAATGTTAATAGTGTAGTCAAGGTGGGGAGGTTCGTCAGTGGGGGAACTTTGTACACCTCTTGTTATGTCCTTCTATGAATAGCCAGGATGCCAAATCGGTCAGTAAAGCTAAGTCACCATTTCATTGTCATCAAATTGTAGTTAAATCCAATTTAAAAAAGGTAAAAACGAGAGGTCTACGAACTTATCCCACTGCCGGTCTTCCCGATCTTCACTATATAACGCTTATCAAAAGTGGATAAGCATGCTTCATCCATTTGTTATCGTGATGTGCAAGTTTCTGAATATTTTCATTCACCGTCAGCAACAAGCACATCGGATCATCATTGACGATGATGATGAGGAACTTTCTGTTATTTACTATGGTCTGGGTGTCTGGGTTTAACCCCAGAGCGGTCTGTTATGTATCACCCATAACACAAGCGTAACTTGCTTAGCTTGGTGATATACAACGTCTGTTTATCTGCCCATTATAATTAATTAATTATAAATCATAATACTGCCATGATTTAAAAGCTGTCATTGAAATCAGACGCGGGTGACTTAGTCACTAAGCTACTACGAAGACGTGAATTATACACTAGCAATATTTTGCCGATTTCATCCGTGCAGGGACGAAAAAAGAATACAATTTCCTGCGGCCGGGTGGCCTGTCCTAAAAATCGACAAAACAACCAGGTGGTAGGGTATTTTCCCGACTGGATGGCTACCACCCCTGAACTAGAGTATGCCGTCAGAACAGCTTTGAATTGCGTTCCGGCATTAGTTACCAGGTTCCAGTCTCCCTTAAGAGAGCAGCTGCGCATTTGTAGCACCTTTGGTGTTGCAAATGTCCATAGGCGATGGTAACCTCTTTCCATCAGTAGGCTGTCTGCTGAACTCATAAAATAAATTGATTATAATACAGTAAGAATGGTCGAACGGTAGCGTATAATGATTGCTTCCACTAGTGTCGGTAGACGCCAGTGAACGATCGTTCTGACAATATTGTAATAGCAGACTAGGGACCTTGGAATATACTGTACCTGTTGTCTGCTATATTAAAACTGAGTGCTTAGTTGTATGGCACGATTCATGTCCCTTCACGCTTACAAGATGACGCAAGTCGTTTCCATACAAAATTGCGTAAACTTGAAAGTAATCGAGTAGTAAAAATACTAAGCAAACTGATATAATTTTACGAATAGATTAAATTGAACATTTGATTTAATATAAACATGATTATTACGCATATATGACCACAAAATTCATAAATATAAAAAAAAAACTTGCTTCTTGGGAGTAGTTTTAGGAACAGCCCATTTCGCTTTGCCACTCTTCATGCTTCTGGGTTAGGTTCTTGGAGACCGGTTTCGTTTTTTCTATAGCCGTCAAGATGTCAGACAGGGCCAATCTGTCTTTTCTATTAAGCTGGATTCCTGTAATGTGAAATGTTTGATTAATCTATTCCGTAGATTAATCCATACTTAACGAAGGGGGTTCGCTGACTTTCGTTGGCGTAATGTATACGTTTCGTCAAGCAAAAGCTGAGTGGCATGGAGATGAATAAGTGATAGATGTGTTGCGTCACGTAGAAGAACCGCGTTAAGGATTATCTCATCTGCGGCAGCCTTCATGTCTGTGACGCAGCGGACAACTGCAAGAATGCCGCCTCCGTTAGGTACCGGTAGAATGAGTAGGCCCCAGAAATGTTGACTTGCTTGGCGTTGTGGGGGGTTAAATGCATAACAATGGTCCCACAAAAGGCCATACACAAAATCACATCTCAGGAATTTCGTAATTTTTGATCTCTCCCACGTCTTTGTCACAGCTGGTCACATTGAGACCCTCCCTAGTGTGAAATCATATATTTTGCATCAGAAATTATTACATTAAAACAGCAATTCTGTAATTAGTTCTAAGCACTTAAAGTTTTTCGTCAACAGTTCAAATTTCGTGTTCTAAAGCTGAAATATATTGGATTTTGAAGTGTAACGTCACGAAAGTTAGGACCCCTCCCACCTCTTCTCACATACTGTCACACTTCGTCGACCCTCTTCCTCTTCGTATGGCATAATTTATGGATGACCTCAATTAGGTACGCAGAAGACAGCGCGAAGTGTAGAAGAGCAATTAGGAAAGCAGACCCCGGGCTTTAAGGCAGACGCTCCGAATGCACTGGAATGTTGGTAAATGATTCCTTTTCTGTTACCGCATTTATATGGCGAACGTTCGTTGGCCCAATGTGTACGCGGTATGGGACCAAAATCGCTATTGAAATTACACAATAACACGATCGGTCCCCATATCTTCCCCGGTCGTCTTATTCCTATCAATCAACCAACTGTTTTTATCGATATGAGGCATTTCTGCGAGTTTTTTCCACTTGTCCGCTGAAGTTTCACTTCTAGTCTCCCAGCTCACGTTTAGATTTTTCGCAGGTTTACTGCAAATTATGATTTGGTTAAGTAAGATACATTCGATCCTGAACCAAAAATGAACCATCCATAGTCTGCTTTAACATTATGCCGCATCTCACCACGCGATACACCTTCTACTCCCCCCACGCGGCCGTAAAATGCTTTTTCGTGCCATAAAAAATCCTAATACGGGCGGTATATCTAGAAGTTCCACTTCAACAAATACAAATGAACATAAACTATTTAATTTTATTAAATCAAATAAAATACAATACCAGAACTATTGCAATGAGGACGGTTTGAACAGATATATTTACCTTTCCCACCCATATCGGGCAATAACTTTCTCACGGTTGACATTAAAGCCTCCTTGCAAACCAATTTTATATCACTCCCAGAATATCCCTCAGTCTTCGATGCTAATTCTTGAAAATTAATTTTGGGATAGAGTTCGATGTTATCTACGTTGAGTAACTTCTCAAACAGCTCCGTACGCGTCTTGAAGTCTGGTAACGGGATGTAGATTCGTTTCTCCAGTCTACGAAGCATCGCTGGATCTAATTCCCTTAAAAATACCATCATTATTACTGCTAGTAAAATTAAATTTCGGATGTAAAAGAACAACAAAAAAATGACCCGAGCGCCACACTTCCACGTTCTTTAAAATCAAATTAACCTGGTTCGTGTTTATTATTATTATTGACAAATAACGAATATATCAGATGTTTTGTAAAACACGGAACACATCAATAACGGACGCTTTCCAACAGTAGAACACAACGCCCAAAATGCTCCATCAGCCGTTCCACATGGCGACCACGGCTGTTATGATCGTGGCAAAAACTTCACTAATGACGTCACCATTTTTTATCACAGAGCGCTCACAACGAGCCACGTCGAAGTGGGCTTTCACCATAGAACATTAATTCTCTCTATCTCTTGACATTGAAAAAAAGCGCGATTTTCAAATCAAAACACATTTTAAGTAAGAATTGTGGAATTGAATACTAATAAAATAATTGTGAATACCAGATTCCGGGTTTCCTGAAAAGTACAACAAAAAAAATACTACCATGGCATATTAGAGTTAGCAAGTAGAAACACTATGCCCTCTCTATCACTAATTCCGTCAAGTTCGGTCAGGAGTTGGGCCTTCATTCTTCTCGAGGCCTCGTGCTCCCCTGATGCGGATCTATCTGAAGCCAGCGTCTCTACTTCATCTATGAAGATTATTGAAGGAGAGTAGTATGTGGCCATTTCAAAAAGAACCTGGAAGGTAAATAAATATTCAATTAACTCAAAAGTTTAACCCACCAAAAAACATCAGTAGTTGCCACAGCAGAAAAATGAGCTTCAAATAAGGATGACACTAAATCAAATTGTAGACACTAAAACAAAAAATATGAAATGAAGAAACAGTATACAGAGCATCAAACAGATATTATATGTACATTTTCAATTCATTTTGTGCGCTGTTTCCTTATATATAATATTATGTTTTCGTAATTAGTGTCAACTACTGGTGCAGTGTCAGTCACTGATGGTACCAAATTTTATTTAAAAAAAAACATTTTCCATAAACAAACTAAAGAAAGACATTATAATTTCGTCTATAAATTCACTCAAGAGGCTTTAGTTACTTTATTTCAAGACGAAGGCTACATCCCGACGACGATTTTCTAACGATGATTGGAATTTTGACAACTCAGTAACATCGGTGTACGGGTTTCTTCGCAATGAACCCTGATTACTAATAATAGAGTTCGACTGTGGGATTCGAGCTAACGTCATTAAAATGTGACGCGCGTTCTTAAGCAATTGAACTAATAAGATTTACAATTATCTTTATCTATCTATATATATATATATATATATATATATATATATATATATATATGTATATATATATATATATATATATATATATATATAACAGGCGTGTTAGTTACACCATTTATAACTCCTGAAGTGGTTTAGATTCAAATTCGAACCGGGTTGATAGCGCTGCAATCGGTTTCTAGATTTTTATTTTTTAAGGGCAAGACAATCTGCCGGGTACCGCTAGTAAAGTATTAAACAAATTCCCTTTTCGCGTCAATCTATATCTGTATATCCGCTAACTCTTCTTAAACCACGCAACGGATGTATAACTGGTTTTCAGCAAGATTTTTTAAGGAAGTTATATATATTAGCTTTTGCCTCGCTGCTTCGCTAGCGATATATAATAACCTAATTAATTTTTTAACAGCTACTTACTAGTATAGTATAATCTACGTTGAGTACCTATGTATGGATTTCAGATATGAGACCCAGACATACCAAGAAAGTCTAACTTAAGAGAAATCTCAATTCACGACAACTTTTATATCGACATAAAAATCGTGTCCTTGAAAACTTTATCAAATATGTAAAATCTATTTATTATAATTTAATAAAATGGTATAGTGGAAAATATACATTAATAATTTTCTCGGATTCTCCTCTCCACTTGTTCACAATAGTGCTGCATGATACGTTGAAGAAAGTACAACAGCTCTCGTTGGCGACAGCCTTCGCTAGCATCGTCTTCCCAGTTCCAGGTGGACCGTGCAGCAACACCCCACGCCATGGCTCCAGCAGGCCCGTGAATACTTCTGGATATCTGTGGAAAAAATAACATTTTTACTGCCAAAAAGGATAAAAGAATTTTTCATGGTAGTAAGTAGGTAGATAGGTCACCTATTAAAGTTATAGAAGGTGGTCAGCATCGCCTAAGGACTTTTGCAACATGAAAGGCGTTGACAGCACGTCGCCCGCCTAGAAGATACTGTATTGTGCTCTTCTTGAATGACCCCGCGCCGTGGTGCAAACAGAAAATCTCGGTAAAAAGTTACTCATAGACGCTATTGCACTCAGAATAAATATTCTACAGTACATATTGTTCCGGCCCCAAATAATAGGGAGAAGGTGAAAGAAAACAGAAAGAGGACAGCAGTGCACCATTGAGATTGATAATTCAAAGAACTGAAGTTGAACTTCCCACCGATGACAAGTGCTGCGGCTGTAGAAGTGGTCTTATTGATCTATCATACGACCGTAATTAACAACACACAACTACTCAACGTGCTTTAGTTTGGTAACACCCTTCAAATGGGGTCTATCTTTATCGACGATTAACCCCAACATCATTGATAGTGTTCAAACCGTACATTTAATGGTCCTTCGAGTCGGATGTATGAGATTTCGACTATGTCAATTTTTAGAAGTACAACCCGTAACCTTCTTGGTAGTTGGGCGTTTGTGGGCTAATATGGACGGTGAAGAAAGAAAATTTTTTGGTGATAAAATGATGATGATCGGTTCTTTAGTACTGCGAGCTGCAGTTTTCCACTGCACAAGTTTCTCTTCGAAAGTTTATAAAATTCGACGAATTGCATTAAATCGTAGAACCACAAATTAAAACGACTAATTATTAAGTCTATAGTGGTCATACGTACGTTGATCTAGGGCCCCTTATTTAGTCAGAGTGGGAGAATAGGACTTACGTACCTGACTGGGTAAACCACAGATTCCATTAACAAGCTTTTAGCCGCTGACAACCCTTTGATATCACTCCAAGACACCTTCGATGGTCTTACAATGTCCTGGTACAGCAACTCCACAAGTTGTTTCTTCTCTGGTGATATGTTGGTGAGGAAAGGGGACAGCGATTTTCTTTCTATTGCTGGGATAGAGTTTGGAAGATTTGTGTCATCCTGAAAATGTTGACGAACAACATATATGTATTTATAATATAATAAAAATGATGGTTTGGTGTGCAGTTATACACGATAAGCCACCTAGACAACTGTGGCGGATATAATGTCCGTTTTCTTAAAAGATTGGCAGCCCCAAGCCCAGCAGTGGGATAAGAAATCTAAAAAATACATTGTGTTTTTCATCGTTTATACAGTCTATTCCAGTTATTTTTTTATAAATAGCTTCAATGTGCAGACACTGCATGTCAAGCGTTTTATAATATTACTTGCTGTACCAGCAAACGTTGTTTTGCCTTTTAAATTATTTTTAGTAATTTTAAGCAAGTTAAATGATTACAGAACTAATATCGCTATTAAAAAATATGGGTTGATCGTAGGGTTGTATGTATTTTTTAATGCTGTATAATAAACAAATAAAAAAAATTTTTTATCTAAAAATTAGGGGTAAACTACCCTTAACATTTAGGGGAATGAAAAATGGATGTTGTCCGATTTTCAGACCTACCCAATATGCACACAAAATTTCATGAGAATCGGTCAAGCCATTTCGGAGGAGTTTAACTACAAACACCGCACACACACGAGAATTGTATATATGAGATAGATTTCTGTGCTATATTTATAATGCTAACGGCGTGTAATTTATTCAAAACCCTTTAATATAAAAACTTAACCAACAAATATTTTTTAAATTCTATTTCAAAATCCTTACCTTCAACAACTTGGTAATAGTGAATGTAGATGGAAGGTCAGCATCAGTCTTCTCGCAAACCATACCGACAGGTTCTGGTCTGTGCCGCTCTTTCCTGGTGACAGGTCTTTTTGGTTGCTGCCTTTCCTCCACTTTCCGGCAGAACTGTGGCTGTTTGTTGAAACGCATCAAATAGTAACTGCAGTAGTCCTAGAAGAACAAGAAATTTAAGTATCTGTCTTTAGTTTCAAATTGTTAAAATGAGGTCGTATAACTTAGCACCGGCACCACAGATGTCAAGATATTTTTGATTTTTCTCGACCCACATGAGCTTCGTCCCATTATAGACTCACAACGACCATATTAACAACTGCATTTTTTCCCATTCCACTTGCTTGCGGGCGTTACATTCGCAAACCCAAGTGGAACGGCAGAGCGACGACCGCTGGGAAGCTGCGGTTACTTTTTGCGAGGCAGTAATGTCTCTCAAGTTAGCCGCAGAACGCGATACGGAGAGGAGTCCTGCAGCGCGTGCTAATGCGTCTACTCGAGGTCGCCGGCCTTCAGCTGGCACCCGGAGAGGCAGGTACGCGCACTACTTCCCGCCCTGAGTTAGGTTCCGTTACGGGGGGCCCTTAGCTAGCTAGGTAAGCAAGGGACCATCGACCCCCGTCTAACGAAGTGGGGTGTACTCTCCCAGGGCACACTTCAGACACTTTGTTGCGCTGGATCGGCTGGGTGTAACTATGTCCTAAATCTCAGCTTTTCCTTCACAAACTAAAGCGCAGTGTCGACAGGGAGGAGGGGGTTTTTAGTGGGTATTGGTGTCCCTTGCCCGTGCAGCTTTCTTTGAGTCTTTCCACACTAGCTGAGTCGATCGCGGGCGGATCACTGTCAAGAGCATACTATTGCTGCAGTGATACCTTCCCCGACCGATGTGTGTCGTTCCCTAGCAACGACCCAGTCTCTGCGTAAATCGGTAGCATTTTCCCTGGCTTAATAAAAAAGCGTTGTGTGATCGAAAATGATGCGTCATTAGTGACGTTTTGCCACGACCACAACCACCGTGGTCGCCTTGTGGAACAGCTATCGGAGCATTTTGGCAGCGTTCCTTTAGTAGCTCATACCGCCCACCTAGAGTTTGTAACACCCGCCAGCAAGTGAAACGGGAAAAGTTGCGTTCGTGAACGTGGTCGTTGTGAGCTACTTAATGGAACGCGCTGATTGTGTCTCGTACTCTCGTATTATTTAGTCCTGTCATGACTGTCATCTAATCGTGTAACATTAAGCTTATTATATGGCTTTATAATCTTTATATTGCTCATAATTTATATTATCATTAAACATTTAACCACTGCTCAATCAAGAATTTGTACACCAACGTAACGCCAAAAGTCAAGTTTCGTTTCATCCGTGCAAGTATGGAGAATGAATAATAATCCCTGCCGGCCGGTCGGCTTTTCGTGAGAGGCGACAAAACAACCCAGTCCGATGGTAGAGCCCCATTTAGATGCTACCAACTTGGGAAAAAATCCAAATTGGAATAAAAAAAACTGAAGTGATAACTTAAACGATAAACCGCTTCGTTACATAACGCGTTACGGCACCAGTCTGCCTGGCTTCCCTTTCTCTCACGCAAGTTATCACTTATGTCGGGTGTCCCCAGACACACAATGCTTTTTTAATCTGACCATTTGAAATAATTCCCAGAAAAAATCCCGAGGGATTTCCAAGATAAAAAGTAGCGCAGACTAACTTACTGTCGATAAACGAAATCGGCCCAGAAGTTTTTACGTAAATCCGGAACAAACCGACAAATATACAAGAAATGGAAAAAAAATGCATCATGTTCTTCATCGTTTATAGTGTATTCCAGTTGTTTTTAACCGACTTCGAAAAAAGGAGGAGGTTCTCAATTCGTTGGGATCTTTTTTTTATGTATGTTCACCAATTAATCCGTGATTTATGATCCGATTTACGTGATTTTTTTTTCGCGGAATAACTTCCAATTGCTCCCCTAAAAATTTTACATAGTTTCACCCAGTAGTTTTCATTTTACGATCATTTTTTGTTCCCGTTTCTTGGGACCTATATTTTTTAAGAAACGCGGCACCATTCGTAGGTCCACCCATACATAGCTAGACACTAAAAAGTAACAAATAAAAACTTCGTTTAAAAAAACCGGCTTCAAAAACTAAAATGTATTAAATAACTTATTTCTAAAGCTATTATTATTAATATATATTATCTAAAACATCTTGAAGTCGGTGCAAAGTAAAATATAAATGAATGAATGAATGAATGTTCTTTATTGCATATATACAAGTTACATATATGTATATGTATATACAATAGGTCTTATCGCCGCCGGCGATATCTTCCAGACCACCTTTACACTGTTTGAAAATAATTTACTTAAATGAATTAAATTAAATGTCAAAAAAATAAAAAAGATTAAATTAAATGTCAAAAAAAAAGATTAAATTAAATGTAAAAAAAAAATAAAAAAATAACCAATATTGATACGCTTGTTAGATATAATGATGTCAGTGCATTTATTATCCTAGTCAGAATTATATTATAAAAATTACTATATTTCGAAAATTACTAAGCACCGACTTTAAGATGTTTTAGATAATATATTAATAATAAAAGCTTTAGAAATAAGTTATTTTATACATTTTAGTTTTTTAGTTTTTGAAGTCGGTTTTTTAAACGAAGTATTTATTTTTTCTTTAAATAGCTTCAATGTACAGACACATAGATTTTTATAATATTATAGATATCGCTTCATTCTCACTCATTACATTATTATATCGGGAATCTACCTGTAAACTATGCCAGGCAATAAATATTCGAGATGAATTCATACGTTATTAAACGTGGTCCAGTGACGTCAATCGGCGTCCCGGCGTCTCGGCCATCAGGCAAATTTCCAAACGCCTTTATGTTATTATTACGAAGTTTCAATCAATGTATTCTTTTAGTGACGAATTTAGCAAAAAGCAATTTAAAAAGCGCCAATCTCAGGAAGTACTGGCGTAATTTGAAAAACTCTTTCAGTGTTAGATACCCCATTTATCGAGGAAGGCTATAGGCTATATATCATCACGCTGAGAGCAATAGGAGCGGAGAACCAGTGAAGAATGTTGTCTCACTATTCCACGCGGACGAAGTCAGCTAAGAATGGATATTACGGCACCCGAAGCGGGCGGGTATCAGCGAATACTTCTTACTCCATTGAAATGTTACATGAGCTTTGCATTTGTTAGAGGACGCAATTTTATTTTTGGGACATGTGTGGGGGGTCAATAGAAGCTTAACTTCAAGTTTGTGGGGTTGCCACCCTTGTCCCCCGGCCGCCATCTTGAAAAAGGGATGAAAACACTTTTCGCGATATCTCGGAAACTATACGTCTTACAAAAAAATTGTAAAGTCATAATTTGTAGCAAATTGTTTTGCCTACAAATATGTTCATATAACTTTTTGCCCTAAATTAAAAATTAAAGAAGTTATAAGCAAAAAAAGTGAGAATTTTTTTATTCATTCCTCTTTTACTAACCTTTTACTACTAACTTTTCCTAACTCTAAATTTAACTAATCGAATGTTAAGCAGGTAGAGAAGGTTCCCCGCCACCTATGAGGTAGAGTCCGTAGGCGCGTTTTTTTACGTGGTATCCCCAGTGGGCCTACTCCACGGACATCTTGCTTATAAGGTAATCCTCGACATCATAATATTTTTAATCGATTACTAGCTAGCTACTCTAATCGAATTTTCTTCGATAGTCCAGGGGGGGCTCAGAATCTAAATCAACGTCAAATGTGAAAGTTTGAGGAATGACAGGAGTTAAAATTGGAGTCATAGTTGGAAGTTCATCTTCAAATTCATTTTCTTCCACTAACTTTGATATCTCCATAATTTTGCTGCATATTTCGCCAGAACAGACATAAAAAAACGCCCCTACGGACTCTACCTCATAGGTGGCGGAGAAAACGGGGGATCTTTTCTACCTGCTTAACATTCGATAAGTTAAATTTGGTAAGTTCTATGGTAAAGAAAAGAGTTAGGAATGAATAAAAAAATCTCACTTTTTTGCTTATAACTTCTTTAATTTTTAATTTAGGGCAAAATGTAATACAAACATATTTGTAGGCAAACAATTTGCTACAAATTATGACTTTACAATTTTTTTGTAAGACGCATAGTTTCCGAGATATCGCGAAAAAAGTGTTTTCACCACTTATTCCAAGATGGCGGTCGGGGGACAAGGGTGGCGACCCCACAAACTTGAGGTTAAGCTTTTATTGACCCCCCCACACATGTTCCAAAAATAAAATTGCGTCCTCTAACAAATGCAATATTCTGCCCTTAAATTGTAAGATTTCAATGGAGTATCTATAATCACAAGGCACACTATTAATTTGACTTGAACAGTAAACAAAAAGTATATATTGCGTGTGTGTGTGTCAAATGCATGGTAGTGTGTGTAAGGTTTTTTTACTTATTAAATGTATTTTTATGCATAACTAGCTGTCCCGACAGACGTCGTCCTGCCCAGAAAAGCTTCGATCGATATGCCGACAGCAGCGCCACCTACCGGGCCCAATTGTGAACCAACTCAGAAACCTTCTCTAGCTTACGCACAAGAACTTGCTAAAGATCATCACATGATCAAATGTATAGTTTACGATTCTATAAAGGACATTCAGACAAACATTCATCTTATATAGTATAAAAGAAGATTAAAAATATTAGCATTCTGTACCACTCCGTCCACGCAATTTTCGTGAAAAAGCACAAATTTTTTGCTTCATGTATTAATAATCTATATTAGATATTCACGTTATTTTTTATTGCGTAGGTTCATATGGAAATAGTACAGACGCAAAAACCGAAACGATAAGAGATTACAGCTTCCGCGTGTGCCAAGTATTATCATAGCAATTTATACGTCAGTATTATAAAAATGTCGCAAGTTATATCTATAATATTACAAAAATTTAAAGTGTGTATTTCGTTTTTTAGACTTTATTATTATCCCCTCAAATTGCTATTGCGCCTGGCCGCCATTTTGGTGACGTAACTGTAGCCGAACACTCAGTACTGTTAGCATCACTGGCCGGCGAGTACGTGTAAATATCGAGTTTCGGATGACGTCACGTGACTGTTAATTTGACAAGGTTCCAGCGCATTACCAGTTCGCGGGGATAATATGTTTGTCCGTTTGTTTGGGATTCATGGTAAAACTACAGGGACGATTTTGATGCGATTTTCGCTGATCGATACCAGAAAAGCTGCGATATATTATATCCCGGGGATTCTGCGGGATTTTTCCTGGGAGTGAAGTCAAATTGTTAGTACTAAAAAAATTCTTGACAGCGATTCAAAGTGGTCCGGTTGAAAAACAAATCGGATTCTGATGTAATATTTTCGCTGATCCATAGCAAATAAACCCACTTAAACACATTGGCGTTAGTATTTTTGAATTATTTTTGACTTGTAAGCATTCTACCTGCTTACCAGCTAAAAGGCAATAAACAAAAATAATTTAAATAATACATAAAGGCCATAGCACACTAGCTACTTTCAGCATCGGCGATCGGAAATTTTGCGACTGCTAATACGCGATGAAGCATCGATGCAGTCGCAAAATCGCTGATCGTCAATGCTAAAAGTAGCTAGTGTGCTTAGAGCCACATAACACAACTGAAATGAATTCAAAATGAGTTCAATTTGTGGCCTACGTTTTCCACAGACACCAGTTTTACAAGTGTTCACGCGAGAATTGTAATACTTAATAATTCAGTGTGTGGATCTCTAAAAATGTGTTCGTTCGGCGCCCTTTGACGCGCTGCCAGAATTGTTAGCGCAAGTCGACGCTGTGTCACGTTTCAACGTTTTTGGAAAAGCTAATTTTTGTGACGAGAAATTTAAGGTCCAATGACCACTGATACATAAAATATTGGTCAGTTTATGCGTACGTACGTACGGTGTATATAGTCAAGGTGGTGAAGACCGTCAGTGGGGGAACTTCACACACCTCATTATTTCCCTGTTTGAATAGTTAGACGACAAAAATCAGTCGGTGAACCTTCTGTTTGTAGTGAATATTTTGGTAATTAAAGTAAAAATAACTAACTTATTGTTCTCACCCCTACTGCGTGCTGTTTAAGGGGTGAGAAGTGACACCGTAGACGCCTGGCGGGAAATCTGATCGAGTGATAAATAATAAATTATCGACCGCCGAGAGTAGAAAATGTAATGACGAATCATAAAAAAATAGGTCAAAAACAAACTTAGGGATGGACCGGACCACCCTTATCACTTAAGGATATGAGAAATAGTTTACGTCCTATTCTCAGAACTACTAAATATATATACACACAAAATTTCATAAGAGAAGCGGTCAAGCCGTTTCGGAGGAGTTACAAACATTGTGACACGATAATCTGTACATATAATAAAATTGTAGAGGTCATATTTCTGTACAATAAAAAAAATGCTAAAAACGGAGTCAGGGGGATGTAAGAAGTGAAATAGAACTAATTTAGATTTTTTTCAATTTTTTTGTTTCTCTGTCTGTTTGTACCGACTAATCTCCGAAACGACTGGACCTATTTACATGAAATTTTGTATGGTGATAACTTATATACCTGGCCAACCTATAGGATATTTTAGATCCCGAAAAATTAAAGAGCCCCCGTTGGTTAGTTACAAAACCGCACCACGCGGACGCAGTCGCGGGCAAAAGCTATTTTATATATTAGAGATGTTACGGCTAATACCCGAAGTGCGGCTACACCTAGTTCTAGCTGGTAGACGATTTCATCTGGTTATGTCAAACTAAAGGGTTGACGACGTTTTTCTTTACGGTAATTTCGTGATAACTTTAACAATATATATGCTCAAGGTTCGAACTACCTTATTAGAGCAATACAGGAGCATCCTATCCACTGAGCTATCATGCCTTTATTATTATTGTTTGCAAAGCAATAAACATTTATAGCCTGCAAAGGATGTCGCGTGCTTATTTAACCATGCCGAATGACAGGAAATTGGCCCGAAGTAGCAACGTTTATTGCCTGTTCAGATTGCATTGAGCTTGGATAGCTATACAAATGTTGATAGAGAGAGAAAGAGACATAACACTTTATTGCACACCAAAATACAATTACACAAACAAACTATATTTACAATATTTTAATTATGTAAGTGTATTTTATAATATTTTATTTACATATATTGTTTAGTATAATATTTATATTTTTATTAATGTATATTTTGTATATATATTATATCATGTGTGTATTTATCTAATATATAAAATTCTCGTGTCACAGTTTTCGTTGCCATACTCCTCCGAAACGGCTTGACCTATTTTGATGAAATTTTTTGTGCTTATCCGGTATCTATGAGAATCGGCCAACATCTATTTTTCATCCCCCTAAATGTTAGGGGTAGTCCACCCCTAATTTTTTTATTTATTTTTACACAAAATTTTTAATTTCTATTTTTTTATGATACGACATACAAAAATACATACAACCCTAGATTTTCAACCCTCTAAGATCAACCCCTATTTTTTACCGGGCAGGACGACGTCTGCCGGGACAGCTAGTAAGATATGCATATTTATAAGATACTGATTCGATAGTGAGAATAATGCAACATACCCCTGTTCTCATCAAATTGGTTGTCTGGAAGAAATCGCTAATAGCGATAAGACCGCCTATTGTATTGTAAAATTTTGTTTCTGTTAACTGTATCTTTAAAACACAATAAGGCATATTCATTCACTCATTCAATATTTTCTAGGCAATACAATAAGCGGCCTTATCGCTCAAAGCGATCTCTTCCAGGCAACCTAAATTAGAGAAATATAAACACGCGATATAGGTGGTGTAGGAAAAAGGCCATAGATACATAAATAGTCAAACTAATTTAAGAAATAAATATACAAGTATATACATCTATACACAGTCATATACACAGGCCTTTATTCAGTTCTATTTTTGAGGCACGCTAATTCTCGAAAGTTGTAAGTCTATATTTTTTTGTTTGTGACTCCACTTCAAAAAACCTATTAGAAAAATACATTTTTTTATAAAGGTTACCAAAATTGTTTTTTTTTCGTTTGTCAGTTTTTATAGCCATTTTTCGATAATTTCGAAAATTCCTTTCGTTGATACTGTAAGCATGCACAAATCACGCGACACGAATTTCATCAGAAATCTTATATCTAAAACTATACAACTGATAAAAGGTGGCTAAAACGTCGGATAAACATGCTGCGTTCAAAACGGTTAGAATGTAGTATTAATTGCTTTCAACGGCTGTTGATTTTCAATAAACTATGTGTTTTTATTAAAACTTCAGCGTATAAAAAATATTATTACATACTAGCTGCGCACCGCGGTTTCACGCACGTGGTGACGGAAAATCGTTACATTTTGGATAATTCACATTATAACTTTATAAATTATAGCCTATGTGTAATATATAGCTTACACATCAGAATAACACTCTGATGTGTAAGCTATATTTTTGTAAAGTTTCATCAAAATCCATTCAGTAGTTTTTGCGTGAAAAATTAACAAACATACATCCTTACAAACTTTCGTGTTTATAATATTGGTAGGAGTAGGATAACAATTATATAACCTGCAATATGATATCCAGGTCAATATTATCGCAGATTTCATATTCTCCAGTCAAACTGGCCTCAGACGCGAAGGTATCCGCGGTGTGGAAGTAGCCTTCTTGCTTCAAGTAGGAAGACACCAAGTACTTCAGGATACGCTTCCTGGCACGAAAGAGGGCTTCTTTCTGTGAACAAAATAAATCAAACACTTCATTGACAATCCAGCTAACTCCACCGTTTGTTTGTATGTTGACCAAAGTCTGATTGACTTCTTTACGCGATTCCGACTTGCACACATCTAACCACTTTTTGGTTCTTACTTACATGGGAGTCAACATAACATGTTGTCTTCAAATAAATTATTATTCACATATATATTTAATATCCAAATCTTTTACATTTTTTTTATAAATATCTTATAAAATATATATATACATTTATTTATAAAAAAAAATATAAAAAACTGATTATCGCCGGCAGTGGGGCCTAGGGTCCAGACTACCGGTGGTTAAGGCTCCAGACACAGGAATCTCCTCACAATACGGGCCGGGTCCAGTAGGGCTGCCTTCTGCATCCGACCCTTCAACCAGATACCAAGCGAGAGCCTTTCAAGGTGGCGGTCAAGGCTCTTCGCTATTAGTCCATTCACTGACACAAATTATTATTATTATTAAAACAATGTGGTAACATGTAAAGTGAAGTAAATAATCTTCGAAGATATACCACAGATATAGGCTTAATAATTACCATTAATCTACGATAATTACCATAAAAAATTATAGAAATAAAGAAAATAATACTTGATCTTTAAACATGGCGATGAGATGTGTCTACATCCAAAAATAAAATGAGTATTAAATAATGTAGGAGTATAGCATAATAATATTTATCGCGGTAGAACCAAATATGTGCTAACTGCACATGCATGTCACGCAACGGGTGCCTTTCGCTGGTTTTCAACTGCACCCTAGGTCGGACGGACGTTGCACTGTTATACATTTATATATATAGTGTGAATAATAATCAATTACGTACATAGATATACACAAAATACATAGAATTACTGTAAGGCTGAGTCTATTAATACGGGTACTGTACGAACAATTTATAATTATTAATACGGGTACTGAAAATGTTCTTAAAAAGGCTCGGCCAAAAAAAAACCTAACCTAACCTAATTAAAGATTGAAAATAAGTATTTTACGAAGTTCTTCCAATCCATACAAGAGCAGTATGCAAATACTCTCGTATACTTTGTAGTAACATATAAGCAGATCTTGTTCCGTAATGTACAGCGCCAGTACACATAGGGACTAAGCGTGTATGTGTCGGAAAATTATTTTTGGGTGGTTATAAAAAATAAAAAATTTGTTCATAATAAATAAATGTGCCGTGTATCTATACCCACCCTCATTTTAGAATTTATTTATTTATTTTTATTTTCATGTTTTCAATAATTCTTTAAAACATGTCATTAAAAAAAACCTAACCTAACCTAATTAAAAAACAAGCTAATCTTCCAATTCACTCTTATTTTTTTTTTAATAATTGAATGACTGTACGAATAAATATAATTTATTCGTCCAGTACCCGTACAAATAGTCACTCCATTACTGTAAACATAATACATTGAAACAAATAAATTTAGTACACCTTAAGCACTTACGGTTTCAATTTTCCGAGTTTGACTCAAAGGTCTATTAACACAGGCCATTTTCGCTGTTTACGACCACAATATATAGAAAATCTCGTAAAATAGGCAATAAATTGGCTGGTATGGACTCAACACGGTGATCGACGCAGCCATGTGTTGCTAGGGGTTGTTTCTCGTTGCTACACAACAGTTTGACGGTTTACCATAATATTATTTGACAATCATTTTAATAATACGTGAAGTGAAGCAAAAACTTTGTACCCTTTTTACGAAAATTACGCGAACGGAGGAGTATGAAATTTCGCACACTTATATAGAGAAGGAGTGCAGAATGCTTATATTAAAATGCATAAAAATACATTAAATCAATAAAAAAAAACATTACACACACTACCAAGTATTTAACACACACACGTATATAATATACTCTTTTGTTTATTGTTTAAGTCAAATGAACAGTGTAGCCTTGGCGAAATCTGTGATTATAGAAGTATAGTCTTTGACAAAAGAACCTTAATAATGTTCAAACTTATAATTTACATAATAATACTTTATGGGTTTTCGCTTATTGTCAAGTTATGTATTTTTTATAGGCTTGTGTTTAAACGCCTAACAGAAATGCACCTATTTTACTACCAATAAATTCGAAATACCTACCAGAATGGATAAATGCTCACCAAATTGTGTTTCCAGAAGTATTGTAGAAATGAAGCTATTTTCCTTTTAATGCTATGCCATAAAAATATATAAACGCCTTTAAAGCTAATGTCAGACCAAATATTTTACATTATCGCTAAGTCGATATTACCAATATTTTGTTTCTCCACTTCCAATTTAGTAATTTTTGCTGAGGCAAAAAAGCAAATGGTCGAACGTACAATTATTCTTAATACCAAATATAATATTGCGTTGTTTTTCACTAATATTTCACTTATATATAAGATAAATAGTGAATGGTTACCAGTCGGTTCTGGCTTTGGTCTACACATAACCTAACCTAACCGACTGTTTAAAACTCCACATATATAAATTTTCGGATACATACAGTCTCCTATCTAAATAAATCCCGTCAAAAAACGTAAAAAAACGTCTCGGCGACAAAATTACCAGATCATTGTCGTGAATTTCAAACTTCGATAATTAATTGAATATGTATTTTTTCCACTCTTGGATTCAGGTTGGATAATTTGATTACACTTAAACTATTTAGAATTATAATTTTCGGTTTGAATGTTAGTGTTTTAGTAAAACAATATTTGGTGGTCATTTATCCATTTGGATAAGCAAAAAGAATTTAAATACAAAACGTACAATTATTCTGATGAGTGTATATTTATTTTGGAACGTAAAACATTGTTTTTTAGGCACCTCGGTATAGAGTGGATTAAATTTATATGAAGTAATATATTTTATTTGGTGCTTAGTCTAAGGGACAAAAAATATTATTGGTGAGCATTTAAATTGTACCCTTTTTTATATTCACCACAGCTATTTAATTAATTACTTTCATTTTTATTCTTAACAGCGTTATAAGAGACAGAATGCGTTTTTAGATCGATTTCTCAATTATTTTTACAGTAGTTATACACACTTTATTGCGGTGAAAAAAATATATGTCAATCTTGATCATATTTCTGACGTAAACTTTGTACTCGGAACGCATTTGCGATAAATTTTCTCGATAGAAAATAATTGCAAAGTAACCTCTAAACGAGTTATTCAATCTTCGTTATTGTTATTACTGTTAATCGTACATCGATAAAATAAATAACAGTAACATATCATATTATAACAAATACAATTATAGAGTTTTATTCGGTTACTTAACTTAATTTGGAAGTAATTAATTATTTTATTAAAAATGACTGCAAAAATCCCGCCTGCCGGCCCCAATGTATGGAATTTGTTAGATCGCTTTAGAGCGTCGGCTAATACGGACGCGCTGCTCTTCTCCACGACCGCCATTGAAAAATAATTTTAAATAAACGAAGGAGCAATAATAACAAGAATTTTGAAACGGTCGCGCTATACTTATTTGGCTTATACGGTAGAGGTCTGGTCTAAATCACTAGCTGTGTAGGTTCGAACCCTACTAGTTTCACTTGATCCAGAAGATTTTTTTTATAAGAAAGTTGATAAAATGCTCTTTTTCTCTTCCTAAATAATTTTATAAAATGCCATAAAAATACTTTTCAAAATTTTTATATTTCATTTCATTTGGACTTTTATGCTATTGACAATAAAATTTTTACCTTACCGGTAACATTAAAATTCTAAAGCGCCATCTATGTTTCTCAATAGAAATGACGTAGACACATGGATAATTAGAAATATGAAGATTCGTTGTTCAAGTTGAGTGCTCGCTCCATTTTCCTTTTCTAACAATTTTTTTTATTTAGCCCTATTATGTTTTTAACACGCTTTTATTAGCTTCACCTGTATGTATGTATGTATGTTTGTAACCTTCCCTTTTGAGCTCGATTTTGTCCTACTTTTAACGATCAGATTTAATTCAAAGTTTGAACACCTGTCAAAGGTCGATGACAATGCAATAATATGGTACCATGGAGCTGATCTGATGATGGAGTCGGAAGGTGGCCATAAGAACTCCTGTACTAAACAAGATAAACGCGTCGTGTTTAGGCTCGTATGTTTATATCGCGTGCCAATGCAATAATATGGTACCATGGAGCTGATCTGATGATGGAGTCGGAAGGTGGCCATAGGAACTCCTGTACTAAACAAGATAGACCCGTCGTGTTTGGGCTCGTATGTTTATATCGCGTGACAATGCAATAATATGGTACCATGGAGCTGATCTGATGATGGAGTCGGAAGGTGGCCATAGGAACTCCTGTACTAAACAAGATAGACCCGTCGTGTTTGGGCTCGTATGTTTATATCGCGTGACAATGCAATAATATGGTATCATGGAGCTGATCTGATGATGGAGTCGGAAGGTGGCTATAGGAACTCCTTTACTAAACAAGATAAACGCGTCGTGTTTGGGCTTGTTTTACTTGTCTTAGTTAGCACTCTGCTGCTACATGATATGCAGAATCTCAAAAGCTTATATTTAAAATTTAATTTAAAAAAACATTAACATTTAAAAAATAACAACTAAAAATGAAAAATAAATAATAGTTTAAAAAAAGGCGCTCTTTAAGATTTTAAAGAAGAAGAAAAAGCGCATTAAATACACCCCACGCTTTTTTTAAGACCCCATTAATCAGAAACCAAATTTATTAAATTTTATTTTCTGTTTTTTAGTTGGATTTTTTATGAAAGCGTGTTTTTTTTTAAACTATTATATATATCTATTATTATTTATTTTATAGTTCTTATCTATACAGATAAATAAAAGTGAAGTGCCTGTTTGAAATCTCAAAATAAAGTCTAATACAATCGGACCAGGAGTTTCCGAAAATGCTATTTATAGAATTTTTGTGTCTGTCAGTGTGTCTGGATGTTCCGGCTAATCTCTGACACAGCTGGATCGATTTTGACGTAATTTTCATTGGCAGATAGCTGATGTTATAAGAAGTAACTTAGGCTACGTTTTTAGGGTTCCACGTAAAAAAATCCACAAGTATATTTGTCTCACTGTTTGTTATCCTTTTATGGAAAGACTATTGAGCCGATTTGGCTGAAACTGAGTACATATGTTATGTTAATACCGAGGGTGGCCAAGAACTACTTTTTATCCCGAAAAATGAGATTTCCGAGATGAAAATATATTTAGCCGAACGGGTCTAAATGATCAAACGGCTGAATGGCCCAAATGGTCGAATTGACCGAAATTACTGAAATGGCTGGAATGGCCCAAATGACCGCAATCGCTAAAATGGCCGAAATATCTGAAATGGCCGAAATGGATGAAGTGGCCCAAATGACCGAAATGGCCCAAATGGCCGAAATGACTAAAATGACTCAAATGGCCGAAACAGCTGAATTGACTGAAAAGGCCGAAATGTGTGAAATGGCTGAAATGGCCCAAATGACCGAAATGACCAAAATGGCCTAAATGACCGAAATGGCTGAAATGGCCCAAATGGCCGAAATGGCTGAATTCACTGAAGTGGCTGAAATGGCTGAAATGGCCCTAATGTTTGAAATTACTGAAACTGCCGAAATGTCCGAAATAACCAAAATGGCCCAAATGGTTGAAATGACTGAAATGTCCGAAGTTGCCTAAATGGCCAAGATGGCTGAAATGGCCCAAATGGCTGAAATGGCCCAAATGGCTGAAATGGCCGAAATGGCCCAAAGGGCTGAAATGGTTGAAATGACTGAAATGGCCAAAATGGCCTAAAAGGCCCAAATGGCCGAGATGACCGAAATGGCCTAAATTGCCAAAATGACCCAAATGGCTGAACTGGCCGAAATGGCTCAAATGGCTGAAATGACCGAAATGGCTGAAATGCCCGAAATGACCAAAATGGCCTAAATAACTGAAATGGCTCAAATGGCTGAAATAGCCAAAATGGCCGAAATGGCCCAAATTGCTGAACTGACTGAAATGGCCGAAATAACCGTAACGGCCTAAATGGCCAAAATGACTGAAATGGCCCAAATCGCTCAAATGACCGAAATGGCTGAAACGGCTGAAATGACTGAAATGGCTGAAATGGCCCTAATGACCGAAATAGCTGAAATGGCCCAAATAGCCGAAATAGCTTAATTGAGTGAATTGGCCCAAATGACTGAAATGGCCCAAATGGCTGAAATGGCCCGAATAGCCGAAATGACCGAAATGGCTGAAATGGCCCAAATGGCCGAAATGGCTGTAATGGCATAAATGGCTGTAATGGTATAAATGACTAAAATGACTGATATGGCCCAAAATGGCTGAAATGATTGAAATGGCCCAAATGGCCGAAATGACCGAAATGGCCGACATGGCCAAAAACACTAAAATGGTTGAAATAACTGAAATGGCCGAAATGACTGGAATGGCTGTAATGGTCCAAATGTCCCAAATGGCCGAAATGGCTGAAATGATTAAAATGGCTGAAATAGTCCAAATGGCTGAAATGGCCCAAATGGCTAAAATGGCTCAAATGGCTAAAATGGCCCAAATGGCCGAAATGAACGAAAAGGCTTAAATGGCTGAAATGACCGAAATGGCTAAAATGGCTGAAATGGCTGCAATGACTGAAATGGCTAAAATGGCCGAAATGGCTGAAATGAATGAAATGGCTGATATGGCCCAAATGTCCCAAATGGCGGAAATTGCCGAAATCGCTGAAATGGCTGGAATGGCCCAAATGACCAAAATGGCTGAAATGACTACTGAAATGGCCGAATGGGTCTAAATGATCAAACGGCCGAATGGCCCAAATGGTTGAATTGACCGAAATCACTAAAAAGACCCAAATTTCTGAAATGACTGTAATGGCTGATATAGCCCAAATGGCTGAAATGGCCCAAATGGCAGAAATGGCTGCAATGACTAAAATGGTTGAAATGGCCCACGGGGCCGAAATGTCTGGAATGACTGAAATGGCCGAACGGGTCTAAATGATCAAACGGTTGAATGGCCCAAATGGTCGAATTGACCGAAATGGCTGAAATGACTGAAATGGCCGAAATGGTCGGAATAGCTGAAATGGTCGAAATGGCTGAAATGACCAAAATGGCCAAATGGCCCAAATGACCGAAATGGCCAAAATGGCCGAAATGGCTGAAATGATTAAAATGGCTGAAATGGCCCAAATGGCCGAAATGGCCCAAATGCCCTAAATGAACGAAAAGGCTTAAATGGCTGAAATGACTGAAATGGCTGCAATGGCCCAAATGACCGAAATGACTGAAATGGCCCAAATGGCCGAAATGGCTGTAATGGCATAAATGGCTGTAATGGTATAAATGACTAAAATGACTGATATGGCCCAAATGGCTGAAATTATTGAAATGGCCCAAATAGCCGAAATGGCCAAAAACAATAAAATGGTTGAAATGACTGAAATGGTCGAAATTTCTGAAATGACTGATATAGCCCAAATGGCCCTGTACAATCCCCAATGCTGAGATTGTAAGTAATGTTATAAGCGGACTGTATTTGCGATTCTATGCGAAAAACGATAAGTTGGCCAGTGAGAACAAAACTACAACGAGTAGGTCAACTCACCTTGCAAAGATTGAGTTCGAGTCCAAATGGTCGGCGCCGACTGCTTTCTTCGAGAACACAATATTGTTTATAACGAGTAATTTCACCACTCGTGACAACGATGCAGCACTGATGCACTGGTTGGCGACAATTGCGAATGTTTTATACAAAATCCAAAACGAGTCTGTGAGGTGAATGTAACAACGAGCGATTTCGAACTATGTCCGTACACGGCGAGCGCAGCGAGTGACTCTCGAAGCAATATCTACCCTCACTGGCACGCGACAAAAAATAATGCTATTTTAAACCAAACGAAAACTATCGCTAATTAGCAAATACGAATTAAATTAAACCATTTAATGCTAATTAATATTAAAAAAACTACTAATAAAAGGGAAGCGGTTTGTACAACTCCGCCCACCAAAATACGATTATGTATTTTAATTATATTAAAGGGAGAGTCTCATAAGAGATCTCCGCAATTCACCTAATTGCATTTGAATCATGATTTTGTCACGTTCAAGATACAGTGAGATGATGCGACCGAACAACGAATATAATGGGTTCAGCCGTTCGGCTATAACTACAACTAATTTAAGAATTTTAAACAAGCTAGCAATAGTAACGATTCCACAAACTTATATGCAATTTTCGAAACAATCGCCAACGATTACGATAATTTAAAGTAGTGTTCGACTCTGGAATTGTTTTTCGTGGTTTATGAGTAAGAAAATATGCCCGAGTAAAGACCGACTTGTAATTTAAACTCGGATTTATTATAAAATGTAAGCAAAATTTCAAAAATATTTCTACTTGTTGTATTAAAGTAAGAAATTGGTTAAGAGCAAAGAATTTGATTTTAACAGTACGAATTCGATGTGACGGAAAAGTACGCGATCTATATCACGACATGCTAGACGAGGTGCGAAAAATAAATAATGTTTACAAATATATTCTATACATTTAACCAAACTACAAATGCGATATAATAATAAATTTGAATACTTTCGAATTTTAACGTAGTTACAAACACGAGGATGGCGATGTCCCTGGTGAATGCCAACGACAACGAAAAAAGTAAAATGGTGTTGACTAGAAGGTGTCAAAACCAAGTTGTAACTACAATCCAAGTACAAGTGAGCAATACGACCGCCCACCTTGGCGCGATAGTTTTTGGTGAAACACTTATCTAACGTTTCATACGCGAATGTCTTATACAAGAGCGAACCTTCTTTTAAGACTTGGGATTGAACAAATCTCACGAGGCACGATATCAGCTCGTTCAGCTCAGTTTCAACAAAATGTCCTGAATAGCTATACTCATACTGAGTATAATTACCAGGAACTAAATATTTTACAGCTACAACGGAATGTGAAATCTTCTTGAATATCGAGCAATCGTTTAAGAAACCGTCAGATTGTTGGAGTTGAACGAAAAGCGAGATTTCTAGCTCGACTACTGCAAGAGATTTCCAGTGCAAGGATGGTGGTCGACGCCACGAGAGACCGACTGTGTAGTCGAAGCAGCGCAGAGTTTGGTTGTTTGTATTTGTCACAAACTTAATAAGATGCCATAGCAAGGCTGTGACGCAAAATTTAGAACGAGGCATTCGAACTCTTTTCTGCGAGACTAATTTTGACTGAGCTGCTTTAGGATAATGCTTCAAATAAGTAGCAACGTAATTCGAGGTACGAGATAACAATGAACGATTTTGCGAATTCGAAAATGATTTATTCGACAAATTATTTTTTAAAGCCAAGCGAGAGGTTTGCGATAAACGAATAGTGCGAATATTTTGAAACGGTGATGCAGCAAGAGTCTCCAACGAACGAACTTCAGGAGCCTTGTGCGAGTCGGACGACAATGAAGTGGGAAATGGTGGAGTGTCTACATTTCCCATCACGATCCAACCGAGTTTGGTGCTTAAGGCGATTGGACCTTCAGTACCACAAACGATATGTTGGCCCAAAAAGATGCGACTAAATATGTCAACACCTATCAAGGCATCGATGGAACCTGGCAAGTGAAAACCAGGATCCGCCAGACGAATCGACTTCAAGTCTGACCAGCGAGAAATATCTAATTTGCGAGAGGGCACTTCACTACAAATTTCTGGCATAGTGAAGGCCTTGATATCGATAGCGAAACGAGGTTCCCCACCGAATATACGAAAGACGGTGGAGCCAGTAGCGACAGACGACGACCGACCGATACCTTCGACTGGCATGGTAGTCGTTTGTAATGGCAGTCCGAGACGAGACGCACACTCCTTTGTAATGAAGTTGAGCTGACTGCCACTATCAATTACGAGACGAATTTTACGAACTTTGCCGAAGTTATCCAAAACTTCAACAAATGCGGTTGCAAGAAGAGACGAATGCGATAATGAGGCCTGACCAGCCATGAGGGCGACTGGAGGCTGGTAGTGTTGACTGCGCGACGAATCGCAGTCAACTAAAGGCGAGGTTTCTGAAACCGAATGTTTCAGAGTAGCAGTTGTCTCCGTCGGAAAATCTATATTTTCCGAGGGAGTAGTCGAACGAGTGGAATCGAAGTGTAGAGTTGTATGATGTGGAAAATTGCATTTTAAACAACGAGATTTTGAAGGACATGATTTTACGACATGACCCGAGCGAATGCAATTCACACAAAAGTTATTTTCCTTCACGATGCCGAATCGATCGCGAGGAGATAACTTACGATACGAAGGACAAGATAGTAAGACATGGTTAGCCTTACACTGTGGGCAAGGTAAGTCACTAGCGATGGTGTGAGCGACGAGAGTACGAGAAGTCGATTGATTGCCGCTCGCGGCGGCACGCCGAGTGCGCGCCACTGCGGGCTCAGGCATGGTCGGCTCAGCGAGCTCGAGCGCTTGACCAGCCTTGTTGAGAAACTCCAACAACGAGTCGAAAGAAGGGATATCTCTAGATTCGTTCTGAAGTTCAAATCGACGTCGAGTTTCTATATCGAGTTTATTTATCAATAAATAAAAAAGTGGAAAATCCCAGTTTCTAACTGGCAAATTTAAATTTCTCATCACTGCAATATTTTCCTTGAATGTATCTACGAGACGCCGTAACTCACGCGGAGAACTCGAGTTCAACTTTACGTTTTGTATTTCTTCCCAATGCCGAAATGCTATTTTGCGTTTGCATTGATAACGATCGACGAGTGCCGCGTAAGCATCTAAATAATTATTTTCAGACAATGGAAAACCTTTCAACAATTGTAATGGTTCACCGCGAAGCAAAGAAATTAAAATTGAAAAACGTTCTATATTCGACAAACTACGATTTTGATGTACGACTGTATTGAACATGTCATAAAATGTTCCCCAAGATTTCAAGTCACCGTCAAAATTTAATAAGTTCAAACGAGGTAATTTGATCGATAAGTCCGAAGTATTGCGTTCCAAAACACTAGAATTAATATTACAAGATGTTAACAAAGAATGTATTTCAATAATTTCGAAATGTTTGTCATCGAATTTCCGACGAATTTCATCCTGGATCTCCATTTCATCGGGATCCGTGATTTCCGAACATAGTGATAAATGATTCGATTCAAAACTAGAACAATAACTTTCGAGTTTACTATACCGCGACATAAAAATAGGTATACGCGAGCTATAATTTTTCGCTTCTAAACCAACAGAGTGACATTCATTTATGCGACTGACCGCCAAGTCGCGTTTTAATTCATAGTTACGACGAGTGCATTTCGACATGTTGAATGAACAAAATCAACAGACGATTGAAGTTAAAAATCGATAATGTATGTCGTAGTAATTGTGTTAATAAGGTGAAGCTAAGAAATTACCAGAAATTAGAAGATTTTAACTAATTTTGAGTAAATCGAAATCAAACGTGCGATATTTTTAATGACGAATATTAAACATTTATACGACGATTTCCAAATCAATATATATTTATTTCCATCAAATTTCAATAAAAGTAATCAATTCAAATAAAAATATTTTGTTTCCATTAACAATCACTAGTATGCTATACTAATATGAACTAATAGGTTATTTAGAGTCAAAAGATAACAACATAAAAATCAAGTTATAAATCAGAAATATCGAAGTTGTAAAGTTTCGATAATATGACTGCGACATGCGTGAATCGCTCACCCGATCGGTGTGCGATGGGCGAAACTCCGGCGCAGGGGCGATTCAAAGATGGCGATTGTGAATGAACTAGGGAACGACTCGTATTATACGAACAAATTAAGAATGGCGTTATGTGGCTTACTATGGCGAACAAGCTAATACAATATTGAACACGTTTTAATTTGAACGGTTTATACACGACTGCATCATCTAACCGCCTTCCAACGTTGAAATTGTATGATTAAAATAAGAAATATTACGAACAATTGACAAATTATTTTTCGATATATGCGAAGTTTGGGGTTTAAACTTGCTATGTTAATGTATAAATTTTATTAAAATCGATTAGATAACGAGAAAATACGATGGCAAAATGAGCTTACTATGAAGATGACGACGCGAATTATGACAAGTTTTTTACGATAAATTGAGCAAATTAGCGACATTTTCGACAACTAACTAGGCGCGGTTCGATCACCATTCTATCAGGGAGCTGAGGCAAGACTCCGACCTCCCAGATAGAAGGCATCCACGGTGAGATGGACCAAAATGTACAATCCCCAATGCTGAGATTGTAAGTAATGTTATAAGCGGACTGTATTTGCGATTCTATGCGAAAAACGATAAGTTGGCCAGTGAGAACAAAACTACAACGAGTAGGTCAACTCACCTTGCAAAGATTGAGTTCGAGTCCAAATGGTCGGCGCCGACTGCTTTCTTCGAGAACACAATATTGTTTATAACGAGTAATTTCACCACTCGTGACAACGATGCAGCACTGATGCACTGGTTGGCGACAATTGCGAATGTTTTATACAAAATCCAAAACGAGTCTGTGAGGTGAATGTAACAACGAGCGATTTCGAACTATGTCCGTACACGGCGAGCGCAGCGAGTGACTCTCGAAGCAATATCTACCCTCACTGGCACGCGACAAAAAATAATGCTATTTTAAACCAAACGAAAACTATCGCTAATTAGCAAATACGAATTAAATTAAACCATTTAATGCTAATTAATATTAAAAAACTACTAATAAAAGGGAAGCGGTTTGTACAGGCCCTAATGGCCGAAATGGCCCAAATGGCTGAAATGGCTTTAATGGTCCATTTGGACCATTAAAGCCATTTCAGCCATTTGGCTGAAATGGCTAAAATGACTGAAATAGCCCAAATTTCAGCAAATCGTTCCAGTAGTTGTTCCCTGAAAACGGAATAAACAGACAGACAGTTTCTTTCGTATTTATAATATTAATAGGGATAATAGGGAAGGGCTAATATGAATTCATTGTTATTCCATAATACAATGAAATAATTTTAATAAAATTTACCTATCTAAAAACTAATATCATTAAAATATTTTTACTGTATCAAATTTAGTTAGAAAAAGTGAAAAAAAAGAACAAATTTTATGGGGATCGAATCTTATAACTCCTCACCACCAGAGTATTAGAATACCATTAGGCTAAACATTCTTAGCGTTCCACGTCGAATTTTCAATAAGTATTATCCATGTGAACTCCTCTCACTTTAGGATGTGAAACACCGATTTGAATTAGGGTGTTCACCTAAGACAGTGCTACGATAATTTTGAATAATAACCTATTAGTTATGACTGGTTTGGAAGATTGAAGTATTATTATATTGTAAGTATAATATTGCAATACACGACGATAATTCAGTGAAGAGTTACAGAATTAAAAAAGCGCTAAATAAGGTGTTAAGCGCTGAAAAATAATTTACGTAAAGAAAAAAAATTTACACTGAAAGCGCTAATTTGGCAACACCGCAAGCCGCGCAAAGGAACTTCATTCGAATAAAAACTAAATAACAATATTATGTTATGTAAATGTAATTGCAGATAATCAATGCTGTTATTTTTGTATAACAGTAACAGGACTAACGATATTTAAAGTGACCTGTTATTACGCTATATCTATCTCTACCAAAACTTAGTAATAAATGTAGTTTAATAAGGATCCAGATCGTGTGACACGACCGTTTACCCAGTCAAAAATTTGATAGTAAGTTCCTCTTAATTTCTTAAGAGATGGCTACCGCCCATGGACATTTGCACAGATGCAAAGTTCGGCTCTAGGGAAGGAATAATATGAACTCATTGGTGTTCCATAGTACAATGAAATAATTTTAATAAAATTTACCTATCTAAAAAGTTGAACCCTGTACCTCCTAGTTACCGTTGAGCATGGTAAGCCGTTGGGCTAAAGACGCTTAGGAAGTTGTGTCAAAATTTCAATAGGAATTACGCATACAAACGGTCTATCTCACTTTAGGACAGTTTGTCTCGCTCTCGTGGGCTTTAGAATCAAATAAATTGAATCAAGTCGGCAAGGCGCGCGGTGCGCGTCGGTATGGTCAATTGCAATATTTCGCCACGGTCGAAGTTTTATTTGGCGCTGTTCCATCGAAGTAAATATCGGACGTGCGGGGTTGATTTTATGAAATGCCGATTTGAATTAGGCGTACATAGCCTCTTAACGGTCATGTCGCTTTTTGTAGCTCCGCTGCTAAAAAGTAATTTTAAATAAATGAAGGAGCAATGATAACCAGAATTTTGACGCGGTCGCGCTGTACTTATTTGGCGTATACGGTAGAATTCTGTTCTAAATCACAGGATGTGTGGGTTCGAACCCTATTAGTTTCACTTCATCTAGAAGATTTTTTTATTTTTATATGAAAGTTGATAAAATGCTCTGTTTCTCTTCCTAAATAATTTTATAAAATGCAAGAAAATACTTTTCTAAATTTTTATATTTCATTTCATCTCTACTTTTATACTATTGACAATAAAACGTATTTAAATCAATCTTACAGGTAAAATAAAAATTCGAAAGCGCCATCTATGTTTCTCAATAGAAAATTACGTTGACACGTGGATAGTTAGAAATAATATGAAGATTCAAATTCAAGTTGAGTGCTCGCTCCATTTTCCTTTTCTAACTATTTTTTTTATTTAGCCCTATTATGTTTTTAACACGCTTTTATTAGTTTCACCTGTATGTATGTTTGTAACCGACCCCTTTGAGCTCGATTTTGTCCTACTTTGAACGATCAGATTTAATTCAAACTTTGCACACCTGTCAAAGGTCGATGACAATGCAATAATATGGTACCATGGAGCTGATCTGATGATGGAGTCGGAAGGTGGCCATAGGAGCTCCTGTACTAAACAAGATAAACCCTTCGTGTTTGGGCTCATATGTTTATATCGCGTAACAATGCAATAATATGGTACTATGAAGCTGATCTTATCATGGAGTCGGAAGGTGGCTATAGGAACTCATGTACTAAACAAGATAGACCCGTCGTGTGTGAGCTCGTTTTACATAATAGTTAAAAAAAAAGCGCTTTGAATACACCCCTCGCTTTTTTTTAAGACTCCATTCATCAGAAACCAAATGTATTAAATTTTATTATCTGTTTTTTAGTTGGATTTTTTATGAAAGCGTGCTTTTTTTAGTTTTTTTGAAACTATTATTATTTACTTTATAGTTCTTATCTATACAGATAAATAAAAGTGAAGTGCCTGTTTGAAATCCCAAAATAAAATCTAAAAAAATCGGACTAGGCGATTCCGAAAATGCTATTTATAGAATTTTTGCCTGTCCGTCTGTGTGTCTGGATGTTCCGGCTAATCTCTGACACAGCTGGATCGATTATGACGTAATTTTCATTGGCAGATAGATGATGTTATAAGAAGTAACTTAGGCTACGTTTTTAGGGTTCCACGAAAAAAAATCCACAAGTATATTTGTCTCACTGTTTGTTATCCTTTTATGGAAAGACTATTGAACCGATTTGGCTGAAACTGGGTACATATGTTATGTTAATACCGAGGGTGGCCAAGAACTACTTTTTATCCCGAAAAATGAGATAGTTTCCGAGATGAAAATATATTTGGCCGAACGGGTCTAAATGATCAAACGGCTGAATAGCCCAAATGGTCGAATTGATCGAAATGACTGAAATGGCTGAAATGACTGAAATGGCTGGAATGGCCCAAATCACCGAAATGGCTGAAATGCCCCAAATTTCTGAAATGATTGAAATGGTCGAAATGGCTGAAATAACCCAAATGGCCAATAGGTCGAAACGACCGAAATGGCTCAAATGGTCGAAATGGCTGAAACGACAAAAAAAATGATATGGCTGAAATGGCTGATATGGCCAAAATGACTAAAATGAGTGTAATGGCCGCAATGACCGAAATGGCTGAAATGACTGAAATGGTTGATATGGCCCAGATGGCCGAAATAACCGAAATGGCTGAAATGACTGAAATGGCCGAACGGGTCTAAATGATCAAACGGCTGAATGGCCCAAATGATTGACTTGACCGAAATGGCTGAAATGACTGAAATAGCCGAAATGGTCGGAATAGTTGAAATGGTCGAAATTGCTGAAATGGTCGAAATGGCTGAAATGACCCAAATGGCCAAATGGTCGAAATGACCGAAATGGCTGAAATGAATAATATTTTTGATATGGCTGAAATGGCTGATATGGCCAAAATGAGTGAAATGGTTCAAATGGCCGAAATGACCGAAATGGCTGAAATGCCCCAAATCACCGAAATGCCTGAAACGACTGAAATCGCTGAAATGGCCGAAATGGCTGAAATGAATGCAATGGCTGATATGGCCCAAATGGCCGTAATGACTGAAATGGGTGAAATGGGTAAAATGACTGAAATGGCCCAAATGTCCGAAATGGCTGAAATGGCCCAAATGGCCGAAATAGCTGAATTGAGTGAATTCGCCCAAATGACTGTAATGGCCAAAAACACTAAAATGGTTGAATTGACTAAAATGACTGATATGGCCCAAATGGCTGAAATGATTGAAATGGCCCACATGGCCGAAATGACCGAAATGGCCGAAATGGCCAAAAACACTAAAATGGTTGAAATGACTGAAATGGCTGAAATGACTGAAAAGGCCCTAATGGCCGAAATGGTCGAAATGACTGAAATGGCTGAAATAACTGAAATAGCCCAAATAGCCGAAATGGCTGAAATGGCCGAAATGGTCGAAATAGTTGAAATTACTGATATAGCCCAAATGACCCTATTGGCCGAAATGGCCGAAATGGTCGAAATGGTTGAAATGACTGATATAGCCGAAATGGCCCTAATGGCCGAAATGGCCGAAATGACTGAAATGACTGAAATGGCCCAAATGACTGAAATAGCCGAAATGTCCAAAAAACACTAAAATGGTTGAAATGACTGAAATGGCTGAAATGGCCGAAATGGCTGAAATGGCCCTAATGGCCGAAATGACTGAAATGGCTGAAATTACTGAAATAGCCCAAATGGCCGAAATGGCTGAAATGACTGAAATGGTCGAAATGGTTGAAATGACTGATAAAGCCCAAATGGCCCTCCTAATGGCCGAAATGGTCGAAATGGTTGAAATGACTGATATAGCCAAAATGGCTCTAATGGCCGAAATGGTCGAAAGGTTGAAATGACTGATATAGCCCTAATGGCCCAAATGGCCCTCCTAATGGCTGAAATGGCCGAAATGACTGAAATGGCTGAAATGACTGAAATGGCTGAAATGGCCCAAATGACTGAAATGGCTGAAATGGCCGAAATGGTCGAAATGGTTAAAATGACTGATATAGCCCAAATGGCCCTAATGGCCGAAATGGTCGAAATGACTGAAATGGCTGAAATTACTGAAATAGCCCAAATGGCCGATATGGCTGAAATGGCGGAAATGGTCGAAATGGTTGAAATGACTGATATAGCCCAAATGGCCCTAATGGCCGAAATGTCCGAAATGACTGAAATGGCTGAAATGGCCCAAATGGTCCTAATGGCCGAAACGACTGTAATGGCTGAAATGGCCGAAATGGCTGAAATGACTGAAATAGCCCAAACGACTGAAATGGCCCAAATGGCCCAAATGGCCCAAATGGCTTAAATGGCCCAAATGTCCGAAATGGCCCAAATGGCTGAAATGACTAAAATGGTTGAAATGGCCAAAATGGCCGAAATGGCTGAAATGGCTTTAATGGTCCAAATGGCTGAAATGGCTGAAATGGCTAAAATGATTGAAATGGCCTAAATTTCAGCAAATCGTTCCAGTAGTTGTTCCGTGAAAACGGAACAAACAGACAGACAGTTTCTTTCGCATTTATAATATTAATAGGGAAGAGCTAATATGAATTCATTGTTATTCCATAATACAATGAAATAATTTCAATAAAATTTACCTACCTAAAAACTAATATCATTAAAATATTTTATACTGCATCAAATTTAGTTAGAAAAAGTGAAAAAAATAACAAATTTTTTGGGGATCGAGTCCTATACCTCCTCACCACCAGAGTATTAGAATACCATTAGACTAAATATGTTTAATATTACTTGTCGAATTTTCAATACGTATTATCCATGTGAACTCCTCTCACTTTAGGATGTTTTGTCTCGCTTCCTCTTGTTCTCAGCCGCATGAATAGTGTGATATCGGTGCCGTGGACGTTAGCTACGTACCTACTTATCAGAGAGTACTTTATATACTGCTTATGTTATGTAGCGCATGTTCGGTGATATACAATATTTTACCACACGCACGCACGGCTTAAACTGGCGCTGTTCCATCGAAGTAAACATTGGTTGCGCGGGGGTAAACTATGTGAAACACCGATTTGAATTAGGAATATACAGGCTCAACTCATTGTTGTTCCATAATACAATTAAATAATTTTAATAAAATTTACATATCTAAAAAATTTTTGGAAAAAAAACGTAAAGCCTGAGGGGAGGGTTCGAACCCTGTACCTCCTAGTTACTGTTGAGCATGGTAAGCCGTTGGGCTAAAGACGCTTAGGAAGATACGTCAAAATTTCAATAGGAATTACGCATACAAACGGTCTATCTCACTTTAGGACAGTTTGTCTCGCTCTCGTGGGCCTTAGAATCAAATAAATTGAATCAAGTCGTCATGATCGCCGTGCGCGTCGGTATGATCAATTGCAATATTTCGCCACGGTCGAAGTTTTATTTGGCGCTGTTCCATCGAAGTAAATATCGGACGTGCGGGGTTGATTTTATGAAATGCCGATTTGAATTAGGCGTACATAGCCTCTTAACTAGCTGTACCCGTCAGATGTTGTCCTGCCTTCAAAAATAAAAAAATCTAAAAACAGATTGCAGCGCCATCTCCCGGGACCTAATGTTATTCCAAACTTTTCTCCAAACCACTTGGACAAAAATAAAATTTCATGAAAATCGGTACCGCCGTCTAGAAGTAGTTTAAAGGCACCACCTATCGGGTCCAATCGTGAATCTAAACCATCCCGGGACCTACTTGAACAAACATACAAAAAGTAATATCACCTAAATCCTGGTACCTGATTGCAGCGCCATCTATCTACCTGGCTTAAATTTGAATCTAAACCATCTCGGGACCCACTTGAACACACACAGAAATAATTCACTTAATTCCTGGTACCCGATCGCAGCTAACCAGGTAGGTGGCGCCGCTAAACATAACAACCCACAGCCTGGTGGAAGGGTATTCTCCGGCTACCACCCCTGGTCTAGAGTATGCCGCCATAACTACCATGAGGTTCCACCAGGTTCCACTCTACCTTAAGAGAGCAACAGCGTATGTATAGCACCTTTGGTGTAAAAAAAATATATAGGCGATGGTAAAAGATTTGAGGTTATTGTCAACATTATCATATATGTGTAATAAGAATTCGGGGGAAATAGCTTGTAAAATATCCCGTTTTGCAGTAACGGGCGTGCCGGCTTCATTATGTTCAAATGAGTACCCCCCGCTCCTGTGACGCATTCTCATCTCTAATGCGGTCTTCAAATTAAAAAGTTTTCAGCCAGTCCTTAAATACTGCATTATAACTTTTTTTTACTAACATTGTTACTCAGATCATAAAGAACTTTTTGGTCAAGTTAAGATGTTAAATTGTGATTTGAGTAGGGGAACTTACAAAGTTAAGTTTTATAATTATCTGTACCATATTCACTTTTTAAAATCTTAACTTTGTTATACTGAAATTAGAGGGATAACCGCAATTGAATCAAATTAGTTGAAAAGCATAGAACTGAAGAAACAAAACGGCTTTCAATGACATTGAATAATTAAAAATGTTCATATGGATCACTTTGGTTGAAAGATTTATTTATTTTTACTTTTACTAAGAAACATTGCTATCATTACAGTTGTCACCAATACGATAGCGGAACGAAGAAAGAATACAATTTCCTGCGGCCGGGCGGCCTTTCGTAAGAGGCGACAAAAGAACCCACAGACAGGTGGTAGGGTATTTGCCCGACTGGATGGCTACCACCCCTCGTCTAAAGTATGTCGCCATAATAACCTTAAGTTGCCAGGTTCCAGTCTCCCTTCAGAGAGCAGTAGCGCATTTGTAGCACCTTTGGTTTTGTGTCCATAGGCGATGGTAACCGTTTTCCATCAAGTGAGCTGTCTGCCTGTCTGCTGAACTCCTGCAATAAAAAATAATAATAATAAAACGTGGTACAATTCTTGTGAATTTAGTCACAGCACAAATAAAAATGTGTATCATGTTCAATGTTCGCAAGGCCTGTGTCATCGGTGCCTTAGTAGTTCAGCGTGGGCGTAACTACGTTCTAAGTCTCACGCTCTTCCTGCCATGAGCGCGGGGCACATGGGAGGAGGGTGGTTTTAGTGGAGTATTGAGTTGGGAGGTAGGTTGGTGCGTGTCGACACACAAGCCGGTTGATTACTGTTTGGCAGCCCCATAGGGTGATTGCCTCCATAATCAACTCTAGTGTAATCCCTAGCAAAGGACCCGGTATTGAGCCAAATTCATTTCCCCCGCCTGAAAAAAAAAATAACGGTGCCTTAGTAAGTAAATTAGTCATGCCGTATGGTATTACGAACATTGGTGGCTGCCTGCGTCTCATCGCAAAATTCGCTGAAATGTTCAATTTTGATTTCAGCTAATACACTTGTGTTAAATAATTTTCTTTTAACAATTTAAATAAGTAGGAGACCAATGTAAACTTTCGCCTGGATGCCAAATTATTAGATAGAGTTGAACCTCTGTATCAGCTTTGTAAGCCCAAATTTGCTGCCTAACCTCGACTAATAGGAATAGCCGATTCCTATATCCGACTATTCATTCACTTGCCTTACCATCGGTTGAATTTTCGACATTACTTGTATGCAGCTTCCGTCAAAATTTAACTGATAGTAAGACAAATGAACGGTCGGTAAGATATAAGAAGGGGTCATGAATCAACATTAAGGAACATCTAAAGTCTAAAGTTAGATATTAAAGTAGAATATGTTTTAACTTCACTTATGCAAAAGTCTTGTAAAAAAGTAGAACAAAAAATCCTAAGGGACACAGGGGTGAAAAAGTTCGTCGTGCCTTAACTATACGCACATGCAAGTATATTATCTGTTTTAAACATTATTCCCTTGAAAATTAATGTACTTGGAACACTTTGGCATAAGTAGATCCAATTCTAAGATGTATAATTAAAACTTCCTTACTCTGTTAGCATTCTTTCTTTGTTGAAGGTGAAATGTTAATACACCTTGACGTAAAGGGCTTGTTCAAGATAAAACAACCAATTATACTTTACAATTACCGCCTGTAAGATAATATTTAAGGTTTGAATTTTCATTAAGGCCTTGTTCTTTAATCTCGTTTCAAAGGAAGGTTCAAGTTTGTATATTTTTAATTTTTATCCATCAACTCCAAAGGCAAAAGGAAGGGTTATGTTTTTTTTTAATATAGCAGTATAATACGGCCGGCGTATCTTGGCGAATGTGAACATAGGCTCTGCGAACTTTAGAGCATGTACACTCGTGTGATGAGTGGGCATACGACTCGTCAGTGAATACAATTGGTCGCCCTTCATCCCTGTATTTTTTCATTGCTTTGTGCTAGTTGGTCACTGTATTTTCTTCACGAGTATACATGCGCTAAAGTTCGCAGAGCCTATGTTCACATTCGCCAAGATACCCCGGCCGTATTATACAATGCACTATTTACTAAAGTAGATCCTTTTATAGGCAATTGATATCAATTTAAAACCCTTTTTTTAAATTTAGATTAATTTATTATGACTTAAACTTTTTAAAATAATGCTATGACTTTCACTTTTTATGATTTACTTTCTTTCTTTAGTTTGTTAGTTATTTCAAAAATTAAACTGCACTATAAAATAGAAAGAAGGCTTACTAGGATTTGTATTACATTTATGATTTCGTCCTATAGATACATAATAAGGCAAGCTGGGTCTTCATATAAAAGATCACAATCTACAGAGTACTAAATATTATCAATGTACATGTCGGAAGAAGCTATGAATCGGGTTAATTTTTGGATGTATAATGCACAATATTATTTGTTTACATTTTAATTACTTTTAAAATTCTAGGACGGTCCTAATAATGGTTCGTTGACGTTATGCCCATTTCCACGGAAGGGAGAAGGACAGTGGCGAGGGAATTAGGCAGCGCAGATTCTTAATTTAATTTAATTTGATTTGTTAAATCCTTCTATAACTTAAAGATCGTCCTAACCTAATAAAAGTCATGAATATTGTAATTTAATAAACGACCAATCAGAGCAGAGCATATGCCTCGAGCGGGGTCGAGGCGACATCTGTACTTTAGGGAGACGGGCGAGTTTTTCTGACACATTGGAGAGATAGCAACGGATCAAGTTGGATCGTTGAGAATTTAAAAGAAATTGTTGGAGTATGATCGGTGCCCTGAACCCGCTGTTCTGTGACGAAATATTGTTTAAATCTAAATTAAAAGTGATTAATAAGTTTTACGTGATGATGCCCACTAAACCATCAACTACTAAAGACGATATCAACGAGAACGATGCTTTCTCCGAGATACATATTTAAACATGTTTATGAATGTGTTCAGTTTTGAAAACCGTAATAAAAAAATTTAAAAGCTTAATTCGCATTAAAGACGATTTTATTAGGCAATGCAATATAGTCTCCTAGGTCTAAGCGTAGCCACATGAAATCCTCCAGTTATGTATTTATATAAAGTCAAATAAAACAGTGGATTGTTCGCAAGGTATAAATGTGTTGTCATATATTTTGGCGGGAAAGCCAGAGGGGCATGGAGCACTCACTTGTCTCGACAACCTCTTTCTGGAGACCATTAATCTTGGCCCGCTCACGTATTGCACGGATCTCGGATTCTTCCTACATTCTAAACAGGCCTTCTGTAAATCTATTGTTACAAGTTGCAAGACTCGAATTAAAATGCCGTTGGAATTATTATAAGAAGCGGTGAATGCTAATTTTTTTTGATTATGCATAAAAAATACATTAAATATGTAAAAAATACATTATACACGCTACCATGTATTTGACACACACGCATATATACTCTTTTGTTTATTGTTATATTCAAATGAACAGTGGAGCCTTGGTGAAATCTGTGATTACCGAACTATAGTCTTTGACATACATTATTATGGTTGAATTTCGACCATGGGCGAGCACTAGTAATTTTAAACGCGTGCAAATTGAATTCAGGTTAACTAACAATTTCAGTTCGGTTTACTCTGAACGGTTTTCCACTGGTACAGTTGGAAAGTATTTTGCAAAGTTTTTTTTTGTTACAACTAACATAATTGACAGACTACGGTCAGGTCGCTTCTATATATACCTTATACGATCAAGCCGTGGCAGCTTAGTGGTTAACACACCCGCCTGCCAAGCTCAAAGGACGCGGATTCGAATTTTGTTCAAGCGCCACTTAGGCAGTTCTCTGACATAATATGTATATACCTAATTAAAAACAAGTATTATAATTGAGAACATATTTTAGCCGAATGTGCCCTTAAAATACAAGCCTGTCCTCTCTGGTGTAGCCAATTTTTAGGTTCGTCATGTTAAACCCATGAGGGGTTTGAACTCTAAAATTCTGGCTACGCTTACGTACTTGCGGCTGTCCTATTTTGAGGGCAAATTGTCTACTCAGAGTCTCGAATATTGTACCTACCATAAATAATATATGATATATTAAAATAGATCGTATTGTAAACGTATAATAAACATAACTATCCGATGAGGTGGTGCATGTTTGATATTTTATGCTAGAGAGGCTCGTCTATTTTATAATATAGTGCATTATCTATGCTTCTTGGTTTACTAGTGTAAACCCTGCCTCAAAAGCCTAGTTGCCAAGCCATAAATGTTGCCAAGCCATTAAAAAAATAGTGTAACCTAGTGTTGCCAGTTACCACCTTCCCCGGCTAATTAATTACAAAGGTCAGAAAAATATTTTTAAAATTATTACGTGCGAATAATGTGTTCTATTTTGCTGAATACCAAATAGAGAATAGGAACGCACTTAATCGTATTGCTCAAAATTGGACATATTTGCATCATTTATAATTAAACTATGTTTTAACAGTGTTTAATGCGATTAAAATATTTTTTTATTTCAATATTAAGTTTCGGACAATTTTTAAAATATCAAAATCAAATAAAATAATTTACAATTAAAAAAGCTTATTATTAGAATAGGGATGGAATGTAGCGATTTTACGTACGATGCTACGTAAACTGTAGCGCCTACTTGTGTAGCAACGTAGCGCCGTAGCATGTATACAATACCGCTGCACGGCGTTCAGCACTTGGAAAATAGAGTATTTATTGTGCCTCGTTAGCATTTTGTCCACTTCGTCGGCAAAAAAGCAGGCAAGTAACCTATTTGAACATTTGAAACTTGCGCTGCCCACATGCAAGTGGCAAAATATAAATGATCAAGTCTGATTATAGCGTCTGTACATAAAGGAACAAATGAGATAAATGAGAGATGCGATGAGATACCTCTTTCTTTCCTCTTAGAGATATTTAATTTGTTGTGGTGTACACTATACATGGGACTTAATTGACTATGTATATATCGTGGAAACTGTCCAGTGGAGAAGGTGCCTCTGGAGCGCAGTGCCGCATTCGGGGGCGCGGCGGGCGGCGCGGGGTTGCCGCTGCGGCCACGGAGACTTGCACGCGCCAGTCATGGCGACGAGACGCGAGTGGCCGCATGTTGCCCTCATTGCGGCGACACTAGCGCTACTCTCCGCGCTCGTCGGTGAGTTGCAATTTCAAATTTGGAATTCTGCTTCTTATTTAAAAAAAAATCCAATCAGTCCTGCAGTTTATGGTCTGTGATATTTAAATTACGAATTCTTTATCAACTTTAAAAAAAAGTTGGTATGTAAAGTAAATTATTTTCCATTAACTTATGATATGATAATATTAGAATAGTGGTAATAATAATAATATTGAAACTTTATATTTAATACGTTTATTGCGAAAGTGGTTAATTTAATATGTGATGGAAGGTAAGATTGTTTACGTTTTATACTCAAGCGACAGATTTATACACAGTATTTTGAATCATTTGTTAATTTGAGAATTTTAAAAACAAAAAACACATAATACGATACGGTCAAGACTAAACTCGCGAAATTTATTTTAAAAAAACTTGACTCAATATCAACATAGTATCATCATTATGTACGATTGTAATAAGTACCAATAACAAAAACAATATATTAGATACCTATACTTAACATCTCACGTGACCCAAAAGTCTGGAGTCTATTATGCTTAAACATTAAGCATTGCTATATAGGTAACGTGCTAACGCCGCCAGCTTTTTGAGAACGTTCCCATAAATGGCGTGATTTGGAATCAATATTTTATCTATAATTATTATCTTTTTATTTAGTTTCATTCCATGGTTTTATTTTTTAGTTCTAGTTTTTTTATATGGTACTTAAACATAAAGTTAATTTTACTACCTTATAGTATTAAAGACTTATAGGCGCAGCTGCCAAGCCATAAACCTAAATAAATAATGTCACTTGCTTAAGCTGGCTAGCCGTCAAATAGAAATGACACTTCTGTAAATATGAATATGAGAAACACGTGGCTGTACCTGAGTTAACAGAACGTGAAAACCAATGATCTTATAATGAAAACCAACACACAGTAAATTATATTTCGAAAAGGATTTTCAGTAATCAGTTAAGCCTGACTTATTAATGTTGAACTAAAAGAAGTGGACCGTGAAAAATGTTATAGTAGGTCTGTGGGAACCCTTTATGACGTTGAAGGGTGGCAACGAAGAGATATGCCTGAAAACCAACCCTTTAGGCAGCGAGTGTGAAATTAGGTGTCAGTTTGTGATATTTAATGCTTTTTCTAGGGCCAAGTGTTTTCGTAGATTAACATAAGGTTTATATGTTTTTCCTGCTCTTTGGACAAAACCAAAAAGTTTATAAAAATGTCAAGACAGTTACGTCTACATATTGTTACGACCAAGCCGACAAAAGTGGATTCACACTTACATACCATAAAAGCACACTTTATTACCTTTTCGCATTTGGACTTCTTTGTTTACTTTGTGTTTAAAATTTGTGATTAGAAAACAGCCTATTTTTATGATAATTTATGATAATCATTAGCCAGATGTGATGTGTGTCGAGTATTGTCTCGAGACATATTGTATTTGTATAAGCTTATAAAGCAATGCCCGAACGGAGGACTGAGGTAGTCAAGCGATAAACACAAGCGGAGCAAGACGTGTGTACATTTAGTGACGGACTATGCGCGTGATATTGAATTCATTGAAGTTTTATAGTGATTCCAATGGTATTTTAATTCGGGTCCTGCGTAACTCGTAACAATATTTTATCTTGCAGTCATATTTAACAAACACTACTGGACCAATAAAAAGTACTTTACACTTTAAGTTCATACTATATCTTACTACGTATACCACCATCGCCATTATCATCTCAATTCATCCCTGGGGTTGTCTGGAAGAGGTCACTTTTGAGCCATAAGACCGGCCTTTGTTCATGACTAGATATAATTTCAGGCTTTAAGTTCATTTGTGTATCGGTGTACCAACTTCATCGTTCACCTTATGCATTTATTTTAAATTGCGCGCCTCTTTTTTCTGTCTCGGTTACATCGTCGCGAATATAGGGGCTTGGGAAAGCCAACGCTAGAGGGCGTTAGGCGGTGAAGCAAAACGAATCGGCAGTAGTGAGTCGAGGATTCCAACGTACGTATATTTTATCCGTGCAGGAACGGAGAAACAATACAATTTCCTCTCCCCATTCCTTCGGTATGTCGCCATAACAACCTTGAGTTGTGTTCTGGCATTAGTGACCAGGTTCCAGTCTCCCCTAAGAGGGCAGCAGCGCATTTGTAGCACCTTTGGTGTTGCAAATGTCCATAGGCGATGGTAACCGCTCTCCATCAAGTGGGCCGTCTGCCTGTCTGCTGACCTCCTGCAATAAAAAAAAAAAAAAAAAAAAGTATGCGTCTTTCAAAAAACCTAATACCGATATCGAACAATCAAACGACCTAAATATCATACATTAAACTGTGAAACGTGTTTATATTAGCTATTACTACAAAAACCATCAATTTACAAGTGCTAGGCCTAGCCGGAGTCCACGCACGAAGGCGTTTGGTAAGTACCATCCCCATTTCTTGGCGTGTGATTCGGGATTGAGAAGAGGGGTTTGCGCAATACGTGGTTTATTTGTAAAAATCGATATTAAAACAACAAATTTTCAAAAAATATATACAGTTTTGAAACAATCGGTGTATAATAAAGTGTTATCTATCTATTCACTCACTAACTATATACCCCCGGCAGACGTTATCCTGCCCTTAGAAAGAAAAATTTAAAACCCGACTGCAGCGACATTTACCGAGACTACTAGTTAATTTAAACTATACTCGAATCCATTTTAATAAAAATAAAAAAACATCAAAATAGGTCCCACCGTTTAGGAAGACTTTAGCATCTCCACCTACCGGTAGATCTATAATCTTAACCATCCCGGGACTCACTTGAACACACACAAAAATAATTTCACATAAATATTATGAGCTGAAGACTGGCCCCCTTATCTAGCCCAGACCTCAACCCTTTAGACTTCAAATTATGGTCAATTTTAGAGAAAAGACACGGCGACATTAAGGGCCTTAGTTATAATAATCTCGTTAAGAAAAGATTAGCCATCTCTTAAATAAGAGCCTCTTAAGCCCCTAATCAATGGCTGTTTCAAATAAAACTTGCCATCTTGCCTCTTAGCAGTCACTTAATCTACCTCTCGATGTTGGTTATTTTTGACAGTTAGTTATAAGTTACTTTACCACCACCTCTTATCCTTAAGAGGAGTTTATGGGTAAGATTTTTGTTAATCAGTTGCTGAACAGTTTCTTAAAATTTAACAAATGATTATAAGTAAGGCCATAAGTCTCTTAAAAAATCTTTAGAGCAAGCAGTGGCGAAATTTCCCTTGGAAACAGTGCGTAAATCCATACATTCGTGTCCAAACAGATTAAAGGCCTGCATAAAACCAAAAGTGGCCATTTCGAATAGAATATTTTTTTATTTTTTGCTGAGCCTTTAATAAATATGTAGGTATACATTTTAATAATATTACATTACTTCATTTTAAAAAAATGCATTTTCATTTGTAACAGAACTTATGGCTGGACTAGGTATGTATTATATACAATATACAACGTTGGCTTCAACACCTGTTTGACACCTTTGCAATAAAAAGTAAGTTTGTAGATATCTCCTATATCCCCTGACCTTCAGGTACCCAGCAATTTATGCAGTGTCGTCCGTCAGCAGGGTTCTCGTAATAAATGTATGAGACTCCACTTTGAAATTCAATGGCTACGTCATGAAGCCGTATCGCAGTAGCCTATTCAATACTTCATAATGAAATCAGTCCGACTTGTGCTGTGAGATGTTATTTAAAACTGACATTTATACAATACTAATAGGTATTATAATTATATAATTGAAATTCAAAAGTTTTAATTCAAAATAAGTAGGTACCACAGGAAAACACTATTTGAAGGTCATACATATAAGTTAAAAATTTATTTTACCTCCTATTCTTTGTACACCGCTTCGCAACGTCTTATTGCTGTTAAGGAGAAGAAGCGGCAAGAAACTCCCCTACAACACGTCTAGCTAAAAATTGTTTCTCTTTATATTTCTTATTCTATTTATATCTCTAGACCTTTTTGAAGTGAAACTATATAGAGGGGGGTCTTAGGATTTTTCTGTCACGAAAAAGCGTTACGGCCGCGAGGAGGAGCGGCATAAATTTAGTCTGGACGTGGTGAGAGGCGGCATAATTTTAGAGTAGACTATGGATGCGTTTTTGGTTTCGGGTCGAATTCAGATTGTTTGTTTGATAAAATAAAATATGTATATTCAAATTCAAATTCAAAAGTTTTTATTCAAAATAAGTTCCACTGGAGAACACTTTTTGAAGGTCATACATATAGGTTAAAATTTAATTTTACTTCCTAGTCTATGTATGTATAAATAAAAGATGCATTAATTAAAACGTATCTAACCAAATCTAACTAAGTAAACCTGTTAAAAATCGAAATGTGTGCACTTCTACTATGTATCCCACATAGTAGAAGTGAAACTGCAACGGACAAGTGGAAAAACGAATTGTAAGAAAATTTTATCTTGAAGTTTTACGGTCAGATTGTTTAATAATAATAATAATAATCTTGTCCTTGGGTGCATTATTATATGGTGTAGACAGGGATAATCGCCGGTCAGTGTCACGCCACATATTTACATTAAATTTGTCAAGGGGCCTCTACGTGTTGGCCTCCCCATGGCCCCACGCAAGCCCTCCAAAAGTCCGGGCCATTTTTATGGCCCGTGGTCTTGAAAGACATACATTGATAATAATAATAATAATCGGCAGACAAACACACACATTGTATATCCCCAAATTAAGCAAGTTACGCTTGTGTTATGGGTAATATACAACGGACCACTCTGGGGCCGATCCCAGACACCCAGACCATGGTAAATAACGGAGAAAATACGTTTCCGAAATTTACTATACCGGGAATCGAACCCGGAGTCTCTGGGTTGCAGTGAGGTAGGCCGGCAAAGGCTTAGCCCGCTCAACCACAGAGGCCGTTAATGTACTTGAATTTGAAAATTAACTAACGTAAATTTTTTGTTAACAGATATATGTTAGTTCTAGCAAATAGTGCAAACTCAGTAAGACAAAAACATAATAAAAGGAAGAAAGAACGTTGACGAGACATATTAGAAGTTTATACTGCAACATATTTGATCTCCATATAAAAGAAATTAGTTTGACAATAAATGAATACTGTAACGAGCAGTACGTAAAGAGACAAGTCTCATCTCTTATTTCTCTATTCTCATTACACCTATAAAAAAGCAGATCAGAAGAATGTTACTCAGAGAGAAATTTTTTAACAAAAATTTACAGCGAGAAATTCAGCACTTTGTATACGCCGGCCGTTGCGCAAACCCGGCTCGTCACGTGTCGAGCTAACAACACATACGGCAAACGCGCTACTGCTTATTTACCACGCTCACTAAATGATTTGCCTCTTGATTTTAGGAAAAGTATTACGCCTTTTTATATCGGAAGCTTCGGAAATCGTTTAAAAAACTTTCCGAATAAACACTGTTTAATCAAAAGTAGTGGTCGCCCGTATTCGAAATTCGACCATAATAATTAATATCCAAAACTAACTTCTATAATCACAGATTTCGCCAAGGCTACACAGTTAATTCGACTTTCGTAATAAACAAAAGAGCATATATGCGTCTGTGTCAAATATACGGTAGTAAGAGTAATGTTTTTTTTTATTTAATGTTTTTTTATGCATAATTTTAAAAAATATTAGCATTTTGCACTCCTCTATATATAAACTATAAGTGTGCTAAATTTCATACTCCTCCGAGTTAGGCAATCGGCCGCCCTACGTTTGCCTGCGAAAGTACTGACCGCGCAGCGTTTGGTCATCGTTTAGGCGAGTGTTTTTCAACCTTTTTCATGGCGCGACCCCTTTAGTACAAATATTCATGCTTTTATATTTCATAGATAACGCAATTTACGCGCATACGTATGACTACGTCCGATGCCGGCCGCTCCGCTCCCGCCCCGCATAAATGAGAAAGCTTTTCTATCGAGTAGCTCTTCGTGTATCTAAAGCAGAAAAACTTAATACTATTGCAAAATAGTTTGATTTTACCAGCGGCTTTAGATATAGCAGAGATTATGTTTGGCAAACAAGAGTTCGAAAAACTTAAAAGTATACCTCTGTCTGGCAGTACCATTCAACCCAGGATAAGCGATATGGCGACTGATGTTCATGATCAAGTCATAGAAAAAATAAAAGAAAAAACTTCTGTGTTCTTGCAATTTGATGAATCTACGAATATTGCAGACTCTACTGCAGTAGGTTTCCCAACCTTTTGCAACTCCGCTATAGAAGCTTCGAGACCCCCCTACAGAGGCTGTCGACCCACGCGTTGAAAAACACTGGTTTAGGCTAATAATTAGATTTTAAGTTAAAGTAGTTTATAATTAATAATTGAATTGTAATAGTTTAGTATTTTAAGAACTGTCTTAGAAAAAAGTTGTCTAAATATTTTTTTTTAAACAATTGCCGTGCCGCCCTACGTATCTCTATCCTACTTATCCGCGCAATTTTTCTTAAAAAAGGAAACAAAGATGCCCAAACACTGCGGGCCGTGAAATCATAGCATTAATTAGACGAAAAAGAAAGGCAGGAAAAAGCAGTTTCCCTACTCACGTCGTTAGCGAGCTTTGAATGAGGGGCTGAAACCAAAACAAATGAACCTGTTTCGATTCTGGCATACACTGCGGAAAAAACGGGGCTTTGTTCCATAAGGTTCCGCCGCAAACGAGATCTTTGTTCAGGGACTCATAAGGTACAGATTTTATAATAGGGTTGTTGGTTACGTGTTTTTAGTACGACAGCTTATTGCTATGTTTTTGGTAAGACTCTTCTGGAAAGAGCCAAATGTCGCGTATTTTTTTCCACAAGCTAACCATCAAAATTGCCGCGCTGTCAAGTTTTTGCCTTTTAATTTTTTTATTTAGGTTTATGGCTTGGCAGCCAGGCCTTTAAGCCAGATCTTAGTTTGCAATATAGTTTCTTCATTTTCTTAAGCCTATGTGTAGCACAGCTGAACTGTTGGTAATCAGCTAGTGCTATACAACGGAGTTCTTGTGAGAACACAAAAGGCGACATTTGACTATACATTTCACATTTCTCACAAAACACATAATTACTGCTCAAAAACTATCAATACCCTACAACTATTGTTCATTTTAGAGCATAATAACTCCTTTCATTTCCCTCCAAGTTTTTTTTGCCCAATTTTTTGTCTATTTCAACAAAAACACAGATAATTCAAAAATTATCCAACGCATTGACTTCAATTACAAAGTTTTCAATTCTGTAATAATCTATGCTCATATTGAATACTATCTAAATAGTAAATCTAACTAGACTATAACGTATCTGTGTTTCAAATTCTTATAATAAAACACACAAGGAAACAAGGTGTTTGACACACGACTAATTGGGAAACACCACAAATTTGTGATCCAATACAGATAATTGAAACGAACGTTGAACTGATGCTTTCTCCCTCTAACTACAAAGAATTTATATTAGAGTAAAAGAGACGATATAAGACTGTTGGTTTTGGCGCAGCAATTCTAATGACAGCTGTCAGATTTGTACAAAAATAATATTAACTTTGTTAAGCAACAAAGTCTTGTACAAGCATGGCGGGTATACTGTCCGATCCCCTATGACAGTTAGCCCGAGCACAGTAGAGAGACGTTTTACGGGATGTAATTGAAGCTAAGAGGCGATTAGCATAATAACTGTTATCTATGATCTCTCCGATGTGGACGAAGTTAAGGGTTGTTAATTAATACAACATTAGTTAATAATATTTTAGTTTTAAAAATATCTTTAGGACGTTGTGAATCTGACCCCCACGTGCTACCTCTTAAAGCCCTAAGAGGCTTCATAAGAACGTAATTAAAGTATAAACACGCTGAAGGTTAAATAACTGCAACACAACTGCACTTTAATCCAATATATTATAACAACATGTGTTTAACTTAATTAATAGCTGTGTAAACAAGTTAATGACGCAGATTTCAGTCTGTCAAAATTGTACAATCCAGCTAGACTGACGACAGTAGCTTGCTTCGGTCGACAACTGAATTTGGTTCTGTTGACAGCAAAGTGCTACTCGTCTGTTTGACGCCTAACACGTGCATGCGTATGTGCGTGTATGTGTATGTGTGTATGGGTGCGTGTGTGTGTGTGTTACAAGTGTGGCTTGCTGTGGATGATGTAAGTGATTCTTTAAATTAAATTATTATTTTTCTATTGTTTTTACTTTTGTCAATATGTAATAACACGTAATACACGAAATATCGCTTTTTACATTGACATTATATTGTCTAAACATCAGTTTTTATACACGGGCGGTAAACTTCTACATTGTTTACGCTGCAAACCTTTTGCGGAAATGAGGTCACGTAAGGAAAAAGTAACTAATCATTTTACTTTTGTTGCTTCTAGATCTCTTCTTTAGTTTACTACCACGCTATTCTTGCCTTGATAAAGTTTTTAAACACTAGTATTTCAATTAAATGTAGCCTATGTTACTCAGGGGTAACGTAGCATTCTACTGGTGAAAATTATTAGTAATCGGTCCAGTAGTTTTCGAGTTTATTCGTTACAAACATTAAACAATAACAATCTTTCCTCTTTATAGTATACTAACGACCCGGTGCGGTTTCACCTGCGCTCTGTGCGGGACAGAGGTATATAACGCCATGTTATATAGCCTATGACACTCCCTGTTAACGTAGCTTTTGAACAGTAAAAGAATTTTTAAAATCGGTTTAGTAATCACAAATTTTACCTCTTTATAATCTTGGAATAGATCGGTATTAGTATATTTAGGTTAAATGGTGAATCTTAAACTAATTATCTACTTGATGGAAAGCGGTTACCATCGCCCATGAACTTTTGTAACACTAAAGGTACCTACCAATAGGTATGTTATCCCGAAACATAACTTAAGGTTGTTATGGCGGCATGTTCTAGACCAGGGGTGGAGGCCATCAACACGGGCGAATGCCCTACCACCTGGCTGCGGGTTGTTTTACCACCTCTTACGACAGGCTATCTGACTATGTCCTGTCTACTATACTTCAGCAATTTAAAATAAATGCAGTTCTTACTTGAATTTAGGTATTTGAATCCCAGATAGACACAGAACGTTTGTTTCGCGTACGACAATGATCTGGAGGGAAGTTCTCGCCAAGGTTTCCCTCAGCGCTATAATATGAGGCTGTTTAAAACCTGCAAAGTTTGTACATCGAATCTATTAAAAAAAACAATTAAAATATACTATAACTATATAAACGATGAAGGACACGGTGCATTTTTTGGAGTTCTTGTCTGTTTGTTAGTTTGTTCTTGATACACGTTAAAACTATGAGCCCGATTTCGATAAAATTCTCGTTGATCGACAGCAAATTCTTAGACTTAAAATCTGCGCTATTTTTTATCCTGGAAAACCCTACGGGAATTACTTAAAATGGCGGAATTAAAACAAATACCAATGTGATATAATAAAATGTGTGTTATCTTTATATTGGGAATCCCGCGGGAATTATCCCGGATGCCGTTTGTAGTTGTTTTCACTAAAACTATAGCCAACATTCTTTTTTAAACGCTGCGGTACTTAGTGTCTCGGGGATCCCTCGGGAATTCCAAGTCAAGCGAGGATGAAGTCGCTGTAATATCCTAGTTTTTTTTATACAAAGCTTGGAGCGGGAACCTTTTAATATAATGTCAATACATTTACCAAAGTAGGGACAAGTGACACGCACTCAACACTCTGAGACTATGACTGAGCGCTTTTTGAACGATCTTCCCAAGTACCTGCGTGATTTATGGGCGTATTTATTATATAGAGCGCTTTCTCCGCGGCATCGCCCGTTTAATTACAAGCTGCATATCTTACACCATATTACATTTTTCAATAAACGACTGAAACAGCTGTGCAGAATTTTGGGTAAGAATGTAACAAATATACCAAATATTAACTATTTGAGCAGGGTTTCCTCTTTATTGTTCAGCCTCTGATGCGACTATTATATCTAGATGATAATTTAGTGGACTTATAAAATGAAAGAATGACCAAACAGATACACAGTACAAAAGTGGATGGATGCAGAATTCGCGGAAGGCCACGACACACCTTCCATGATCAAATTGATCGTGTATTAGCAGAAGGTAATGTCAGGAGCCTTAAGAACAGACGAGCGTGCATGACAAGAGCTATGAATGTCAAAGAAGCATGTGAGGTGTGTAAGAATAAGCCTGTATGGCGCTCTGTTGTTCGTGCCTACCCAGCAAGGGACCTGGCGTGAAGTTATGTATGTATGTATAAAATCAACCTACTCTTAGAAAATGGTAATTAAATTATAAATCGAATTATCTGATAAATCGACTAAAAATATTATTATCTGTGACGATTGTCTATGTGATATTAATATACCCTATGGTTCTCATGGCTACTGTGGTGGACATCCTGTAACGTGGCAACATGAGTTAAGTATTTAAAAAAATTAGTTATACACATCTTACCTAGTATACTAATCTACCAGTCCGTGTAGAGAAATGGCATAGCGCTAAACGAATATAATGGAAAATGTATAGAATGACATAATACTAAAGGTGTATGGGATAATGTTAAATATAACAAAACTACGTTTCAACGGTTTTAAGGGCGGTGATTTATTTGATTTTTATTACACCACGTTTCGGTACGGACGGTTCAGTAGACGTGATCGCGGAAGCCAAAGATGTCAAGTGTCAATTACTATTGTTAAAGTTTTATTTGGTAAAATGTTAAATAAAAGAACTTATCCTTTTACCAATCTAATTATTTTATTTATTTTTTTATTGCAGGAGCTCAGCAAACAGACAGACCGCCTACTAAATGAAAAGCGGTTACCATCGCCTATGGACATTTGCAACACCAAAGGTGCTACAAATGCGCTGATGCTCTCTTAAGGGAGACTGGAACCTGGTCTCTAATGCCGGAACACAATTCAAGGTTGTTATAGCGCCATACTCAAGACCAGGGGTGTTAGCCACCCAGTCGGGCAAATGCCCTACCACCTGGCTGTGGGTTGTTTTGTCGCCTCTTACGACAGGCCGCCCCAAAACAGGAAATTGTATTCTTTTCTGTACCTGCACGAATAAAAACCTCTCCTCTGTGGTTGAGCAGGCTGTCTTTGCCGGCCTACCTCACTACAACGCAGAGACTCCGGGTTCGATTCCTGGTATAGTTAATTTCGGAAACGTATTTTCTCCGTTATTTACTATGATCTAGGTGTCTAGGATCGGCCCCAGAGTAATCCGTTGTATATTACCCATAACACAAGCGTAACTTGCTTAATTTGGGGATATACAATATGTGTGTTTGTCTGCCGTTTATTATTATTATAAAAAACCGGAGGAATGTAAAGATTTTTGTAACAGCATATCGTAGAATCAGACGAGGCACTACATTAAATTGAAACACTACGATGAAAAAACCCACAATATTAAGCGTCTCACAAAATGTCGTTTGAAACAATAAGCTTTACACCTCTTTATATTAAAAATATAACTAATGCTCGGCCTCCACTTGCGATGATGTTATAGTTATTGTCGGTGGCCAAATGCTTGTTTATAGCGTAAATAATAACGCCGATAACGAAAAGCTGTCAATGTCAAAGACGTTAAGTCATTAATGACAACTCAAATGAGACGTTAAATCAATTAACTCGTACTGTTTTTGTTTTCGCCATTCTATTGGTTTGTGAATACTAGGCCTTTTTCTAATACCATAAAGGTAAAATCGATTCGGACTAAAGCTAATCCGATGAAGGTATTACCTTATTATTTATGGAGGTCAAAGTTCATCGCCACGAAGGGAGAGAGCTCCTAAACTATAGAGGATTAAACCTTACGACTTTATAGAAATAGTGTGAAATGATTATTTTGGAAATAAGTTTTTTTTTTGGTTTTCAAGCAGAAACTATTTTTTTTTTGTAACTTGAGTACAGCACACAGGCCGACGGCCCACCTGATGGAAAGCGGATACTGTCGTCTATGGACGTTAGCAAAACCAAAGATTCTACCAACTACCAATCGTTTACATCAAGTAGTGCATTTTTTATTTCTTTTCCTTACAAGTTTTGATTAGCCTACTATCGGATTTGTAAATCCAACTATGATTTTCCTCATGAAAACTATTCTTTAAAATGAAAACATAGACTTTATTAAGGCCATAGATACAACAGAAGTCACATTATGTCAATTAGTAATTGTTGGAAGAGTAGAATCGATAACATCGCCTGACGGAAGGACGAAGCTTAAGGACTATTATGTTTTACATTCAAACAGATAAATACTATTTTTATCGTATTGTAAACATAGCCATCAAAATATCGAGAAGTATAAATCTTTTCAAAGCCTTAGTAAAAGTAAAATTTTATAACTATATAATCTATCTGTCTATAGTATTTACATATTACTAACACAGCAAAAACTTTATACCCCTTGTATCTCGTATCTATTACGACATAAATCATATAGATACATCCCAGCAAGCCACAATCTTCTGTAGGTAATATGAACTCTACGCGTACAAAGTAGCTGCCACAGTTAGTTAAGGATATAAAGATATTTTATCTGTGCAGGAACGAAGAAAGAAAACAATTTCCTGCGACAGGGCGGCCTGTTGCCCACACACAGCCAGGTGGTAGGGCATTTACCCATCTAGATGGCTACCACCCCTGGTCTAAAGTATGTCGCTATAATAACCTTGAGTTGTGTTCCGGCTTTAGTGACCAGGTTCCAGTGTCCCTTAGGAGGGCAGCAGCGCATTTGTAGCACCTTTGGTGTTGCAATTGTCCATAGGCGATGGTAACCGCTTTCCATCAAGTGGGCCGTCAGCCTGTCTGCTGAACTACTGCAATAAAAAAGTCGAAGTCCTTCGACAAGAATTGGTGAATAAAACAGTAATATACAAATAGTTTTGTGAACACATAAAACTTAATTTTGAATTTGATGATGTTGCGCACTGTAAGGCAAAGAGACCACTAGTGTAAAATACTACTTGTCGGACACTTACGTCCCATCTTCCAAATAAGCTTACTACGGCCGCCTCTGCTACAGTCCAATGGAATGATATCCCACCTAAGCATAATAGAAGAAAAAATGATGCTATTATTTTTAAAGTAGTTTATGAGTATTTTGATAATCAAACATTTAAAATCGCAGGTAGGTAGTTGCGAAGTTATTGAAACTCCGCCTCTAGTTGCCAGTTCACAGTTGACCTGCTTTCCGGTGCACTCGATTACCTTACTACCGGCAAGCGGGGGTACTACATGGCGCTACCTATTAAATACTTTAATTTCCACTAGTACAATATTTATTCATTTATTATCTATATGCCTTGTTTATTATAAAATAACTTCAGACGCTAATATTCAAAGCAATATAACTGGAGAGTTAATGCTATTTTTACGAGTCGTGCGACTCTAATTAAAATGCTATTAGAAGTACTATAGAGTTTATTGGAAATATACAAACACGTATAACACAGGTACAAATATAAACGAAAACAACAAGTCCAAACGTTAAGTACAATGTCGTAATTCAAGAAAACCACTCCACCACCAATGAAGAATGTTTCAAAATCACGGGGTTTTTTTAACTTACTTTTTTTAAGTTATCCACGCGAACGAAGTCGCGGGCAAAAGCTAGTAGGTAATAAAATTCTAAACATGCCGTCTCTGTTCATTAAAAAAAACTGGACTAGACTATATAAAAAATGGAGAACAAGATGCATTTTTATCAGATTTCGGGTCTGTTTGTTTGGGATTACCGTAAAAACTACTGTGGGCAATTTCGTATTGAATTATCCCGGGAATTTTTCTGGGAATTATTTGAATGGCCAGATTTAAAAAAATCGATATCTTATGTAATTATTTTAAAGATCGATAGCAAATTTAATGTAATATGTGATATTTTTATCCCGGGAATCCCGGCGTGGATTTTCCCGTGTGTATCCGTGCAATAATGGAGAAAGAATACGATTTCCTGCTTTGGGGCGGCCTGTCGTAAGAGACCATTAAACAACCCACAGCCAGGTGGAAGGGCATTTGCCCGACTGGACCTGGACTGGCTACTACCCCTGGTCTAAAGTATGTCGCCAAAACAACCTTGAGTTGTGTTCCGGCATTAGTGACCAGGTTCCAGTTTCCTTTATGAGAGCAGCAGCGCATTTGTAGCACCTCTGGTGTTGCATATGTCCATAGGCGATGGTAAACGCTTACAATCAAGTGGGCCGTCTGCCTGTCTGCTGAACCCCTGCAATAAAAAAAAGCATAAAAATTAGATTATCTTCTCTTCATCTTCAATTCTTTTACAAATGCGGCGGTATTTTGTGTCCCGGGAATTTCAAGTCGTAGACATAGTCGCGGTCATATCCTAGAAATTTAATTTAGAATAGTTAGAATTACATAACATGTGCGTAGGGCTAATTAATATTTCATAATTAATACGAAAGCACGTGTACACTGTAAGCTTAGTATCGATTAGAATATTAGAGTTATAACTTCCAGCACATGGACGTAACGAGACGCCGTCACGCGACCACGCAAAGTTCACGATATGAAAATTAATCGTTAACCTGTCGCAATTAGATTTTATTAACATTGTAATAATTAACTTAATTTAAAATCTTATGGATTAGTCTTAGGGTTGCATGCATCACGTTCCTTAAATTTATTTCAGAAACACTAAACGCATTTACCTTAAATATAATTAGCGTCTTACACCACGCAAACTTTGCCGCTAAATATGTTTAAAGAACTGTCAATACATTTTGTGTAAAACGACCCTATTAGGGCCGCTTGCATAAAGATCACCTTTAATTAAAATTAGTTAATCATATTAAACTGCCTAAATACGTTTACACAAAACGTATTGAAGGTCTTTAAACATATTTAGCGGCAAATTTCACATTACGTTACGGCAAGACGCTAATTGAATGCAAGCGGCCCTTAGGGTCACTTGCATACGGTTACTTAAATTTATTTAAGTAACAAAACTTAATTAACACCCACCCTTAAATACAATTAACGCAAAAATTGCTGCTAAATATATTTAAAGAACTGTCAATATGTCTTATGTAAAACGTATTTAGGCAGATCAATATGATTAAAGAAAGAATGAATTTATTTGAAGAAATAGCGAAGTACTTACATTGCTAACTGCTACAATGTATTAAAAATAACATATATTAGTATTTGTACCCCGCATTTTCCGCAAACAAGGTTCGTACTCGGCTTGTTGCTGTGCCGGCCGGATTAATGGTTTTACTTAAAGGCAATCGTTATGCAAGCGACCCTTAGAGTAGAGACCTAGAGAAATAGTTTGCTATAAAAAATATATGCAGAGTTGAGATTTGAAGCATAAAACCAATCGATCGACGTGTGCGTGAGCGCCATCTACTCGTAATTATCGCTGACACGCACACTTCTTAGCTAAAATTCGAGACCATTCCCTCTCTGAATGCGGCTTAGCTGAAGGAATTCTACACCACTTTTTTTTTTATCCCAAAATTATTACCCCACTGTTTGACGTTTTACATAAAGAGCTTCCTCGCCCTTGAACTTTCTTCTCACCCAGGCTGACAAAAACCATGTATATACGTTATGTAAATTTATGTCAGTTAATAACATTTATCTTTATAATTAGTATATTTTATATATAATTAGTATGTATTTATTATATAATTAGTCGTATAATTAGTTTAACTTATATATGTTTTCTGCCGTCTAACCAAACAAAAGACCTTACTGATAATTTACCGGTCAAAATTTCTTTTAATTTTCTGCACTAGTTCACCTGTAATTTTTCGTATTTACGGCGACATTGCCAAAATCAATGCGAAAGGCGTTGGAGCCAAAATCAACAAAAGTCAAAATACGCATACAAAGACACAAATTGTGTTGCAAGTAAATAGCGTCTTTCTAAAACGTAGGCAATTGGCACTATAGGAGCTCGTCACACTGAGACTTCTCTTATGCAGTGACGGGACCGAGTGCTTCAAAAATTCACTTAAAAGGTAAAAGTACTTACTTTACAGGGACCTACTTGGATTCAGCGTATTAATACTATGGATTAAGTAATATTAATTTGCATTGTAAGTAGGACTGAAAGATAATTAGCTAAATATAACAATATAATAATGACCGGAAATCCTTTCAGGGGCGACTCGAGACGGTAGGCACGGTAGGCAATTACTGCCTACGCGCCACGGCGGCAAAATTTAAGGGCGCCAAAAATAATGCAAAAACCCTAAAAAAAACACAACACCTTAAAAATATATTTCAATTATTTCACTTCCATCCTAGAAAATATATAAGTAGTGAAATCAACAAATACATACAACACGAATAGACAGGGTTTTGGGAGAAGGAAGCTAGATAGAAGACTTCATTTAATTTTCTTGACCTTGCAAAAACCATCCGCTTGTAGAAATCCTTTTGTGGAATAACAAAACAACAGGGTACTGCTACCCTTGGGATAGACATGATGACTCCGCTAACTGTTTAAGCAATTGCCAAGCCACTTAAACCCGTCAAAACATCGATCGATCAGGGCTTAAACTAATTCACGTCAAATAACATCATAGCATGGGCCCATCCATCACAGTAGTAATTAATTTTGTCTCTACTAAAAAGCTAAGAGAATTACTATGTTTCATCTTTAGAGAATACCAAAGTATTATTATGTTTAGATGCCGTAGCCAAATGGTATGCATGTCTTTACTTTAGAAGGATTTTGGATCTATATGACTGAAATTTTAAACATAGATGATATTTTTATATGTCGCTATCGTCATCAGCCATTCGCAGTCCACAGCTGGACGTAGGCCTCCCCAAGACGGCACCACTCATCCTGTCCTCAGATTTCCTCATCCAGCGCCTATCGGCAACCTTGCATAGGCCATCGATCCATCGGGCTGGAGGGCGTCCGACACTAAGTTCACCGAGACGCGGTCTCCACTCCAGGACTCGTCTGCTCCATTGGCCATCGGTCCTGCGACAGACGTGACTGGCCCACTGCTACTTCAACTAGCTAACTATGTCGGTTACCTTGGTTCTCTTACGGATATCTTCATTTTTAATTTTATGCATAAGAGAAACACTCAACATAGCTCGCTCCATAGCCCGCTGAGCAACTTGGAACGGGGAGGACGCACTGCTCGAAGACTTTTGTATTTAAGCAATGCGGAATGATCGACGAGAAGAGTTGACGAAGCTTACCGATTGCCGCTATACAATAGTGTATATAGGTGGGTCGAATAACCTTTCCACTTGGGTTTACGATTGTATCGCCGGCAAGCAAGTGGAACGGGAAAAATCGCGGTCGTGAACGTGGTCGTTGTGAATCTCTAATGGAACGTAGCCACTGTAGACCGTAATCTGCTGCTCATGTATGTCATTTTTATTTATTTTTTATTTGTTGTAAGCATATAATAATCACAGATAATTTAAGAATTTCCTTTGAACCGTTTGTTTTACTACGTTACTATTGTCTTGTTGTGCATTTTCAAAATTTTTATTTTGGTTAAAAACAAAGTGTTCTCTATCCCTATCTCTAGTTGTCGTATAGGCAAGTTTACATAACACTCTTGTTTAACATTTACACTCGTAACCAATTATTAGGTATGAAATTGGCGTTTTGTAAGGGAGGAACATAAAGTCAAGTTTTTTAAAATATAATATATTTGTTTAATCAAAGTATGTACCATTGCTATCTATGCACTTCTGCCATCTTATAGGTAGTTCATTGATCCCTTTACTAAAAAAACCATTCGGACAAGAATCAATAAAATCTTTGAACTTTGGACTGCCCCTTGGGAGTTGAATTTTTTCCCTTGCAACAAGTTATGCAAATTTCGATAAAAATGTAATCTGTTGAAGCAAGGTCCGGGGAGTACAGCGGATGTCTTAGACATTCCAATTGGAGCTCCTCTAATTTGTACAGTGTGTGGCCTAGCGTTGTCCCGAAGCAGCAGTGGCCTAGAGCGAATGACCAGCCTCGGTTGTTTAGCAACTAGATTTTCCATCATGGTTTGCAGTTGCTGACAATAGACATCCGCCGTAAACGTCTGGCCAGATTTAAGAAACCTGTAGTAAAAGACACCGGCACTAGTCATCTAACGCTCACAAGTAATTTTTTTTAGTCAATTTTCGTTTCGGGTAGGATTTGGCTGGTTCGTTCTGCTATTGCGATGAGCGTTTCCGATTATCGTACAGGCTCAAATTTTCATCACAATTCGATTTAAAATCCCGTCATTGTTGTGCCGGTCACTGCACTACACTCAATTCATGAGGTACCCGCCCACCTTTCAAACTTTTTCACCTTCCCAACTTGCTTCAAGTGGATTAAAGAGTTTCATTACTAACACCGCAACCTACAACTGTCTTGGACGTGGTTTGCGATGGATCTGCTTCCACAATATCCTTCAATTCTGCATTATCAACTTTGATCTCCGGCCATCCACGGGGCTTGTTCTGCAGGTCGAAATTTCCAGAACGAAAACGTTGGAACCAAAAACGCATTGTGTTTTCTTTTGCGACACCGCCGTCATACACATCATTAATCCTTCGAGCCGTTTCAGCAGCACTGGTGCCACTATGGAACTCGGTACTCGTAAATAATGCGATATTTCAAGTTTTCCATTTTATAAAGTAAGTGACGTAAAGAAAAAACCAAAAGAGGAAAAAACAAATGAATTACGGTTATCAAAACACAAAAGCAAGTAAATAGCTGTATACATTTGAAATTGGAATTCCTAACCAAAGAGGAAATATTTGAGATCAAAGTGGCCAGTACGACAAAATGCCAACTATATGTAAGGACCTACCTAATATATATATTATAGGGTTTTAAAAAGAAGCCAATTTTATACCTATTCCAAGCCCTGATTAAAAATTGTGTGATACGAGTTAAAAATGTGGCAATAACAACTTATGTTACACGTTTACATAAAATTACATTCTAACGGGTTTAAGCGCGGTAGTTTTATTTTATTAAAATGGATGGAAGGAAAGAAAAATTGGATCCACCCAATTTAATATAATATAAAATTATCAGAGCTAGGCATGTTTGCTGAAGAGTTTCTAGTGCCGCTTCTTTTCAAGGCATACATAACATGTTGCGTAGCGGTGGTAAATTAGATTAGGCTCCCATAGAGTAAATAATAACCATAAACAAAATGATTAAGGCTAAATAAAACTTTAACAATACTCATTGACACTTGACGTCTTTTTCTTCCGTGATCACGGCTACTGAAAAGTGACTGAAACGTCGGAATAACAAAATTAAATAAATTACCGCGCTTAAAACCGTGAAAACGTAGTTTTATTAAGTTAACGTTTAGTTGTTATTTTTTAATTTAGAGCAAATAATGGAATTTGTAACATAAATAAATACCAATAAACCTACATTCGCCAAGACCAATAAGGGACTGAGAGGCCGAAATTGATTGTTGGGATTTAGGGAAACGGGATTACGAGAGATCTGGGATGCTAAATTCACAGTTAAGGCTCCTCATACCGCAAAAAGTCGAAAATGGTGTGCAAATGAAACAACTTTTCGTTGGTAATTTCCGATCAATAATTTACCAAAAAAATTAGCATAAGTAACCACGATATGAGACGTAACGTTGTTTTCCAGTAATTTTTATATAGTTCTTTTTAGTTAAGAAATAAAATCACTAAATCACCTCGAAATTATTGACACGAAACCATTTTATTCCTTCAGTTTTTATAAAAACAGGATGAAAAAAATATCTACATATTTATAAAGGAGAGATAAATAAGTTTTTACTTTATTTTGTTTACAGTAAAATAATAATTCATCTAAAAACGACTGCGTCTTTGTCATCCCAACTATAGCTTGAAAAATTAGCACCGAAAAATTCTCAGGGACGTTGGCGTTGCTACAAGCCTTAACGGAAAAATGAAAGCGAGCCTTTTGGCGTATAACTGAAAAGAATAATTAATAATAAATATATAAAGCATAAAAAAACTTCATTGTGTTTGGTGGAGTACAAACAAATTCAGATTTACAATATTAGTTTTTAGGATTTTTGACTCAGCTCTCAAAAGCACTATGCGCCTAGATGTAATCCGGTCATCCGGACGAGTCACCGCGGTATACGCTTGAATAGGCAGATAGCCGGATTGCGGAAGCTGGAATTACAATCGCAACGCGCGGTTAAGTACCGCACTCACACTGAACCCCATATGTATGCATAACAATAACAACTATCCGGCTGACCGGCGAAAGGGTCATGGCGCTCTGAACCTCCGCATCGGTTCGACGGCAGCCGCTGCGTAGTGCGTATAGAAATTAGTTTTAGATTTCTTTACTAGCTGCTAGCCGCATGGCGCGCATGTGGGACGCCGAACTTTAGAAAAATACAATGCATTTTTGTGGCGGTCTTCCTCTTAGTCATTTGAGGCCTCGAGGAAAACCTCTTTGCCCTGGCTTCTATTCAACCGACAACTGCCCGTCGGTGGCGGGGCTTGGGGCCATTGGAGCCTTCCTGACGGTGGTCACTCAACGGCTCTCATATATCTCGAATATCTAAACACAATTCCAATCATCGAATTTACAATTCACTTTGGCCTTTACTGGTACACAGATCGGGATCGTTTCTAGAAAATTCTAGCCGTTTTTATATATTTGCTCTAAATCATTCTGATTACCGTAAACGGTCGGCATCTCAAGTGACGCCATCTTTATCAGCGAATGTTCGCGAGAACAAAGTTTTCATAACAATACAGCAATTTATTTTCACAAGTGTCTAAGTTATATATCGTATACAATTACTTACATAAGTAACTGCTTTGGCTCAACGTCACGACCCAAAATGAGTCCTGGCCTCCGAAATGAAAAATACTCCACTCCTTCCTATTCACCGCTGTCTCCTGCCAGTCATAGGCATGAAGCTCGCCCAGATCAGGTTCCAGTACGTCACTCCAGCGATATCTGGGCCGACCAACTTGTTGTCGTCCTGTTGGTCTGCCCACATAGGCTCTTTTCACCACGCGATGCTCACCCATTCTATGTAGATGGCCAAGCCAGCGCAAGCGATGGGAGCAATTACTGACATAGTTACATAATATAACCTATTAGAGACTAGTTTCATAAGATGTCCTATAAATACTATTACGAGTTGCGGACTCGAATTAAAATGCGGTTGAAATTACTATAAAATTTATTCAAACTATATAAACACGTATAACACAGGTTCAAATATAATCGGACGCAATAAGTCCAAACGTAATGCATTCAATAACACGCGCAGTCCGTCACTAAATGTACACACGTCTTGTTCCACCTGTGTTTATGGCTTGACTGCCTCACCCCTCCGTCCGGGCGTTGCTTAATACAAATACAATATGTCTTGACACAGTACTCTACCGCAAGGAATGAATTTCCAAGAATAACACCTGGCTAATGACTATCATAAAAATTACAATGCACAATGGGCTGTTTTTTTCTAATTACAAATTTGAAACACAAAGTAAACAAAAGAAGTCCAAATGCGCGAAGGTAATACAGGTTTGAATTGGTCTTTGCCGGTCGTAATAATACATATCAGCTGCTATATATTTCACTATAGTAACACGTTTAGAGGTCTTCAGGTAGAAGTGAAACAATGTTGTGTGTTTGAATTGCAGTTCAGGAATGCATAATGTAGGCTCGCTCCGCGCTTACTAAAGTACTACAAAAATGCAGACGCTTAGCAGCTAACGGAGCGAGCTATGTCACCGCGGTAGGCGGGGCGTGGTCGCACGGGCTTTACGGGGGTGAGATCAGCGGACTGATTCTGTCCGCAACAATTTGTGAGCGGCCGCCGTGGTGATCGGACGTCTGCGGCTACAGGGCTCCCCCTCAAGCGAAGCGTACCGGTGGTTTGACTCGACGTCCGCTGCGGGTGTGAAAATTTTCTGTGCCAACTGCCTTTTTCAAGGCATCCGTATGGTCGTCACACACTGTCTTTTTCAAGGCACCCGTATGGTCACTACACACTGCCTTTTTCAAGGCAACCATGTTTCCGCAACGATCTTTACTGCAAACTGCCTTTTTTAAGGCATCCTTCTGGTTTCCAACTGCAGGGTGAGTTGGCGTAGTGCACAGCTTCAGGACGTAGGCGGGCTTCAGACGGTCGATAGAGACGTTAGTTTCTCTTCCAGGCAGCTTAATTTTGAAGAATTTATCATTTCGTTCCAGGATTGGGTAGGGTCCTTCGTAGGGAGGCTGAAGTGGTTTCTTCACGGCGTCGACTCTGACGAATACGTTTTCACATGTTGCTAGGTCGTGATGTACAAATGTCTTCAGATTATTCTCGTGTGTAGTGTCTGTGGTTGGAGTTAGGCTTCTGATAGTTGCTTGAAGTTTATGAACGAAATCTTCGTGTAGTGGTATACTTTGTGGTTGGGTAGGCGTTATGAAGGTTCCGGGAACACGTAGGGCTGTGCCAAAAGTTAACTGCGCGGCGCTCGCTTTTGTGTCTTCACGCACAGCGTTTCGTAGGCCGAGTAGCACCGTTGCCAGTTCGTCCGTCCATTTTCCGCCGTTTTGCAAACGGGCGGTTAGTGCTGTTTTAAGCGTACGGTGCCATCGTTCAACTATCCCGTTGCTTTGTGGGTGATAGGCGGTCGTTCTGGTTTTCTCTATTCCGAGTAGTCTAGTTAATGATTGAAATAGCTGGCTCTCAAATTGTCGACCCTGGTCCAAGGTAATAGTTGTAGGGCAACCAAAACGAGCTATCCATTGGTCGTAAACAGTCTTGGCAACTTGTTCCGCTGTTATCTCACTGAGTGGTATTGCTTCGGGCCAACGAGTCGCGCGGTCGATCATCGTGAGTAGGTATCTGTGTCCTTGCGCTGTTGTAGTAAGCGGTCCAACTATATCTATGTGTAGATGTTGAAAGCGTTCGGTTGGCGGGAACGATGCGGGTTCGCTGTGCGTGTGTCGTTGTATTTTGGCGCGCTGGCACGGTACGCATGTTTTTGCCCATGTTCCGATATCGGTGTTCATAGATGGCCAGTACTGCACGGGCTGCTGGTGGCAGGTGACTGATCCACATTAGGCGGAGCGCTGTTTCAGACACTTTGTTGCCAGCTAGATGTTGCATACGCCTTAGTAATTGTGATGGCTTCAATTCTCCAAGTTCCACTTCAGAGATTAGTCGCTGTAGTTGCCTCTGTTCAGATTCTTCGTATACGTTGAGGAGTCTCTTCTTGATGGTGTCGTATTTGTTGTCAGCGGGTGGGTTTAGTAAAATGTCACTTATTTCGTCGATATCCTGTCGTTCCAGTTGTCCAACGACGAGTTCATACATCGCCTTGTCGCCTTTTTTCTGTGCCGAGACGATGGCTTCAAACTGGACAAACCATAGCCTTAATCTGTCGCGCCAGAGTGGTGGAATTCTTGGTGTCAAAGCGAGGCCGGATACTTCCTTCAGTTCATGGCTGGCTGCTTTACTGCAATCTTCCATATTGTCTGAGCTTGATCGGCTAAACAGACGAGCAGAGTTTTCTATCCTGCAGGAATTTTGTTTCGAGATGATCCTTTCTTCAGAAGGTGGTTTTCTTGCGGGGTCACCACTTTAGAGGTCTTCAGGTAGAAGTGAAACAATGTTGTGTGTTTGAATTGCAGTTCAGGAATGCATAATGTAGGCTCGCTCCGCGCTTACTAAAGTACTACAAAAATGCAGACGCTTAGCAGCTAACGGAGCGAGCTATGTCACCGCGGTAGGCGGGGCGTGGTCGCACGGGCTTTACGGGGGTGAGATCAGCGGACTGATTCTGTCCGCAACAATTTGTGAGCGGCCGCCGTGGTGATCGGACGTCTGCGGCTACACACGTATAAGTGTTTAGAATCCATGGCTTTCTGTTTTTGCGCAGAAATCTATGAGGTATGGTTAGAGGTCGGACAGAAATGAAGGATTATAATAACGTTCTTCAAATGAATAAGCAAATTAACCAAAAATACTGCTATTTCCACAGTAACCATATAATTTAACGTATACCACGGTCACCATAAAACCCTAGAAAGGTGATAATCCTTGATTACTTAAAACGTCTGCAAATCTTGGCGCTTATAACTAAGTGCGACCGAATGGACTAATCTCCTGAGCCGGTAATTACAGCGGCCCGTTTCAGAACATTTGCATTGTAAATGCCCAGAAACGCCCGCACTGTGTTCTCACTTATAACAAGGCATTTTGAATATATTTGGACTAAAATCCGCAAGTGTGTGTCATTCCCATATTCATCTATACAACTATATAGTAGATAAATGAAATTGAAATCTTTTTTGTAATATCGAAATAAAAATGTGAAAAACAGCAGGGGCGATAATTTAGACCAAGAGATTCTGGAAATTTATACTTCTTTTATATTGGAAAGTATGGGAAAATTGTAGAACTAATATTTCCTTAAATTTCCGCGACTTGTATACATATACAAGAAGTATACACAGTATACAAGAAGAGTTTCTTGCGCCGCTTCTTCTCTTCAAGCCACAACATGTTGCGAAGCAGTGGTAAATTATATTAGGCTCCCATAGAGTAAATAATAACGATTGACAAAACTAAAACTAAATAGAAAAACGTTTATTTGGTCATCACACAACGAGACAGACTTTTTTTTTTGAGGCGAGGGAAAATGCTTAACCGATTTACGCACAATCTGGGCCGTTGCTAGTGGAACGACACGCGTCGGTCGGGGGCGATAACACTACAGCAATAGTATGCTCTTGGCAGTGCTCTGTCCGCGATCGACGTCACAGAATAGTGTGGAGGACTCCGAGTGATGCTGCACGGGCTAGCAATCTCAATACCGACTAAAAACCCCCTCCTCCCTGTCGACCCTGCGCTTTGTTTTGTGTTGGAAGGACTGAGATATAGAAAATAGTTACGCAACAGTCTATCCAGCGCAATAAAGTGCCTGGAGTGTGCCCTGGGAGAACACACCCCACTTCGTAGTGCGGGGGGCAGATGGATCCTTTGCTCTCCTAGCAAGCTAAAGGCCCCCCCGCGGAAAACGGAACCTAACTCAGGGAGGGAAGTAACTAGTACTGCCTCTCCGGGTGCCAGCTGAAGGCCGGCGACTTCGAGTAGAGACATTAGCACGCGCTGCAGGACTTCGCTCCCTATCCCGCTCTGCGGCCTCCTTGAGAGACATTACTGCCTCACAAAAAGTCACCGCAGCTCCCCAGCAGTCGTCGCTCTGCAACATGGCTTTCACCAGATCATCGAGCGAGGCGACCGCTCCTACGTGCGTCTCGAGTTCGAAACGCTGCGGTGCCCATGCGGCGCACTCGACTAGCGTATGAACCGCCGTGTCGGGCGCGCCGCATTGGCGACAGTCCGGAGAAGGCAAGCAGCCCACAATGTGACACAGATACTGATCGAAACACCCCGTGTCCGGTGAGTACCTGTGTCATCCTAAATAGGTGCATGCATTGCATTAGCATGTGCCAGGCAGCAGGCGCCTGATGCTGGTTTTCAACTGCACTTTAGGACGGACTGATGTTGCACTGTTATTTATACATATGTATAAATAATTGAACATGTGACGGTAGACTAAATAAAACTATAACAATACTCTTTGACACTTGACATCTTTGGCTTCCGTGATCACGACCACTGAAAAGTGGCCGTAACGTCGAAATAATAAAATCAAATACATTACCGCGCTTAAAACCGTTACAACGTTGTTTTATTAACTATACAACTCTGCTCCAAGAAACAAAAATCTTGTCGCGGAATAAATTAACCGCTGTAATTCTAAAATATGCTCCACTGTCTACACAAGTTGTTATTAAATTCGTTGAAGCAGACATAACAAAATATCCATTTGATTTGTGGACTCGTAAAATTTTACGATCAAATTTTATTACTATAGTAGTGTGTACGGTAATTTCCTTTTTACATAGCAAGTGTAACTATTGAAGATAGATTTATAGAAAACCGGTGGATTTAGCGCCGTTTCAACCGGCTATATATATCGTACGGTACTGTAATAATTGCTGTGTACGCCGTCCAGCAATACTCTCTAGTGCAAACCTATTGTTAACAGGAATTAATTAATGAAAACACTTTATTGTTCACTAAAAAAATATTAAAAACAATGTTTAACTAACTAAACTAAGGGCTGCTTGCCTTATGCAAATTGATTGATCGATAGTTCATCAACTATATATGGCACGTTTTCGACCGGAGGCACCGGTTGACCTGAAGTGATGCTGTGACCGCGCGCTCTCCGCCCTCTATCTCGAAAACGGTTCACCGTATAAAAAAAAAATTTTAAACAAAATTTTTAGAGAATTTTGAATTCTACAATATTGGTAATAAATATAAATAGCAAAAAATCCATAGGAAATGAGATATTTCCAAAGAAAGCGCAAAAACCCAATTGTTGTGACCTTGAAATTTAATAGTTGCTTACACCCTACCATATGTAGGTTTTGAGACAACTTTTAGGGTGCCAATATACAAGTATTTACAGACTTACAGCTGGGTATCTCGAATTCCGAGGTGAGCTTACTATAATGACTGGACTAAAAAGATATTTGTTTCGAGCTACTTTAGAAATCATTAGTAAGCTCACGAAGAAAGAGTTCGTACATTACCAATTAGACAGTATATGTAAAAAATACAGAGACAGCAACATTATTAGTTAAGTAAAAATAAATATACACATATATGTTATTTATATTACACACTAGCTAATCCGGCAGACGTCGTCCTGCCCGGAAGAGCTTCAATCGATATGCCGACAGTAGCGCCACCTACCGGATCCAATTGTAGATCTTTTCTTGCTAATTCATAACAACTTTGCTAAAGACCATCACATGATCAAATGTATAGTTTACGATTATATAAAAGACATACAGACAAACATACATTTTTATATATAAGATTTACATCTATTTTCTGTATTGATAAATACATTATAATAATTTATTTATTTAAAAGACAACACAGTCCACTTATACACAAACACAAAGAAAAAACAGTCCAAGAATTTACACTAATATACAATTTATAATGTTGTTAGTAATTAGTTTTTTTTTTCTTATGTCTACGTTAGTAATTAATAATTAATGACTAGCACTGAATTAGTCCTCTTGACGAAGGACCAAATCAGTGGGCAGTCAAATTTATCAGCTATTCCCTTCAGGATGCTGTTGCTGCTACCACGCAATCTGCTTAGCAACGACGCAGTTTTTTTACGCCACAAATCTATGTGTGCTTCGGCGAACATAGCCGACGCACTGCAGAAACGCGGTCGCCGCAACAACACCCTGAGCGAATTATTGTATTGGACTCGTAGGGCATTGTAAGCTCTTTGGGTATATTTGATTATAATATATAATAATTAATTATAATTGTCCATTTAGTGATTTAGCTAACACCTTCTGTCTTTCACCTTATCCCATTTATTTGGGGTCGGCACAATATGTCCTTTCCTTCCATACTCCTCTACACTAGCAGTCATACCAAAAATCATCATATCATCCTCCACACAGTCCGTCCATCTCTTTTTTGGTCTACTTTTATACTTAGATAACATCTCACAAACTAAATTGTGATGAGATGTAGCGGTGCAACAATAATTCCCCAACAACAGGTCTCGCTAAGGAACCTATTTCACGCAAGCCACGCCACCTCAAGTCCTAGTAATATTATAAAATACAACAGAACTTGTATGTGTGGTAAATGTACACTTATAATATACATTATCGTCATAATATACCTTACACTTCACCACAACTCCTCAAAATACCTCCAGATGAAACTTTCTCTGAATAGCATATTTTACGGACCCACTAGAATAAAGTTTCCCTACTTGCGGGGATGCGGTTTTAGACAATTTGTTAAACCACTGTTATTGGACTTATAATAGTTATCTCCAACTTTCAAGTTAAATTTCAAATTAAGTAATGCTAGTACGGGTTTTATATCATAAGACACGTAAAACTTTAAAAACTGTTTAGATATAGATAGAACTTTATTGCTCATTAAAATAACAGACACTGTTGGACGACGTACAATGTTTTAAATCTGGAAACGAACTATCGGCTACTAACTTACAATGATTAATAGAATAGAATATACTTTAGTGCACAGAAGAAAATAATATACATGAGTTAACAATCATTTAACTAGTACAATCGACGGTCTTATCGCTAACAGCGATTTAATCCACATAACCTTCTGGACATAATTTCACATTTCTAATAGTGGGTCAGTATTTAGTGTGCATAGTTTAAAATATATACAATCATATATACATATATTAATAGTAAATAAAAATACACATACATATATACATAAAATTACAAACACATACATAAATTACTGATTACAAATTGAAATCGTGATTTTTGAGATTAAACTTGTCCCGGCAGACTTCGTCCTGCCCGGAAAAGCTTCAATCGATATGCCGACAGCAGTGCCGGGTCCAATTGTGAACCAAACTTTGCTAAAGATGATGATCTTTACATGATCAAATGTATAGTGACGATTCTATAAAGGACATACAAACATTCACTTTTATATATCAAGATAATTATGTTTCAGGGCAACTCAGTCACAAATTCAAACTCTAGATGCTTGATGGTTTTTCGGTGATAAATAGTGGTGTGGAATAATGGTATACCCGGTACACATGATACCAAAAACTTACGACCCATCTGACTTATTTCTATGAGCGTTTCGTAATTCGCTCGGTATCGGTGCGGGAGCGGCACACACCAAATCAGGAAGTACTTCTAAATATTAAGGCTTGTACCTACGCCAACGTCCTTGAGGGTATTTTATATTAATTTTTCGGCTGATAGCGGGGATTCTATAGACGCGCAGGGTTACCAACTATTTTTGAGAAAAGTAACGTATTATATTTTATAAGTAGGGAAAGCATAAAGTATTTGGAAGAAAAAAAATATTTATCAAAATTTTATTTATTTCTTCTCTTGGACACACTATTTTTGTGTGCTTTTAGGACACATTAACAACTTTTCACTATCCTTAAATTTTTGAAAAATATCTTTACATTCCCAATTTAAATTTAATAAATAAATAATTAATTTTTCATTTCTTTCTTTGTCCATTTCTTCTCGCCATTTTATATTAATTATTGAATAAACTCTTTCACTGAAAGCTAGTTCAGTAATTGTCCTATAAGTATTTCATTTCACGCATCAGAGTAAATATTAGAAATCAAGTATTTTCACATACTTTATTTGCATGCAAAAGTATATTTACCAAAAATAAAGTATGACACGCTATTATAAAATATAGTTAGCAACCCTATAGACGCGGTTGTTTTCAGATGCATTATTATTTGATTGTAAAAAATATTCTTAACTGTACCTACACAAAATCGTTACAAATAAAACTACAAAATAGTGGTGATGTACAAAGGCGAGCTTAACCCTAAGTACTTGTTAATGCAATTTTGTACTAAAATAATATCTTAGTATATATCAATCTGTAACCCCCCACCGCAGGCAGTCGCTAATAAATATTGGAAGCATACACACGTTTGTTTTACTCGAAATTGTTGTTATCCGATCGGTGTGCACCCTAACAACCCGTACAGTACTTATTGAAAATAATTTTTACATACATAAATAAACTTACACACACAAACAAACAAAATAAATTTAAAAATAAAAAATAAAACCAAATTATTTACGTCTCTTTTATAAATATGTAGATTTTTTTTCATCCTGTTTTGATAAAAATTAAAAAGAGTAAAATGGTTTCATGATAATAATTTGCATTGTTTTCCTTAATTAAAAGTCGGGTTCACCAATATGTGACGGATTGGTGCCGAAACATGTTCCGACACAGCACTGGTTTTCAGTGCCTACCTCCATAACCTCATATATCCCAAGACCCACTATGTAGAAAACCTAGTACTATGTAGAAAACTTAAAACCATTACATTCAAAAACAATATTATATACTTATATAGAAATTATATAATAAGATAATTTTTATAAAAGGTGACAGGACCTCTTCATTGGCTCATGTGTACGCGGCATTATAATCCTTTCACTTTTATATAGACGACTAGGGTATGCCCGCGACTTTGTCCACGCTTGACTTGAAATTCCCGCTGGATTCCCAGGACTCAAAGTATCACAAAGAAAGAGTATAAGGTTTCTTATTTTAACCATTTCAAACCGCTTCCGGCAAAATTCCCGCGAGATAAACCATATCCATACATTAAATTTGCCATCGATCAGTAAAAAAATCATCTTGGAATTCGTTCTTTTTAAATCTGGTCATTTTAAATCATTCCCAGAAAATTTATAGATACGCGGGATGAAAAGTAGCTCAGATTTTAACAAGAATTTGTTGTCGATCAGCGAAAACCATATCAAAGTCGGCACAATAGTTTTTACATGAATCCCGAACAAACAGACAAGGAATCTACAAATTTCGTTTTAAATTCCTTCGCCTATCCACTGCCCACAATTTGCGCTCTGATACGTATCGAAAACTTATGACACTTGCACACACTTCATCCTATTATGATAATTAATTCTCTTACAGTGCTGGCTGTCAAACTTTGGAATATGCTGCCTCTTACTGTCAGAGAGGCCAAATCCTTACCAACATTTAGAAATTTACTCAGAAAACACTATTTATCCATAAATAGCTATATCTGATTAACACAATATAATCATGCTAATACATTTATTATAATAACATATGTGTTTTGTAATATATTATTGTATACGTATATTATTGTATATTATATTTATAACTATATATATATATATATGTTACGTACATACATACATACATAACTTCACGCCAGGTCCCTTGCGGGGTAGGCACGAACAACAGAGCGCCATTTAGGCTTATTCTTACACACCTCACTTGCTTCTTTGACATTCATAGTTCTTGTCATGCACGCTCGTCTGTTCCTAAGGCTCCTGACATCACCTTCTGCTAGTACACGATCAATTTGATCATGGAAGGTGTGTCGTGGCCTTCCGCGACTTCTGCATCCATCCACTTTTGCATTGTATATCTGTTTAGTCATTCTTTCATCTTACATTCTTTCCACATGCCCGAACCACCGGAGCATTCCTTTCCTTACCTTCACCCCGACACTCTCTTTCAGACCAACTCTCTTTCTTACTTCGGTATTACGAACGCGGTCCGCGAGCGTCACTCCGCAGATTTTGCGCAGTGCTCGCATCTGGACCGCATTTACTCTACTTTCGTGCTCTCTATTCCATACCCAACTCTCGCTTCCATACGTGAGCGTAGGTACCAGCACCGCGTTGTGTATGGCAAGCTGGGCCTTCTGGCTGAGGTTATTAGCGCCTAGAAATTTACCTAACGCTCCATTCACACTATTCCCCAAATTCACTCTTCTTTCTATATATGTATTGTATATATGTTTGTTTTTGTAAATTTATTTGTTAAATTAGTTTGAGTATTTATGTGTCCTTTGCCTTTTTCCTGCACCACCTATATCGCCTGATTCAAATTTGTTTATCATTTAGGTTGCCTGGAAGAGATCGCTTTGAACGATAAAGCCGCCTATTGTATCGCCTAGAAAATATTGTAAATATTGTCTGTTTTGTAATTGTATGTTTTGGTGTGCAATAAAGAGTTATCTCTCTCTCTCTACAAAAATATGCATCTGAAGTTTTTTTTTAATAGCTTCAATGCGTAGACACGGCTTTTTAGAAAACATTCTAATTTTAAAAATAATATTATAGAAATTACATAAATTATGGTTTAATAACACAAATTCCAATGTCCCCATTAATTGCCCTAGCGACGCCAATTACCCCCGTAATTTCAGTGCACGACATTTAAGCGTGTCTCAAACGTTTGGTGAAATATTTAAAAGTCCCAACGGGTGACCTTCAGACGTGTTCAGGGACACAGTTCTACCTACGCTACGTGTCAAAGTCAATTTTTATTTTAACAAAATTAAATAGTTCCGTTTACTCTGTTTTGTTAAAGTAAATCATAAACTCATTTGACCTTTTTACTTTTAGCACGAAGTGGTCATGTTTGAGTAGGACTCGTTTGCAAGGTTCCTCTTTGAGAATAATAAACGGTACTTATTACACATTCTCACTATAAGTTGAAAAACAAAGAAATATACTTTGCTCATAAGTATAATTGTAATGCCTGCCTTTGATTTCAAAATATATTTGTTGGCAGTAGAGGAAATCACATTTATATAATATTATTTCTATAAACGTCACATGAAAAATGTTTATCTGTTGAATTTTATATAAATTTAATTTTAAAAACTATTATTAAGAAACTATAAATTACCATTTTGTTTTAATTTGTTAGTTTTACTTTTTAAAACTGTCTCGAATAGGCTGCGAAACAACTCAATAAAATTTCAGCAATAAAAATACTTGATAGCCTGCAGGGTTCAAGCCCGAATTCTGCTAGTACAATATAGTCATAATGGTTGACCACTGTATCAATATTTTAATCCTACCTTTTCATACAGAAACAACCATTATGACGTCAGTAGTCGACCATTCGGGCGATATTTATAAGTCCATAAATAGCTTGTCTATTCCGTTTTACTCGGTCAAGTTCTAATTGTACCTAAATAACTTCGAACGTGTATTTAGGTCTGATTTACACACAGGGTCTTCTCGACCATATCGGGCGCCAGGATGCGAAAATTGTTTTGCGCCCCTATAAATATATTTGTGTGATTTCATTTATAGAATAGTTTAAGTGTCTTTAATAAGGTTCTATTTAATAATCTGCACCATCTACATCGTCAAATTAGGTTAAATTATTCCTTAAGTTAGGATGCCTGGTAGAGATTGCTTTAATGCGATCTGTTAGTCCCGGATACTTAGGGTGGTTTTAAAAAAACACTATAGTACTGGAGCTGAGATTTATTATGTACTACACAGTACTGGAGCCTCAATCTACGGGACCTAAAAGGTCTACCGGATCCGGGTTTGGTAATGTAGTTTAGGGCTATTCAACCGGCAGGCAGAAACCAGGTCCGTTGTTGAATAGCTTTAGCTAATTACCAGAAGACTCTGACAAATTTACAAAAGATTTAGTATTTATAGGCAATTACTGCTGATCGATGCTTAGCCTATTGATGTCAGTGGCTTGCCGGCTCTGCAATAATTGCCTAGAGAGAGTAGGGCTGTAACAGATCGCATATAGATTCAGCCATGACAATATTGTAATTGTGCAATTTTGAAATTGTATTATTGGTGAGCAATAAAGTGTTATCTATTATATTCGTTTATGTTTAATTTTAAGGTTTTGTTTTGGTACCCTTTATGAGAAAACGGAATCCTTAAGACCGTCGTGATTATCCGTCACTCTATAACTCGGTACGTGTATAGCTAAGCGTAAGGTAATGAGCGACCAGCTTACGCTCCCGTTTTTTATAAACGGGAAATTAGTTTGACGACCAGGCTTCGCGAGAAAGCAAGGACGCGACCCGTGTGCGGGATTCGCCTGGTCGGGGTGGCACTAGCACTTTACGTGAGACATGCTTTTGGCACGCCGCAGTTAAGGATAACCGCTAATAGCGTTACCACAAGGAACGTTTCGAATTTCTCTATGTATCTAGCTCCCATAATGTGAGCCCCTCTACTAATTTTATTATTGCTAGTTTTCTTTATTATTTATGTTCATAATATTTTAGTGCGATAAACTTCAATACATACAACTAATAAATAGCTTAACTAAAATTACACACTAAGTAGTAAGAAGAAAGTTAGTAAGAAAACTTAACTTATTTGTATTGTATTCTACCCATAGTTCCTCAAGACTATAAGTAGAATACTGAGCCCAGATCGCCGTCTTCTATGGGTAAGGTGCCCAGAAGGCTGGCTACGTTTCCTCTCTGGATCTCCATACTGATCCGTTGGCCGAGGTAGGCACCAGCCCTCTGATCACCTGAAGAGTCAATGAGTCGTTTCGATAAATTTGGGTACAGGCTCATGGCCTCAGGACCCCACGGTCCAGGCGTGTCGACAGCAAACGGCACAAACATATAGCTCTCACTGAGGGTTGCATATTTGCGCCGCTTGTGTGATTCCGCTGTTTCCGCCGCCGAACCGGCCGAACTAGACGTGTTTGGTAAATGGGATGCGGCCAACGTGTCTACGCAAGTCACATCCCCACACCAAAGGTTTGCCACGCTGCCAGGGAATTAGAATCATTCCGTCAGGGCGCCTACCATCGTCGTGCAATACCGTTCGGCTCCAATAGAGCCGGCACGTTAGCTGTGGCAAGCGCCCTTCGTAAGACATCATTCAGGGCGGCGTGGCGTGACCATCTGCCGGCACTGCGGCGGCAAGAAAGACTGTGGTATCCCGGGTCGATTACCGGTATACTAATTACAGAATAAATACACAAGCACACACGTCCTGTTTTTATAATAACTCTTTCACCGTCCAGGTTGTGCGTCTCCTACCTCCTACCTATTACTATAAGACAAGCCAAATCCTTGCCGTGCTTCATAAATCAGATTGAGAAACATTAATTTTCTAATGTGTATAATAATTCCTAATGCTATTATATAAGTATATATAATCATTATTTCATCATTATTTATTAACTGCACCACTATCTGTACTAAAAAACTATCAATTCCTGCTAAGGGTTGCCTGGAAGAGGTCGCTTTATAGCGATAAGGCCGCCTGTTGTTTATTTTTATTCCCGGACACAGGGAAATATGTACAACCATAACTTATAGTCTAGTCAAAAATTACAGTAGTTAGTTGGTACATCCACATATTATGTTATGACAAAGCAATAAACAAGGAAAAGAAAAGATAATTAGAAATGCACTTAGTGGCGGAAATTAAAATAAAAACAACTCAAAAGACCATTATAATAATATAAATTAATGTAGATAAGATGTGGATGTTTATAGTAAATGTAGTAAAATAAACTTGTGTTTAAACTAACAATGTAGTAGATAGGCTGACAATATTAAATGAAGAATAATTAATACACAAAAATGTAGTATTTACTATTGAACAAGTATTAATGACACCACTAAAATCTTTGCCAACATGCATAAAAGCACACTAGACTAGACCCTCTTGAATTCGACAGTTCTGCCAAATGTTGGCATTGATGTTATCTTTAGTGTGTGCCCAATTGAAGAAGAGTATGTTGTTGATGAGTGAGAGTACTGAGGGTGTATATAGAGAGAGTAGTGATCAGTGTGATGTGTGTGTATGTGTACACGGTAGTGTGAGTCTCACTAGGTATGTGTATGATTGGATATGAATGATTGTATTCAATATACATCCCCTCCTCCGACACGACAAAGGAAGGACCCGGCTCGAAGGACCAAATGTTTTGATGATATATTAAATTGAAAAATCTGCTTCGAATTTATATATATATTTGTGGTTTTACAAGTTTTATATGTAGTTTTAGTTTTAATAGCAATTAATATTTGTTGATGTTTAGACGTATGTAAGGCGAGTGACATGAGTGATTTTTAATAATATAGGTAATGTGTTGATGTAATGATGTTTTATGGATTGAAGTAGTTGCGTTAATCGCAAACAATTTTTTTCTACTTCTGTTTGTTTATGAATTGGTGTACAATAAATAATTCTCTGTCTATCTAGTCCTGTCCGATCCGCGAGCGTCCTTTGACCAAGCCGCGGGGGTTTCGCATTCACCTCCACTTTGGACGTCAGGCTTGCGCCCCCTGGGTGCCAAACACCCCTTGCACCTCCGGCTAGAGACAACCCTACTTACAAAATAGAATTGCAGACGTTATGATATTTTATTGTCCTATTTTACACCAGTTAAGCAATCATATTCATATTTTCATTTTAAAATACTTCTGTATGTAAACACACATAGTACTCTGATGAAAGCTCACAAGAGGACACAACACAAAAACATCATACCAAAATCACGAAATATTCCTACAGAATAATTAAGACAACATATAAATCATATTAATGTCTATGTGTACAAAAATCTTTCGTGTGCGTCAGCTGTTCGTAGAAAAAAAAAATCTTATACAATCAAATACAATTTTCCATTTTAAAATCGTCTCCAGACTATTAAATGGGCGTTGTGTTATATTTTTAACTAATATTGTCGTGTGGGGACTGTGCCAACGTTTTGTCTATGATGTAAGTGGACGCGAGCGCCCTTGTCTACGGCACTCGGTCAAGTGCGAGTTCAAATCATAGAATAGTAAAGTACAGAATGTATAAACATCGTCATAATAGATTTTGCTCATTTATGGCTTGCACCATCAGTTGAATTATGACATTGTATGGATCTTATGTCAAATTTTAATCGATAGGCAGGCAAATAAACGTTTATTCAGTAAAAGCAACGAGCTGTGAGGAAAGTGATGGTAATGCTAATATTAGACGGGGCAAGTAAAATGAACCACTTTGTTTCAAACTTTGGTTGATTAATCCAAATTGAAATATAGAACTATCTAATATCAGCTTAAAACGTGATTAAAATTCTTTTTTTCGTTGTAATAGAATCTCATCTTTGTTTAATTTCATGAAATTCATGTATTTGTGAAAACATTCAATCTTTAAGGTATATTATATTAGGTATATTTATAATAATAGTATACATTACATGTAGTTCTAAACATAATCTTTCTTTTTTTTTATAACATTGATTTTTATTTAAATAATAACTTTTTACAAACTTAAAATTAAAATAAACAAATACATCCTATTCTAAAAATATATATACAACTTAATTAAAAAAAAAATACAAACAACTAATAGTAAATAGGTCCCAAACCACCGTCAGTTGGGAACGTTCCCAAAACGCTGGCCGCATTACCACGTTGTATGGCAATGCTTATGCGTTGTCCAAAATACAGGCCAGCGTTTTGGTTTCGTGAGACATCTATCAGCCGTTTTGATAGGTCTCAATAAAGGCGATGGGCTTCTGCACCCCATGGCCCGAGAGTTTCGACACCAAAAGCCGCAAATATGTATCCACTGCCAATGGATGCATATTTACGGCGTTTTAGGTCCTCTTGTCGGGCGGCAGCTGCACCAGCTACCACAGCCGTATCGGGAAGATGGGACGCTGCCAAAGTGTCAACGCACGTTGCGTCCCAAACTAATGGTCGTCCCATCTTCCATGGCACCAAAGACATCCCGTCCGGTCTCTTGCCATCGTCGCGAGACAGTCCATTTGGCTCTAAAATGGCTGGGGTCCCGGTGGTGTCAAGAACCCGGCGGATAATGTCATTTAGTGCAGCATCGCGTGGTATTCTGCCGGCACTTCTGACGCACGACAAGCCATGGTAACCTGAACCACCGACTTTGTCTCCGCATTGACAGTGATGAAGGACTACAGCCGATGCCCCCAGTCGAATAGAGGCAGCAATCCTAAATGTAGTGTCATCTAGGAATGTGCCTAAATTTGATGAGGGCAGCGCCTGAAGCCATAAGCCTGACTCCCATGTTGAGACTGCTAAGAGACGGGCTCGCTCAGCTTCGTTGACACTAGAGGACAAGAGATTTTCATACACCAAACATTCAATAATAATGATGATCCTTTTTGAGTGAAGTTAATTGTTGTTTAAAATATGCACAACGTGTTTTTCCAGAGAATGCAGATTGTCCGCGTTTTTCCCGCATAATTTTAATTTCTTCTTTGATTTATCTTCAAAAACATATAAAATTTGTCGTTTTTCTATACATAATATTGTATTAATTTTGTATCTTTATTTATTTTCTAAAACTTCTCTTATTTACTAGCCTCAATCATACTGTATTGTCTTAATGCGAGTGTTTTAAGTGTACCTTCTGTTCTTACAATTCTGTGTTCATGCATGATCGGCGGCTTAAGCGATATATAAGCTCATTTGGGTCTTGTTGAATTCTGTACAAATCGATACAAATACTGTTAGTGTACATTGAACTTGAAAATACAATCTCATTTATTTGACATTATTAGTTACTTGTGGATTTTAAATGGATTTACCTGCGAAAGAATGTGATTAATATTTCGTTTCAGGTCTTACATCGTTTGGCATAAAATGTATACTGCATTCATCTTCCGTTTTCAAATTCATTTTAATAGTACGTGAAGCAAAAAAATTTGTAGCCCGTTTTACGAAAATTTCCCGAACGGAGAAGTATGAAATTTCGCACAATTATAGTAGAGAAGAAGTGCAGACAGAATGCTATTTTTTAAAAAAATTATGCATGAAAAATACACTTATTAACTTATAAAAAAAACATTACACACACTACCATGTATTTGATACACACACGCATATATGCCACACCGATTGCCTGCGATCAACCGCAAGAAGGACGCTAATTGTCAGAACAATTTTGATACAATGGTTTACTTGTTTTTCAACCATTCAAGGATCATTTGTTTATAAGCGCTGGGCCTAGCTGCCGCTATATCTATTAAGTAGAAATAGAATTCTAAGAATAATTATCGGGTTATTTTGACGCCGCCGTTTACTCATCTATTATACTCACATAGTCGTGGCAACCTGAAACAAGTTTCACTATCACTGTAGTTATATAAAACATAAATCCTAGATGTAAGAAATGCTTCGAGTTAGCTCGGATAATGGAATGAATTCATCAAGGCTCAAAGGATCAAGAGAGCATGTGGGTTGTTCTTATCGTATCGTTTTATGTGTCGCTTTCAATTACGTGTATCTAGGACAATTCAGAGAATGGAAGCTGTGAAATTGGTACACTTTAGTTTTCTGATTCAGAATTCTACTGTCGCATTCACGATGAATTATGAAACGAATGTTACATATTAAATAATCGTTTAGTCACACGAGCGTCCATAAACCGATAGCGGCCAGCGAGAGTCAGAACTGTCGAGGCAAAGTTAACACAGTGAAAGTCCAAATGAGACTTTAAATTAAACTAAATACTTGAACATAAACTAAATTTTTAAATAAGTTAATATAAAAAACATAACAAATCGTTGCCAGAGGGAAGCGTGCCCAAAAGGCTGGCTGCACTGCTGCGCGAAATACGTACCAGCATTCTGATTACAGGTCATATCAAAGAGTCTCTTACAAATTTCTTTGAAGAAACCCTTTGCCGATAGACCCTAAAGTTTCAAATCCAAACGGCACTAATATGTAACCCCTTCATAGGGTTCCATATTTGCGCCGTTTGAGATCTTCAGCTGTTGGAGCAGCGTTGCCAGCCCCTGATTTAGTCATTGGAAGATGTGATGCCGCCAGAGTGTCAACGCATGTCGTGTCCCACACAAGCGGCCTTCCCATCTTCCAAGGAATAAGTGACAATCCATCCAGCCTCTTGCCATCGTCGTGCACCAAGCCATTTGGCTCTAGGATGGCTGGTACGCCGACACACTATGTAAATATGATAATCCAAGATGACGATAATGAGAATTTTAAAATTTGTATGTCGAGAAACTGTCAATGTTTTACTTACACAGGAACGAAGAAAGAATAGTTTCCTGTGGCCGGGTGGCCTGTCGTAAGAGGCGATAATGCAACCCACAGCCGGGTGGTAGGGCATTTGCCCGACTGGATGGCTATCCTAGTATAAAGTATGTCGCCGTAACAACCTTGAGTTGTGTTCCGGCATTGGTGACCAGGTTCCAGTCTCCCTTAAAAGAGCAGCAACGCATTTGTAGCGCCTTTGGTGTTGCAAATGTCCATAGGCGATGGGGGCCGCTTTCAGGTGGCCCATCTGCCTGTCTGCTGAACTCCTGCAATAAAAATACTTCCTGCAGTCCTACTCGCACATAGCCTGTTTGTTTTGCATGAAACTAAATCGATATTTTTTTCCAACAGCGTGTGTAGAAGAAGAATGCATAGATTGGGAGGGGAAGTCAGTCCCCCACGGACTGCTGTACGTGCCTGGGCCTGGAGTCTGCTCGCTTTGCGTGTGCTATCATTCGGAACCCATGTGGTGTAAAGCCATATATTGCGATCCACCATATGTAAGTATTAAGTATAATACACTACTAATTGTACATTGCAGTCCACAAATTACGTCATACGGATTTCATGATTTTTAATCTTTACCCCGTCTTCGTCACAACTGGTCACATTCATAACATTCCTCCCTCAATTTACCTTACATTTCCCTTTTGCAATGTTACATCAAGAAATAATTAAATCTCAACAGCAGTTCCGTAATTACTAATTAGTTTTATTTTACGTTAATAGTTCAAACCAGAGCTATAATAGCATAAATATCGTTATAAAACTTACCGTTATTTCTAGTCATATTACCGGTAAAAAATATAACGTTAATATTATTTTTATCGTTAATTTTACCGTTAAAATTATGTTTGGACACCATCGTTGCTCTCTTTCACTCGCAAAGATTGTCAAGCAGCACTGTGTTAAGAGCGCGGGTAATATTTAAAGTTGTATATTTGCTTATATACATATATATTCATATAATTATATGGATTGTATAGTATATATATTGATGTTGTAGTATATAATTATATATTATATATTATACTTAGATTGTTTTGAAGTTAGTTATTATTTAGTTTTGTTCCTTTGCTCTTATGTTTTCTTCTAAGTATGTTTTTAGTTAATATGTTTTTATGAATGAATGAACGAATGAATGAAAACTCTTTATTGTTCACCATAAACTTAAATCTAGACAATTGATATGGATACATTTGTTTTAGAACAATGGGCGGCCTTATCGCTTATAGCGATCTCTTCCAGGCAACCCGGTGTCAGGAGATTTTGAACGAAATTTAAATATAAGATTTTTGGTGGTGTATTATACAAAAAAAAAAAATTAAATAAAGTACTATATACTTATACTACTTATATATACATATAGATAATCATATATACATATATAATTAGATATATGATGATATTATAAATATATATACATTCAAACAATAGATACATTAATTTAATGCAACGATTTTTATTTAATGGACCAATAATGGTCAGTGACCATTTTATATTGTTTTTATATTGCTTAATTAGATTTGCAAAATTTTCTTTTTAATTTACCGGCCAAATTGCTTATTATTTAGCCATTTTTTTTCACATGGCTTTTCTATTCACACGACATTGGCAAAATCAATGCATAAACGGCATTGCAGCCATGATTAAAAAAATAATATTTAGAGTTGTGTTCGTCGATTGTTTCGGAAACATGCAGTCGTAGTAAAACCAATTCTTAAAAATGGCAACGTTGCTTAAAATAACGTAAAAAATACCGATACGTTTAACGTTATACATACGATTTTTAACGTTTGATTATAACGTAACGTAACGTTAAAATCCTAAAGTTACCAAGTAACGGTAAAGAAATATACCGGTATGGCAGTATCTTTTTCGAAAATACCGGTAATCACTTATATTTTTAAAGGTAATTGATAACGCTTCAAGCCCTGGTTCAAACTTCGTGTTTTAAAGCTTAAATACATCATAGACTTTGAAATGTAACGTCACGAAGTTAAGACCCTTCCCACCCCTTGTCACTTGTCGACCCTCCCCACCCTTAACGTGTGATGTAATTTATTGTAGGCCCTTACGTGATAGAGCCACGCTGGAATTGTTATCTCGTTAACAGCTCTTTTGGCTGGCTCAATTGGTGTGAATACCACGCTCACACAGAATATCAGCGCCAAACGATTAGCCGTGAGCTAATTGTGTTTCGTGCGATTAGCGAGCGTTCCGGTGGCCCAATTCTTTCTCCTTTTATCCAACTTCCCTATCCTATTCTTCCTGTCTGATCCGTCCATCTCATCCTAACGGCTGGAAACGAATTGGCTTCGCCCCTGGTGTTCCGAACGTCAATTGGCAACGGTAAGCACTTTTCGTGAGCTGGGCCGCCAGCCTATTTGCCAACTTCGCAATAATAATAAAAAAGGGATTTCAGAACGCCTAGTCGACCCTTGAGAGCTGGTCTGGGAGGCCTACCTTAGAGAACCGATCAGTATGACAAACCAGTAAGGCAACTTTGCCAGTCTTATGGGAACCTTACCCACAGATGACGATTAACCTATTGAGGTTGTGTGGATGATTGTCGCACAGACTCTATACCTATGTTATTTACAAATCACAAGGATTTTTGTTTAGGCGAGTGCAAGCAGCAAGCGCGAGAACTGAGTTATACCCGACCACGAATTTCGTGTGCCCGCGATGAAGGCGTGTGTCGAACTGTCATTCGGTTTTTGATACATGGTGTTTTCGCGTCAAGAGAATCAGCGGGAAGGTTGCAAGCCCGCGCTGTCATATATATGTCATACATAACTTCACGCCAGGTCCCTTGCGGGGTAGGCACGAACAACAGAGCGCCATATAGGCTTATTCTTACACACCTCACTTGCTTCTTTGACATTCATAGCTCTTGTCATTCACGCTCGTCTGTTTTTAAGGCTCCTGACATCACCTTCTGCTAATACACGATCAATTTGATCATGGAAGGTGTGTCGTGGCCTTCCGCGACTTCTGCATCCATCCACTTTTGCATTGTATATCTGTTTAGTCATTCTTTCATCATACATTCATTCCACATGCCCGAACCACCGGAGAATTCCTTACCTTACCTTCACCCCGACACTCTCTTTCAGGCCAACTCTCTTTCTTACTGCGGTATTACGAACGCGGTCTGCGAGCGTCACTCCGCAGACGTTATATTATTATATATCATACACAGATTAATATAAGTTTCGCGCTTACGTGCTTGCTTATGATTTTGACATTAATGTCGCAACACTATAACCGCAAAGGTCCTCTCGAACGTTTACTCCCGCACAACAAGCAGAACCTCTGCATTACGAAAAGGTCGTCATAAAATTTCTTAGAAGGCGACAACGCTTTGGCCGTGCTCCTGATGTCGCAAATGACTGTGATAATTTTTTATCGATAGGTCGTCTGCTTTTTTTAGGCAATAAAAGTAAAGGCCTCTTACTATCACAGAGGCTAAAACATTACCTACTTTTCCGGACGCAAATAAAAAATACTACCTGTCTTTAAATAAAAATATATCTACATACATACATAACTTCACGCCAGATCCCTTGCGGGGTAGGCACGAACAACAGAGTGCCATATAGGCTTATTCTTACACACCTCACTAGCTTCTTTGACATTCATAGCTCTTGTCATGCACGCTCGTCTGTTCTTAAGGCCCCTGACAAATATATCTAATATGTTTTATCTACTGTAATACATGTTCTCGAGACTTTACCGCCATTTTATCGTAGGCGACATTTAAACCTAAGTATATTTTATTTCATAAATATATTAAAATAATGTTGTGTTAGCGCACCGGATCGAACCCGTGCCCTCTGAGTTTGGGACGCGCGAGATAGCTCCGGGCCGGAACGCATGCACCACATAATCAGTTTTCTAATCGAATGTGTATATTGTTACAATTACCAACTACTAATAACGGTAAAGTAAAACATCGTGCAACCTGCACATCTAGATAAACGATGTGTCAAACCTGCCAAACCGCCTTGGACAAGCGTGGCGGGTATAGTGTCCGTTCCTCCTATAATGGAAGGCTTCAGCCCAGCAGTGAGACATTTATGGGTTTCCATATTGAGAACTTTTTGGCTATAAGTAATAAATATTGATCCATTGATGTTAATGGGTAAGATTCCTAGAAGGCTAGCTACGTTGCATCTTAGGAAGACTAGGTAGAATGCTAAATGCTCCTACGTCAGGTAGAATACGGACTCTGCGCAGCTCGTCGCACATTGTTGTAGCACGCTGATGTGGTGGGCCTAGGACACCCAGGCCGATGTAGTGGTGGAAGTTAAACACTGTTATTAGGGTGAAAACTTGTAATTAAATCACTTTTATACGAAGGCGTCTGCCTTCGGCTACAATCCAAGCAGAAGAGAAAAAAAACATTTTTTTTTATTTATTAATTTATTCATGACCATAGAATCAAAGTCTTTCAGTCGGAAACATGTTAATTAATAGGTCTTCGTATAGTAGCGCAGTTGTATTGCAGACTACAACCGACGCCATTCAATGGAGTTCTTGTGAAAACTCGAAAGATCACATCTGACTATACAGTTCACATTTCTTACAAAAACACATAATTTCTACTCAAAAACCATCAATATTCTGCAACTATTGTTCATTTTAGAGTAATTATACACATTTTTAGAAAATAAAACTGCACAGCACAACGTCTCCTTTCAGTTCCCGCCAAAAACTCGAAAAAAAAAAAAACAAATGCAACAATGTTGCAAGTAATAAAATGAAATAAAATTTTATGTTGGTGTTGCCAACACGGACAAGCAGGCGTACGATATATGGTGGAAATACCAACAGAGTGAACGAGACACTATGCTTCCCCTTTTATCCTACGTACCGCTGAAGAGTGGAACTCTTTATCATCGTCTGTTTTACCTGAAAAATACGATCTAGGTGTCTTGAAGTCTCGAGTGAACAGGTATCTTCTGGGTAGGCGTGCTCCACCTTAGCATTTCCAATTTCCACCTGACATCCTTAACCATTCCAACATATTCAATATATAAAAAAAATACATTTAAGGTTTATTCCCCTATTCTAGTTTATAACGATTATAAACAAACTCAAGAGTTTTTGGTGGGAATTGAAAGGAGATGTTGTACTTTGCAGTTTTATTTCGTCAAAATGTGTAAAATTACTCTTAAATGAACGATAGTTGTAGGATATTTATAGTTTTTAGGTAGTAATTGTGTTTTGTGAGAAATGTGAACTGTATAGTCAAATGTGGCTTTTTGAGTTGTTACAAGAACTCCGTTCAATGGCTTCAGTTTATAACCTACAGTTCAGCTGAGCTATGCATAGGCTTAAGAAAATGAAGAAACTACATTGTAATCTAAGATCTAGCTTAAAAGCCTACCTGCCAAGCCATAACCCTTAATAATAATAATAATAAACGATGTGTCAAACCTGCCAAACCGCCTTGGACAAGCGTGGCGGGTATAGTGTCCGTTCCTCCTATAATGGAAGGCCTGAAGGTTCCTGTCTCTGGAGCCCTAACCACCGGTAGTTTGGACCCCAGGCCCCACTGACGGTGATCAGCAAGATTTTATATTTTTTTATTGAATATGTATTTTATTTTTTGATGTATTTTTGTAAAAGAATAATGTAATTTATTTTTTTATAAAAAAATATCTTTATATATTTAAAAAAAAAATGTAAAATTTTTGATCTTAAATAAATACATGTATAATAATAATAAGTGTCACGCCACATATTTACATTAAATTTGTCAAGGGGCCTCTACGTTTAATCCGTGCAGGAACGGAGAAAGAATACAAATTCCTGCGGCCGGGCGGCCTGTCGTAAGAGGCGACAAAACAACCCACAGCCAGGTGGTAGGGCATTTGCCCGACTGGATGGCTACCACCCCTGGTCTAAAGTATGTCGCCATAACAACCTTTAGTTGTGTTCCGGCATTAGTGACCAGGCTCCAGTCTCCTTCAAGAGAGCAGCAGCGCGTTAGTAGTACCTTTGGTGTTACAAATGTCCATAGGCGATGGTAACCGCTATCCATCAAGTGGGCCGTCTGCCTGTCTGCTGAACTCCTGCAATAAAAAAAAATAAAAAAAACGTGTTGGCCTCCCCATGGCCCCACGCAAGCCCTCCAAAAGTCCGGGCCATTTTTATGGCTCGTGGTCTTGAAAGACATACATAATAATAATAAACAAACTCAAATTTTCCCGAAGCCGAAAGATCTTACATGGACCGTATCATTTCTATTATTTATTTATGTAACATCTAGTTCTTTTTACTGTTAGGATATGAACTTTTCAAGCGCTTTTCTTTTTAATAAGATAATACTGGTCTCAACGCCGATACCTTGTACTTATAATTTCGAAGATGGAATTATTATATTAATACGTGAAGCAAACTCTTTGTACCCCTTTTTAAGAAAATTGCGGGGACGGAAGCTTTTGAAATTTCGCACACTTATAGTTTATATCGAAAGGAGTGTAAAATGATAATTTTTTTAAATTATGCTTAAAAGAATATTTTAAATGAATAAAAAAACATCACACAGTACCATGACCGCTTCTTTGCTTCAATAACGTGGTATCTTAAAAAACCCAAATTTACAGTACGCCACTTTTAAAAATTCAAAAAAGATTTTACCCAAACATATTTTACACTTTTTTGTATATTTTTTACAATTAAATTTAGTGTCAATTTACTAAGCTTTTTGAAATATATGAGAAAGTTGTGGTAATATGATAAATTTAGCAAAATATAGTGAGTGAGTGAAATAAGTGAGTATTGGGATATGTCACGTTATTGAAGCAAAGAAGCGATTGTATTTGACACACACGCGCCTATATATAGGTACTCGTTTGTTTATTGTTAAAGTCAAATTAACAGTGTAGCCTTGGCGAAATCTGTGAGATTATAGAAGTATAGTTTTTGACAACAGAACATTAATAATGTTCAAACTTATAATTTAAATTAATTATGGTCGGATTTCGACCATTGGTCGACAAATAATATTAATTATTCAATGTATACGTTTTTAAATTTCAGTTCTGTAAAAACTTCAGGGTGGGCGAGCGTTGCTGTGAATTTGAGTGCCTAGACCCACCTGGTGAAGACAACAGGTATCAAGAAAGGCAGCGTCTTCGGGCTTTGATCCTCTCAGGAAACTCTTCAGCAACACATCTTGGATCTTCGACGGAAATCAATGCAGGGATATCGTTGCTTGCTATTGCGATAGCAAGGCTCGTATGAGTAAGGTCAAGTACAGTTCACAGTATAGGATTTTCAGTGTACACTGTAAGATGAACATGCGTTACCATATGGAATATTTTTACAATCTTCTTCAATTCCATCGAAGACATTGATATGATCTTCATACATGTGCATATAAATCTGAGTTATACTAAGACAATACCAGTGTGAATCATGTCTTAATAATGAAAAATCTGATGATTATGAAATGAAAATGTAAATCTTTAACTATTTTCAACGTAGAATAGGTATCTCTAAATATCTTCAAGCTTTAAAATTATGAATTCTAATATCTATATAGTTCATATCAAAATAGAATTGCGCAGACTGGTGAAGGTCGCCATTCTATTGCTTCCAAAGTAAATTAAACATATCCCTTGAATTACAATGAATATCAGAATATTCTATTAGTGGAAACTAAGGCCAGCGCGAACCGACGTTTGAAATGGTTACCCGTCCAAATTTAAAAGTCTTAACAGACGCACCAGGTATGACAACAATATCATCTCAAACATTTTGAGCATTGTTCTAGAACCAATATAAATCTTCTAGAGTACCTAAAGGCTTAAAATTGCTAATGTGGATGAATTTATTAATGAATAGTAGTGTTATGTTATTGTAAGAAATTAATACCGTTGCGATATCAATATTTTAATTGTTATTTGCAACTGTTTACTATCGCACTCGGAGTAGGGGCTTTACTCTCAAACGCCATTCCTTGTTCGTTTTTGTTCGATCAGACCAAAAGAGTCAATGTAGTTTTCGATAAAACAAAGAAAGTATAAAGATTTCTCTAAAACTGCAATAATATAGTCTATATAACACAAAAATAAATTGAAAAGTACTTATATATAAAAAAATGCGTATGTCGTAAGAAGTGAAACTTTTTTACTATATGCAACTTTTCGTCTCCCAATCCATCGAGCAACGAGTTGGTGATAGATGGCGTGACGCGTGGCGCGTAACCGAAAAATGTGAAGTTCCAACGCCGATAAAGAAGTTTCACTTCAAAAACAACAAGCAAAAGATGTTCTAAAACGAAAACAAACATCGAAACACGTTTTAGAGTAAGCCCTCTGTCACAGATACGGATATAATAATTTAAGCTTGTAAAAATACTTTTTTGTGTTACATACTTACTTAGTTATGAATTAAAATGATATATATATGACGAGTATTGTAAGAGTTTAACACGATAAAGTTTTATTGAAGATCTGGTGAAACAAACCTTTTCGCCTACTGGCTGGCAGGCCAAATTGACAACTGTGATGACAATGAATATAATAAAAATATATATATATATAGCAAGAAAACCTGTCACTAAAATATATATATTTTAATCATTTTGAATCCAATTATATATCAGGCATAATTTCTTTCGGATGTGTAAATGTTATATACCAAATTACATATTTTACAAATGAACGGGTTATTTATTCCTGCAACGTCCCGTCAAAAATAAACCTAATATGTGTACGTATGCCCGCGGCCTCTATGGTTTAGCGGGCTACCTTTGCCGGCCAAACTCACTACAGCGCGGAGGCTCCGGTTTCGATTGCTGGCATGGTAAATTCCGTAAATGAGTTTTCGTTATTTGCTATGGTCTGGGTGTCTGGGATCGGCTCCACTGTAGTCCGTTGTATATTACCCACAACACAAGCGTAACTTGCTTAACTTGGGGATGTATATAATATGTGTACTAATACACATATTATAAAAAAAAAGAAAAAATAGTTAATAACATTGGTAATTTAATTTCTGGTATTAATCGTTTTTAACGGAGAAAATTCGTATCCGAAATTTACCATACCAGGAATCGAACCCAGAGCCTCTGCGTGGCAGTGAGGTAAGCTGTCAAAGACAGGGCCCGCTCAATCACAGAGGCCGTCTTTTATATTTTTTATAATTAATGTTATCGGGCCCTTATCTGACTCTGAGTGCGACAGTTAAGTACGTTATATTTTACTCTTCGACTATTAATCGCAAAAAATACACGTTCTATTGTAGTTTCAAGCTTCACAAAGATGAAATTATTTTGACATTTGATTAAACCTCGTAGGCGATACTTTGGATGTTTTGTGGGAAAACTCACGTTTTTTATACAGTACATTTTACGACTAACGTGGGTATCTCGCCTCGTATAAATATATGAAACGTGAACATCTGTCGCACTAGGTACTATCCTGCTAACCGTTACAGTGGTTTGTTTCTTTGTGACATTGCTTATTTAATCTACATTAATCAAAGTTTAACTGTGATTTCTGAAGAGAACTTGATTAAATGTACGACTTTGCAGTTTTATTTTCAAAGTACGTATGTTAAGTAAAAAATAAATTATTTTGTAAAATTAAACTAAAATTGTTGTAGGATATTTATTAATTTATGCAAAAAAATCTTATTGTGTAGAAAATCTGAACAATTCGCGAAATAAAAAATTACGTTAAGTTTTAACCTATTGAATAATATAACAACGTTTTAACGGTTTTAAGCTTAGTTTAGTGTGCCACAAAACATTGATGTTTGGTATAATTTAAACACCTACAATTTAGGCCAGGCTTATAATTATATTTATGCCTTTCGCCTGGTGCATAATTGCTTGAAAACTGGATATGACTAGACACAAAATGTTACAAAGCTTTATTTTTAAACGAAGAAAAACCATCTATTCTTTAGTAAGCCCTTTACATTCTCGCAGAGAGATCAAGAGAGAACTTCTCGCAGAAGAGCTTCTCGCGAAAATGTAGAAGTACCATTAAAGTTTGCAGTGTGAATTGGAATGCTTTATCGAATACCCCAGATCAATCTGCCTAAATCGTAGTAAAAACGCCAACATATAAATAATATTAAAAAATGAGCCTATTAAAGTTACTTTTATCTAGGCTAAAAATAAGTCTAGTCATGTTATTTAAATTAGGCAACTGTAATTATTAAGTCTAGGTAGCCGTATTAAGTAATTTTAAATTAATAAAACCAAAAAATAATTATTAAGGACCAATTTTGAGTAACCAATTAACGTTTTTCTTTCAATGATTTCTGTTGTGTGTTGTATTTGTCACATTGATGTAGTTCTTACCTAGTATAGGGATACACTAGCATACTTCATAGTTATAAAATAAAAATAGGTATGTTTTTCCTATAAATCACATCATCAAACGTGCCAAAAATAAATCCATTCTAAATTCACTTATCAATTATATTTCTTTTTCTTTGTTCAACATTGGCATGGCACGGTTTATGTATTCAGCCAGAGTCATGTGTGAATTATAATTATTTATTACAAGTTTTGCTTTGCTTATGCAATGTGTATGTAACAAAAACCCAATTTTTGTCAGCACGTGTGCAGTTGTATTTTAACGCTTCTTTGATTTTTAGAATACAAAACAGCAGTCGGTTAATGTTTAAAATAGCCCGATAACTATTGTATTAAACAAAATAATCGGAATTGTAGGTTGACAACCAAAGTTTACAAAAAACGGGGTACTTTGACACGACAGAGATGGATGCTGTTTTCAGTTCTAAATTTCGAATTATAAATGACATGTCTTATTATTTACTTTTTTTTTTATTAAATAACGTTGCGGAATTAATATTTATTTTACCCAAGTGTGACAATGCTACAAAAAATAACAAGAACAGTAGGATCCTTGCTAAGCAGTGTTTGTAGATGTTGGTTTACATTTGTGAATATTTTACTATTAATTTAAAGTGGGTTATCCATAGCTATGAATTTAAGTCTATATAAACCTACATCCTACAGTGTATAGGGAGGCCTACTTCTAGTAATAGACTGACTAACCCACGAACAATGTCATTGCCAATGTTAGGTTGTAATAATATTCAATAATTTGGGGTTGTCTGGAAGAGATCGCTTTTTAGCGATAAGACCGCCCTTTGTACATAAGTAGATATAATTTTAGTCTTTAAGTTCATGATTGTATTGGTGTACAATAAAGTGTTATCTATCTATCTATCTATCTATCTAATTTCATCATAGTTTACCCACACACACTATTTATTGGTATTAATTTACTTACCTGTATCTATATATATATAATAAAATTGTACAGGTCAAATTTCTGTACAATGGAAAAAAATGCTAAATACCGAGTTAGGGGGGTGTAAGAAATAAAATGAAACTGATTTCGATTTTTTTTCAATTTTTTGTTTCTCTGTTTGTCTGCCTGTTTGTACCGGCTAATCTCCGAAACGATTGCACCCATTTAAATGAAATTTTATATGGTGGTAGCTTATATCCCTGGTCAACATATAGAATACTTTTGCTTCCGAAACATTAAAGAGTTCCCGTGGGATCGTTAAAAAACCGCACCACGTGGACCGAGTCGCGGACAGAAGCTAGTTATTAATAATATTGTTCGTTTGCGGACAGTATTCTGTTGCTTAGTGTATGGTATGATTAAAATGTTCTTTAATATTGTAACCTAGCATTGGCAATATAGTGTGTGTGTGCAGGTAGCCATACCGTATACCAAACAATATAACACTGTCCGCAAACGAACAATATAATCAACAACAAGTAATTATTGCCAATGATACTGTGTGTAGCCTAAAGCCTCATTTATAGACATATACCTATAGATGTCTACCTACACTTATATGTAGATATATAGATAACACTTTATTGTACACCATTACAGAAAACATAAATGAACTTATAGTCTAAAAATATTCTAAATGTGCACAATGGGCGGTCTTATCGCTAAGAAGCGATCTCTTCCAGACAACCCGAGGCAGGAATAAAAACATATTAAATTAGTCAAAGGTGGTATATATAAATATTAGAGGATATGTTGTATATGTATGTACTTTAAACCAATAAATAAAAAAATACACATTAAATAGATTGAGCTAGTGTATTCCCCATTAATTTACTGTATATAAAACTCAATTTTGTTGTCTAATATGAACTAAAATTAAGTCTTAGAGTTAAACAATTCTATCCTTCCTTATATAAGAAAAAAATTAAGAAAGTTGAACCTGCATATATTATTAAAAGGAAAACGATAGACGAAAGACGTCTGCGAGTAAGTCTTGGTCTTGGAACTAAAACATTGGAAGCCTAGATTTATTGAAACACACTGGCTAGTTTCCATTAGGGACTCGCAACGACCACCTTCACGCATTTTTTTTCGATCCACTGGCTCACCGGCGTTACAATCGTAAACCCAAGTGCAACGGTTATTCGAACCACCTCTTGACATGGATCGTTGAGAGCGTTGTGTGATCAAAAATGATGACATCATTAGTGACGTTTACATCACGACCACAACGACCGCGGTCGCCTTGTGGAACGGCTAACGGAGCATTTTGGGCGTTGTGAGCTACTAATGGAACGCGCAGACTATGGTGAGCGTGGCAGTTGTTTGTCTTTAAGTAAATATTTGCATTAAAATTTTAATAAATTATGGTGCGATCTGCTCTTTGTAGTATACAGTGCAGTGATGGATTTACACTAGGGGCACTATGGGCTAGTGCCCAGGGCGGCGAAATTTTCAACGACGGCAAAATTTGGAGTGTCAGCAAAAAAATATTCAACTTCCTGCTATAAACATTAATGATTTTCAAAAATTTGTAAGTTATTGGTTTCATGGCAAATCTTAAAAATGGAGTTCTCATTGGATATTAACATTTTGAAGTCTAGTTAAAGTGCATTCAATATAGGTCTGTTGTTTTCACGGTGCGGCACTGCAGTTCCTGCCCTGACAGTATCTTTGAACACTTGACGTCTTTAACGTACCTAGTCTAATATTATCTGAAAGTTGTATTTTATTCTCTTCAAGAAAAAATATCATGTATATAGATAGCCACGTTTTTAAATTGTAGCTTTAAAATCATATCATAAGTGGCTAGGAGACGGTCGCGGAGAAGGTTTTACGTATACTCTTTATAAAGAATATGTTAAGACTAATTTACAATTTCATTATTCCTTCTACTGACTTGGGAAGCGGACTGTCTTCAAATCAATTTACACGAAGTTAGTGTCAGCAATGGCGCCCTTCAAATTTGTTCTTGAAATTCGAGAAGGCAAGCGAGCTTTATCTAACTTAGCGATCATTTCCCTGAGCAAATTTGACATATGCTCAAGTAGGTAGTAGGACAAGTGAATGAATAATAAGAACTGGCCATTAGAACATTTTATTTTCTTTTGATATATTCTGTAATTTTATCGTTGAAGAAAAATAATTAAAGTCCCTTTTTTACACTTGTTGTTTGATTTTTTTTAAACTTTTGAGCGCTCTCTTTAAAAAATAGCATTTTTACTTATATGTTATACACAGACGCGGTCCCTTTATTCCGGTACTCAGTGACAATCAGCTGTTTCAAATGTAAATTGCCATCTTGCTTCTTAGCAGTCTTACTTAAACTACCTCTCGAGAGTCTCGATGTTGATTTTTTTTTATGCACAATGCACATTGCGATTGTATTATACTACACTATCGCATGTTCAACCACGAGTAAGCCCGCTCACCTTCGTGGATTTCAAAGAGCTTTACCAGTCACGAATATTTTAGTAGTTTAGGTATTACTCCGACTAGATGGAATGCTCCTCAGTCTCCAATTGAAAGGAAAATATTCCGCCGAGGCTATTGATAAACCTTGTAGCCGCAAGCCGAATTATTATTGGAAATTTTGTATGTTTTTTGTACGTGTCGGCAATGGATTGCGACTTCAAATATTGCACAGCGCCATCTATTGGCTTGTAATCGTTCCACTACAGTATTATACGAACGCGATAGCAATATACTTGTGCTTAAAAAAGAAAGAGATAAATAACAAATGGTCTAATACTAAAACCTCAATACATTGCGACATGAATGTGCTCATTTAGATAAAAAGAATAAATAAAAATCATTAATTAATTATATTATTGGTATTTGTAGAGATCACTTTACATTCTAACGTCGTCGTGAGTGTAGGACCTTGTATATATTAAATGTACAAATCACAATTTTGCCGAAAAAATAATGTAACCAAAAAAGGTAGTTGCAAGGTCCTGCACTGCCGCCAACGATAAACAAATCTCAAAGACTTGTTTTTTTCTTCATTATGTGTTTTATCTCTTCTACCGGCTTTACCAATACGACAGAGGAATGCTGAATACTAGAGAATAATAATCGCGCTCAGAAACGTAACTGGAACACCAGTTCGTTCTCATTTTTAAAGAACATTTTATGACGGGTAGAACTAAAGAGAACCGTCTTATATGGGGGACAAGTTGAAAAAGTATCCACCTGTCAGGGTCTCCAGATTCAATTTACAAGTCTCTATATTCGCCACAAAATAACCCAAAACGATACTATTTCAGAATTTGACCCCATATAGTGGTTAAAACCAAAAAAGTTGGACAAGTGCGTATCGGATCACATATTTTGAAGGATTTCGTAAGCGACAAACTTTCGTTAATTTTTAAGAGGACGGGATTTATTTAAATAGGAGACTGTATGTATCCGAAAATTTAAATACGTGTAGTTTTAAACAGTTGGTTAGGCTAGGCTTTGTGCCAGAACCGACTGTAACCATTCACTATTTATCTTATATATAAGTGAAAAACGTAAGTGAGGTTAGATTGACAAAAACATTAATAACTCAGGAACTATACATTTCCGCCACATAGGAGTTGCAGAAGGGGTAAGTTTTCCTCCCTGTCCCCATCCCTCCCCCCTCATTACTTATGATTACGGGGACATATATGTAAACCACACCCATATTCCATATCAATGTTTGTCCAAGTTATAATAAATAAAAAAAATGTGCTATAACAGAACGTAAGTCTTTTTTCCTTCTTTAATTTACTATCCTACTCTAATAATTTTATGCGTTGTTTTTAAAATCTTTTCACTTGCTACATGGCGCCACCTAAACTGTTTTTCAACGGATACTTTTTGATACAATGAGATGGTCCTCCTTCTACACTCCGTAGAAAACTCAAAATATTCTATCTACGTCATATTATTTAAACATATCTATACACTAAAAAGTAACAAATAAAATGTATAATAATATATGCTACTTACTAATTATAAAATTACATACTATTGAATACAATATAAGTGTAACTCGATGTTACATAAATAAATAATAGAAGTGATACGGTCCATGTAAGATCTTTCGGCTTCGGGAAAATTTGAGATTGTTTATTATTTTTTAATATTATATTATTTATTAACACAATTATAAAATTGCATACTATTGAATACAATGTAAGAAAACTTAACTTATTTGTATTGTATTCTACCCATAGTCCCTCAAGACTATAAGTAGAATACTGAGCCCAGATCACCGTCTTCTATGGGTAAGGTGCCCAGAAGGCTGGCTGCGTTTCCTCGCTGGATCGCCATACTCATCCGTTAGCCGAGGTAGGCACCAGCCTTCTGATCACCTGAAGAGTCAATGAGTCGTTTCGATAAATTTGGGTACAGGCTCATGGCCTCAGGACCCCACGGTCCAAGCGTCTCGACAGCAAACGGCACAAACATATAACTGTCACTGAGGGTTGCATATTTGCGCCGCTTGAGTGATTCCGCTGTTTCCGCCACCGAACCGGCCGATCTAGACGTGTTTGGTAAATGGGATGCGGCCCACGTGTCTACGCAAGTCGCATCCCACACCAAAAGCTTGCCACGCTGCCAAGGAACATATCTATTAAACTTATATCAGTCATAAAATAGAAGTCTTAATTTCGATTGATTGACCTTTCCAATTTCATGTTTACAACTATAAATGATTATTATACTTTTTCCTTAAATGGTAAAGAAAGGTACCTATGTGATATTTTGCGAGTTGTAAAAACATATTTTGCATATTATATTATTAATATCAACAGCTTTAATCAATAAATATAAGCTAATTGTAACGCCACATTAATTATGCTCTTCATGATAGTGGATTGATCTGAAACATAAAGCGTACTATCAAAATATTCTTATAAATTAATAAAATATTTCTTTTTAGATTTAAAAGGTAAAATTGGTAGGAAAAGCATTTTTAAAAAGCTTCATGCAGCCCAATTTGTTCATATTGTTGTTATTGCATCACAAGTGTTGCCTTTAAAAATAAAAAATACACTCCTTATGTCATATTGACCAAAATTAGGAAAACTTGACTTCTTAGAATATTAAATGTAAGTAATTATTATAAAGAACAAAATGTATTATCTACAATTATGTAATTTAGCCTACTAAATTAAAACTGAGATCAAAATTAATTTGTTTCATTTTTTAACACATATTTTAAAACTAATAGTGTGTTATGCCCGGATAAAATATTAAAGTTCTTAACTGACTGAATGCGTTTTATTTATTGCGTTAAAATTGACGCCGTTAACAAGGTACTTACACAAGGTAAATATACATACGTAATCTGTCAATATTTTACGTCATTAACAATTCACAATATCGCATCAAAAACAACGCATTAAACCCATGGCATTTGCGTGAAACGGTCGTTATATAGTTAAGTATTAACATTATCCGAGATTGAGCAATAAGATCGATTCGCATTACCATGGCGATAACGTGTTTGATACAGGGCGTTCCTTTAGCAGGTAGCAAAGCCCGAAATAATCTATCTCTCGTTAGAGATACCTACTGTTCTGTGTCCGGCAGCCGTTCAACCTGGCGACCGCTGTCGTTATGGTCGTGGCGAAATGTCACTAATCACGTCATAATTTTTGATCACGCAACGCTCACAACGACCCATGTCAACAGATTTACAGATAGAGGCGACCAAAGTACCATAGGTATTTTTGGTTGTATTTATCTATTCCACGGAAACGACGTCATTTATCGGTACAAAACGTTCCTGTGTTAACCCAGTTTATAAGCTAGCTCTAACAGACAGACAAACATGGTTTCAAAATAGCCCCTAACTATTGTTTCAGTTTTAAATTCGTTGTACAAACTAGACATGCCTCAACAGATTTATTACATTATAGCTAACATGCATTCTCAAACTAATATCGGAGATGATATTCATGCAAAATGTATTTTTGAATGAATAACAAACACATAATATTCAATTTTCCAAATCTATAGTTACCTTAACATAAATTACTGTGCTAGAACAGACTCGAGAGAAACTCGAACTAATAGTAAGGCAAATGAAGTTAGTAAGATATAATAAAACTACGTTTAAACGGTTTTAAGGGCGGTAATTTATTTGATTTTCATTATTACGACGTTTCGACCACTTTTCATAAGCCGTGATCACGGTAGACAAAGATATCAAGTGTCAATGAATATTGTTAAAGTTTTATTTAGCCTACCTCCAACTTGTTCATTTCAATTATTTAGTTTTAATTTTGTTTATGGTTATAAAGTAAGTAGTTGGTAAGATAAACAAAGCAGATCTTAATGGTATAATAGAAATAAAAACATCTAAATTGGTTAAAGTATCAAGATCATTCTCGATTGAAGATACTATAATAATTAATATAGATAATACTATCCCCATTGCTATATGAATGGCAATGTTGATCTCCTTATTATCACAATGTTCTTGATAAACTATACTTATAGCATTAAAAATAACACAACAAAAATTAGCTACATTAGTATATAATATACTAGCATTATGTGTCCCATGTTTAATGTCACAAATAACACATAAAACCCTTGACTATATATATCTGTGTGATACAGTCATTAACAATATGCTAGGTTTGGCAGGCATGAGAAAGTACATTTAGTAGAATAGCACCTTTATATGAGGCCTATTAAAAAAATATTTCATTTTGCTTAGTCTATTCTAGCGATGCGCAAACTAAATCACTAATGCGATCAATGATTTATAAATCTTTTTCCTTGAAAGATTTAAATCACTCTTTCAAATCTTTAACTCTTTTAAATCATATATACTTGCAACCAGTTTTCTTTACATTAATGTCAGAGTCTAATTTACTGTGTATCATCATTGTATTTCTTAGAGTGCACATGTATCTCCTTTCAATTCACAATATCCTGTATGACCTGACTACAACTACATATCTGATTTGTTAGTTTTTATCATTCCATGTGACTAAAGTCAATCTTAATGTAGTAAGTTAAAAATTTATTTTCAAAACAACAGACTTAAAGTGATTTCACATTTTGAAATAATATACATCTTTTAAATCAAACACTCCTGAGTTACACATCTCTAGTCTATTCATTGAAGATAGCAGCAGACATCTTACAACCAAGCTGTGCATGCAATACATGGGAGAAAATGCAGGGCACACATTGTGCTAAATTTTATTAATTTCTTTTACCAGTTTGAATTAAAAAAGTGTGTTATAACAATAACATATATATTAAAATACAAAATCACATGAAAATAGACTTCACAATTTAGAATTAGGGATGTTCAAAACTTCAGTCCTTTATCTAACAAGTCTTTTCTGGCTTCAGCTATTTCAGTCTGGAGCTCTTTGGCGGCCTCCTCGCAATCATTGAACGTAAACACCCTGTAAAGCACCACAGTGGCAGCATACAATCCAAATAAAATAACAAAAATGATTGGAGATACTAGGATTATGCTCATATTGTTATCAATCATAGGATGTTTCACATAGCCACCAACTATAGAATACCATACAGCAAAAACCGCAGAAACGACTGAAATCCATTCTAGTAACTTAGTCATGATTCTGAAAAAGAAAACGAAGAAATATTATAACAGTAATATCATAGGATCACTTTTTGTGATTATAATTGCTAAAGTATAAATATCCAAAACTTTTAAAGGTTAACTGCATCGAGTACCTCGTTTGTATAGATTTAAAAGAGTTTCAGTTGAATATAGAAAGAAATTATATTATAAACAAATAATTTTCAACAAAAAACATATCACCAGAATTATATTCCTAAATTTGACAACTAGCTTAAACATTGATGACAGTCTGGTAGTGTCAACTTTTTCTTCTTCTATGGCATCCGCGTTTAAGCTGTGTGCATATTATAAGCCGCGGCTTCATTGGCAAAATCAATGCATAAACGGCATAGCAGCCATCATTAAAAAAAAAGCCGCGGCTTACGAGCGCAGCTGAAGGCTGTGACTTCCATTGTATCTGGATAAGGAAAATCCATTGAAGTATGCACATTATTTGTCTGTCTATATGTATCTCCAAACAACACGTGAAAATCGGTGAACGATTCCAAAAGTAATCCAGCACCGAACCGGTTCACATCTTGTGAACATCCAGGACACTCCTCATCCCAAAAATAGTACTGCTTCTTTGGTATAGGCCAACACACCCCAAGAGGTGGAAATTTGGCCACTCACATTATTTTGGTGCCCGCAATTTTAATTTACCAACAAACGCATCGTCGTCATAATGGTGCAAATGAAATTTTGCTGGTATAGCCAGTTCCAAATTCGTGCCAACCTAGCGGTTTACAAAAGCCACATCCAATTCGTCCGACGCTGGGTATGCGTATTGCTCGCACGCGTCTCGTAATGTGTGGGCACCTTTTACTTTAACCCAACGCCAAACATTGTCAAATGACAACCAAAGAAATGAATCGAATACGTATTTCATTTCTAATTTCACTTTCGTCTTTTTATTTTATAATAACTCATTTGTTTTTCGTTTTTCGAAGTATTTTTGAGTTTATGGATTGGTAGTTAGGCTTTTAAGTCAGGTCTTAGATTACACGATACGTCTTTAAACAAAACAATTGTTGAACAATCAGCTGTGCTACAAATTAAAAGTAGGAAAGGAATTGATTCGTAAAATAAATAAAAACATATATAAAAACTAATAAATATATTTAACTTCATCTATGAGCTATTGTTTTCTTTTTATTAGAGTTTATTTTTCATTAAAGTACCTCAGTAAAATTAATAAAATTAAAAATGTAACTTTTACAGATTTTATACAGATTTTTAGACTCTGCAACCCAGATTTTCTGGTTTGGCATGTGGCAACACTGATCGCAAACCAAACAGCTGACTTTTTTGGCGGGAAGTCGATCTTGGCGCGCGCTTTAAAATTTCTTTTAACATTTAAATTAATTTTATCCCTTATTTATTACGAAAAGCCCCTATTTTCATCTAATATTACAACTTACGGTCCCCCGTCATAATGGGGGCCCAGAGTGACGGGGCAGATGAACTTTCAGACAGAAAGCGAAAATACAAGAAGATCTCTGGCGTCTCTGATGAAGATAAGTATAAAATTTATTTCAAGAGTGGTTACACTAGACTGTTTTTGGAAAACTCGTCTAATGACTACACAGTTTACGTTGAATCTAAAGAAAAGGAAAAACTAGGCAATAAAAACCCCATTAAATTCACACAACTTTTAACTGAGAATGTTAAGGGCATTTCAAGTGTGTCCAGACTAAACGCTTTCAAATTTGGAGTACATTTTAATAAAGCTGCAGAGGCGAACAGCTTCTTGAAATTGGAAAACTTTCTGAACAAAAATAAGTTGCGAGCGTTCATCCCTGCTCATTTAGTAGAGAAGGTCGGCATCATCCGACATGTTCCTCACGAGTTGTCCAATGAAGAGATATACAAAAATATTTCATGTGATGCGGATGTTATATCAGTAAAAAGATTTATGAAAAAAGACGATGATAAGAAACTAGTACCATTGACTACCGTAGTAATTACTTTTTCATCTGCTACACTACCAAGTATGGTTTTCCTGAATAAATATCGATGTCCTGTATATAATTATATTCCTCCTGTCATCCAGTGCTTTAAATGCTTCAAATTTAATCACTCAGCCAAAGTGTGCAGAGGTACACAAATGTGCTCATCATGTGCTGGCGAACACCTTTACAAGGAATGTACTTCCGATATTATAGTATGCATCAACTGTGGCGGAGGTCATCTTGCCATTTCTCGGGAATGTCCAATTAAAAAACAAAAAATTGATCAGAAACGTTCACAAATAGTTAACCAAAGTAATACATTTGCCTCTATAGCAAAGACTGATAAGAATTTTCCTAGTTTAAAACCTAAGATAAATAACAGCTCTTCTGTAAATAACCCTGTAAATATTAATGTACCTAAAGCTAGTGTTTCATCTAGCAAAAAAGATTTTGTGTCGACACTAACCAACTTAGATGTAAAGCAAATTGCTAACAATGATATTATACTAAATGCTATTATTAAGTCCTTAGTAAAGTTAGGCAATACAAGTAATAATGATGATCCAATAACACACAAGAAAATAAAAGAAATATTTTTGTCAAATTTGATTTAATGGACACATATTTAAATTTATTACAGTACAATATACAAAGTTTACAGAGCAAAAAAAGCCTATTACAAAATCTATTAATTGAAAAAAATATAGATGTTTGCCTTCTTAATGAGACCTGGCTTAAACCTAATTCTATAGTTCCACATTTTCCAACTTATAATTTATTATATAAAAATTCAAAAAATTCCCATAATGGTGTTGCCATTTTGGTGAATCATCGTTTAAAGTATAAATTAATTAACACAATTTTCTCCGAGTCCATACAAAACATATGCATCACTGTAGAAACACAATTAGGACAAATAGCAATACTTTGTGTTTACAGCCCACCAAGTAACAGATTTGATTCCTCAAAGCTAAGAGATCTAATCAACAGCATACCAAAGCCATGTTTAATAATGGGTGATTTTAATGCTCATAATATAGCTTTTGGATGCCATAATGATAACAATAGAGGTAGATGTTTGTATAGCATTATTGATGAATTTGACTTGTGTGTTTTAAATGATGGTTCGCCAACAACTGTCCCATACCCCAATAGACAAGCTTCAGCAATAGATCTTGCTCTTGTTAGTCCGTCACTTGCTCATTTATGCAATTGGTATGTTCATGATGATCCCATGGGTAGTTATCACCTTCCAACATTACTTGAGATAAACATTCAACCTTCTATGTATGATCTGTCACCTGCTGTGAATCAAGAAAAATATATTTATAGTCGGGCAGATTGGGATATGTATTATAATTTATCAGAAAATCACTTTTCACAAATAGATTTGATAAATGATCCACCCATCACCTCTTACAATAATTTTGTAAATGCACTGTATTCATTGAGAGATAAAACCATTCCTAAATATAAGACAAGTTCTAATACACTTGTCAGAAAGCCAGTACCATGGTGGAACAAAAACTGTAATAAAGCTGTTCGTGACTCAAAAAATGCATTAAAGTATTACTTTTCTAAACCCACAATAGAAAACTGGATGAAATATAAAAATTAGATGCAATTAAAAAAAGAGTATTAAAAGAAGAAAGAAATCTATCTTGGCAAAATTTATGTAGTAGCTTTAATAGATTAACACCAGTCTCTCGAATATGGGGTTACATTAAAAAATTTAAAAAGATAGGTACTAATAGAAATAGACATCATAATGATGAGTGGGTTTTAAGTTTCCTCAATAATTTAGCTGATACGACTGCAGTTGACAGGACTAGGCTTGATTATTTGTTTGCAAATTCTGCTGAAAATGACATGAATATATTTCTTAAGAACCAATTCACTATAGAAGAATTAAAAATATCCATTAAAAGTAGAAGGGATACCACACCGGGATTGGATGACATACCATACATGTTGATTAAAAAATTACATTTAAATGCATTGTTAATATTACTTAATATTTATAACAGATTATGGGAAGAGTTGATAGTGCCAGAGTCATGGAAAACGCAATGTGTTATACCCATTTTAAAACCTAATAAGCCTGAAAATAATGCTTCTTCTTATAGGCCCATTTCTTTATCATCTTGTTTAGGTAAACTTTTTGAAAATATGTTGAAAATAAGATTAGATTACTTCATTGAATCCCACAGCTTGATTCCTGATATACAGTTCGGCTTTAGAAAAGGCAGAAGTTGTGCTGAAAGCTTTGTACATTTACTATCAGATTTGAGGCAGGTTAAATTAAGTCATTCTCATGCTGTATGTGTCTTTTTAGATGTGAAAGGTGCTTTTGACAATGTAAATTTAGAGGAACTTATTCAAGTATGTCATGATGCTGGCTTACCAACACACATCCTAATGTGGCTTTATTCCTTTTTAAATAATAGAACAGTTTTTGTAAAGTATAACAACAAAATACATGGGCCTAAATCTGTGAATAAAGGCACAATGCAGGGGGCAACCTTATCTCCTTTACTTTATAACTTGTATGTTTCTCAGATATTAACTTATGTAGAAGCAACAGATGTACATATTTTACAATTTGCTGATGACTTACTTTTATATAGCATAAACCAAAACATAGAAAGAGCAACAGCTAGTATTAATAATGCTTTAACGCAACTATACAACTATTATCATCATAGGCTTAAATTAGATGTAAGTCCAGAAAAGAGTTCAGTTTTAATTGTAAGTAAAAATTCAAATGTTATAAAGGATGTTAAGATTTTTTATGACAATGCAGAAATACCAATAGTTCATCAACATAAATTCCTTGGAGTTATTATTGATGATAAATTAAAATTTGATAAACATGTCAAACACATAAGTAAAAAGGCTCTAAATGGAATCAACATATTGAGATATTTAGCAGGAACTTACTGGGGCTCTGATCCCATAGTTTTGAGTATGTTATATAAAAGTATAGTTAGAAGCCATTTCGATTACAGCAGTTTAGCTTACATGCATGTTAACAGCACCTTACTGAAAAAATTAGATGTAATTCAAAATATGGGACTAAGACTTATTTGTGGAGCTATGCGTTCCACACCAATTAATTCTCTAGAAATTGAAACATGTATACCCCCATTGATTCTTCGTAGGTTGATGTTGGCTGAGCGGTTTTTCTTGAAAGTTCTAGCATCAACTAACAGTCCTTTGCATAAGAAATTAATAATACACCCTCAAATCACTCTTACAATTTCTCCAAATAATTTAACTGCTGCCTCTTTGATTAATGGAACTTTACCAGAAATACCAATATTATTTAAACATGTTAAAGATAATTCTAAAAACTTAAACCAACATGATATTTGGCCTGTCTATAAAATTCCTTTTAATAGTCTTATCAATAGTTCTACTAACATCCATTTAGATACAGTGCACAATAAATTTGATTTTTTGCAATTTAAGGATGATAGACCAACACATTATACTATATATACAGATGGGTCTAAAACAAATCAATATGTAAAAGCAGCATATTATGATCCACAAACTAGTTACACCAAGTGCATTAAAATAAACATAAATTGCAGTATTTTTACTGCCGAATGCTATGCTGTATATTGTGCATTAGAATATGTAAATAATTATGTGAATAATGTACATAGTATCCTGATAGTTACAGATTCTAGGAGTGTTCTAAGCGCAATAGAAAATGTAAATATATCTTTTAAACTAAATTATATATTGTATGATATTAGAAATTGTATAAAAGAGCTGTATAGTAAGAATATACATGTAGAATTTGTGTGGGTACCTTCACATAGTGGCATTCCTGGGAATGAATTAGTTGATACTGCAACAAGGTCAGAGCATGACGAAGACAAGTCTGAACTTTTAAAGGTTCCATTTACTGATTACCACAGGCATTTCAAAGAACTTAACCGGCACTTGTGGAAAGATCACTGGAGGATAACCCTAGAAAACAAAGGCAAATGGTATGCTGAGATACAGAAAGACATACCGGTAAAACCATGGCATTATAACTTCAAAGACATAAGCAGAAGATTTACTAGCATAATAACACGCATGCGGCTAGGGCACTGTTTGACCCCAGCTCATTTGAACCGAATTAATATATTTGATAGTAGCCGTTGCCCTAACTGTAACTCCAGAGATGCTGATTTGGACCATATTATTTTTAAATGTTCAAGTTTTAATATGCAAAGATTGATTTTAGTAGCTGAAATTTGTGATTGTGACATTTCTGATGCAGACAATGATAGCCTCAACTTATTCAGTGACAGTGAAAGTCCACAAAGTGTTCCCCGCCGTGTACAGGATCTATTAAAACACAAACGTTACTATAGATCATTGTACGACTATATTTGTAACACAATAGGAAAAATTTAATTTGTTTTGTGTTTACAGTGTAAATAAGTTTTTTTTTTTTTGTTTGTTTTTAGAATGTATTGTACTTACTTGATTACTTGATAAGGGTTATATAATATGTAAATAATTATGTAATAAGTAGATAAGTTATATTAGTTAATATTTTTTCTTGTATTAGTGTAAATTCTTTTTAACATGTTTCCGACTGAAAGACTTTGTATCTATGGTCATGAATAAATTAAAAAAAAAAAAAAAAAAAACCAAACAGCTAAGCGAATTAATATTTACTTTGTTTAATGTGATAAATTTAGCAATAAATAATAGAATTTATAAATAAAAAACCATGAACGAAATTGACGATAAATTTTACTACGTGTATAGTTCATCTTTGGATCATAAGGTAGAGATTAAAATGTACGTATCCCTATTTTGTTTATCAATTACTATTTTGCAACATAACATCGTGCTTTTTTCTATTTAAAATAATGTTTTCCACATCTTTTGCTTTCCTAGGATATATAGATGTCTTTACTTTCTTATAATAAAGCAAAATACGATATAGTTCTGGTTTATTTGTAAATTGTTTTTTAAAAGTTTACTTTCATTTCTCTCGACTCTATTTCACAACGCAATATTTATTCGTGTCGTAATTTTGTACCGCCTGAATAGTTTCTTAAATGAAACGAATAATATTGGTCAATACTAATTTGTCTGGTACTTTATTAAATCAAGGTGTATAATTTATGCATTTGAAGAATTGCAAGGTCATTACAGAAACTGTTATGGTTACTGTGTCAGTTACTATAAATATATTTAATAAATATGCATAAAACAGAATAAGATTATTTTATGCATTCAAGGACTATTATAATAATAATGACACTAAAATCAGCAGAAAGTCATAATTTAGTCAAAATTCATAAATTACAAATAATTATTATGTTTAATTATCTATGTCAAATATTGATCAATTTTAGAGTGAAGATTTACCTTTTATAATAAAAACACAATTACCTATTTCATTTCAGTGATTGTCTGAAAACAGAAAATTTATGAGAGGACCAAAATAATTGATAATTATAAAATCAACTATTACACCATAGCTAAAATTCATGTTTTTTTTGCAGTGGTACTTTAGAAGGAAAGCGGGCCAAGCCTGAATATGACAAGTTGCTCTCGGACCCAATGCTCAAATTCTCAGGCTTGTATCAAGACGGATGCTCAGACTTATATGTCACATGTCAAATACTAAGTGATGGAGTACCCCTTGCTTTGCCTGTCACCACTTCATACAAAGCTTTCACCAATCGCTGGAAGTAAGTGTTATGTCTTTTTTTTTTCTAGTTTTTTTATTATTTTCTGTACAGTTTTTAATCTATTACAACAGTGTCATATTTATTAATATACATTCTACTTTTTTTAAATTTGAAAATCAATTGTATCTATTTCTATTAGCTTATTTTACTATGAAATTACTTGCTATGTATTAAAAATTTAACTACATCCTACTCTGTTTCTTGCAACAGCATTAGGCTGCTTTTTAACACTATTTACTTTCTTATTAATATTACAAGTCCTACGGTAGTCCAGAAAACCTTAACTATAATATCATACCGATTATTATTTTTCTTTTTACAATAGCTTAATTTGCTTTGCCTGTCATTTTTTATATATGTATCTACAATTTTTGACTGTGACATCGGCAAAATCAATGCCAAAGGCATTGGGGCCAACACTTCAAGAATAGAATAGAGCAATAGTAGTACTAGGCAGAGATATGTTAATAACCCTTACATGTTGTACTTGAAAATGTTGCCATGAAATTAATATTGTGTAAAATGAAAACAGATTTTTTACTACCTCAACCTAAACAGCAGAAAGATATTGGATATTTAATAGACATAGATACATTGGCCAAAAATGTAAGAAAGAAAGTAGATCTTTAAATCATTGTGTAATATAGATTAAGCATATATGTAGAACAAGCTCAATTTTTTTGTATAGTTGTAAGGACTCTATATCTTTGAAATAAAGAAAAACAATATATATATAAAGAAAATGAAAAATAATGAAAATAAAAAAAGCATCAAGCCTGGACAATCCAGTTCATCTGGAGGGGAATTATAAAAAAACAGAAACACAACATAATAGCATAATTTTAATATTTTAGTATAACATTACTATTTTTGCGAAAATTCTATGTTATACTATTATGTTGTTTTTCTGTTTTTTGGGTTGGGACAATAAAGAATCATTATGAATCTATTTTCAATTTGCATAATATTAATTTCATGGTAACATTTTCAAATACGAGAGGTAATAATATACCTGCAAATAGTGTTGCAATTACAATATGGAAAATATGTCAATGAAAAGATATTTAGGGCTTATCATTGTTTTAATTTCGTGATTATTGTGACATTGAAAGCTATAAAAGTCTTAACAATAAATCAGAGATTAAGAAAACCGGTTTCTCTCATACAAGCAGGAAAAAGATTTTTTGTGAAATACTGACTAGCTATAAACTGGTTCACTGTTTGTAATGGCCTTGGATATAAACCAAAGTTGGATATGTATACTACTCTGTCAAAAAAGTAATGGAAAAGGTCAATGAACAAACAAAAAAACCATTTCTCTTAATGTCCTTCTATCCAATTCGTTCTGTATCATCTCCCCTATATCACCATCAAAGATGTACAAAATACAAGATAATATTAAAGTAATTTTTTGAGATACCACATACTTTTGAAAATGGTATTTGAAATACTAGATACAAAATATGTATCATATTTTTTAAAGAAATCTGAATTTTCTTGATCTTCAGTTTATTACACGGAATTTAAGTATTTCGTGCAAATGTGATATAATATTATATTTTTAAGGTTTTAATTGAGATCAGTTCTTCAAATATTTTATCACTCATGATACTTCACACACACACACCATGACTTTCAGTCGTTTATTACGAGCAAATCTCAGATCGCACCCAGAGTTGTTGTATAATACCTATAACACAAGTGTAACTTGCTTGCCATGAGGATACACAATCAGTGCGTCCTATTAGTAGCTCACAACACCCAAAATGCTCCATTAGCCGATCCACAAGGCGACCGCGGTCATTGTGGTCGTGGCAAAACGTCACTGATGACGTCATCATTTTCGATCACACAACGCTCACAACGACCCATGTCAAGAGGTGGGTCGAATAACCGTTCCACTTGGGTTTACGATTGTAACGCCGGCAAGCAAGTGGATCGTGAAAAATCGCGGTCATGAAACGTGGTCGTTGGGAGTCTAATGGAACATAGTAATTGACAACATTATCAGGTCAAAATAGGAGTAGTATAATAAAGAGTAATAGATAAATAAATGTAATAGTATATAGTACATACATACATAACTTCACGCCAGGGCCCTTGCAGGGTAGGCACGAACAACAGAGCGCCATACAGGCTTATTCTTACACACCTCACTTGCTTCTTTGACATTCATAGCTCTTGTCATGCACGCTCGTCTGTTCTTAGGGCTCCTGACATCACCTTCTGCTAATACAAGATCAATTTGATCATGGAAAGTGTGTCGTGGCCTTCCGCGACTTCTGCATCCATCCACTTTTGCATTGTATATCTGTTTAGTCATTCTTCGCACATGATGGAGGAGCAGGCGAAACAAAAACACTATCAGGTCAAGTTGCCTCCTTGGTGTATGCCTCCTCTGGAATATGCCATTTATTGTGATCTCTCACTAACCGCCTCCAGTCTTTTGAGAGATCATCTTCTCTCTGGTCTCCCTCTTCTCATTTTTTCATCCGTGGGTACCAATCATTGAAATGTTTAGTCCATTTATCCTTATGTTACTTCACTGTGTGGACTGTCCATCTTGACTTCATAGTTTTAGCTTTCCAAGCTACATCCACTACCCCTGTTCTCTTTCTTGTCTCTACAAGCCTTCATCTGTTTCTATCCCTTGCTGGTATACATATATGACATTGCTTATAATCATTTGTTAAATTTTAAGAAACTGCTCAGCAAATGATTAACTAAAATCTTACCCATAAACTCTTCTTAAGGATAAGAGGTGGCGGTAAAGTAACTCATAAATACTTGTCAAAACTAACATCGAGAGGTAGTTTAAGTGACTGCTAAGAGGCAAGATGGCAAGTTTTGTTTGAAACAGCCATTGATTAGGGGCTTAAGAGTTTCTTATTTAAGAGATGACTAATCCTTTCTTAACAAGATTATTATAAGTAAAGCCCTTAATTATTCCAGTGTTTGTTTTAGTAAAAGACCACATTTAGCAGCCATACATAAGTACAGGTAGGATGCATGGTGTTGAATACCTGTTTCTTGTCACATACAGGTATAGACTTGCTTTTCATTATGATCTGATTGTGATTATTTAAAAATATCTCTTAGCTGGAATGAATGGGTCACACTGCCAGTCTACTATAGCGACCTCCCGCGCAACGCACTGCTTGCTATGACAGTCTACGACTGCGCCGGTCCACGCAAGGTGATGGTGGTTGGTGGTACCACCATATCCCTCTTTGGAAAACATGGAATGTTGAGACAGGTAATACTTACTTTTCTAGCCACTTGTAAACACCATCCTCGCCTATGGACATTAGCAACACCAGAGGCGCCTCGAAAGGGAAGCTGATGCCTGGCCACTGATATCGGAACACAACTCGAAAGTTGTTATGGCGACATACTCTAGAACAGGTGTGGCAGCCCTCCAGTCGGGCAATGCTCTACTACCTAGCTGTTGGTTGTTTTGTCACCTTTTACAACAGACCGCCCGGCCGTAGGAATTGTATTCTTTTAAAGTTAGTCCTGCACAGATAAAAAAATATAGAAATAGGATCATAGTTCAGTAATAAACTCATAAGTCTGTATTGTTGATGTCATATTCAGGGTTAGTACACCCCTTTCATAATTCACCTATCATCTCATATCTTAGTAATGTATTGTACTGTTTACTATGTTATCACTTCTCAGGGATAATTAACTAATGTATGCATGTAATGGAACGGTCATTTAAAAAAATGCCACTACAATGAAGGTCCAAATTGGACCTAAGGGAAATTTGAATTGAGCATTTGTCACATTAATATTTTGGCTCATAGAACAAATATTAATTTCAAAAATTTCAGCCAAATTAATTGAAAATCGAAATTAAGCCAGTGTAGTAATAAAGCTGAATTTGTAATTGAATAAATGTCTAATTCGATAGTACCTCTTTAAAACATAAACTCGTTTTTAATTAATTCAGTGTCTATTTTATCGCAAACTTTGAGAGCATGCTAACTAAATAAATTAACTCAAACTGTTGCTAAAACTTTCATCATTTTGTAGTAAAGTAAAATTAATGTTATAACTAAGTTAACATTTCATTACAACTTTATGAAAAGTTATTTTAAACAATAATAAGAAGTTGCGAAGCGGCGTAGATTACATTTGAAAAGAGTTGTAGGTTATGATATTATATTATAATTACAATTCAATCAGAATTTGAAATATGTGACCTTATTTTTTTGTCGGCCAACTGTAACGTCGTATTTATAGCGTTAAAAGTTACGCAGTTGATATTTAGTGACATTAATGTGCATACATACATATAATGTCAAAGAAGCAAGTGAGGTGTGTAAGAATAAGCCTAAATGGCGCTCTGTTGTTCGTGCCTACCCCGCAAGGGACCTGGCGTGAAGTTATGTATGTATGTATGTATGTACATATATTATCTGCCAATGTTTAACGTCATAAGCTGTGATGAATATTAATATAAAAGTAAATAGTACGAAGCGAATTTATATACAAGAACATAATAGAATAAAGAACGTAAAGCTTAAAAACTATAACAATATATTTTTTTTATATTTTGTCTGTTGGTTTGTGTCAAACATGCTCCAAATAGGAAACATCTAAAATGAGAATAATCATGGATTTTTATTAGGCCTTATAATTTTAAGGGTGCGATATTTACTTAAATGCAATCTTGTACTTTAACGCAGTTATGGAACAATATACCACCTCGTCTGTCACAATTAATCACTCAATTATCACTTTTCGCAAGAAGTTAAAAACTACCTCTTAGATAAGCGACGCAAGCTAGAAAACATCAATGTCAAAATCTCTCTCTCTCTCTCTCTCTCTCTCTCTCTCTCTTCTTGGCCATACCCCAATTATTTGGGGTATAGTGCCGAAGTCTTTTCCTTCTACACTCCTTTATTCCGATATACATCTTCTGTCACTCCACATATCATCATATCGTCCTTCACACAATCCATCTATATTTTTTTGGTCCACCTTTACATCTGTACCCATCTATCTTGTAGTTTAACATTCTTTTTGTCACGTGACTTTCATCCTTCCTCATTACATGCCCATAACAAGTTAATCTTCTTCCTCTAAATTTTTCAGTCACGGGTGCAACTTTCAAAGATTCCCTTGTGTACTCATCAATGTCATATGTCTACTGCCTCTACAACACTATTCTGTTTATAAATATGTATTATGTTTTCATATATATCATATAATATTATAGTAATTCTCTTAGTAATTTTCTTAAATATTTATTTTATCGGTATCCACAAATATTGTGGGGGGGGGGGGGGGGGGCACAATATTTGTTTCTAATTTGCTCAGTACAAATTATTATTATGTTTATATCAATTATTTGTATATGTATGTAATTTATTATTATTCAAACACTATATATATATATATATATATATATATATATATATTATTAGATATACCCCCACTTTAGCAACCCACTATGCCGAGTAAAACTATAAAAGGCGTGCTACCTGGCGGTGTAGGGTTACTTATGGCCCTGGCAGCGCTTGGTGTGGACGCACTTTGGATTACTCGGTACACGTGAGTTATTTTGGTAATGTTATTCTGTTTCTCTATTGTTCTATATTTAGTTGTGAATTGCTTGTTGTTTTCCATTTATTATATTTGTTCTATAATTAGTAGTTGTTTAATTGTAATATTAAAAGAATAGAGGTAAACAAGGTTAGGTAGACACGTGTCGTGTTTTTTTTATTTAATTCTCACCTCTGGTTGCTAAAAATATATATATAAATGACAGTGCATCATCCGTCCGTCCTAGGGTGCAGTTGAAAACGAGCGTCAGGAACCTGTTCCCTGGTACATGCTGAACTGAGTTGGTATATATCATCGTACAATTCATCACCATGTGTCTCGCTATGTGATGACCAAATAAACGTTTTGTCTTTCTTTCTTCAGATTATGTGTCGGTCAGTGTATATACAATGATGGTGTCTCCCTTCCAATATAAAGTTATCTTTGCACACAAACATTATTTTATCTCGGTCCAACGGCTTGAATATGTCAGTCCTTCCCAGTTCGTACCCAACAATACGTGAGTGCGGTCCCAATCCGTGAAACAACTTATCGACGATGACCCAGTGACCGTAAAACTTGACATGTTTGATATATCGTGTCCGTTGATATTCGAAAAAATATCGTTGAATTTAAAAATTTGTTTTAAACTAGCTATTCCCGTCACTTCGTTCGCGCGAGACTTTGAATTTGTATTCATATCTTCGGGACCCTATGAAATATCGAATATGAAACATATTAAGCATTTTTTTAAATAATTTATTTTATACAATGAAACTGTTTTTATATAGATACAAAGTTATAAATAAGTTAATGTAAACTAGGTAACAAATAGATGCCAAAGAGAAGCATCCTCATTTGCGACATTATGGCAATACTGATTTGCTGAGCGAAATACGAACCAGCCTTTTGCTTACAGGCGGTATAAAAGAGTTAATATTCTGCGAAAAACCCTTTGCCGATGTACCCCACGAACGTCACGTTTTTTTTAAAATATGTACAATGTTTATTGAAATCCGTTGATCCATACAAATACAACTTAAAATTGATAAAAATAATACATTAAAAAAAATGGGATTACCGCAAAGCACTCTACGTAAATGGAAATTATGCTATATGAACATGATAAAGAGAGTAAGAAGGATGCGTTTGCGCAAGGGTATGTTCGACTTGCGGGTGTGGAGCGGCATGGAGGGCAGCGAGAAGACGCCTGGAAAAGCGCCTGACAGGGGCAAGGAGCAAATGCAGAGACTCGCTAAGCTGGTGAAGAAACATCGCAATGGACATATGCCTAAGGTACGTGTATTTGTCTATTGCTCGGGGTTTTGGTGGGAGAGTGTTATCCCCCTGGCACAGAAACAAATTGGCCCAGTAGTTTTATGTTAATACCGAACAGACAAGATATTTAAAAAAAGCTCGTATTCTCCATCGTTTATATAGTCTATTCAAGTTGTTTTTTTTTTAAGTTTCAATGTTTAGACACGGTATGTTTAGAATTTTACTACATTATTTAGATTTCTCTGGAAATGTGTTCCTCTTTTTTGCCATAAATTAATATATATATATATATATATATATATATATATATATATATATATATTAATTTATGTGTGTGTGTATATATATATATATATATATCAAATTGACATTCTGGTTTAAATATATGTGAAAGTGGGTGGTTGATAAAAATTTGCTCGTTGTGAATAAACCAGATCTTCTTTACAATTAACACTTTTATCTTCTTCGAATAAATACACCTTAGAAAAGCACCTTAAAACAACTTTGTCGTCTACGCACCCTACCACCCTTCGCTTTCGACCAACGACTCTCAGCTCTGTTCACTCCAAATCAATCAAACCTTTTATCGATTATTCACCTCATTCGATCTACATACACTTACGTGCCGTTGCACATCAAACATTCTTAACATTCCCACATATAAAGTTTGGGTGTGCGATTTTTCAGGTAGACTGGCTGGACCGGTTGACGTTTAGGGAAATCGAAATGATAAATGAGAAGGAAAAGCGCAGTTCGGACTACATGTACTTGATGATCGAGTTCCCGACCGTGCAGATCGATGGCATCAATGTAAGTATTTCGAAAGCAATAATTTTGCAAATGACGGTACTTCAATTTATGCGACTTGAGGTGAACCACTAGAGTGGTCTGACTTCGCTGGCTGTCTGGATATTACATCAGCTTTTTACATAAGAAACTATGGCTGCAGATAGAAAACATTGGTGCACTTGAAACACAATTAAAACTAAATAATTAAAATAAACTAGTTGGCGGTTGGCTAAATAAAACTTTAGCAATACACGTTGACATTCGACATCTTTGTCATTTGTCATCCGTGATCGTAAACGTCGTAATAAGAAAAATCAAATAATAGCGAATTCAAAACCGTTAAAACGTAGTTTTTAACCGAATCCCAATTTCCATTCCTCTGTATTTATTGTGAAAAAATAAATCATTCCGTTCACCGTATATGTACACCGATTATTCTGAGATTTACGTGATTCTTCTTTAGTTTGATGCGGAATAGTTGCCATTTGGTCTCCTAAAAATTTAACATAGTTTGGCCCAGTAGCATTCATTTTACGATTATTTTTTGTTACCATTTCTTGGGACCTATATTTTCTAAGGCGCGCGGCATCTTTCGTAGGCCTACCCATAGCTAGACACTAAAAAGTAACAAATAAAAAAAATCTTCGTTTAAAAAAACCGACTTCAAAAACTAAAAAGTATAAGTTATTTCTAAAGCTATTATAATATATAATTATAATATCTTATTTTTATTATATATTATCTAAAACATCTTGAAGTCGGTGCAAAGTAAAACATAAAAATTGCTATAATTTGAAAATGACTAAGCACCGATTTTAAGATGTTGTAAATATATTTTAAAAATAAGATATTATAATTATATATTATAATAGCTTTAGAAATAAGTTATTTTATACTTTTTAGTTTAATTGTGTGAAGATAATGTTAAGATTGATCGTAACATGTGTCGACACCCCCATTATTGAGGACACAGTATATTGCAGCATGCAGTGGTCTACTACGAGCAAGACGGCGACGAGATGTACCAGTTCCGCGCGCAGGCCGAGATAGTCACGGTGCCAGACTACGAGATTTTACAGGTACTAATATTTTAATTACCTGGACGAAAATGACAGATAGTTCGACCTTTTTCCTTTTTAACAGACTTCAAAAAGGAGGGTCTGTACACCTGATACGCTGAGTTTTATGATCAGATTTATATGATTCTTTTTTAGTTTTACATAGTTTCGTCTAGTAATTTTCATTTTAGGAACATTTTTTTATTAAAATTTTATAATAGGACAATATGCTGTTCTCCGCAATAACTAGAAACGTATTCCAATAAAAGAGTGTTATTTTCATAAAAGGATTACAATGAGTTCAAATGCCTTTAGGTAATAAAATGAGCTTTTACAGATTTGTATGTGGAATTTATGTTTGTCAGGGCCTAAGTTGTAACAATAATGTTGATTGTAAATTAGGTTTTTTTTATAACGGTAAGTATTTCAGACACAAATGTTTTTTGTTAATGAGTTAATATTGTTACGTGCGAGCGGGGGTTTGCATTTATGAATTGGAAGAAAACACCAGTTTTTAACTAAACGCTTTTATTGACTTACACAGCTGCACGTAGTACCTCTCTGCAGGGGTGCCCCTATACACACGACCAACGATGCACAGTCCCGACGATAAGTTGTCACACCCTCAATACCGTCGCCGATATTGCGCGGACCACCTCCAATATTATCGCGTGTAGGTCGCTTTTGGTTCCTCTCTCAAACTACGCTACACACCTCCTTCACGTAACTGTCCACCAAACTTGTCAATAAATTCACCGCTTTACTCGTTCACTGTCTTCTATTAAACTCCTCTTCCAACTCTTCCGTATCGCACTCGTTGCTTCACCGTCTTGAACTCACCTCAATACTAATCGGTCCGGTAGGCGCGCCTTACGCTGTTTATATACCCGGAAGAATTTTCTGAAACCCATCTATTTATCTCTATCTTTCGTTCATCGTCTGTCCCTTTCTAAATATATCCGTCCTTGTCTTTTCCTTCTAGAATGTTCTAGTTTTGTTTTCTATGAGTTGTAAAAGTAACTAGACTGTCCGCCGCCAGGAGAACCTGGTGGAGGGCAAGCAGCACCGGCTGGCGCGGTCGCTGCGCTCGGGCGTGTGGGGCCGCGAGGCGAAGCCCACGGCCGCGCAGCGCGACGCGCTCGCCGCGCTCGTGGCGCGCGCGCCCGCGCAGCCGCTCGCCGCGCACGACCAGGACCTGCTCTGGAAGTTCAGGTGCCGCACGCACTCGCTCACTCCTTCGCTCCGTTTAACGACAACTCTATATAACGCCATAAAATACACGGTCCCTTTAGGGTTGTTGACGACAGAATCTGTTGGATGAACGGCCCACTCGGTGCTGCCTGTAAAGTGAAATAATATAAGAAAATTATAAATAATATAAAAATATACATTATAAACAATTTAAAGATCATATAATGTAAGATATCAGTATTGACCTGTGTGTCTTTTTTAATAAATAATTGCCAATTGGTTGCCTAAAGGGAGTGGAATGCACGAACTTCATTCGCGATTGACCGGAGTGAGTTGCCCGCGACCACCGACCGTGCATATACGTGCTCTGCTTTTCTTTTCTTTCAAAGCAATCAACGGCTAACTTTTCAAACCCTTAAAACCTTGTTTTAATATTATTCTCCTTTGCACAATTGGACGCTATATCTATTACAAGGGTCGTTATATAGAGTTTACACTGTTTATTATGATAAGACTTATTGAAGCTTACGAATAAACCATTATACATTTAAATAATGAATATGCGTTCACCCCGATGAGGCTAGAACTCGGCATTAACGGTGCAACAAGGGCTGACGCAGGCCTGATTTTCAGTTGCAGCTGTTGTCAAAATGAATGACTTAAACAAAAGTTTTCATCATCATCAAGTCAAAAGGATGGCGCTGCCGTCGCGTGAATTTTGTGCCTTCGTTGCAATTCACTAAGAAACATTTTGATAGTTTTGGCAACGCGAACAAGGTTTCGATGGCACATGCTAGTCATCTCATGTGGGTATTATTTTCAGGTTTTATCTGTCGTCACACCGTCGCGCCCTAACAAAGTTCCTGGAATGCGTCAATTGGAACCGACCTGGTACGTTAATTAATTATTTTATCATAAAAAGTTATTCACAGTTATGGATATATTATATTTTCCACCTAAATGGTTAAAGCCGGTTGTTTTTTTTTAGTTTATCGTTCAATATGCTTACATTCATGTACATTAAAACACATTTGATTGTGGGACAGAAACCTCAGGGGCTTGGCTCCATGGGGCCAATTGTATTTTTTGCCGTCTCTTCCATTATAGGGTAAAATGAAGATTATTGTTTTTCTTCCTATTTCTTCCTTTTTGTTTCTCATTTCTATTTTACTTAAACGAAATACACACATTTCCTGTTATTACTATTTATTTACGCATTTTCTTTTTAAAGAATACCTTAGACTAGTAACAAACATTTTATTTTCTATGTGTTATTTTCTACTTTTTCAAACTTTAGGTTTACATATAATCATTATATGTTACTAACGTTTCTTGTTGACCCGTTTTTATAATTTTTACTGTGAAAGCCAGGTAATCCTCGCACAACTTATTACCCATTAGCTCATGAACGTTGCCTTGCGTAATAAAATATTACGTGTACGCAATTCGCTTTTAAATTAAATAGTGATTATCTTTCAGGTGAAGTGCGGCAAGCGTTGGCGATGATGAAGCAGTGGGCGCCGATGGACGTCGAAGACGCCCTTGAACTTCTCACACCCAAATTCACGCATCCCGCTGTTAGGAGGTAAGACACTTGCATATAAGTATACAGTGTAAACTCCATGTAACGTCACTCGATTTAACGACAAACTCCCTTAAGGGTCGAAATCACTTGGCTTTGGTTGGTTTAGCTTCTCTTCCATACAATGATATACTCTATATAGCATTAAACCCACTCTCAACAAGGACATCAATTAAGTAATAAAAAGTAGCTTATAAGTTTCCAAAATTAGTAAAAGCTGCGCAGCTGAGTACGTTCTTTTATCGCTTTATTATCCTAGCCCGTAATAAACTCGACTGTTGGCATCATGCATACCGAAATTTCAAAGAAATTCTTAAACCGTAATTTCTAAATACTTCCTTTATTACCAAGGTGCCTCAATATCGCCAGATATTAATAAAGTAAGTAAAAAAATATGGTATCTGTAGTAAAAGACGTTAGTAATAAATAACAGACTTTTCTCCATTTAACGACAACTCTCTATAACGCCATAAAATGCACAGTCCCTTCGGTGTCGGTATATAGAGTGTACACTGTATTTCTATTCCGCAAAATTCAAATCCACTCCAAGCCGAACCTATTTTATTAGCAAATATGAAATATAAATAATGTAATATAACATGATTTTGATACGTTATACAATTTTAGATATTTCCAGAAATGAGAAACAAAAAATTGCTTCTTGTTCTCCATCGTTCATCAAATGTATTCCAGTTGTTTAGTTAAATGATTTAAACGTACAGACACGGCGTTGAACAATTTTATAATATTTATATATATGTCGGAGGGAAGCTTTAATTGGACGTATTGTTGACTGGATGTATAACGCACAATATCATTTGTTTACATTTTATTTACTTCTGAAATTCTTAATTTAATTTAATTTGATTTATTAAATGTTTCTATAACTTAAAGATCGTTCTAACCTAATAAAAGTTATGAATATTGTAATTTAATAAACGACCAATCAGAGCAGAGCATATGGCGGAGCGGGGTCAAGGACGCCCTCTATACTTTGGTAGTATATACTTCGGTAGACTGAGGAGTTTTTGTGGGATATTTGGTTGATGGCAATAGGTCGAGTTGGACCATGGAGTATTTTAAAGAAAGTGTTAAGTTAAGAAGTATGAGCGGTGCCCTGAACCCGCTGCTCGGTCTAAACTATGTTAAAATGTCTTTTAAATCTAAATTAAAAATGTATAAACCGTGAGATGGGGAGATGTCGTGAGAATGAGGCCGTTCTGCGACATATATATAAAAGAAAGTCGTGTTAGTTACACTATTTATAACTCAAGATCGGCTGTACCAATTTGGCTGAAAATTGGTGGGGGAGGTAGCTTAGAACCAGGAGATGGACATAGGAATTTTCATTTCCCGTTGGAATCGGTAGGTGGCGCTGAGATCGGGTTCTAGAATCCTTCAAATTACCTGGAACGATTTTGGTGATTTTTTTTTTGTGTGTTTCAGTGGGTCCCCTCATGGTTTAAATCCACAATTGGAACCGGTAGGTGGTGCTAGGATCGAGGCCGCTAGTTATAGATATAGATATATAGATAAAACTATCTTGTGAGATCTCTTTTACACAGGAAATTGGGATAAACGTAACTTTTTTTAAGGGTCACACGTTAAGGCGGACGGTGGGTTTCGATGAGGTGTGACAAGTGGTGGGAGGGGTCCTAAATATCGTGACCTCATATTTCGAAATCATATTATATATTCAAGGTTTAAAACACAAAATTCGAACCATTAACGATAAACTTGACAAATATCCAACTCTATCTATATTATGAGAATAGTGTTTAAATTTAAGACGTGGGTGGATGAAGGTGATATGTCGCATATTCGGTTTTTTGCTTTTTTCCGTAGATGAAGGTTATAGGTCGATACCACATGACTACAGACTTTAGACCATAGATATAAGGCATAATAAAAAAATAAATAGTTGAAAAAGGTGTTAAGTTCAGTACAGTTTAAAACAAAACTTTTATCTCGATTTACTCAGAATTGGAATTATGCGACTTATCACATTCATCCACTTATGTCTTCAATTATTAAAAAAATATTTAAATGAAAATAAAACTAATTACGAATGTGCTTAATTTCTTGATGTAAAATTACAAAGTATGTGACGTCACACTAAGGAGGGAGGAGTCTCACGAGCTTGACCAGCTGTGACGAGGACGTGGGAGGGGTCAAAAAATCATGAAATCCGTGTGACGTCACTTGTGGATGGGTTAAAAGGATTTGATACTTTATTATAGGTATGCAATATCGAGACTGAAGCAAGCGCCGGACGACGACCTGCTCTTGTATTTGTTACAACTAGTACAGGCATTGAAATATGAAGACTACAACGAAATACATGAAGGTAGATGACCACCATTTTGTATTGTATAGAGTAGGGGTCACCAAATGGCGGACCGGCAACCCATTTTGTGCGGATCGTGAAAAAAATGTAATTTTTCTCATTGTCCTGTAAAAAATACCTTTGTAATTTCCGTGATTACATTTGTTTAATTTTTTCTTATAAAATGTGCGGCCCGCGATGGCCACTTCATTTCTTAAAACGGACCACGAGAGAAATTGATTGGTGACCCCTGGTATAGAGGAATGCAATTTTTTTTTATTAAAGATTAATACATAATCCAATGAAATTGTTTCATTTTTGAAGATTGAATGTATTTATGCCCAGTATCGAAAGTATCTATATAAATAATTTATTTTTATTTGCACATTAAACACAATGTCATAAATAAGACTACTATTAAGTCACTAATAAGAAATGTATTAATTTGTTTTCAGAGTACACTCGCATAAGTGGCAAGGATATGCCAGTGTATTCGGATTCTGAAGGGAGGCTGGTCCAAAGTGGTCATAGAGGAAGCCAGGCCAGCTTGCTTTCAACCTCGGGTAAATGATTTTTTTTAATTTGCCACATGCGAAAATTAAATATAGCCTATGTTACTCAGGGATAATGTATCATTCCAATGGTGAGAGAGTCTTTAAAACCGGTCCAACTGTTTTTGAATGTATTCATTACTGTAGTGTGTGTATATTATAATAATATACAAGTATCGGTCTCGAGAGCATTACGTCATTGAGGCACAGTGGGAGGGGATATCAATTGAGTAGGGAGGCTCAATCAGTGCTCAGTAGCGATGGGCGTTTTCGTTAAATTTTGTCATCCGATGCGCATCGTTAATTATAAACCGCATCCGATGCCGGCATCGTTATTTCTGGCATCGATACGATTTGCCAAAATTAGTTGCCGGCTAAAGTATCTGCAACTCTGCGTATGACATTGGATGCCTGTTGTCTAGTAGTTATGTAAATTATTTAGATACGATATTCAACATTACGACTACTACTGGTATATTGTTTTAAAAGTGTGGAAGTTAAAAATAAAGTAAATAAAAAAAAATAAGTTAATTAATATTAGTCTTTATTTTTAACAAAATTAGAGTTTACATTAAGAAAAACCAATTTCTCTAATTTGGAACTTATAAGACGAGTTCTTCGTTCATTCAAAATATGGCTTTGGAGAATATCTGTTCGCATGGCACAGAAGTTATAATAATACTGCACCTCGAACGGTATATTTCTGCGAACGCCGAGTATATTTTGGAATGACGAAGCCACCATTCAGTGGGATTGTTAAAAAATACATGAGATACTTTACAAAATAAATAAGTACCTATATTATTATAAAATTTTCTAACAGTTACGCACGCTCCTAGTGTTGATTATTAAATTATTTGCCTTGGTGGTTGTGCACCGATCGTACCGAGAGCACCCGAGAGTTAGCGAGCGAGCGATACGTCGAGTCTTCGGTTTGTCATCGTTGCGTTTTGCGTGGCGTGGTCAACGGTGCCTCTCGCTCGCTGGCATTCGGTGAAGCTCGCATCGGATATTGCGGGCATCCGTTTTTCAATATATCGGCATCGGATGCCGGCATCGTCTACTGGCATCGCTGCTCAAAAACGTTTTTACAAAAACGACCATCTCTAGTGCTCAGTCAATAACCAACCGCGGATGCAGCTGTACGTGTGATAATGCGTAGACGAGCTGGTGACATCTATATTAGTGTTGAAGAGCAAAGACTACAATTACAAACATACAAATCTTTCCTCTTTATATTAGTATAAATTTAGATAATATACTTTTTGGCTGTTCCATAGTCATTTTGACTGAAATAGAATTCGTAAATTTTTGTCGTGTCTCTCCATCTTGTACATAAATACATGCATAACTTCACGCCAGGTCCCTTGCGGGGTAGGCACGAACAATAGAGTACCATTCAGGCTTATTCTTACACACCTCGCTTGCTTCTTTAACATTCATAGCTCTTGTCATACACGTTCGTCTGTTCTTAAGGCTCCTGACATCACCTTCTGCTAGTACATGGTCAACTTTGTGAGTTACAACAATTTTCTTCGGAAATTAGTGGGTCTCTATAGATGAAAGTTGAAAGGGAGGTGCAATCTTTATATAGCGCTAAACAAATTAAGAACAACAACGGACTGGTGGCTGGTTACAATTTTACTGGGCGAAGAGATTTCTTAGTATTTTTCCTCCATCGTGATACGTGAGATTCTCTCGCAGTGCTGACCACGAGCGAGATGACCGCCTCGGTGGGCAGCCGCCGCTCGACTGAGCCCGAGGTGGAGGAGTCCGCCGTCGCCGCCGACGAGGCCGTCACCAGCGCCATCAGCGCCACCAACGCGGACACCAGTAACGCATACAGGTGAGAGTAGACCGAACGCCTAAATAGGCCTCTCGCCCGAGGTTAGCATTTTCATTTTGAATATGAGGAAATTAAATGAGAATTGATTATTTAAACAAACCACCACCTCTCTAATAATCTAAATCTGATGAAACGTCATTACGTATGATCATATGTAATGTCAACTCATTTTTTACTCTATGGCATTCTACCAGCCAGTGTTTTTGCGTCACAGATGAAAGTAAATATTTAGCTCTTTATGTAAATTAAATAAAAATGTAGTGAAAAGTAGTTTACTTTCTTTTTTTATTACAATTCATGCTGCGATTTAACAGTGTAGGTAGAAGGAAGAAGTTGAGACATAAGTCGCATGTATTATCTATGGTTCCTTTAGTTTTCTAAATTTCTTGACAACAGGTAGAATCGTTTCCCAGAGGGACGAAAAGTGCTGTTTTCATCCCTGTGATCAGGCAACTCCAAACGTACTTTCATAATATGCCAAATAAGAGTCTGAAATCTCTAGTAAACCAATCACTCTTTTTTGAGAAATCAGCATATTTCAAACAATATTATCAACAAAATACGTGAACCGAAAGCTCTCTGGACAAATTTTAAAAATGTTATTTTGCCAAAAAATTATGTAGATCTTCCTCCACACTTTAACAATGCTAATATCATTAATAATCATTTTTTAAACATACCAGGCACAGATGAAGTTAGTTTCTCTTCTATAACTTATTATGTATTTCATAGTTTTAGTGACGCAATGTTTGATTTAGAACCAATCGATTTAAAAATTCTTCAAAAAACATTTAAAAGTCTGAAATCGAATGCAGTTGGTAGCGATGACATAAGTTTGAATATGCTTTTAATGACGTTTCCTCACAGTATAAATTTAATACTATCTATAAATACTTCGATCTGCACGTCCACATTTCCGGATATGTGGAAGCGTGCTATTGTTCGCCCTCTACCTAAAATGTCGAACCCATGTGAGCTTAAAGATTTAAGACCCATTAGCATTTTACCGTGCATGTCTAAAATTATGGAGAAAATAGTAAGTTTTCAGGTAACTAAGTTCCTTGAAGAGAATCGCATTCTCCCTGAAGCCCAGTCGGGGCTTAGGATAGGGCGCAGTACGTCAACTGCACTATTAGATGTAATTGATAATATACTCGTCGCGCAGGATAATGGGTTTTGTACGTTATTAGTTTTATTAGACTTTTCAAGGGCTTTCGACTCGATCAATATTAATCGGTTACTTTCAAAGCTGAGTTACTATGGATTCAAAGCAAAAATTGTTAAATGGTTTCAAAGTTTTCTTACTAGCCGATACCAGCAAGTTAAGCACAATAATATTGATGGTAGCTCACAGCTCTCTGAAAATTTGCCAATCAAAAGAGGCGTTCCGCAAGGATCAATATTAGGGCCAATTCTCTTTATCCTGTATACCGCAGACTTGCAACACAAATCAGACATTGTAAAGTTCATTTTTACGCCGATGACACACAAATATATATTTCATTTAAACCATCCGACATAAATAATGCGATAAACAAAATAAACGAAGATCTCTATAGAATAACTCAATGGTCTGAATCTAACTCCTTACTTCTTAACCCTGTTAAAACTAAATATATTCTTTTTGGTTCCAAACATCAACTCAATACTCTTCACCCATCAGCAAAAGTAATGCTCATGGGTAAACCAGTAGAACAAGTTTATGTAGCTCGGAACTTAGGGTTGTATGTAGATTGCGATTTAAAGTTTGAGAAACACATTGCTAAGTCAGTAAGAACTTGCTTCTATAAGTTAAAATTTTTATACCGTATAAGACCTTTTATAAATGAAGCATTACGCATTCAACTAGTGGAATCTCTTGTTTTATCACATCTAAATTACGCAGATGTAATTTTTGGCTTTCGGCTTCTTGCTAAAACAAGCGTCTCATTCAAAGAGTACAGAATGCTTGTGTACGGTTTTGTTTCAAAGTTCCCTTAAGAGGTCACGTTACACCATTCCTAAATTCTATTTTAAAAATGAGACATCGTCAAAAGTTACATTTAGCTTGCTTGCTGTTTGGTGTTATAAATAATAAAACACCTTTATATCTCTACGAAAAGCTATCTTGGATGTCAACAAGAAGGTCACTCGGTTGTAGGCAAGGCTCGGTGCAGCTCGCTACTCAGCAGCATTGTTCGGCTGCCTTCAGGGGCAGTTTTTGTTACGCTGCATCGAAATGCTGGAATAACATACCGCCGCCGATAAGGAACCTGCAATCTGTCTTTGGGTTTCGAACAAACTTAAAAAAAAATTATTTGACCATCAATTTCGCCAGAGAGACCTTAAATACGACACAAGTATTTTATAGTACCTATTATAATACTCGTATATCAATTAATATGCTGTATTTAACCTTTGCCAATTTATCATTTCTGCCTTGTTCGTCACTTCTGTCCGTTGTTTTTTGTTTTTTATTATTTGTTATTATAAGAGTGTTCATATACTAATCATTTTGCATAATTTTATAACGAATGTTTATTGTTTTAATTTGCTTTGTGAAGCCAAGCCGTGGCATCACTGGGAGGTACTTGCGGAAGATCAGCGCTAGTTGTGAAACTAGCATTATGCTGAGCCTTTTTAAGACATTACAATTAATTGTAATATAATTATATTTTCATGTAAGACTTTCTGTATCTTGTCCTAAATAAATACTTTTTCTTTCTTTCTTTTAAAATAGTAGATTGTTACACTAGAGGTGAAAGTAACCTATTTAGGCACGAGATGGTATGGCGCGCGGGCGTAGCATGCGCGCTAATAATTCGAGTGACTAAATAGGTTTTCATCCCTGTGATCAGACAACTCCAAGCGTACTTTCAGCACATGAGAAATGAAAAATATATGTCCATCAGTGACTCGTCAGACCCGAGCGAGGAGCGCATGAGCCTGGCTTCGTTCCTGACCTCGCGGGCGTGCAGCAACAGCGTGGTCGGCAACTACCTGTACTGGTACCTGCTGATCGAGTGCGAGGACCAGGAGGGCGCCAGGGACCTTGCCGCGAGGAACATGTACCTCGACGTCATGAGGACCTTCAGCCACAGGCTGGCCAAAGGTGTGTGTGGCCCGACGTGCTTTTCGTGTTGTATGAGTTCAGCAGACCCACCTGATTGAAAGCGGCTACCGTCGCCTATAGACATTTGACACGTGCTGGCTCTCGCTAAAGGGAGACTGATGTCGGAACACTACTCAAGGTTCTTACGCATACGTTAGACTAGGGGTGGTAGCCATCCAGCCGGGTAAATAGTCTACCATCTGGCTGTGGGTTGTTTTATCGCCTCTTACGAAAGACTGCTCGGTCACAGGAAATTTTAGTACTAATTTGTATACATACTATAGATGGGTAACTCGCCTTTTAAAGGGTCCACCAAATGGCCGGTCTCTATTCTATGCGACCTTTCATTTGTCTTACTATCGTTTAAAATAACATAAGCATCATGATAGAGCAAGTGAATGAACAGAAAAACATAGGAACATTTGTGACACCATTAGATTATAATCTACCTCGCGAGATTGTAAACTGTCAAATTATTGTGAACCATAACATACTGCTTACAATTTAACGTGTAATTTTTCGATAGGTTATAATCTATCGACGTGAAATCGTCATATTGTGAAATGCCATGCGATAAAACGCACTTCGAGCGCTGATTGGTCCGTCTTACGGTAGATCGCTGTGTCCATAGTTAGAAATGTAACAAAGGTGTCAGTGAAATAAACGAAATATACTTTTCAAATTATGTAACAAAGTACGGATGTATATGGGAAAAAGAAAAGTACTTATTTGCTAGGAAAGCGACGATACAAGGATGCAGAAATATTTAGACGCACATTTTTTATTGATAAGATGCAATATATTGTACATCGCGTTTCCATGAGGCCGGCAACTCAGCTTCATGTTGTGTTGGAGTTTCCTCCAGCACAGGGCTGACTTTCAGTGCCGACCCCGCCTCATTGATATATAAAACTATTTTATTTGTTTATTTATGTATAGCCTTAATTTTTGTATTAATTTGAAACAGGCAACACCGATCACCAGCGCACGCGCAACTTTCTCACCCGCCAACAGGTGTTCATAGACAAGCTGGTGAAGCTGGTGAAGACGGTCGCCCGCGAGAGTGGGAATCGCAACAAGAAGGCCGAGCGCCTCCAGCAGCTGCTCGCCGACCCGGACTCCTTCAAGTTCAACTTCGCAAACTTCGAGCCCATGCCCTTCCCGCTGGACCCCAGCGTCACCATCAAGGGGATAGTGGCGAAGAAGGCCAGCCTGTTCAAGTCGGCCCTCATGCCCTCCAAACTCACCTTCCTCACGACAGAGGGCGTCGAGTACGAGGCCATCTTCAAGCACGGCGACGATCTGCGCCAGGACCAGCTCATCTTGCAGATGATCACGTTGATGGACAAGTTGCTGAGGAGGGAGAATCTGGATCTCAAGTTGACCCCGTACAAGGTAGCATTTTTATTTATTTAATTGCCTATAGTACTGAATAGAATAGAATATATTGATTGCATAATGCATGTATAGAGGTGTGTGAGAGAATTGACTAAAATGATCGAATCGACTAAAATTACCTAATCTACCAAAATGATCGAATCAACCAAAATGACTGAATCAACTAAAATTACCAAATCAATCAACATTACCAAATCGACCAAAATTAACAAATTGACTAAAATGACCGAATCGACTAAAATTACCTAATCTACCAAAATGATTGAATCAACCAAAATGACTGAATCAACTAAAATTACCAAATCAATCAACATTACCAAATCGACCAAAATTAACAAATTGGCTAAAATGACCGAATCGACTAAAATTACCTAATCTACCAAAATGATTGAATCAACCAAAATGACCAAATCAACCAAAATTACCAAAATGACCAGTGGCCAAAATAACACATTTTTCAGCCGCTTTTAGATCTCGCTATCTTACTCCATAAACATACATATATACTGTCATGCCAGTTTCCTATCAGGGTAGGCAGAGACGAGGGTGTCAAACACTTTTCGCTTCATCAACTTTGATTAATCTCCTCACACTTGCTATCCTACTCAATGTAACCCCTGCTAATTCTCTTATGTCGTCTCCCCCACCTTCTGTGTCGCCGTTTCCTCTTTGTGACACCAAAGGTGCCACCAATGTGCTGCCACTCTCCAAAGGGAGACTGGAACCTGGTCACCAATGCCGGAACAGAATTCAAAGGTTGTTATGGCGGTATACCCTAGACCAGGGGTGGTAGCCACCCAGACGGGTAAATACCCTACCACCTTGCTTAAATAAGGCTTACTATCTATTGCAATACTTTCTTACTATACTAGTCTATTAGTTATAACATTTGTGTACATATAGGACGAGTTCCGTTAGTAGCTCACAACGCCCAAAACGCTCCGTCAGTCGTCCCGTAAGGCGACCGCCGGCGTTATGGTCGTGGCGAAAACGTCACTAATCACGTCATCATTATCGATCACACAGCGCTTACAACGACCCATGTCAAGAGCTGAGTCGAAGTGGTCGTTGACCAGAGAGCATTAATTTTCTCTATAGATTGACATTGAATACGGCGGGATTTTCAAATCAGCCAATTATATTAGTGTATTTCTTTATTTATTTAGGTTTATGGCTTGGCAGCTAGGTCTTTAAGCCAGATCATAGTTTACAGTATAGTTTCTTCATTTTCTTGTGCCTATGTGTAGCACAGTTGAACTGTAGGCTATCAGCTGGTGCTATTCAACGGAGTTCTTGTGAGAACTCAAAAGGCCACATTTGGCTATACAGTTCTCATAAAACACAATAATTACTCAAAAACTATCAATAACCTACAACTATTGTTCATTTTAGAGTGATTCTACACATTTTTAGAAAATAAAACTGCACAGCACAGCATCTTCTTTCAGTTCCCGCCAAAAACTCCGTCGTTAATGACATCAACGCCCCATAATCCGTTCCACCTGGAGTTTATGATTGTAACGCCCGCAAGCAAGTGGAACGGGGCATATAGCGATCGTGAGCCTCTTGTGGAACGTAGCCATAGTGACACCTTTTATTATTAGGTGTTGGCAACGAGTTCGAAGCACGGCTTCCTCCAGTTCGTGGAGTCAGTGACGGTGGCCGAAGCCCTGGCCACGGAGGGCAGCATCCAGAACTTCTTCCGCAAGCACAACCCTTGCGAGGGCGCCCCCTACGGAATCAAGCCTGAGACCATGGACACGTATATTCGCAGCTGCGCCGGCTATTGCGTCATCACCTATTTGCTTGGTAAGTGGAGGGAGTTCAGATAACCAGGAACGGAGAAGTCGTGAGAGGCGACAAAAGAACCCACAGCCAGGTGGCAGGGTATTTCCCCGATTGGATGGCTACCACTTCTAGTCTAGAGTATGCCGCAATAACAACCTTGAGTTGTGTTCTGGAATTGGTGATCAGGTTCAAGTCTCCCGTAAGAGAGCAGCAGCGCATTTGTTTTTTGCAAATTTGGTGTTGCAAACGTCCATAAGCGATGGTAATCGCTTTCCATCAAGTGGGCCGTCTACCTGTCTGATAAACTCCTGCAATAAAATTTTTAAAAAAATATCTCGATAGTTGAGCAGCTATTGTATCTACGGTTGGGTCAAATGTGATTTCAACCGAATACGAACTTCGGCCAAACGTTCAGTTTAAAGACAAAAATCCTTCAGACTTGGGTTTGCTTTCGCCACGAATTTTTGGTTTCTTTGCACCATAACTTGCCTCTAGTAAATTTTAAGTATAACTAGATGGACAAAAGAATAGTACTTAGACGTTTGTTTGCAAAAAAATCAACAATTCATAATTTTAAATTCATAATATGTTATTCGTAAAAAGTGATTTCAATCGAAATTAAATTTGTAATTGTTGATGTTCCTTAGACGTGTTTTTTTTAAATCACATTTTGCATTATAATCAAGCAGTAGCACTACTTACTGATTTTTCTTAGAGGAATAATGTTTATTTTATTATTGTTTTAATTTGACGTCTTTTTAATTAGGCAAAGACCCATTTAAGGACTAAGTTTTTTATCGCACTGCATGTTATTTACATGTTCCTAACTAGAATAAATGACCATGAACATACTATGGTTATGGTAGATATGACTTCTATTAATTTCAGTCGAAATAGTTAAACGAAATTTTGGCCGAATGCCGTGGTTCGACTCAAGCTTCCGAAATTCGGTCGAACCGAATGTAAGAGGAATTTCGGCCCATCCCTAATTGTATCCTATGCTGATATGAGTGAATCGATTTGGTTGACAGGCTGGAGAGTGGAATGTCGTGAAAGACTTCAATGACATTGTATGATTCGAGTTTAAGGTTATACACATCACTCTGGTTGATTAATCTGAAGATATATACAGAGATAGACAGAAACGGAATGTCTAACAGTGTTCCGGCATTAGTAGCCAGATTCCAGTCTCCGCTTAAAGAGTGTTGCATTGCAAATCTCCGTAGGCGACGGTAACCGCTCTTGAATTATAGGCGTTGGCGATCGTCACCTCGACAACTTGCTGCTGACGAAGTCCGGAGCTCTGTTCCACATCGACTTCGGCTATATCCTGGGCCGGGACCCGAAGCCGCTGCCTCCCCCGATGAAGCTGAGCAAGGAGATGGTCGAGGCCATGGGCGGGATCCACTCGGAACACTACCACGAGTTCAGGAAACAGTGCTACACGGCCTTCTTGCATCTGAGAAGGTGGGTACATAGTATTTTCTTACGTTCTCAAGACTAGTACAAGTTATAAAAGTTTATATAACTAGTATATTAATAATATAATATAAATAAAATAACGGTTTTCAGCGCGTTATTTTACTTGATTTTTATTCCGAAGTTTCGGCCACTTATCAATAGCAGTTAACACGGAAGACAGACAGCAAGTCTCAATGAGTAATGTTTGAGTTTTTATTTAGCCTACCGCCGACTAGTTCGTTTTAATTAATATAAGACAACTATAGGTTGCCAGGTGGTAGGGTATTTGCCCGACTGGATGGCTACCACCGCTGGTCTAGCGTACGCCACCATAACAACTTTGAGCTGTGTACCGGTTTCTCCTTCAAGGCCGGCAGCACCTCTGGCATAGCTGATGTCCTTAGGCGACGGTAACCACTTTCCATCACAGTTGGGTCATCAGTCTGACTGCTGTGCTTAAGCAATAAAAGAAACCCCAGATTAAGCAAATTACGCTTGTGGTATTGGTGATATACAACGAACTACGTTGAGGTTGATCCCAGACACCCAGACCGTAGTAAATAACAGAAAATTCGTTTGCATTGGAGTGTGTGCTTTGATGACCAAATTTTGTCTGTAAGTTTATTTTGTATAAATAAATAAATATAAATAATTGTTAGACAAACACGCATGGTCATATTCATAGATAGTTACGAGTAAGTTTGAGCCCTTCTTTCTTTTTCTTCTTCCCCTTTTTCTTCTTGATTCTTAAAGAAGTGTTCAAACTTACTCTTAACTCTCTATGAATAGGACCGATATTGTATATCCCCAAATTAAGCAAGTTACTCTTTATGTTATGGGTGTAATACAACGGGCTACTCTGAGGCCGATCCCAGACACCCAGACCGTAGTAAATAACGGGGAAAATTCTTTTGCGTTGGGGTGAGGTAGTCCAACTAAGGCTTGACCCGCTCAACCAGAGGCCCGTGTATTGCTCTTTCTCTCTCTCTTTGTTCACCATATCCTGATTAATTGGGGTCGGCACAATGTCTTTTCCCTCCACACTCCTCTATTCTGAGATACATCTTCTGTCGCACCACAAACCATCATACCATCCTTCACGCAATCCATCCATCTTGTAGTTTAGCATTGCGTGCCCGCGTATTACTGTATGATGAATAATGATGCAAGTCCAAATTGCAGACACGCGAACCTGATGCTGAACTTGTTCTCGCTGATGGTGGACGCCTCCGTGCCGGACATAGCCCTGGAGCCGGACAAGGCCGTCAAAAAGGTGCAGGACAAGTTCAGGTGAGACTTTTGCCAAACTAATTAGTTATAAAATGGTCATTTATGACCGACTTCTGTATTTAACCGACCGTTCGTTTGCCTTACTATAGGTTATTTACAAAATAGCCAATTATAGCCACGGCTATATTGTCATACATTTAGCCAATGTCTTCATCGTTTAATGGTTGCCGTATAAAACCGACAACTGAAGACTGTCGCTTTGCGAGTAATGTATGTATCCATTAACCACAAAGCCATCAACTGGTTTTTTTAGCTGGCTAATGAGCTAACATTAGCTGGATGGTAGTTTTTCCAATTTCGGTTAGTTAGCCACTGTTAATTCCGTCCCTCTGAGTACATACTTGTTCGGGCTAACATGATACTTTTCGAGAACTTTTATTCACTAAATTTAAAACCGAATTAAAAAGTATATTGCTAACAAAGGGATTTGGACTACACTATTGAAGAATACCTCTAAATGTCAAAACTTCATTTACATAGCCGCTCCCTCAGACTACATTTTGTATAAAGTTTTTATTTTGCCAAGCATGAAAGGAATTTAAAGAGATATGTTGCAGCATAAAAAAAATATGTCATGTCATTATTATAATTATAATAATATTTTTTTCTTTTCTTTTATTGTGTTTTTGTCTTATTGAGTATGCGCTGTTTGCTACAAATCCATTAGTTCTTCAAAAGTAATTCTATATAATATACTTCTGTATAAAATTTATTTAAAAAAAACTGGAGATATAAATAGAACAAGTAATATAAAGAAAAACAATTTGTAACTAAACGTGTTGCTGGAAAGTTTGTTGCCGCTTCTTCTCGTTAACTGCAATAACACTTTGAGAAGCGGTGCACATAGAATAGGAAGTAAAATTAAATTTTAACTTATACGTATTACATTCAAAAAGTGTTCTCCAGTGGAACTTATTTTGACTGAAAACTTTTGAATTTGAACATTTTTTGCCGACTGCCATATGAAAAATTGTGGAAGTAATTTAGTTTTAAATTAAAGGCTGGATTTGGGTGACGAGGAAGCGGTGCACTATCTGCAGAATTTACTGGACATGTCGGTGACAGCTGTCATGGCCGCCTTGGTCGAACACTTCCACAAGTTCGCACAATATTGGAGGAAGTGAATCGTCGTTATTATTATTATGTTTTTTCTTTCATTTTATTTCCCGATACATAATTATCTCAAGATGGAAGAAGAATTAGCTCGGTCATACACGTGTAAGTTTTACTTCCGTAAGCCACTTTTCACTTATCTCCATTCTGCCGTGAAGATGGGCACGAGTTCAACAGACAGCCATACGGCCCACCTGATGGAAAGCGGATACCGTCGCCTATTGACATTTGTAACACCAAAGGTGCTGGCCACTGATGCCGAAATACAACTCAAAGTTGTTACGGCAGCATATTCCTGACTAGGGGTGGTAGCCATCCCAATGGGTTTGTCGCCTCTTACGACAGGCTGTCCCAGTGCAGGAAATTGTATTCTTTCTCCGTTCCCAAGTGAAATATTATAAATTGGACAGTCTATAGCCAGATTCATACATTTTTTGCTTAGAAATCATTATTGTATGTATTTTAATGTAAATATATAATAGTTGTATACTGTGATATTTTTCTATTCTGCGATCAAAGAAACATACTGAAGATTGTTTTAGATTTCTTAATATTATCATTCTCATATTTCGTGTGACATGCTTAAATATTTTACCAATTGTTTAAACGCTTGGCATATTGACAGATTTTCATAAAATCTATAAATAATACTTTATTTAAATTTTAATTTATGATTAGTTACAAAATTATATCAATACTGGCGTGTACAGTTTTTGAAAATAAACGGTTGGCTGAGACGTTACATTATACCGCTGTATGAATCTTTATATATAAACTAGCTTCTGCCCGCGGCTTCGTCCGCGTGGAATAACAAAAAAGAAGGTAAGCTAAAAAACCCGATTTTGAAACATTCTTCATTGGTACTCCGCTCCTATTGATCTTATCGCGATGATATATAGCTAATGGGTTATTTACCACTGAAAGAATTTTCAAATCAGACAGTGGTTCCTGAGATTAGCGCGTTCAATCATACATTCAGGCTCTTCTGCTTTATATGTTAAGACTATAGTTGTTTCTAACATGGAGGTTATGTTAAATCATGTTCCTCTTTTATGAGCTAGAAAACAAATGAACCAAGGACAAATGCCTGTCTTTTGTTTTATGGGAGCAAATAAATTAATAAACAAACAAATTGAGAAAACATGGCAAAGGGCTCATAGAATTTGAAAAGTATATAGCCTATAACCATCTACGATTAATTCCGCTTCGAATGGTTGTGGTTTCATGTTGGAAAACGCACGATAAAAACGTGATATGCAAACAATTTTCAGTAGTTTCTTTGCTGTGAAAATGTATATGAATTTTAAAAACTATTTGTAAAATTGGAGTATTGATCGCTTAGAATATAAACTGTTGTGTATGATTAAGAATTAATTATTCTTAAATGCCAATTGTTACTTTTTTAAAATAAACTATTTTATTACATCAAAAACTTTTATTATTTATTTTTTATACATACACTATAAATAACATTGTGATAAATAATGAATCAGATTAACTAATTATACTCAGTCCACTTATGAGAGTCTATTCCTACTAGATTACATTCTTTTTAATAAAAAAATAAACGACTAAAATATTTATACAAAACATTTTAACAAATTTCATTTTATACGGATAAGTGTGAGATTTGCGAGTATACTTATACTAAAAAAATCACTTGTATAGCCGAATTTATGCACTTATGAAGTGCTAGACCACGGGCCATAAAAATGGCCCGGACTTTTGAGGGTTTGCTTGGGGCCATGGGAAGGCCAACACGTAGAGGCCCCTTGACAAAAATGTAAATGTGGCGTGACACTGACCGGCGATTATCGCTGTCTACACTATATACTAATGCATCCAAGGATAAGCCCCGGCCAGTGTAGGGCTATTGTAGTGAATGAGAACAAAAGGTACCGGGCTGAACTGCAAATCACTGATGTGTAACTCAGGAGTGATTGATTTAAAAGATGTATAATCTTTCAAAATTCCAAATCACTCAAATCTTTGATTTTAATAATACGTCTTTAACTCGCTACGTTAAGATTGATTTTAGTCACAGAATGATGAAAACTAACAAATCAGATACTTGGATGTAGTTTGAGACAGTAGATACAGGATATTGTGAATTGAAATGAGATAACATGCGCACTCTAAGAAATACAATTGAAGACGTGAGTTGATGAAGGTGATATGTCGCATATTCGGTTTTTTGCTTTTTTTTGTGTAGATGAAGGTTATAAGTCGATACCAAATGACTACAGACCTTAGACCATAGATATAAGGCGTATTTAAAAAATAAAAAGTTGAAAAAGGTGTTAAATTCAGTTCAGTTTCAAATAAAAGTAAAACTTTTATCTCTATTTACTCAAAATTGGAATTATGCGACTTATCACCTTCATCCACTCATGTCTTCAATTATGATACACAGTAAATAAAGACCGCCCTTTGTACACAATTAAATTATTACTAGTAGTCCGTAAGTTTTCTGTAATGGTGTACAATAAAGTGTTATCTATCTATCTATCTAAATTAGACTCTCTACGGTTAGTTAAAAGCTTAAAACCGGTCAACTGAATGAATTATCTCATTCGAAAGCAAAGGTTTAAAAGAGTGATTTAATTCTTTCAAGGAAAAAGATTTATAAATCACTGATCTCATTCGTGATTTAGTTTGCGCATCGCTACTGCAAATGCTACTAAGGCGTATGGGACTATGGCGTCTGCCCGTCACAATGTTCAGGGAACATGGAAAAATGGGCAGACGGTGACTCGCCACGCATGGGCCCCAAAAACGTCATAGAAGACAGGGGCAACATGGGTGCGAGTGGTTAAAGTTATGCCATTTATTACTTATGAAGTGTTATTATTCTCAAATGTGACTGAAGAACAAATATTGTACATATCCTAGCTAAGCAATTATAACGGTAGACTCTGGCTGAAACCAGACCAGAGTAAATATTAGAAAGATTTATACCATGCCAGAAACAAACCCAGAACGACTTTGTTCCAGTGAATGTACCAATATTTAAATTGCAGAGACAAACTTTGTTATGTTCTTTTTTATACTTTCACATAAGTGCAATCAAAAGAAATTCACATTTAACACATATTTCACTCTGCAAGTATACTTACAGTTGCGATACTTCGAAATTTAAGGTAAGTTTTAGTCTGGCTCACCTCTGAGTATCACAAAACCCCATCCTTGTCACATTCGTGAGACTCCCAAGAAATTATTAAATTAAAACAGCAGTTACGTAATCAGTTTAATTTCCATTTAAATTATTTTTTAAATAATTTAAACACTGCTCATACAGATAGTTGGAAATATTTTAAAGATTTTCATTAATAACTCAAATTTCGTGTTTTTAAGAGTTATGTTATGTAGGCTAAACCCTAAGATTAATAAGTAGTGTAAGATTCCAATATAGTCTGTAAGAAAATCATATAATCTTCAGGTCATTATATCGAACGATTCTAGTTGTCTTTTTTAAAAGCTCTTTCCCGTCGCCATCAAGAATATATCAATATTTTAAACTGTGACGTCACGAAATTTAGAGCCTCCCGTCCCTTCCCTCAACATAGACGCAGTCTATGGATAGTCCTCTAATGGACTTCTTTTTCTTTCAAGCAATACAGTAATTTTAAGTGTTAGCTGCCATCAAGTCACTCCCACTGGCAATACAATCGCTAGCTATATATATCTTGCTACCTGTACTGGTTTGTATGACATCACAAGCTGCTATTTCTGCATAATTAACACCACCCAGGACATAAACTAATATGCTTTTAGGCTTCAAAGGGAATATATTCCCAAAGTTTGGATCAGTTTTTACTAATTTCAATAAGGACTTGCTATCTCTACAACCGAAATCTAAATCACTTGAAAGCTTCAAATTTGATAACTTTTCATTCAGAGTTTCCATACCATCTTTTAACTTTTCTATAACTTTCCCACCAATTTTAAAATCTGATAACGCTGATAGCTTCGTCAGTACCTCTGAGAATGTTTCGGATGTAAGTAGAACATTACATATGACCGAAATCAGTGGAACGTAACCTCCATTGAAGACATAGCTAGGTGATGACTTCCCAACCTTGTCAGGCTGTGACGGCAATTGTTTCAATTTGTTTGCTGTATTTTGAAATTCGTTCTGCCATTTCGGTAACCTCTCACTAAGGTTACCTAAATTAGAGATGTTTAATGATAATTTTGGACTTGAAGGCTGTACGAGCAAACCTGCATTGATCAGATTGTTAAAAACATACAAATACTTATAACCGAAAGCTAACAAATATTTATTTACTAAAGTATTGTATTCATCATAAGACAAACCCTGTGTTAAACTTAAAAGACACATTAACCGTAAACTGTTATAAATATGAATATCCGTACCAAAATTTTCATCAACAAAAGTAAAGTTTGTCTTCTTATTTCTATTATTTAACATCTCAGTTTCAGTCAATTTGAGATTCTCAAACTTTTTGCTCATTTCTGAAATAATAGTTTCACATGCTTGAACGTGGTTGACTAGATTCTGTTTAAACAGTGTCACTTGCTGCAGTTTCGTTGCAACAAAATCCCTCATTTCTTTGATGCCCAAAGCTTTTATATCTTCATTCTTCAATAATTTTGCTTTTGAGCTGAGTACACTGAGAACTTCCGAAAAGTGCCTATGCTTAATCTCACCATACAAAGTATCAATAGAACTATCTAATATCATGTTTGCGTTTTTATCTGCCAAAGCTTCTTCAAAGTCAAAATTGAGCTTTCCTTTCTTCACTTTAGTATCTTTAACATTTAAGTCTAAATGTCCACATGTAATATTGAAGATTTCACTTAACAACCCGCTATATGTTGCAGGTGTGAGCAGACTTGAAGCGTAATCTTGATTACGGTCAATCACCACCAACGTTCCGATGTCTCTAGATGGTTCAATATCAACAAAATCCCTTGCATATGTTTCATTATAGATTTCTAGCATGTCTAAAACACTTCCAGACAATTTTCCAACACTAAACATAGCTTTAGGTCTGCCAGTTATATGAAATAAAGTCCATAACGACATAGAAACACTGGAGAGTAACGAAAGATTTTGTTCTATGTACAATTGTTTGAATAAAAATGGTAATTCTAAACTTAATAATTGTTCATCTAATGGCATAAGGTCCCATGAAAACGTATGTAGTTTAACTATTCCATATAAACCTCTACTTTCCAATACTGAATCATAAGAACATAATACTTTTGGGACGATGATTATATGGAAGCAGTTCAGGTCAGCAAGTGAAGAGTTTTGACTGATTACAGATGTAATTTGGTCCAGTACACACTTGTATTTGTGGATGCATGCTGGAATGAAGTATACCCTGTTAATGTTGGCTGTTTGACCAAGTTGTGGATCCATTTTGTATATTTTATCAATTCCATGTTGCCTGAAATAATAGAACATTTACAACAATTTCAAATTGTTCATATTATAATAATGATGGAATCTGTAATTTACTGATATTGGCCTACTTCTTAAACACAAGGGTCTCAAGTTTAATTTCTTAAAAGAAAATTTTCATTACTTGCTCTAGTCTAGGTGAAAGGGATTGAACTCAAAGGTCCATAGAATATTGTAAGATACATTAAGTATAGCTTACTTAGCTTGGAAATATGCAATTTATGTTTTTCTACGGATTAATACAAAAAAGATAATATTAGAGAATCCATCCATACTTTTTTATGTCATCAACTAAAAATTATCATCAGGCCTTTGCCTTTATTGTTGTAAGGAAACCTCAATATCAGCAACTTGAGGTTATTGAAATCTCATCTGGAAATAGTGACCCATTACCATTTTGGGACTAAATCTACAGAATAATATAGGGATCGCATAAAACTTGAAATTAGAGAGAGATATCACTTTATTGCACACCAAAATATACAATTACAAAAACAGACCAGGTTTACAATATTTTCTAGGCAATACAAAAGGGGGCCTTATCAACCTAAATCAAACAAATTTGAATCATATGATATAGGTGGCACAGGGAAAAGGCAGATACATAAATACTCAACCTAATTTAAAAATTACATATACAATAATATATATCAAAATATATAAGTTATTATAATGCATGATAATATTATAATAATCAGACATAGCCATTTGTGGACAAATAGTGTTAGCTCTGAGCAAATATCTAAATGTTGGTAGGGATTTGGTGTCTCTATAGTAAGAGGCAGCATATTCCAAAGTTTGATAGCCTACACTGTCTGAAGAATTAACATTAGGTACAGAATGAACTGTGTGCAGGTGTCATAAATGTATAATAATTAATAATATGAGATTTATTGAACTAGAAAATTGTTACCGGTGAACAAATAAAACTTAAGGAATTTTGTTTTCACTAGATTAATATGGAAACAACAGAAAACCACTACCTGAGCCAAGTCACACCACAAATTCTCTCCAGTGGTTTTATTAATGCTGGATCGATTATGAGGTCATTTTTATCACCACAAGTTGCAAGAATACTCTCTAATTTGCATTGAGAAATTAAATTCATAGAAGCTAGTTTTAATAAAAGTGGTCGATCCATATTTCAGATGCTTCATATGTGAAAAGACCTAGAATGAAGGCAATCTACTTCAACACTTTTATAACTAGTATTATTTTAAACAATTTTATCACAGTTAAACTTAGAAATCCTTAATCCTTAATAAAAATAAAATGAACTATAAAAAAATTACAGGTTTTTGATCCAAAGGGCAATGACCAAAAGTTTTTTTAACAACTAATGACAGCTATACTACGACAACAAACCACTTTTTTTTTTGAGGCGAGGGAAAATGCTTAACCGTTTTACGCACTCTCTGGGCCGTCACTAGGAAACGGCACGCATCGATAGGGGGCGATAACACTAGCAATAGTATGCTTTGTTTGTGCTCCGTCCACGATAGATTACACAGAGGAGTGTGGAGACTCCGAGCGATGCCGCACGGGCGAACAACCTCAATACCCACTAAAATCCCCCTCCTCCCTGTCGACCCTGCGCTTTTGTTTGTGTTGGAAAGACTGACATGTAGAACATAGTTACTCAACAGTCGATCCAGCGCAATAAAGTGCCTGGAGTGGGCCCTGGGAGAACACACCCCACTTCGAAACGGGGGCAGATGAATCCCTTGCTTTACCTAGTAGCTAAGGGCCTCCGTACCGGAACCTAACTCAGGCAGGGAAGTAATGCGCGTACCTGCCTCTCCGGGTGCCAGCTGAAGGCCGGCGACCTCGAGAAGAGACCGTAGTACGCGCCAAAGGACTTCGCTCCCTATCCCTTTCTGCGGCCTCTTTGAGATACATTACTGCCTCGCAAAAAGTAACCGCAGCTTCCCAGCGGTCGTCGCTCTGCAACATGGCCGTTACCAAGTCGCCGAGCGATCCGACGGCTCCTACGTGCACCTCGAGATCGAAACGCTACGGCGTCCATGCAGCGCACTCGACGAGCGTGTGGAACGCAGTGTCGGGTGCGCCGCACTGGCGGCAGTCCGGAGAAGGCAAGCAGCCCACAATGTAACACAGATACTGATCGAAACAACCGTGTCCGGTCATTATCTGCGTCATCCTGAAGGTCAGGGTTCCGCTGGTGCGGGTGACCCATTCCTCCAGCTGTGGCCTGATTGCATCCACCGTAAAGCCGCCGGCCGCAGGGTGTTCGAGGTCTCGTGACCATTCGACGAGGCAGCAAGCGGTTTCCCGCTTCCTGACCGTCCTTATTTCGACCTGACAGAAGGTACTGTAGCTAGGGCATCCTGCCGGGTACGTCGAACCCTGGACAGGACGTCTGCCTGGAGATGCCAGGGCAGCTTGCCTGCCAACAGTGTCGCCGCCGTCCACGACACTGTGCGATACCCCCGTATGGTCCTCACGGCCAGAACCCGCTGCGCGCGGTGCAGCAGGGTTCGGTTGTGGCGGTGAAGCGCTTCGGACTAGACGGGCGCACCGTACAGCGCCATACTCCTCAGGATGCCGGAGTAAAGTTTCCGCGTCGCACCCCCCGGCCCCCCCACGTTGGGAAGAAGCCTGGAGAGTGCGCCCGCGGCTTAGAAAAGTTTGGGAACTAGCTGCTCAAAGTGCGCTTTGAACAGCCATTTCCCATCAAGAACTAGCCCAAGATATTTCATCTTGGGCCCTACTCTGACTGCCACCCCCTGAACTGTAACGGACAAGTCCGGGGACGGGGGTTACGGAACTTCCTATGGAACATGATGGCTTCCGTCTTCGCGGGGGAGACCTTCAAGCCCAGCCTAGCTATTCGGTCAACGACGATCGCCACTCCGTCGTTGGCGACGTCCACGGATTCCGCGAATGACGCGCGTGCCGTGAGTAGGGTGTCGTCCGCAAAGCAGATCAGCCCTACCCCGGGCCGGACCGAAACCCGAAGGATCCAGTCATAGCCTACGTTCCAAAGAATCACGACAACAAACCTATTTTAAGCCCGTTTGACAGTTTTCATTACAAAGTTTTAGGGGTCAGTGGAAGATTGCCGCGTCGTAGTTTGTGGGTGAATCACGTTTTCTAACCTACAATTTTTATTTATTAAGTTCTTTTCTGATTTTGTTCCCTGCTTTTAACCTTACTTGTTACTGGTGGTGGTAAGTGCTTTTGTGTCTCTTTTATTTCCCAATCCATCATGAATGAACCTCCTGATAAACCTCCTGAGCCTGACCCTCCTCCTGATTTTTATCCTCGGTTCCAAACTTCTATACCCCAAGTATTTATTGACAATAATGTGCCATCTCCGATTGACCATGAAGAAATCATTACATCTGAGGTAGAAATGACTCCTCCTCGACAGTCAAAGAGATCTATCATCATTCGAACTGGCGGACCACAGAAGTTCTCACGGGTTGAATCAGAAATTGACCTGGGGAGCTCCTCTCGTCCAGATTCACTTACTAGGAGATACTCCAGTTACGACTTAGGACCTTTTATAGTACACGTTACGAAAATTGAAGAAGATCCTGCATCTGGTACCTATATCCATCCTGTTAAATTTGGTAAATTTATCTATTTGAACCATATTAAAGATGTCAAAGCTGATGGTATAAAAAAAATAGGAAGAAATAGAATCTCTGTTTGCTTTAATTCAGCCATAACCGCCAACGAATTTATAGATAACCCACTTCTCCTAGAAAAGGGCTATAAAGCATTTGTTCCGTCCTATAATGTTACGCGAATGGGAATAGTGCGAGGTATCCCCACTGAATTCTCTAATGAGGACATATTGCAATTTATCCACCTCCCTCTTGGCTATATTGAAAAAGTTTGTAAAGTTAGACGCCTAAACAAAAAGATTAAAATCAATGAATCTCACGAATGGCAGCCAACTGAGACAGTAGTACTAACTTTTGGCGGTCAGAAACTACCAAAACATGTATTCTTCTACCATAATTCATTTTTGGTTGAACCGTATAAATATCCAGTGATTCAATGTTTTAAATGCTGTAGATATGGACACATACAGACCCAGTGCAGATCTCAACCTAGATGCTTCAAATGTGCCCAACCTCATCAAGGGGACTCTTGTAACATAGACGATAGTGAAGCTTCATGCCTGTTTTGCTTAGGCCACCACACAGCTAAAGATAAAATATGTCCTGAATACTCAAGACAACATTCAATAAAATTGGCTATGTCTGATAAGGGCATTTCTTTTCAAGAAGCAGCTCAGCTTTTCCCTAAGGTTAGACGTGCCTACTCTGAAGTACTTAAAAACTCTCAAAGCTTATCCCAATTTCAATATCAGCCCCAAAATGTACGCGATGAAGTTACATTGTCTCCTATGTCATCATATAAGAAAACAGTTTTTCTAAAACCTAAGCCCAGAAGACCCCTTCCTCCAGGATATGACAAAAAAGCCCATCAGGATATTATTAACAGTTATAATCCTCCTTCCCCTGCTAATGGCTGTGCTTTAAGCCAACCTGTTTCTCAACCTGATATCCCAACTAATTCTACAGCCTACTCCTCTGTAATTGACACAATTCTATCAATCCTCCAATTGCTCTCCACAAACACGCCTCTACCGCCCAACGCTGCAAATCAACTTACTGCCTTAAACCTTCTTTTAAACCAGACCAAAACAAATTCTGACAATGAGTGCTATACTCCACTGGAACGCGAGAAGCGTTTTACGTAAAAAATCAGATATTATGTTTTTGATAAATACACATTCCCCAATTGTTTTTAGTATTGTTGAGACTTGGTTAAAACCAGTGTCTCAATTTTCTGTACCAGGATATGCTTGCCTTCGGCATGACAGGCCCGATGGCTGGGATGGCTCTGCTATCCTTATTAGAAATGATATTAAATATTCAAGAATCCCTCTTCCCTCATTTGATAACATCTATGGCGTTGCTATAAAAATTACAAACCTAACTATCTTAAGTATTTACCTACCCCATCCTGTTATAAATGTTATGAATAACCTTAGAGCTATTCTGAGCCTTCTTCCTTCTCCGGTCCTCATACTCGGCGATTTCAACTGCCATCACTATTTATGGGGCTCTCTAAGCTGTGACTCAGTTGGCAATAAATTGGTTGATTTAATAGATGAAATGGATCTATGCATCCTAAATGATGGCCGTCCTACCCGGCGAGGCTCCCCTTTGCAATCCCCTTCTGCTTTAGATATATCTCTTTGCTCTTCTTCACTAGCTTCTAGTTTAAATTGGGATGTGGCTCCTTTATCTTATGGTAGTGACCATATGCCCATTATTATTTCTCTGCCGCAAAAATCTTCCCCTCCTCCTTTCTCTCCTCTTCAAAAATACCGACTTTCGGATGCTAATTGGAATAAATACTCTGGAATTTTAGCGCAGAAAACAAATTTATTACCTACTGTATCTACAGATAACGTCCAAATATGCTATGATGGCTTTGTGGAATCATTACACTCTGCGGCCTCTGAATCTATCCCCCTTAAACATCCTTGCCACAAATACGCTCCGCCTCCTTGGTGGGACAATGAATGCTCGAAAGCAATCAAGGAGAGAAATGCTGCGGAAAAAGCTTTCACGTCACTAATGACACTAGAAAACTTCATCAAGTATCGCAAAGCTCAAGCTGTATGTAAGCGCACTTTAGCTCAAAAGAAACGTTTAGGATGGTTTAAATTTTGTGAATCTGTGTCCCCTGACACACATCCCACGAAAGTGTGGAAATCCATCAAAAAATTTAAATCTAGCTATAGTGCTCCTTCATCTCCATCCTCTAATGAATCGATCTGGTTAGATAAATTTCTTGACAAAATTGCCCCCCCTTTTGTCCCAACCCTAATAGATCTCCCCGTGATATACAGTCTTTCGGAATCCTCTGATCCTCTGTCTATCCCTTTTTCTCTCCCAGAGCTTAAAATCGTTCTTCAGGGCCTTTCTGATTCAGCACCTGGACATGACGGCATTTCTTATTCCTTCTTAGTCAATGCTAGTGAATCATCATTGCTATATTACTTATCGATAGTAAATTCCATGTTTTCTAACGGATATATTCCGCATTCATGGAAATCTCAAATAGTGATTCCAATCTTAAAACCAGGGAAAGACCCGAAAGAGGCTAGCTCGTTCAGACCTATAGCACTGTCTTCCGTCTTATGCAAAGTCGCGGAGCATATGATCAAAAACAGGCTTGACTGGTTTGTGGAAAAAAATTGTATATTACCCCCAACGCAACATGGCTTTAGAAAGGGCAGAGGCGTTACTGATAATCACAGCATTCTTCTTACTGATATCCGTATTGCATTTTCTAACTCGTCGTCAGTGGTTGCTGCCTTTCTTGACATATCCGCTGCTTATGATAATGTACTAATTTCGGTACTCAGAAACAAAATGTTTAAGCTGAGCATTCCTGACAAATTAGTACTTTTTATTTGTAATCTATTAGCTCACAGAGAGATCAAGCTAAGATTAGATGGACAAAACAAAGCAAGCAGAAACATTTGGAAGGGGCTACCACAGGGTTCTGTTTTAAGCCCAATATTGTTTAACATTTACACACATGATATTGAGTCGACAATAGACGAATCTTGTAGCCTTCTGCAGTACGCTGACGACTTGTGTATTTATAGCTCAAATAAGAGCGTTTCAACTGCAGCCGCTAAGGTCGAAAAATGCCTTCTAGCTTTGGGTGGATGGCTTTCCGCCCATGGCTTGGATCTGTCTCCAACTAAAAGTATAGCAGTCGTATTTACTAGATCTCTCGTTATACCGCCAATCGATATTATTCATAACAGTCAAAGAATTCCACAGGATACTCAAGTCAAATTTTTAGGTTTGTTTTTGGATTCTCGCCTCTCAAGTAAATCCCATATCGATTATATAGTCAAAAAGTGTGAAAAAAATATAAATATGTTAAGAGCTCTCTCCGGTACATGGTGGGGTGCCCATCCATACTCACAAAAATTATTATATAATGCTTTCGTTAGAACTCACCTCGACTTTGATATGTTCTTACTGGAACCTTGTAATAAAACTTCATTATCTAGACTAGATTCCGTACAGTCCAAAGCTTTGCGTATTGTACTTGGGGCCATGAAATCCTCTCCCATTCGCGCTCTTCAAGTGGAATGCGTAGACCCTCCACTTCATCTGCGACGGCAATTTCTGGCTGACAGATATTTGCTTCGTATTGCTCAACTTAATTCTCATCCCCTATTAGATAAATTAAAAAAATTATCTAACCTTATTCATTCTAGTAAGTACTGGCTTCATAAAGATCTTCCTCCCTTAATAAATAGCTTGAACTACCTAAATACCCTTAAAGCTCCCATATTCAACTCTAATCTTTTGCCCTTATACAAAATTGCCTTTGAGTCTATCTGCATAAAAGTGACTACACACACTTTAAATCTATCAAAAACTTGTTCAAATGCCGACTCAAATTTCGATAACTTCATAAAGAAAAAGGGTCCCAATTCCACTCTCATCTTTACAGACGCATCAAAGTCCTCTGACAATGAATGCATTGGCTCTGCTTTTGTCCATACTGACATTAAATATTCGAATATGCACAAATTACCTCCTGAAGCTTCAGTGTTCACAGGTGAGTGTATTGCTATACTTAGTGCAGTAATGTATATAGCTGACAATAAGCTCTCCCCTACTATAATTGTCACTGATTGTCTTAGCGCACTAAATGCTCTTTCCCAAAACCCCATTAGAAACTGCATGAAACACCCAGTAATTTCGACGATTAAAAACTTATTACATTTCTGCCAGGGTAAAAACATAAAAATAGAATTTGCTTGGGTGCCTAGCCATTTAGGTATAAAAGGAAATGAAGCTGCTGACCAAGCTGCCAAGAAAGCAGTTAATGAAGGCGACTCAAAATTTTACCAACATTTTTCACGGGATTTAATGTGCTGTGCTAAAAGGAGATTAAAGTCAAACTGGGAGAGTGACTGGAAAACCGTATCTGTCCAATACTCTAAGGTGCAACCAGTGGTTCCGTCGATTCCCTGGTTTTTTAAATTTAGAGGATTCAGTAAGAGGGCCTCTAGCATTTTAATACGCATACGACTTGGACACACTTGCAGCCCTGTACATTTATTCAAACTTAAGATAAAGAATTCCCCCATTTGTGACTGTAGCTTAGAAGATGGTACCCTGGATCATATATTTTTTAACTGTCCCCTTAACAATAACTGCCCACCTCTATATTCCTTACTCACCAAAACTAAAACCCCTCTCCCTACTAATTTATTGTCGCTTGTATGTCTCCCATCCCACGATGTTTTGTCTCTGTTGGCCTACTTTATTGATACTAACCGAATTAGATTATAATAATTGTGTGTTCATGTTTGTGTCTGTGATAAATGTTTGTGTTTGTACTTGCTTCAGGTAACATTTCAGATTGTTCAAATTTTCATTGTAATTTTTTGCTGTCGTTACATCGACATGTGATTCTTTCACTACTTGACATTGGCAAAGTCGCCCTAGCAGCAATAGCCATGGAAAAAAAAAAAAAAAAAAAAAAAAAAAAAAAAAAAAAAAAAAAAAAAATAGGGGTCAGTGTTGCCAGATGACCATATCAATAAACCCTATTTAAAAAAAACTCCAAACATAAAACTTCGGGCTCGATATCGATTTGGGTGGAATTTTTGTGATACAAAAAGTAGTCGAATATATAAATACGACATTCGGGGAAATATTTTGTTGTGAGAAATTTTGGAGATATTTTAAGTAACAATAATTCATCTACAAACACAATTCTCATCGCTACAATTATTATATATAAGTCATAATACGGTATTATAACTTTATCTTAGAATTATACTCTACTAAGTAGTGATTCATACTTCAATTTGAATAGTTCATTTTAATAGTTCAATTCATTCGTCCGTTCATTTATGTTATTTATTTATTAAGCAATCTCTACTCGTATGCGTCGTATCTCATAGGCTACTTTCCGTTTGAAATTCACAACGACCACGTTCACAACCGCGGTTTTTCCCACTCCACTTATTTGCTGGCGTCACAATCGTAAACTAAAGTGGAACGGTGATTTAACCCACCTATTGACACGGGTCGTTGTGAGCGCCCTATGAACGAAAATGATGACGTCATTAGTGACGTTTTCGCTACGACGGTGGTTTTGCTTTTTTATTTCTCCTTTAAAATAAGTAAAAACTGTTTTGGGAATTTATTTCTCAAAAAGCTTAATCTAAGACATACACCTGTGCACAATTATGTAGTATTGTTTTAGTATAAATAAATAAATAAAATTTGATTATTTACGTCAAAGGTTTTGGAATAAATATGTACTATATAGGATTTTTCAAAATTTAAAATGTTAACAAAATGTAGCAACCCTTTTGGTGAAACACTAAAATCAAAAATAAGACGCCCTAGGGCGTAAATATTTTTGGGACTTCGCCATTGATTGATTGATTTATTTATTAATACGACATTACAGACTTAAAATGGCCAAATTGAAAAAAAAAACTAATCGAATTGTAATGTAATTATTCACTAGTCGATAGCAAATTTTATATACTATAAAATATGTGATTTTTTTTTCGGGCATCTCGTGGAGAACATTTTCCGCGAAGACGAAGTCGCGGACATATCCTAGTTATATCTAAATATTTTAAAGGAGCTTCTAAAATATAATATTCGATTTTTTAACAGGTTCCCTAGAGAATCTGATCGAACCTGGGTTGCCATATATGAATATTGAAGGGTATTTTATCCATATAGTTTTTATGATAATTTTCATAATATTTCGAAGCAACTTAGATTATTTATTAAGAGTTTATCATTTGATATTAAAATGTTGTTAAATGCAAACTAGAAGGAAAATGTTCTTAAATATTAAAACATTGTCCTTGAATAATTTATTTCCGGTCATGCGTAGTGTGGCGCTAGCAATTTCCTCACCCTCCCTCCGCCCTTCACCGCGGAGTAATTTCTCGTCGTCGCATTAGCAAAAATTAAAAGAAATGGCTGCGAGAATAATCAGGAAAATTGTAAGTTTGTAGTGTAGCGTTATATAATTACTAACACACCGTTGTTTTGCATGTAGCCTTTACAATTTTTCTTTAATAAGCTTTCCTCAGTTTTATTCTCGCCATCCAAAAATAGACTTATTATAGTTATGTCGAAGAATTACATAAAAGTGTTTTTGGAGTCTTTTCGTGAGAGTAAAGTGTTTGGTTCGTTACTGAAATTGTTCGGTCCGGTCGCCAGTGAGAGTTCTGGAGGGAATAGAAAGGGGAAACACGAGGTTGGAATATATTTTGGTGTTATTTTTTTGTGAGTAATCACAGGTTATGACGGGGATTTTTTTTCGATGAATGGGCAGGTTCCCGCGGGCAAGGCGGGCGCGGCTCAGTATAGCACGGGGGTCAGGAAAGTGACACTCATCCCCGGCCATGGCATTGGTCCAGAGATCACAGTAGCCGTCCAGAAAATATTCGAAGCCGCCAAAGTGCCTATTGAATGGGATGAGGTGGACGTCACAGCTGTTAGGGTGAGTGATTTCTAAACACATGTTTTCTTTATTAGGTACTTTTAATTATCTATGAAGTGTACTTTATATTTCAAAAATTGGCAGTGAACAGAGTATCTCTTGGTTCCAAACGTTTTCATTTCTTAGTCATTCTTCATGTCTCCTGTATTTTGATATAATATGAATAATTATTATTTGTTTTATTTACAGTAACACTCCATGTTAATAATTTTTATTAAGTTTTCTTGTTTTTATTTTTATTCAAAACAATAAAATATATATATGTATAGTTGTAAATAAATATTTCAGTGAAAGATTATCTTTTCCTATTTAACAATAAATTCTCTTTATTAAATACAATAAAATTCATAATAAAACTATATTTAAATGGTTTTAAGTGCAGTAATTTATTGTATTTTTATTATTCTTCATAATCACGGAAAACAAAGATGTCAAGTGTATTGAGTACCTATTGTTAAAGTTTTGTTTAGCCTAGTGCCAACTTGTTAATTTTCATTATTTAGTTTTGATTTTGTTTATGGTTATTATTTACTCTATGGGAGCCTAATCTAATTTACCACCACTTCATAACATGCCATGGCTTGAAGATTTGGAAAACTTAAGAAAATATTACAATAAAATTCTATATTTGAGATCTGTTGTTATATATAATGAGAGTTTTTATAGACATTGTTCTGTTTAGGGTCCAGATGGCAAATTCGGAATTCCACAGAAGGCGATTGACTCTGTTAATGCAAATAAAATTGGCCTCAAAGGGCCCCTCATGACCCCAGTGGGGAAAGGCTACCGTTCACTCAACTTGGCCCTCAGGAAGGAGTTTGACTTATATGCTAATGTGAGGCCGTGTAAGAGTTTGGAGGGGTAAGTGTCAAATGTTACATAATATATGAAAATGTTATCAAAAGCTTGATCTAAAGTAATATTTTCTTTTTGACAACCATTAACCTTAGCTCTCACTGCTTCTGGCTTTTTGTTTAACCATTCCTTGTTTTTTCTCATAAGTTAACTTTTTTAATACTTTAGTTATATTATGTTTAGATGGTCACCTTAAAAGATTGTTTACAATAATATTTAACTTTAAATTTTTCTTAACTTGTCTAAGGCTGGTGTGCATAGAGGGACAGTTGAAATGAAATTATCGCTTAATAAAATAATGTTTTAATTAAGAGTGGTAATTTATTTGTGTTTTTTATTCTGACTTTATGGCCACTTTTCAGTAGCCATGATCACGGAAGACAAAGATGTCAAGTGTCAATGAATATTGTTAGTGTTATTCGGCATACCACCAACTTGTTCATTTTAATTATTTAGATTTAATTTTGTTTGTGGTTATTATAATGTCAGAATAATAAAAATTAAATAAATTACCTCTCTTAAAACTGTTAAAACATATTTTTATTATTATTCATACAGTGAGTCCAACTTGCTGATCAAATTGAACTTTTGGACTCTGCTCTTTAAGAAAAAGTAATTTTTTTTTATCAAAATTAGTCCATATGCAATGATTTGAAATAGAAAACAAATGAATAAATCTACTATCTAGTTAGTTTTTCTGCTGTAATAGTGGGTGTCTAAGATAAGCTTGTTCATATTATATTACCCATAATGCCAGTATAACTTACATAACTTAGTAATGTACACCCATACCCAACTTATACTGGCGTTATTTGCATTTGTCTACCATTTTTTGGTTAACAAAAATAAGGTTTTTTGGTTAACAATAAGGTTGTCACTACTGTTCAGTGCCATAAATAGCTTTTAATGTGTCTTATGTGAGCTTCTATAACTGCCCTTGTTTGTTTAGATATTATATTTATCCTAGCTAGAGCAATGGTATGTATAAGCCTACTATATTTAATTCAGCTGTTGGTATCAAGTATCTAATATTTTGGAAAAAAAATCTATGTTTTTAAAGAACTAGAACACAAATACTCTCCCAAAAAAAAGAGAGTAATGTTTTGTCTAATGTAACGGATGATTTTGATAATACTGGCATGTAGGTACATGTGTTGGAATCAAGCACTGGGGTCGCAGTGGGGACTAATAAGGAGCAAATCAAATAAATAATAGACCTGCCTGGTCGGGCCATTCTTGCGCCCCCCAGAGTTTACGCCCTGTGCCTGAGCACCGTAAAAATGTATAAAATTACTCTAAAATGAACACTAGTTGTAGGATATTGATAGTTTTTGAATATTAATTATGTGTTTCTGTGAGAAATGCGAACTGTATAGTCCAATGTGGCCTTTTGAATTGTCACAAGGAGTCTGTTGAATGGTATCAGTAGATAACCTACAGTTCAGCTGAGCTATACATAGGCTTAAGAAAATGAGGAAACTATATTGTAATCTAAGGTCTGGCTTAGCTGAACTTTGTAAACTGCAGTAATTTGAATCCTGTAAGATAAAAATGGCATATGTTTTCAAATCTGAAAAAGTTAATTAAATATATGAATAATTCTATTTATTTATATTAATTAATACTTCATTAATATAATCCTTAAATCATAAAGAAGACAAAGATCCAGTTATTGAAAAAAAACTGTTCAAAAAAGCACACTTTGTGTCCATTTTCCTTGTAGCAGAAATGATAATCAGTTGAAACTGCATATCATTGAACACAAACATGCATACAGTTATACTTAAGTGTAAACTATCTTATTGATGTCAAGTGTAGGGCGTTGTAGCCCAGGAGTAATAAGCTGGTTCGATTATGGACTGTATGGAAGAGATATGACCTAATCCTTGCACTATAAAAGTAGAAGCTCCACTAACCTTGAGATCAGCCCTCTCCTGGCTTAGTTCAGGGTGCACTCAAGAACTCGGGAACAGAGCACGGCACTATGTCTCACTTTAGAGCCACCACAGTCGTCCACAGTACACAGATTAAGTCCTTGAAAGTTTTGGCACGGCCAATAACAATAGGTAATTAAATTTAATAAATAGTTGAGCGCACGGCGCGATGTATTCAAACTTTGACTTATGGTCAAAAAAATGGCTGCTCTTTACCCTGCTGTGAGTAGCCGTCGCCTCACACAGAAAGAGGGTAGTTAACAAAATTAGCGGAGCGATGTTTTACCCACTTATATATAGGCAAGGACCGAACATACCCGCCACCGAAATCAGTATGATGATTTCCAGTAACAAAGAAAGGAAAAGATTGAAACAAAAAAATAGGAAGTAGCTATGAGCCAACAAGGTGTACTTAAAGGTAATGAACTATCAACTAAAAGACATAAAATGGCTACGAGCCTAATAGTTAAACAGAACAGTGTGTGGTTACGAACCAACTACAAAATTATTAGAGATATAGTTTTGTTAAGGTAAAGGCTACAGGAGAATAATTTGATAGATTTTAATGGATACGAGCTATTTCATACAAAATAATAGCTACGAGCTCAGATATGAAGAGTCAAAACTAGTCTTCAAGCTACGAGCTTAAATTAAGATTTTTAAATTAAGAATTTGCTAGTTTAAATTATTAATTTCACGATATTAATCAATTGCAGTAATAATATTGTCCACGTCGCATTATTTTTCGCGTTTCTATATTTTATAAACGTAACAATTATAAAAATGTAGTACTGTTTCTTGTACTCGTGTAAGCTTTAAAGTGACAAACCTTTACATTCCGCGACTGTACATAACAAAACTAAATTAGACAGCGATTGAAACACATCTAAATGTGAATTAATGCTAATAATCTATAAAAGGCCCTCTAAGACATAAAATATAACTATTATAAAAAAAAAACTATATAAATACACGAATGCTAAGAAATTTGATTTGCGATTTTCTAATAATCTAGATTCAAGTTAGCTATCACTAATGAATTTTATGCTAATGAAATAAATACCATGCCAAGTGCGTGGTCCTATATCTGTACTACGATTGGAAAAAAATATTATTGAAATACATTTGAATAATATTAACTAATAATTTATGTATGTGCATGAAATATAAAATATAAAATCTACTGTGCAACATGCACGGCTAGCCTACGTTATGTAAAGTCTGTACTGGATGCTTACTAAAGCTAATAAGCTACATTAAATTTGAAGTTTAATGAACCATTTTTAGTTACGAATTAAAAGTGAAACAAAATTGAATTAACATTTAATTGTATTGTGACATGATTATAATCCCCAACCTGTGGAAGTACTGTAAATTATGATAGGAAAATGTAAGTATATGAATGTATAAGACAGGCTTCCTTACAACACTCAATTTTTGAGAGATATTTATCTGAAATTCACAATCGCTACTTATTCAGCGCTTTCCTTTGGTATCTCCCAACGCCCAGAATGCTTCGCTAGATGTTCCACAAGGCGACGGTGTTCGTGGCGTGAACGTCAGTGTGATTATCAAGGATAGTCTATTTTTTATTTATTTTTTACGATACTTTACGATTACTTTTAAAGAAATGAGTTTAAATCCTAAGAAAAAAAAAACGGCAGCCATGTGTCGTCCCGAATTTTATTTCCATGTTAAACGATTTAAAATGGTCAAATGTCCTTAAAGTAAATTTAAACTAAAAAATAGAAAAGCAAATAAGCATGAAATTAATTTGCAAATAAAACTTGTAAGTTATGTTTCATAATTTTAATTTATTTATTTAGTTGTCATTGAAAATGTTGTGATTGATATTAAGGTTAATTTAGAGTGGATGATTTGCGACCATGATGTACCGATGGTGGACCACGGATCCACTCAGCGGGTGTTATAACATTTCTATTGAAGTTTGATTTACCATTAATGTAACTGCTAGTCATGTGATAATTGTTTTTGTTAAAGTGAGCAAGAGCGTCTTGTTGATATAAACATGGAACTTTGCACGGCAAACATTCCAATTTCCAACAACGTTTGGAAGGGGCAGTAGGTGCAATGTTAGCAGTGTAGGACACTGCATGCATTGAAGTAGTGGCAGTTGAGGCAAGAACGTGACGATTTTCCGCCTGACACAACTTGCCTGTTATCACATAGCCAAAAATACTATTTAGCGCCTGAGGAATATTGCTGCCAAAGTTCAGTTTCTTTCCGTCATAAATGTTTGGAAAAAGGTCAGCGGCTAAAATAATATCAATTTGCCCTTTTTCATAAAAGTGCGGGTCGGCTAAAAGAAGATTGGTATATTTATTAATTATATGTGGATTTATTTGGACTGTCGGTAGATCACCGCTGATCTTAGACAGTACGACAGCATCCAAATTAAACGTTGGGCCATTGCTATGACGCGGCTTCATAGTAAAGGATGTCACGCCCTGATTGCTTACTTTTTTGCCCGCGAGACCAAAGATATCTAAATTGAATTTACGCGAAGACAACCCTAAACGGTGTAAACAATCAGTGGAAATGAAATTAGTTTGCGCGCCCGAGTCGATAATAACGCGACAAGGCTGATAACAATAGTTTTTGTCTAAAACATGCACCACAGCCGTACCCAACAAAACCGAGGTGCTATGTGTGTCGATAGATGCTGCGTGATAATTATTTATCGACATTTGTCCAGGAGCGTACGCTGTCTGTTGCACCGCGGTTGAAGCAGCATACGCTGCGCTTGATTCGTCGCTACGCGGGCTCAAAACCGGTTTGCTATCGGCATGCAACAAGACGTGGTGCGCTCGCTGGCAAACAATACATTTGAATTTACTGTTGCAATTGTCCGCGTTGTGATTAGGTTTAAGACAGTTTTGACATAAATTAAGTGCAGCAACGCGGTTTATACGTTGCTCAGTGTTTAATTCACGGAAATGTACACATCTAAAAATCATATGATTACCATCGCCGCAATGAGAACATAAATATTTTAATTTAGTAGAAGATGCATGTGTGAACGACATATTTTCAACAGAATTTGAGGGCTGTCGCTTAGTTTTTAAATTCAGAGCATTTAAATTACTCGTATAAAAGCCTGAATGATCAAGTACCTTAATGTGATTTTGAACAAACGATATTAATTGATTAAAAGAGGGTAGTAAACTCTGGTTTAAATTTTGTTCAAATAATTTTCTAGATTGTGGGTCTATAGCCCTAAGTGCAATATGGCACATTATGTAACTACTAAGGTTTTCTATATTTAATGCTTGAATAGCTTTGTACGAATGCTCGAATGTTTCTATAAAAGTATTTAAGTGAGTTGAAGACTCATTAGTTAATGGTGTAAAATTTAACATTTTGTCTAAATACCGACCGACTAACAAACGGTTGTCGTGGTATTTATCCAGGAGGCTTTTCCACACAACCTCATAGTTAGCCGATGTGATCGGCACACTTTTTACAATGTTTAGTGCACTACCCTTTGTGCATGAAAGCAAGTAGTGAAATTTGTCTATATTAGGGATATGCGGCTGATCGTGTACTAACGAACTAAAGGTTTCATAAAATGTTGTGAATTTTTCTATGTCACCATCAAATGTGAACAATTCTAATTTAGGAAGACGGGGACGAGATTCTGTGAAATTAGAGGGGATTTCAACATTCTCTCTATCCATCGGCGGTTTCAATTTATTGCACATTAATTTGACACGATAATAAATTGTGTCAAAACTTTTTATGTCGTGGCTGCGAATCGTGGCATCAGGGTTTGATTCTAGTTCGGTTTCCAAAATTTTATAAATTATTTTTTCGAATTTTAAACGTAAATCGTCTATTTCCGATGCAACTATTAGAAATAATTCTTGGTTTTCTGACGTAGAAACTTCCTTGGACATTTCGTACACATCTTGTAACCTCTCGAAAATAACTTGTCTTTTCTGATTTAAATATGTAATTGAGGTATTAGAGTCACGTTTTGGTGGCATAATCAAGTTTAGTTATTAAATTTGTTATAAAACTACAAGTGGACAATATTATTAAATATGTATTAAGTATATTAACAAATGTAGATGAATGAAAATAAAATTAAATGAGTTTTTCTTAAAGTGGGTACTATGATATAATATATATTATACGTACGATGTATAAATGAAAACTATGTTTTTTTTTTTTTAAATTAAATATATTAAAAAAAGGTAAAGGTTTAAAGGAATAGTAATGTGGTAGAAGGTTGAATAACTAAATGTAGTCCGGCTCGAAGGCCAAAATGTAGGGCGTTGTAGCCCAGGAGTAATAAGCTGGTTCGATTATGGACTGTATGGAAGAGATATGACCTAATCCTTGCACTATAAAAGTAGAAGCTCCACTAACCTTGAGATCAGCCCTCTCCTGGCTTAGTTCAGGGTGCACTCAAGAACTCGGGAACAGAGCACGGCACTATGTCTCACTTTAGAGCCACCACAGTCGTCCACAGTACACAGATTAAGTCCTTGAAAGTTTTGGCACGGCCAATAACAATAGGTAATTAAATTTAATAAATAGTTGAGCGCACGGCGCGATGTATTCAAACTTTGACTTATGGTCAAAAAAATGGCTGCTCTTTACCCTGCTGTGAGTAGCCGTCGCCTCACACAGAAAGAGGGTAGTTAACAAAATTAGCGGAGCGATGTTTTACCCACTTATATATAGGCAAGGACCGAACATCAAGGTTAGATGCAGTCTACTCCGCTTATCATGACTCCTGTGATGCATAATCTATTTGTTTTTTACACAATAAATAATAGTATGTTTAAACAGATTAGGGCTATGTTTATCCGTTTAGGAACGGAGAAAGAATACAAATTCCTGCGGCCGGGCGGCCTGTCGTAAGAGGCGACAAAACAACCCACAGCCAGGTGGTAGGGCATTTGCCCGACTGGATGGCTACCACCCCTGGTCTAGAGTATGTCGCCATAACAACCTTGTGTTGTGTTCCGGCATTAGTGACCAGGCTCCAGTCTCCTTCAAGAGAGCAGCAGCGCATTAGTAGTACCTTTGGTGTTACAAATGTCCATAGGCGATGGTAACCGCTATCCATCAAGTGGGCCGTCTGCCTGTCTGCTGAACTCCTGCAATAAAAAAAAAAAAATAAAAAAAATGTTTTCATTTTAATCTGTTAGAACATATTAAGTATGAGTAAGTTGAGTGAGATAGTGGTCAAAATAATCTTTGTTTACTAATATAATTGAATTATTTGTCTACAACCCATACTAATATTATAAAGAGGAAAGATTTGTATGTTTGTAATAACTCGAAAACAATTAGACCAATTTTAAATTTTTTCCACCATTAGAATGCTACATTATTCTTTAGTAACAAATTATCTTTAAGTTAAATAATTGCATTCTAAATCGTTTTCAAGGCAGGACAAAGTCTGCCAGGACCACTAGTATTCAAATAAATACCATCATTGAAGGAAAATAATTCATTATTTCTAAACATAAATATAATTTTATTAATATCCATATTCATTATATATTCCATATTAAAGTATGTCGCCATAACAGCCTTGAGTTGTTGTCCGGCATCGGGGACCAGGTTCCAGTCTCCCTTAAGAGAGCAGCAGTGCATTTGTAGCCCCTTTGGTGTTGCAAATGTGAATTGGCGATGTTAACCGCTTTCCATCAAGTGGGCCGTCTGCCTGTCTGCTGAACTCCTGCAATAAAAAAATTATTAAATGTATAAAATTATATTCGTCTATTACTATATGTCTGTTAGTTTGTCTGAAAGATTGTCTCAGGTTCTGAAATGGCGAAACAAATTTAAATGACAGTTGTATTGTAATTGTATGCTGTTATAACAACCTTGAGTTGTGTTCCGGCATTTGAGGCCAGTTTCCCTTACCTCTGGAGCTGCAAATATCCATAGACGATGGTAACTGCTTTCCATCAGGTGGGCCGTCTGCCTCTCTGCTGAACTCGTTTAATAAAAAAAGGGATGGCATGAAGGATCAGACATGAGGAATGGAATAGGGGAAGGGAGAAGTAGGCCACCAGAAAACTTCAATTTTATATCATGCAGGGTTCAGAATATGTGAATAGTAAGTCCAAATCCCATGGGAACATGAAGGTGGGCACAGCTAGCAACATATCTTGGTTCCTTTCTTTACTGCTACAATCTGATGCAATGAATGAAGCCATCGTCATTTAACGTTGATGGATCATTATCAGATTCTGAGTGCAGCAGTCATTATATAGCTAAGTGGATATTTCGGACATTATACTATTGCGACCGATAAATGAAACACGTGTCAACATTATCTTAAACCCAGACTGATATTAATGTGTTTGTTTTTTATCAGTTGTGATTTCCAATCCTTCATTCATATAGCTTAGTGTTTAAATCGACACAGCTTATCTTCGTAACAGATCTGAATCATATGACTTATTAAAAATAGTTTTCATTAATTCTTTGATTTTTTTTATAACAATAGTCTTATCAATTTTATGATTAAGGGAACTTTATTACATAGGCGCTGCACATTCTCTTGAGAACATGCCGAGAACACGATATTCCGCAAAAATCAGTACCACATTCTCATCTCTTCCGCTTTTTTACGTTTTCTCAAGAATGTGGAGAGTCAATAAAAATGTTAAAAGCGCCTTCAACACAGGATAGCCTTAGGATAACATGGAAGTTGCTTTTCGGTTTAATTTCACACTGAATTTAGAAACCACAGATTACATTTGATGGCGGCTCCAGATTAGTGCCGTTTATTATCAGCGTGAATTCACGGCATAAGTCGTGAAAGTCGTACCCGTCTACATTCACGAGCCACACATATATATGCCGTGAAATGGACGTGGAAGCTGCTGCTGCAATTACTTTGTTTGCTGTGGCAACATATATCTATTTATACATAAAAAATTAAAAAAACCTTTTTCAACTCATTAATTTCAATATTCAATGGAGTACTAATCCGCCTCCAGGCATCATAATTTTTATTGTTGTCTTTGTAATTCGGTTTTTTTGTATCCCACAGTACATTTTCAGAGTGATAATGCTCTAAAAATTGCATTTCTGTTTCATTGTCCCAAATGTTACGTTGCTGCGATGCCATATTTTTAACAACTGCACACGTCTGTACGCATCTGTAGTCAGGAGAGAACTGGCAAGGGCAACCGTGAATATGGATGTGACCGCGTGAACCCGCACGAACGACGCGCGAACCCTTTGTCACGGGACAAAATACCGACTCCGATCGGGGAACAGGCGCGAACGCGCGAGAATCCCGCGAATACTTTCCACATTCACGTTCACGCCTTTCACGGAGCTTCACGGCACTAATCTGGAGCCGCCATGATAAATAAGTACAATAGAAGGTAGGTATAAGATCAGTAGAGCGCTGTTAATATTACGAGAGTAGACTATAAGACTTAGATTTAGTAGAGTTTCAATTAATAATACTTAATTTTCTTTCTCATGGTTGTTTTATGCTTGGGTATATCTTTATAGTTATTATGTTTGATAGTTGTTATGATGTTAAAGTCTAACAAATAAATATCTAATTCCATTGCATGCATTGCAAACAAAGTTTAAGTAATTTCTTCTAGCCGATTTTAATTAGATTAATTTAACCAATTCCCTAAATTTCTCTAAATGAATGATGAAATCCATTCACAAATATTATAATAAACTTTTTTATTGCATAAGTTCAACAGACAGGCAGACGGCCCACTTGATGGAAAGCGGTTACCATCGCCTATGGACATTTGTAAGGTGCTACAAATGCGCTGCTGCTCGTTTAAGGGAGACTAACGGAAAGTTAAGATAATCCTACAGACGACTAGGTTTAGAAAGGCAGAATAATTTTTATATTGTAACATACCGACAAAGAAACGCGCACCTGGTTTATTGCCCCTCCCGCATTCGGAGTTCTTTTGTTTACTTCGTATTTAAAACTTGCAATTAGACAACAGCCTATTGTTATTGTTTTCTACTTTCTTGCCCGTACGCAGGAATAATTAACCAAGTGTGCAGTTTACGGTTTCTCGGAAACCTCAATCCACGCGGTCCTTTGTTGTATTGTACAGTTTAGTATAAAACGATGCCCGAACGGAGAGGTGGGGCAGTCAAGCGAGGATTACGCTACGGGCAAGACGTAGATTCGATGAGCGATATAGTGACGGTCTTTGCGCGTCCTATTCAATTCTGTAGTTTGTACTAGTAGTGTCTAGTTATATTTGTACTTATGATAAACGTGTTTGTATAGTTCTAATAAACTCTTAGTAATTCCAACGGCATTTTGATTCGAGTCCTGTGTAGCTCGTAACAATATGGATACAAAAACGATTCCTAATTTGTATTCCGAAAACCCTTGGTAACAGATGTCCTATCCACACACGACCATAGTCTTTGGAATTCCCATATTACGAATTTCCCTATTGCTGTCTGATGATAATGTCCTCTAAGCAGTGACTCACAATGTCCGATGAATTTCAATGCGGCATTTAATCAAAAGTAAGGTCATGTTTATTGTTCTTCATTAATTTACATTTAAAATAAACGATATCAAATCACTCTGATTGTTAGGTTATCAAAGTTGATAGTGCATGTGATTTTATACGTTATTTTCTGCCACTGTTTTTCTGTATAATGAAGTCTATATAAACTCCTTTATATATTTGTGCGAATTCATGGACGTTCATAAAAGTTTTACAATTGGGATTGTTCACTTTTTTTTCAATTTAGCTATTTGAAAAACCATTTCGAGGAATAGTGTCCCTAATCATTTCTATCTAGTTAAAATTCCAAAAAACGTATGATCTTCTTGTATTTTGTAAGAAATGCGTTTGATCTTTATTTGACCTTACTAAATCCAATCAGGTGTTTGCCTGCTTCAGGTGTAAAAAAATCTAGCTGTACATTGTTTGATTTAAGTTCTGTAACATGGGTTTTCCCTAAAGACCACTTTAAAAAATTTAATGATAACTATAGAAAATAATAATGGTTGAACACGAAAAATTATAACCCAGCGACAAAAAACACTATGAATGATCACGATGATAATGAGTAATGACAGTGACATTTAAATAGTAGCACAGATTTATATAGACAAAACTTACTTTTTTTGTTTTCTAGGCAAAGAATTCAATGTAAACTTGTCCCTTATGACGTCATCGGAGAAATAATTTCAAAACCGGATTATAAAAAAACTAACGCTTAAAATACAAAAATATTCAAATTAGTATCTTACCCTACCTTATTTTACGTAATAAAAATATAAAATCAGAGGGTATTTTTTTGTGAACAATCCCCATTACAATCTACATGCATGTGTCAGCTCAAGCTCACGAATAACAAAATAATAATAATCTGAAATCCTACTCCACTCCACTCCACTCTTATATAAACTATGACTGTGCGAAATTTCATACTCCTCCGTAGGGGAAGTACGTGTAAGAGGTACAAAGTTATTGCTTTGCTTTGTGAACGATATTCATATTAATCTCAAGTTTCGTATCGCATATAGGTTCATATATACAGAGTTATATAAAAGGCGTGTTGAATTCCAGCGTTATCATGATAGGACTAATAACGCCGCTTATCGGTTTAGGTACCTACTGCTCCGTGACGACAAACGTAATGTTATTGATATATTATATCGATCGATGATGACATTGATATATAGGCCTAGTGGCGTCTTATTTTTAAATTCATAACTTATAGTGGGCTTTAGCCACAAACCGTAATGACGTGATAGAGGCAAGCTGGAATCATTGTCTTGATTCGTCGTCAGTCATTCGCAGTCTACTGCTGGACGTAGGCCTCCCCAAGACGGCGCCACTCATCCCTGTCCTCTGATTTCCTCATCCAGCGCCTACCGGCGACCTTGCACAGGTCCTCGGGCTGGAGGGCGTCCGACTACGTTTACCGAGACGCGGTCCCCACTCCAGGACTCGTAAGCTCCGTTGGCCATCGATCCTGCGGCAGACGTGACCGGTCCATTTCCACTTTAACGTCCTAATTTTGCGAGCTATGTCGCTTTACTTGGTTCTCTTACGGATATTGTCATTTCTAATTATATCAGTAAGAGTAAGACCGACAGCTCGCTCTATAGCCCGTTGAGTGACTTAAAACTTGTGGACCAGTCCTGCCGATAGTGGCCCAGTAGGTCAGGACTTGATTGCAGGGACGGAATTCCGCTAATTCAATATTTTGGCATTGTGAAGATGTTCAAGTACAATTCCATTGCGATAGTGTCAAAGATTCGTATATGCAATACATACATACATACATAACTTCACGCCAGGTCCCTTGCGGGGTAGGCACGAACAACAGAGCGCCATTTAGGCTTATTCTTACACACCTCACTTGCTTCTTTGACATTCATAGTTCTTGTTATGCACGCTCGTCTGTTCTTAAGGCTCCTGACATCACTTTCTGCTAATACACGATCAATTTGATCATGGAAGGTGTGTCGTGGCCTTCCGCGACTTCTGCATCCATCCACTTTTGCATTGTATATCTGTTTAGTCATTCTTTCATCATACGTTCTTTCCACATGCCCAAACCACCGGAGCATTCCTTTCCTTACCTTCACCCCGACACTCTTATATACAATATCTTCTCAATATCGTCGTGACGGAATAATAGTTATTAAAATAAGATGAAATATTTATTCTTGCATAAATGTATAATAGTTGTTATTCCTAGATATACATGGTTCAGTACATTTTATCAGTTTCACTGGTGTACAAGTAAGCAGGATCTTAATCGTCATTATTTAAGTAGTTATTTGTTATTTATTTTATTAAGTACCTTTTATCCAACTTGAATAATATTTATTACCTTTATTTTTCATTGTTTGTGTGAGAATCAAGCAGTGCTAAGACGAATCGCGGGAATTAACGATTTTCTCACATTTCAAAAGCAAATAAGTATGCACGGTCCGTTATAATTTTTTTTATCAGCGTTCCATCAATGTCGTTGCCCCAAAACGTGACGCGATATAGTCTAGCTTCAAGAAAACAGATTTTCGTATCTTATCAACGCTTGACGACACAAGGTCATACAGTCCGTGACGTTACTAACTCACGACTGTTTTGTTTTAATTATTTGCTATTACAATCACATTATCTAGATTACTAACTATTACTTTCAAATTCATATAAGTTAAAATTTAATTTTACTTCCTATTCTCACCGCTCCGCAACGTGTTATTGCTGTTTAGGAGAAGACGCGGCTAGAAACTCCCCAGTTATTCTATTTGTATCTTAAGCATTAACGCATCGCAAATCCATCGTTCATCATTCCCTTATTATCAATTGTTGTAGCGTGAAAACGTTATACGACAACGTGGACGTGGTCACAATCCGCGAGAACACCGAGGGCGAGTACTCGGGCATCGAGCACGAGATCGTGGACGGGGTGGTGCAGTCGATCAAGCTGATCACGGAGGAGGCCAGCTCGCGGGTGGCGGAGTTCGCCTTCCAGTTCGCCAGGGACAACAAGAGGAAGAAGGTCACGGCAGTGCACAAGGCCAACATTATGTAAGTGGACCTTGTAACTACATCCCACTGCTGGGCTCGGGCCTCCCATTAGAACCCGATCTCAGCGCCACCTACCGGTTTTAATTGCCATTCAATTCCTTTCCTTCGTTCAATTCAATTCCATCATCGGACAACCAGACGCACCGGCATGCGGCAACGATATATGGTGGATATTCCACCTATAAGAACGAAGCGCTTCGAATCCAGCTTCATCATACGCACCGCAAAAGAATGGAACTCATTGCCGGAGTCTGTCTTTCCCGATACTTATGACCTGGGTGTCTTCAAGTCCCGTGTGAATAGGTACCTTCTAGGTAAGCGTGCTACATCGTAGACCACATCTTTGCTCCACACAGGGCAAAATTGTGGTCAAACGCGAACCTATACCACAATAAAAAAAAAAAAAAAATTGCGAATCTAAACCATCCGGGAACCCACTCAAACACACAAAAACAAAACCAATAAAATCGCTCCCGGTTATTAGGTTTCTAGAACCCGATCTCAGCGCCACCTACCGGTTCCAATTGTGGATTTAAACCATCCCGGGACCCACTCAAACACACAAAAAATTTCATCAAAATCGGTAGTCGTTCTCAAGTTATGCGCTTACCTTACTTATATTTTGCGATTCATTTTTATATATAAGAAATAATGAACAATTCGTAATAGGGCAAAACTTTATACTGTCATGTTAAAATTGTTTGCACTCGTATAATGTGTTATGTGCTGTTTGCAGGCGTATGTCGACGGTCTCTTCCTGCGCTGTTGCCGCCAGCTCGCGAACAAATACCCCAACATCAAGTTCGAGGAGAGGTATCTCGATACCGTCTGCCTGAACATGGTGCAGGACCCCTCCAAATTCGACGTATTGGTGAGTCTATTAATTAGTCAAATGCCATAAAATGTGATGCAGAGATTAAAGAATTAGAATTAATAGACTAAGAGCCCGTGATAGCCAGTCCTACCACATAGTATGAAGGTAAAATAAAATTCTGTGCAAGTACCCTACAGAGCAGGTAAGGAAGGTTTGGATATTATCAATCTCGAACCATGGTGGCTTAATCCCTATTAATATTATAAATGCGAAAGTAACTCTGTCTGTCTGTCTGTTCCGTTTTCACGTAAAAACTACTGGACCGATTTGGCTGAAATTCAGTATATATATGTTTTCGATACCGAGAATGAACATAGGATACTTTTATCCCGAAAAGTGGGATAGTTTCCGGGATAAAAATATATTTGTCTTTCTGTTTGTTATACTTATACGGAAGAAATAATGGGCCGATTTGGCTGAAATTCGGTACGTATGTAAATTAAATACTGAGGATGGACAACGGATAATTTTCATTTAGGTCTTTTTGGTAATGTTGGCCTATTTGGTCATTTTGCCCTTTTTGGTAATTTTGGCCTTTTTGGTCATTTTGGCCTTTTTGGTCATTTTGGCCTATTTGGTCGTTTTTGCCTATTCCGTCATTTTGGCCATGTCAGTCATTGTGGTTTTTGGTCATTTAGACCATTTTGGCCTTTTTGGTCAAGTTTTGTAATTTATTTTGTTGACAGATAGACGGGGGATGGTATAATTAGCGATATAAAATGAAGTGAATCTTCCGTGGGCAAATACATAAAAATGTAATATAATATAACCTGTAGCACTTGCTCTATAAACAAGAGACACGTACTAGAGGTTAACCCGCGTCGCGGCCGCGGGGTAAACTCTAGTAAATAAATAAATTAATGCTTGATTGACTGACAACAAACATTTTAGTTAACCTTTGAGTTGTTGATCGAAATTCACTCCTTTTCATGTAACACTAAGCAAAGAATTTGTTTAGTAGGGCAAATTGTTACAATTAGCAACAAACATAGTAAAGGGTTATTTAGTTTAATTTTTCTATACATTTTGTTTTCCAGGTGATGCCAAACTTGTATGGTGATATTATGTCAGACATGTGTTCCGGTCTGATTGGTGGCTTGGGCCTCACTCCATCTGGCAACATTGGCAAAAATGGTGCACTCTTTGAATCTGTGAGTTGATTTTCAATTTTCTTTACCGGTTTTTAGAATATTTAAATGAAAACAGATATTATATTGAGCTTTACTTTATTTTGGTCATGTGTAAAATAGAACAGACACTGAAGTAGATCCCAGTAACACTTAGACCAGAGCAAATAACGAAAATGTGGTTTTTGGAATCAGAAATTGAGTGCAGGTCAGGCTCAGTGAACCAAGTGGGCCAATACTTCTGTTATATAAATTTAATAATTATATAAAAAGAGTCAGTGAATATACTTGTGAAATTATAACTCTTGAGACTTAAAATTAAATTTGATAAAGGTAGTGATATATCGCTCCACAAAGTAATTTAGTATGAACCTGTAATATCATTATATCATTTCAATTTGGAAATTACTTCAAATTTTATTGATAATTATATTTTTTAATCATACTTATAAAAATATAATAACAATATTTTTAACCACATTTTAAATAAGTATAATATATTTTATATAAATATTATTGTAATATTTTTAATTATCTATACATTTACGATCAAATAAATAAATTGTCTAATTTAGCTGTATCATGTCAAAGCTATATCAAAATCACGTTTTTACATGGATACCGTATCGTTTATACTTTTTGTATATATTTATTACATTTTTAATTTAAAATAGTGCTCTGAAAATGTTATAATAAGTAAATAATAAATCATCCAAGAATGAAGAATGCAAGCGATAATAAATATGTTGAGTTAATCAAATACAAAAATAAAACAGTGTAGTAACAGTCTAGAAAGGTGCCTGTAAAAAGTATAAAATATTAGTTTTAATTTAAAAGTTTAGAGAAAATACTCAATAAAACTAGTGTTATATGAATAAAAATCTTATTGAGTGCTAATAAACACGTGAAGCAAAAAGTTTACTACAAAAGTGATTAAAAAATAAAATAAAATGTAAGTCTACTCTAAAATTATAGAGTTTGGCAAATTACTAACCCCGGTGTGTGGGATTATATTTTCAAAAAAATTATAACAGCATGAAATATATAAAACACTGTGGAATTAACATTGCGTGTAAATATGTGTGGAATTTAACCTTGCGTGTAAATATGCATTGGGATTGGTCACTGCGTGTAATTACGTGTGAAACTAACTTGCGTTTGGTGTTTTTGAAAAGCAATAGTTTTTTAATATAATACAATAAACACTTTGTTCCACATAAACTTGTATAGTATTTAAGATATTTTTTTGTTAGGGATCTTAAATGATTATATGCCATTCTGCATATCTGCATTCTTGTCTGTGTATATTTGGATTTGGAGGAATGTAAAGGCATTAAGGAGATAAAAAAAATCTTAACGACATATTTATGGTTGTCAATATGTTTGAAACAAAATAGCTTTTAAGGTAAAACTGTTTACTCAATATAATGGTATCAATACAGTGGATAAACGACGGTTTGTCGAATGAGGGCCTACAAAAACAATACGAGTTAACAATTATGATGGTTATTATTTGTTTATGGCTGTTTACATTTTATTACTATACTTTTACGAATGTCCATGGATGGACATGACATATGGTTTCATTAATTATACGAATTTTATTACATCCATATTTCTAATCCTAACAATGATCTGTTAAGTGTGACATTACATACAACAAGAAATGATTAAATTAAACAGCAGTCCGTAATTTGTTTTATTCCATTTATATTATTTTTTCTAATTTATTTTATTTATTTATTTAACGAGACAACAAAATGATTACAACTTATTGAAATATACATAGCATAAAAACCTCTGAGGTTTATATAAGTGTCATGGATATCTACGTTCATAGCATTTAACAATTTTAACATTACATTTGGTTTAAAAAGTGCATTTTTAGTTTAATTTTAATATTTGTTGTTGTAATGCTTTCCCTAAATCAACGGGTAAGTAATTTAGCAAGCAACTGAATATGTTGTTTGCTCGACTCGTGACGAACCAGTTTTGGGCGATGGCTCGCGTACATACTGAATTTAACAATTTAAACACTATGTTCATAAAGATGCTTTATGTTATTAGATTTTGCAATGTGATGACACGAAATTTAGGACCCCTCCCACCCCCTTGTCTCACAATGTCACAACTTCGTCAAACGAAATCTGTGCTCTGTTACAATGCCAAAATATACTAAACGTATCCTAACCCAGTGTTATTTACAAATACTATAAAAGAACCTATCATTCATATACCATAACAATGCTTGATTATTCACGAAAGATTTAATTACCACTGCGATATAAGAATAATAATGTGAATTAATATTGTGTCTATATATATAATACTAATGTATAGAAATATATTTACATACGAATGGAGTCTTGAGGATATTGGCAAAAAAATTCAATTGTATAGAACACCTGATTTAAATTACATTCATGTCAATTTCTCTATAATAATATATTATCTAATTGATTATATTTAATGGTTCTTTAAATTTTATGACTGTGCCATTTAAATCTTTATTTTAGAATTGTTACATTTAAAACTTGAATAATTAATGCGTATTTCACACTAGCCAAATCCACAGGCTGCACAAAAATATTTTAAATGACCTCCCCCATTTTTTCAAGTCGATTTAAAAAAAGGAGAACTTAAACTTACTTTAAAGAAGGAAACTAAGAAAGTTATGTGTGTTACGGTAACATTTTGCTTGTGTTATGTTAAAACTTTTTCGATTGTGTTACGATAACATTTTGTATGTGTTACGTTAACACTGTGTTCGATTGTGTTATGAAAACGCTTCCTTTTTGCCTAATATTTTCTCAAAACTCGATTCGTATTTGTGTTTCTAATATTTTAGATGAAGAATGATAGTTTTTAATAGAGTCCCTACTTGCAGGTGCACGGGACGGCCCCAGCGATCGCTGGCAAAGACCTGGCGAATCCAACGGCTTTGCTTTTATCCGGAGTCATGATGTTGAGATATATGGAAATGTGGCCGTTGGCCAACAAAATTGAGGCTGCAGCCTTCAAAGTCCTGAAGGAGGGCAGGGTTCTGACTGGAGATCTGGGAGGGAAAAGCACTTGCACCGAATACACCAATGAGATCATAAAGAATTTAGAGTAGAGTGAGTAAGGTTGTCGCTGGGGTTTTATTAATGATTCTTTGTAGATATTTTTTTATCAATACACAGACATAAACAATAATTAAATTTAATAATATTTAACTACAGACTGATCTCTTCTAACCTTATTATCTGTGGTAAGTAAACAACACCTTTTAATTTGGCCTTTTCAGTGTAGGCCAATAGTTATTTTTACACTAGCCAATTATTGACTTGAATTTTTATTACAGTCAACTTTTTACTTAACCAATAAAACTCACCATTTTTTGAGGCATTAAACCTACCTACTTTTTTAGTGTTAATATGCGATATTAGAAGTTAAAAAACAACTGACTTGGAAAACTCAAAAGTGACCAAAAACAGGAAATAATAATTCGTTTTGTTTGATACCATTACCATTATTACTAATATATTATATGGATGAAATGTGAACTTCCTCCATTTTTGTATCAGTCATTAAAGTAGTAATGTATTTATTATAAAATGCAAATGGTGTCAAAAATTTATTTTATATACTATACTAAAACCTTTAATAATGTATATTGCACTTGAGTTACTTTTTATTGATGGAAAAAAACTGCAGTCAAATGATGAAATTTTTGTCAAAACTTATTTGACAGAGTATTCAAAACCACAGCGACATGATTTGTATAATCAAAACAATTAGTTCAATTAATTAGATCAAATTGTTGAATTTCTTACAATGAATATAGTTAAGCTATGAATTAGTAGTTCTATTATGATAATATGCTTATTTATTTGCGTGTTTGAGATTGTGAGATTCGCCAAATATTATGTATATGGTATATATACTTCGTGATAAAAAGTGAATATATTATAATATATCCACTTTCAACTGAGATAGTGGCTGATGAACTTTAGTAAGGTACCCCAAGGAGAATAGACAGGCTACATTTCTATAATACTATCAAAATGAGTTTAGTTTTATGTTTGTTTGGTTGCTATGTCATACAGGTTGATAGTAATTCAGCTAATGGAAATAATAATTCGCAATTAAAAAACAAAACATTGTTTGGATCGAAAAAATGTATGAAAATGTCAATAAACTAGAAAACCTCATAGAATTGTAAATAATTAACAATAAATATATATGCACTAATTGGTTATAAACGGTTGTGTTTGAATTCTGAAGAGTGAAGTTTCATTTTACTCATAGATGGCTTCGAACACTTTCTACGTTAATTCTGTCAATGTCATAGTGACGAATGACAGTTACCGAGACAAATTTACAGATAACCTGTAAAATTTATTTTAATTTACTCACATTTACATCCATAAAATGTAACCATACGAACTCAAAATAAAACTAACTCAAATGCACATTAGTATAATGATTTACACTTATGTATTTTATGAATTTTGATGATTTTACTTTAGTCAAGAGATGCATATATTGGAATAAATAAAAAACAATAGGCACTAAATAAAACCATCTTAGTTAATGTTTAGATCTGTCACGAGCTACCAAATATTGATAAATTGTCATAATGATAACATAGATGTATTATAAAGTTATTATTGTCTTGCTCTTGACTTGTGTAATATTGATTCATTTAAATTTGAATATACACAAGTAATAAGAGTAGTGTTCGAAGTCCAGGATGTATTTCAGCTCAGTGGTTTAAAAATCTAGCAATGCAAACAAATGTGTTATCGTCTTAATATGCATTTACTGATGATGCATTGTGCTTGCCAAAACATGTTAAGACTATCAAAATATTATATTACGCCAAATAATCATTACATTTATTTGAATTTATTTATAAAACACAGAAATAATACATATATAAATGAAGCTTCCACTAAAAAATAGTTTCTATAATAAATGGTTCAAACGATTATAAAAAAAATCATAAGAAATTACATACAATGTCTATTTAAATGAGGATTTTTTAAATATTTAAAACAAGTCACGAAAATACAGTCATATGTCAAAGTATAAAAAAGTATAATAATTAATTACCTACTGACCCATCAATCAATTAATTTATTTATTTGCTTAACAACATGATAAACATTATAGATGTTAACAAAACATAGAAAAAAAGTGTAACTCATTATTCTAAATAACAATATTTTTAAAATTTAAATCAACAGATTTTTGAAATCCATGACATATTAGTCCCCTGTCTTGTAACAGTTCTTGGAATACACTTACTAGGTTTTGAAATGGCATAGCTGATATATGTTCATTTGGTTCAGTATTTTTATTATATGAAATAATTAGTACATTTTCATACATCTTTCTATCATCACATCAATCATACATGATTAACAGCAAATCATATTTGAAATATTGACAGGTTGTCAATGTCAATTTGATTGATCGCAAATATGCCGATTTATAGTACATTTTTACAGAAATCTGTTTTTATATATATTATTGTTTTAGTGATTTTTTTAGTTACCAATCATTATGTTATTAAAAAAATTCAAATGATATTAATGTTGGACTAGTCTGTTTAAATTATTCAAGAAGAGAAGAGACAAGAGACAATAGCTAGTTTTACTTATTGGCAAGATGTCAGTAGTGTCGGTTAACATTTGTGTAAAGTTGAGTTTTGATAAACTGTTTAAATGTGAAACAAAAAAAAAAATAAATTATAAAACACCGTTTGCAAGTTTTAAGAAGTACAAAATGAGTTGCTAATTTATGATTACCAGTAGGAATGTAGGATGTTAAAATTTTTCTATAGTAACATTTTGTCACAGATCACTTGAGATACATAGTTTCTTCTTCCATGATTTAAATTAACTTTTACCAGACGGTAAAATTGACTTGAATTGAATTTTAAACTAATTCTATATAGCTGAATTAAAGACTCACACATACCAGGTTCAAATGTAATTTGATTTTGAAAAAGTAATTATAATATTTCTATCAGTCATGAATGTCACACAATTATTTTTATTTTGGAAATTTCACCATGTTATAATGTGTTTGATATGACCTGGGACATTTGCATTATCCTCGGCGAATTTGTATTTATTTTTAGATCACGTGAATGTATAAAGTGCGTGCAAAACTTAAATGCGTTCCTAAAGTTTGTGAGCGATGAAATTATATTTTTATAATAATAATGTAAAATGAGGGATGCGTGCGAAAGCGTGCATTCATAGAGCACGGTGTGGGGGCTTGGTGCGCGCAAGACGTATGGCTGCCATTTTGTTTCGCCTTTTTACTTTTCTTGATTCATTGCGCGCGATTACCTATACCTGATGATGATTTCCAATAAATATGTGCTGGATATCGGCTATATTCTTAAATCTACAACCAACACCCACAAGTTGATGGTCCTTCGAACTGGATATATTTGTATAAATTCAAAGTTATGTAGTATATGCCGAAGCACATGATACAAATGGGAAAAACAACGCTAAAGTGATTCATAAATCTTCAAACTCGTATCTTAATTAAAACACAATAAAGTAAAGAAATATTACAATGCTCATCTCACAAATTCACAATCCATCTATCAACAACTCGTTGCTACGCAACCACCAACTAAAATGTTGACTATAGCTAACTTAATGGTGTAGCTTTTTCGTGTGACGGTGTGCGCGAGCATCGTAAAAATTTACTCATCATTTTTCCCTAACGCGCCTAAAGAAGTATAACTTCGAAAACTTGCTGCTCACATGGCAGAACTAAAGGGTTCTACGCAGAACACGGTTATAAGATTACAGATGGAGGTGAGAGGAGTGTTGCGCTCTCTCTCACACGCATGTGGAATCGCACTCCATCTCTTTCGTACCGCACACCGCACGGTGTAATAAACGTCAACATTTGACTAGGTCTGCGGAGCTCACGACACTAATTTCACTCGGAGCGCATTTAAGTTTTGGGCGCACTGTACTCGTGTTAGGTATTGAATCATGGCCATTGAGGTGAACAGTATTTTCATGTTTAAGTTAATTAAGTAATTGTTGTATTCGTTTGTTCCTGATTTTGTGATTAATTATTTAAAATAGGCTGTTTTTTTGTATAAATAACTGTGTCACTTTTAAATTTATAAGTTTTATAAGTTCATAATAATGTACAATCTTGTAACGACGATCTCTACGATTGCAATCATTAGCATTCATATTTATGATTGCTATCGTAGCGTCGTTTTTAGTCATTTAAAAAAATAAAAAAATACGCTATAATTTTCACAGATATTGACGCATTTTCTAGAGTTTAATTATTGTTAATTGTAGCAAAAAAGATTTAATCATGTAATAAAGTAAATCTAAACTCTTTGTCATTTTAAAATGCCTGTTATAAAAATTAATTTCAAGTCATTATCTTGAATCTAGACTAATGTCACAATTGAAGAATTCATTATTGCGTATACTGACTCGTCACTATGTATCTCTTTCACTCGCGCACATATATGTATATGACTATCTCATACCCGCGTAATCACAACGAATAAGCGGGATGGAAACATGAAAACACCAGTGTGCGAGTGAAAGAGCCTATTGCCGAGTTACTGAATGAATTATTTCTGCTATGCAACTGGATTTTTAAGTGAAACTTTTTTATCGGCGTTGGAAAAAATACCGTCACATTTTTTCCGTTACGCGCCATCATTTTCTTGCCCCGTTCTATTCGAACGAAGAGTAGGTAGTAGTAAGGTAAAATGAAATAATTTCGTGAATAAAGTTTCACTTCTTACGTGTGTACTACACTAGTACACGCACACATTTTTTTTATCTGTTGCCAGAATACTACAGATACAAGTTAAAAAATTTAGTTTTTAAGTTATTGTAACTTCAATGTTGTAACTTACTTAGCTGATACCCAGTGAGGTACAATTTATTGAATGTGATTATTGTATTGTCTATTAATTTAGTCCCTCGGATTTGATCTGAGGATAAATTGTATGCATTTGATATGGTCTTGTGATATCACAACGTATTTATTTTTAGCATTAGATAAATCTGGAAATATGAATGAAGTGTTTCGAGATAAAAAGTATTTGACGCAGTTTCATAAAACTGAATTCGGTTGAATAAAGATGAATAAAACAATTATTGATGTGTGAATTTTCTTATCCCTTTCCTTTTGTCACTCTATAGCCATTTTGACAGATGTGGATGGAGCCTTTATGAAATTATCATTTCTATCAGTCTATAGGTACATTTGACTATGTATATCACAGTAATAACTACTGAGTCTACATAGACGATATTTTACAGAAAGAAGCAAATTATTAAAATATTATTTATTTTGTTTATATTCTATATAAATAAAATAAATATTTTAATAATCTGCAGACAATCACGTTGCATGTCCCCGAGATAAGTAAGTTACGCGTGTGTTATTGGTAATTATCCAACGGATCATGGACTGATTCTAGACATCCAGACCATAACGCACGTTTACGAAATTACCATTCCAGGAATCTAACCCGGAGCCTCTGGGTTCGTTAGTCCACTTAATCACAGAGGCCGTCAAAGCGGCAGATAGCAAATAAATAGTAAAAACAAAATTGTTTTTCTGTGTTCATGTGTGAGGTATTAAACCGTGGAAAAGAAAACAATTTTTAATTGAAGTAAATAGGGTGCATGATACAAGACGGATTTCCCAGTCGTGCAAATAGCGTCGTCTCCCAATTACTCAATCTCATCAATGGAATGCATTCTAAATATTTTTTAAGCTCTACCATCTAAATTTTGCTAAACTTTCAACTTTTCAATACTGGTTAGATATACAACACGCGCAAAGCCATATTTAAAAATGACGATAAGGAGACCTGTTTTTTTAAACATTTATGTGTTTATTTTGTGCAATTTCCAGGTCCACGGCACAGCTCCAGACATCGCTGGAAAGGACATGGCTAACCCTACTGCCTTGCTTCTTTCTGCCATCATGATGTTGAGACATTTAGAAATGTACGAGCATGCCGATCGTATCCAAAACGCCTGTTACCAAGTTCTCAAAGAAGGCAAATCACTCACGGGCGATCTTGGAGGCACTGGCAAGTGTAGCGAATACACTAACGCAATTATCTCGAAACTTAATTAAGCGTTAATTAAGAAATCATCTCTATTTGATTATGTGTTTCAACTCAAAGTGAAGATGTAGTGAGAAATTTATTTGTAAAGCCCGCCATTTTCAAAACCACAGTTAATTTGTTGTTTCATTTTAGTCTAGAAGAAGTCGATTACATTAATCACTTCTATTTATCAGTTTCGTAAGGCATGTAATGTTTGTGGAAATAAAAATAGAGAATTGAAGAATAGAAGATTGCCCTCACAAACAAATTGAGGCTGTGTTTCTACTCCTAAAAAAGAAATCTCACCCACTTAAAAAGAGGGAAGAACAAACGTGAAATTTATATGCATTAAATGCAATAAACCACCAAAGTACTTATTGTAATTTGTTGTACCTAATTTAAGTGTAATTGGTTTATCAATTTTATCTCTTGTTATCAGTATTGGACGCAATAAATTATTACCAATTCAAAATGACATACTTTGTAAATACTACTATTAGATAGTTCACATAAAAGCTACTAAGTTTATCGTTTAATATTCATGATATATACTAATCCATTTTACAGAATTTTAAAATAAATATAAATAAATTTGTTAAATGTATGTTTTATTTAAGTACCTTTCTCTCTTTATATTTTTTGAACGTTTTCTACATAAAGAGACATAAGATCCAAGGCTTATATTAGGTTCATAGTTTTGATGCAATAAAATATTTCCGTCCGGTACTTAGTGGTTGAACTGCGATCAATCAGTCTCATTTAACTAAAGTATTATATGGATGTACACACTCAGGATTGGAAGAAAACACTAGTTATTTACCTAAAGGCTTGTATTGACTTATGCAGTCGAACCCGGTTCTTCACTGCAGGGTTGCTTTTTCACACAACTAAGACGCTCTGACTCGACCATGAGATGTATCACTCATAATACTGACGCTGATATTGTGTAGACCACGTCCTGCTACCGCGCGTGGGTTGGATTTACAATTGTAATGCCGGCAAGCAAGTGAGTGGAACGTGAAGAATCGAGGTCATGAACGTGGTCGTTGTGAGTCCCTGGTGGAAGGTAGCCTCGGTAGGCGCGACTTACGGAGCTTGTATACCCGGTAGAGTCTTCTGGAACCCGTAATTTCGATCTTCTCTTCTTTATTCTTATATTTACTGTCTGACTCTTTTTAAACATCTGTTTATCTCTGTCTCACTGTAACACTCGCAAGTAAGTGGAACGGAAAAAATCGCTGTTGTGAACGTGGTATTTGTTAGCCTCATGTGGAACGTAGCCAAAGAGTAAAACGAAATGTACCGTCAAAATCAATCTGTTAGTACAACTGACAAGGCTGTATGGATTGAGTCCTTTGCTTGCCTTTGTGGCAAATTTGAAAAACAACAAAAACAATCTGTTAATTATGTAAATGACATCAACTCATGAAAAATTGAAAATGTGATAAAATGTCACATGCACGTTGTTTATGTATTTCATAACCAATAATTTGATAATTTGAAATAAATTACGTATATGTAGACTTTATTTTTAAATGAAAATGGTTAAACGGGTAAGTTTATATATTACTTTTTTACAACATTGTTTTCGTTGTTTAATAGAAACTCATAGTCGCGATCATGTTCATACAATATTATTGGTTGTAACTTATTCTTTTATATCGATAATTGTGTACAAAATTTTCAATAATTTGTTGTAGAATATTAAAACATCAATATCTGAAGATGAAGTTGATAATGGGCCGATGAATGAGAATGGAAAACGGCCTAATGGTGCCAAAAATAAAGAAGGCACGAAACGCCTTAAAACTAAAAGCTTATACCGGCAACCCACTGTAAATGAATTAAATCGGTTACAAGAAACTGAAAATTTGTTCAATTCAAACTTATTTAGATTGCAAGTTGAAGAAATCTTAGCAGAAGTGAAGGTTAAAGAGAAAATAGAAAAGAAATTTAATCAGTGGTTTACTGAATTTAAAACATACTTACTAACAATACCTGAAGATAAAAATGAATATGATTTATCCGAACAGACATTACCTAAAAAGCTAAAAGTGAAATTACCAATCACTAATAGTTTAAATAAAACAAAATGTGTATTCAGGTTTCATAAATTCCATGATGTTAATATTGTTGGTTCATATGCTTTGGAATGCTCGATAAATTCCAAACTTAGAATTGATTTACAAATAGTTGTACCAACTGACACATACATGAAGAATGACTCTATCAATTACAGGTACCACAAGAAACGTGCAGCTTATTTAGCAGTTATATCATCTCACTTAATGAAAACAGACTTGGTTGGGGATTTACATTATTCATTTACAAATGATAACAAGACAACACCAGTATTAGATTTGGAACCTTCTGGAAAGTTTAAGAATTATTTCTCTGTTCGGTTAAACTTAGTTTGTGATCAAGAAACATTCAAACTGCATAGGTTCAGTCCTTTACGTAACAACTTGAGGGAGGCTTGGTTATTTTCCGTTGAAAATTTGCAGAGTACTGAAGTAGGCCCACCGACACCATATTACAATAGCGTGGTATTAAATGACTTGATAGCAGTAGCAAATCAGGAGTTGCTCAAAGAATTTCTCTTAAAGAGTGAGAATTTAAAACAGGCAGTAATTTTGTTAAAAATATGGCTGCGTCAGAGAAACTTGAAGGTGTCTGGCTTTGTTATGAGTTTGATAGTTGTAAATTATGTAAAGACAAAGAGGATAAACAATATTATGAGTAGTTACCAAATTGTAAGGAATGTCTGGATAGCTTTAAGTAAGTGTTACAATTTCATTCATATGTTAAACTTTGGTCTTATTTATTGGTATATGAATATTTACACAATAATAGTTATATACAGTGTAAATTCTATATAACATTATTGAAGGGACTGCATTTTATGGTGTTATAGAGAGTTGTCATTAAATGGAGAGAAGGCTGTTATTTCTGTTTGATGTCTTTTGCTGTACCAGTAACTTTGTTGTATTTTTTACTTATTTTATTCATATCTTGCTATATTGAGGCATCTTGGTGATAAAGGAAGTGCGCAGAAATTTCGATGTGCATGATGCGCCTCTGCACATGCTGCTGTCTCAACATTTTCACTGTCAAACAGGTGTTAGCGATATGGTGATATGGGAAGGCAGACATGTTGCTTATACATAGGAATTTACAATAGTGGGGTGGTGGTGGAGCCATCTACATGGGCACTAATGTGCTTTTGTATTTATGTGTGCACATTCATCTTGTTCAACAGGTAGACAACACATTGGGAAGGAGTGGACATAGATTAGGAAGTAAAGTTAAAGTTCAACTTATATGACCTTTAAAAAATGTTCTCCAGTGGAATTTAGTTAATTTACTTAGTAAAAACATTGAACTAAGGAAAGACGTGTTATTACTATATTTATATATATAGACTAGTTTTTTTACATAATGTAAAACAAAGTCACTTTCCGCACCTGTCTGTATATCTGCTAACTCCTAAATCATGCACTGGATTTATAAGGGGCTTACACCATGAGCTAGATTTAGTTATTTTCATTGATGGTTGGTACAATCATATTAAAAAAAATAAGATTTAATGTTAGAAAAATAATATAAATTTTCCAGGGGTGAATAGTGTCTAGATAACAATTTAATGTAATGTAAGCTGTGTGAAAGGATGCTGGCAAAATAACTTTTTACTAGAGTTCGGTTTGGGAAAATTCTAGTCGATGTCTAAATCTATCTATCTGAATAATCTCTTTATGAATGTTACAGAAACATCAGAATGGGAGAAGAAAGGTATTTCCCTCAACAAAAGTGATGATTCCAACATCCAAGAGTTCCACAACCACTTCCCTGTGGTATTCCTCGACTGTACAGGCCAACACAACCTATGTTGGGAGATGTGTAAAGGCACATATGATGCATTGAGACGGGAAAGTGCTTTGGCAGTAGAAATGTTGGACAACGGGAAGATTAACAGCTTTATACCACTATTTATGACCCCGGTGAAGGTTTTTACACAGTTTGATCATGTTTTGAGGTAAGGTTTTATTGATGGTTACAAAAATCCCTTAATATAAAATAGTCAATGGCAGCACCAGGAATCAGAGCCTGTCAGATGGTCCTGTGTCTTAATAGTTTAACAATGTAATTAAAGGTTTAGTTATTCATATATATTTCTGTATGCATGATGAGTATTTATTTAGAGTAGTAATAGTAGAGTAGAATGACTTGAGAAGCACAATAAACCAAGAGTGACTATATGCATTTTCAATTAAAAAGGAAATAGCTGCTGTTATTAACTAAAATAACTGATTTGCTGGGCTAAAATAAAAGTCCAAAACTTCAGTTACTTCCTTGGTGATTGTTTATGGTATTTTTGTAAACATTGGATTAGCAATAAAACTCAAGTAGTCATACATCATTCCCATTCTATTTATCGATATCGCTGACATTTACATTTAGTCCAGCACTGTCACTGAATGTCACTGACTGTGCTCAGAATTTTTAATCGTAGTCATAATATAGTAAATATAATACAAGAATTTCTATTTAGTATTTAACAACTCTATTTTTGGAGGTTTCAATGCATCTCCTTTGAATTCCGTTATATCACTTGACTTTGTACACTCAAAATTAAACTTAATGATGTTCTTACTTCATAACTTTGATATTTAATTGCTTTAATTGATGATAATTGCAGTTTATACGATTATAATAGGTATTTATTTTTCTCAGTGAGGTGCGTAACATGAAAGAGAAGAAATATATAATTACTTCCTAGGCTTTGGTCATAGACAGTTACAGATATGAGTCCTATAATTCCAATATCACCTAACTCCACACGCAACATATGAGTTTAATGCGTTATTTAAGATAATTAATATTAATTTATGGGTTTAGGCTCTTTCATTTATTTATTTAATCGGCAGACAAACACACCCATTGTATATCCCCAAATTAAGCAAGTTACGCTTGTGTTATGGGTAATATACAACGGACCACTCTGGGGCCGATCCCAGACACCCAGACCATGGTAAATAACGGAGAAAATACGTTTCCGAAATTTACTATACCGGGAATCAAACCCGGAGTCTCTGGGTTGCAGTGAGGCAGGCCGGCAAAGGCTTAGCCCGCTCAACCACAGAGGCCGTATTGTCAGTAAAAGCAAAAAAGGTGTTCTAATATCTCGGATTTTGGAACAAATTCGAAAGTTTGATGTCAAATTATTTGGAAGTTGGCAGTTTTTGTTATAAAACAAACAAATTGACATACGAGAAATTTCATAGACTATCCAGGAACACACATAACTTAATTTTGTTTTTTAAGGGAGTTGGCGGGTATTGGAATTATACGACTCATATGTTTTAATTTTGAACTAGTGCTGCCACACTAAATAAAATACAGAGGCGAGTAAAGGCACCACAAATTCTTGAAGTAGAATTTTCTTTTCTAGCATGGAATATCAAATTGTTTTGTTGAATTTTTTTGTAAATGTGCGACTAGATATAATGGATCCAGTCTCAACTGTTGATATATTAATTTTCACTGCCACCCTGAACATTGACAGCACGCACTGTTTTGGCCTGGTAAATTTTCGAATTTTGCCTTTGGTTATGTTTCATATGAAATATAATGTAGAATTCAATTGAAAAGTGTACTATTTTCATTTGAAAAAAATATTTATTGTTTACCTAATTTTCCACAAATATTCTAACTGTAAAAGGTTAAATTATAGTTTGAATGAAAGTTCTTGTTTCTCTGCTGACGTAAATTGCTTAGAATTTTATATATAATTTTATCTATGTGTTTAACTTTGCTGCAATAAAAGCGGCCATAATGTTTTAGGGGTTTGCATAGACATAGACAAATTCTATTTTATTTAAATTTGTTCTAGGTTTAAAAAAATTCAAAATGTTAAAGAAGCAGTCTTATCAAAAACTTCGAGAGAATCCCAAGTGAACTATGGTCTCAATGATTTAGCACTTGTAACAGACACGATACACTCACTGCTGGTAAAAGGATTGGGTAATAGAGTTGATTTAATACAGCCATTGGTCGAAGCCAATTTCCTCTGGCCAGTCAAGAAAAATGTTGATAAACAGATGATGAATGTGTAAGTTTATTTACAATACTAATATTATAAAGGAGTTTGTGACATTGTAGGGGGTAATCTCTGGATGTATTAAACCGATTTTAAAAATTCTTTTACTGTTGGAAAGGTATGTTAACAAGGAGTGTCATAGGCTATATAACGTAACGCTATATACCACGGGAGGAGGACAGAGCGCGGGTGAAACCGCACCGGGCCGCTAGTTTATAAAAATAATAAAATGCTCTTATGTTGGACTCTATGGGTTCCTAAACCATTGATCACATTATGATTTAAAAAAAATCATTTTTTTTTACTTTATGTTATGTTGCACTCTATGCCTGGAGCAGCTAGTATATAATAATATAAAAATGTAAGTGTGTTATCTGTATATTTATCATAATAAGTAAGGGTCACGGATTTTTTAAGTTAAACTTATGAAAGAGCCACTACATGTTATATTTTTTGTCGTTTCATACAAATTTTCCAAAAGACCTTCAATATTTAAAAATTCTAAAAAAATTGTTACATAATATATAATAAATAAAAATATTAATGTAAAAAACGCAGAAAACAAAGCAGTTGTAACACCAAGGGAGTTAGCGAGCTGCTTCAATCCAGGGAGAACTATATCACTGATAACCTTATGCCGCAAGCGTAAAACTCTGGCTCACATGTGACGAATCCATACAGACTCGTGTTGGGACCTAGTAAGCTGTTAACTCAAACTTTCTTACAGATATGAAGAGAAATTATCATTCGGCATAATATTGAATCCGGATAATTTTAACAATATTGTCGAGAAAGGCCCACCAGCCAACTTGCCAGAAGCCGAGGAGTTCAGGTAACTTTATGTCTTTAGCAGTCCTCCTTACTTAATTTTTATGGATTGGTGAGTAAACACACCATTCAATGAACATTATTTACATACATGTGCACACACAAATGCACTCACATGAACACTTGTACACCATAGAGATTAATTCTCTCTATGTCTTGACATTGAAAAGGCGCGATTTTCAAATCAACCAATGACATTTGTGTATTTCGTCGTTTATGACATCAACGCTCCACAACAAGTTCCATTTGAGTTTGCCTTACGACATTCGCAAACAAGTGTTATGAAGTTAAGTCATGAATGTGTTCGTTGTGAGTTACTGATGGAACGCGCTTTTCGTCGATCCAAGTTCCGTTAAAGAAACCGTAAGAGGTGTTAATTAATTTCTTTCAGGTCCTTCTGGGGTGATAAATCAGAACTGCGTCGTTTCCAAGATGGATCCATAACGGAGACCGTGGTCTGGAAAGGGGAGACTCTGGCAGAGAGACGGACCGTCACGAAACAGATTATCGACTATCTGATGAATCTCAAATATGGTAAGTTTTTAGCATTAATTAATGTACGACGAATTTTTTAAAATATTTACATTTAGAATTTACTTTCACATTAAAAAAGTAACTAATTTTTAAATTTAATCAACAGCGTTATAAAGATTACAAATAATTCCCAAATCACCGCCAGCTGGGAACGTTCCCAAAACGCTGACCGCATTACCAACGGGTGCCAATGCTTATATGTTGCCTGAACATACTAAGTTTCTAGTGATAGCAATTTTAGTTTGCAGTCATAACAGAAGTCAACTTTGTTTATAGCTAGAAGCTGCTTATATTTTGTATATTTTATCATTGAAAATTCATGTGATATTAGTTGAACCACACAAATTAGGTTTGGATCTTATTTATCGTTTTTTTGGAAAAAATTGACTTTATTTCACTGACACAAGTCAGGTTGTCTGATTGTTTATTTTGAAATGTGTTTCTGGATTTCAGGTATTCCGCCGTCTGATTTGTTCCACGTGTGCGATCAATTTGAGAGTGTCTTAGCTCGCAAACAGTATATCGGCGAGCACACCTTGCGCTGCGAGGAGAGCTCGCTTGAAGCGCTCAGGGCCTTCGACGAACTGAGAAGGGATTTGAGACAACTCACGGAGTTGCCATTGGATGTTAGTGCTGTCTATGGTGAGCTTAATTCAAATTTAGAAGCCTCTATTCCAAAGTAGAAACTTTATTCAAATTAAGAATTTTCTTTCTAGAAGTTTCAATTCTAACTTAGAAGCTTTTAATCAAAGATAGAAGTTTATATTTAAATTTAGAATTCAAAATTAGAAGCTACAAATGCTACAATCGTTTAATTCAATTTAAGAAACTTCTACAAATTTATACTTCAAATTTTAAAATTAGAATCGGAATTCGAGCTGTAGTTATAGACGCTCCACATTCCCGTGAGAACATAATAAGAATTTGCTAAAAACGAAAATGAAAATCCGTTTCTGATTCTCGTTTCTCGCGCCATTTTCGCGTTCTTGCAGTATTCTCGTGAGAACTCGGAAAGAATGTGGAGGACCCATTTAACGGACGGAATTCTTCTTATATTATGTCTCTTACTTTGTGATTTGTCGAACATAGGCGTGTCGCCGGTGTTCAGTTATTGCTCCCCCCTGCCCCCGCTGCCGCGGGGCGCCGTCCGCGCCCCCTGGCGCCGCCACAATGCCACTCTTATCAAAGACATCACCAGGGATGGACTAACATTACTGCCGGAGTACACGCCCGTGTGTGAAGCTATTATTGAATTAGGTAATATATTTTGTATATAATATCTTAAGTTTTGCGTGACTAGTATACATAATAAAACTTTGTTTTACCGGTTTTAAGCGCGGTAATTTATTTGAATTTTGTTGTTCCGACGTTTCCGAAAGACGTTCACGTTTTTCGTTGAGTTTCACTTCCATAATAAGAACTCTTAAATGTCTCAGTTCTGGGATCGGGTTAATGGGATTAAAGGGGAACGGACAGTGTGCCCACCACTCTTACCCAAGGCGGTTTGGCAGGTTTGAGACGATCATCTCGATATGCAGCTATCATCACGATGTTTTCCTTCACCGTTGTTAGCACATGATAATTATAACAATACACACATTAGAGAAAACTGCCTAAGTAGTGGAAGAATATAAAACTCAAAATATTTTTAAAGTAACTTTGCAATACATCGCTTGATTGCAATTAAATAAACACATGAAATATATAGTTAATTTTATAGAGTGATTTAATTATTGACAGATCATTTTGCAAGCAAGCAACATTGAGATAGCCCGCCGTTAAGTTAAATTCCATGTATCCAGGTCACAGTGGCAAATGGCCGGGCGATATAGAAGCGTTTCGTTGCCTGAAAGCAGCGTTCAACCTTCAAATCGCCGAGCGTCTGAACCAACAATACTCGCTACCAACACAACCCTACAAGACTCACATAGACGTCTTGAAGAATGGCTAACGTTCCGCCTCAAGATAGCGCATCCGAAAGAACTCACTCTCTTGCGGAGGGAGATTGAGAACGGAGTCGTCAAGTATAAGGAGAGTGAAGAGAGTGTCAGGTTGCAGTGTGACACCATCCTTATGCCAAGGCTTAGGGGCGCGTTGCACGGGTAAGTTTTTAAAATCCGGCTCGAAGGTCCAAATGTTGCGGAGATTACCCGTGGAATGATAGATTTTTGTGGCTAATAAATGGGAAATGCAGTGAACTCTATATAACGACACTGAAGGGACTGGGCGTTATAGAGAGTTGTCGTTAAATGGAGAGAAGTATGATATTTTTCTCTGACGTCTCTTGCTGCACCAGTAATTTTGTTGTATTTTTTAACTTATTTTATTCATATCTTGCGATATTGAAGCATCTCGGTGATGAAGTATCAGAAAATCGTAAAAAAACTGTAGTCAGATTCATCGTGTCGAAATACATGTATGTGGGTCAAATGTACCTTATCTTTTGTGTGTCAGTGTTATTATTACATATATGTCAGTGCTTAAATTCTTTTACATAATTATATCTTGTGTGTATGTATTATTATATTTTTCCACTCATATGTGTAGAAGTGTGTGTAGGGCATTGTTTCTCAACCATTTTACGTCGCGACCCACGAAAAAAACAGAAATTAATTAAACCTAGCGACCTGTTCACCACAAAATTATAATAATATTTTAATTAATAGTTGTTTATACATTTGATTTGTATATATGTAGGTTTATTTTTTAACAGACTGCGGCCGACCTCCTTTAATAACGTACAAACGCGTCCCCCCCAGTTAAGAAACCATGGTGTAGATGGTACAATTACATTGTTTTTTTATTGCTTTATTTTTTATGTTTCCTGCAGGTTGCAAACGAAATACCCAGCGTACGGTCCTACAGCTTGCCTCCTGAAGCGCTGGCTCTCCTCGCACCTGCTCTCCCCACCCCACTTCCCCCCTTCCGTGGCCGAGCTGCTCGCGGCGGCGGTGTTCGTCCACCCCGCCCCCTCCCACCCCCCGACCCTACCCTCCATCGGCCTCGCGAGGGTGCTCCACCTCCTCGCCAACACGGACTGGACCAAGGAGATCATATTCTTGGATTTCAATGAGGATATGTCGCGTGAGTCAACATAGTGATAATACTGTTGGAATTACTATAGAATTTATTAGAACTACACAAACACGTATAACACAGGTACAAATATAACTGGACACAACTAGTACAAACCGCACGATCCAATAACACGCGCAAAGTCCGTCACTATATAGATTATCGAATGTACACGTCTTGCTCGTATCGTAATCGTCGCTTGAGTGCGTCACCCCTTCGTTCGGGCATTGTTTTATACTAACCTATTATACCATATAACAATCGACCGCGTGGACTGAATTACTAAGAAAACGTAATCTGCACACGAGTACAATAACAATAGGATGTTTTTCCTAAATTGTTTAAACACAAAGTAAACAAAAGAAGTTCAAATGCGGGAAAGGTAATAGACCAGTTGTGCATTTATTTGTCGGCGTGTAACAATACTATCAATCATTGAATGGTTTTTTTTATTGCACAACTGGCAAATTGGCACTCATCGCAAAAAACCCGGTTACCTGAAGGCAAGCCGTCTCACGTTGATATCCTGTGAGAGCGTGGTATCACACCAATCGAGTCGGTGATCAACCTACGATATAATCAAGATAGTCATTTCAGCATGGCTCTACCATTTAAAATAATTATTTGTATTGAAGTCGAGGAATTTTAGGCAAAAAAAATTGGTAGCTTAGTGATAGCCTACTCGGATCCCAATTTTAAAGGACGCCGGTTCGAATCCTGTCTGAAAGCATGCGGCACTTAAGCAGTTTTCTGAACTAATTTTTATATTCTTACAATTACCACATGCTAACAATGAAGGAAAACATGGTGATGAATCCTTGCACATCGAGATTATCGATGTGCCAAATCCGCCAATCCACGGACTAGCATGGTGGGTATGTCCATTGAGTTCCGACCTGACGTATTCTGCACATCCCTACTAGTTACCCTTAGCTATGATATGATGATTTCAGATAGGATACATTTTTGCCAAAATAGGTTTGGACCCCAAAAAAATCTAACCAGGTTTTCGGGTTATGGCATAAGGCGAAGGACGGAACACCCAGGGGTTTTAGTGGGTATCCCTAACCGGGGAGTGGCAATAGCATGGCACCAGTTCTGACTGGGCATACTAGTGCCAACCACGATCTGGTGAATCCCACACTAGGTCGCGAAATGTCCCCCAAGGTTCTGCCCTTGTCGCGGCTTAGTCCTCAACGGATTTCCCCTGTTAAAAAATAAATAAAAAAGGTCTATCTGGATGTCTTGAGTTGTGTTCCGGAATTAGCGGCCAGATTCCATTCTGCCTAAAGAGAGCAGGAGCGCATTTGTGTTTCAAATGCCCATAGGCGATGGCAACCCCTTTCCATCAGGTAGGGCCGTCTGCCTCTCGATGAACTCGTGTAGTAAAAAAACAACTTTTAAATTTATATTTACTTCTCATCTGCTCAATAGGAGAAGAAATAACAGAGCTAGAGCAAAAATTCAATTCCGGTGATATGCCGTCACCTTGTCTTCGCATCGTGACGGCGTATGATGACGCGATGCCGTCCGTGTGGAGCATGGAGGCGCCTTCCCCGCAGGTGATGGCAAGGGTGCAGACCCTGGCCAGGAGCGCTTCCAACTACATCGAGGAGGGCTTGCTGACGGGTTTCAAGGAGAACCTGCTGGTAAGCGGTCGAATTTGTTGAGTTTGCTTGTGTAGTCTATTTCGAATAGGATGGTTTGACTGACAGCTGGCTTAAAGGCCTAGTTGCCAAGCCATAAATATATAAAAGATATGACTAACAGCTGACAGCTGACATCGATTTGATATGTCTAAAGATGTAATGTTCTGCCATGATATGCAGTTTTGACGATTGTTTCTATGTATCAACAATAATCGATAGTATGAATGTGTTCATAGTTGTATGAACAGTATAATATTGAAAATAAAAAATATTCGAAATGAATTAATTCAGATGGCGGCTGTTTGTAGATCCATTTTCTATCACTTCACAATTACCTTAGTACATTAGTATCGATTTCATTCAATGATTACGACTTAAAGATTATCTCTAAATAATAAAGCTCTATCTCTTGGACCTACCATTTGCACAAATCTTGGATCGAGGCCTATAGGCTGTTATTATTAATTTAAATAAGTTTTTTGGTAATAAAACTACGTTTTAACGGTTTTAAGCGCGGTAATTTGTTTGACTTGTGTGTGTTGTTGTGTTTGACTTGTGATTTGACTGGTTTATCCGACGTTTCGGCCGCTCTTCAGTGGCCGTGGTCACGGAAGACAAAGATGACATTTGTCTAACGTGTATTGTCAAAGTTTTTATTCAGCCTACCGCCAACTTGTTCATTTTAATTATTTAGTTTTAATTTTGTTTATGGATATTATTTACTATCAGGGCGTTCCATTAGGGACTCACAACGACCACGTTCACGACCGCGATTTTTGCCGTTCCACTTGCTTGCGGACGTTACAATCCTCAGGGCGTTCCACTAGGGACTCACAACGACCACGTTCACGACCGCGATTTTTGCCGTTCCACTTGCTTGCGGACGTTACAATCCTCAGGGCGTTCCACTAGGGACTCACAACGACCACGTTCACGACCGCGATTTTTGCCGTTCCACTTGCTTGCGGACGTTACAATTCTAAAAGCTAGTGGAACGGGTTATGGGGCGTTGATGTGATTAATGTCATACGCAAATGTCATTGGTTGATATGAAAATCGCGCCTTTTTCAATGTGTAGGGTTGACTAATTTATGTTAAAAATATATAGCTATTTATACAAAATGTCCTTAATGGGTCAATTGGGTATCGGCTACTTCATCGCGGTAATAATTTAGAAGAAAGCAATTCGCCTAGCTCAGTTGAAGAGTGGACGTTAAGTTTATAAAACGTAATACTAAAAAACGTGATCTCAGGCCACGTATTACACAATATAAAAATATAGTTGATCGTTATTCAGATGAAGAATTTAAAAGCCTTTTTAGACTTCCAAGAAATTCATTGAATTATCTATTATCTATCTATCTATAGTTCTGAATTCTGAGTTATAACTCTTTCGTATAATTCTGCAGCAAAAGCTATGTCTACAAACAATGAATTTCCCATTAATTATATAATTATATTCAAGTCAACGATAATGAAAACTGATTAGAAATAAATTATGTAAATAAATGTTAATAACAAATAAACGAAAACGATAGATAGCTGTTCAAAATACATTAAAATTAATTTTACAAAATTAATAAAGAAAGATATTTTTTCATTCGCCATCTTTGTTTCAAAATTCGCGCCTTTGTTAACATATTGACAAGGGAGAATTAATGCTCTGTGGTAAACGCCCACTTCGACCCACCTTTTGACATGGGTTGTGCGGCGTGTGTGATCGATGATGACGTCATAGTGACGTCGACGACCGACGCCGCGGTCGCTGTGGAACGGCTACTGAGCATTTGGGCGTTGTGCGTTACTAGTGGAACGCCTGTCTATAGCCTAATCTAATTTACCACCGCTTCACCATGTTGTGGCTTGAAGAGAAGAAGCGGCGCAAGAAACTCTTCAGCAAACATGCCTAGTTCTAAAATTTTATATAATATTAAAATGGGTGGAAGGAAAAATAAAAGAAATTATCAGCCAAGTTGGTTTGTGTTTCGTTGCACGCAGAAAGAGCTCCAGTGTCTTGAGGTCGAAACGTCGGATAAACCAAAGTCAAATAAATTACCGCGCTTAAAACCGTTAAAACGTAGTTTTATTATGTGTACAAGTCGCGAAAACTTAAGAAAATATTAAGTTTTTTGGTATTTGTAGGGATTATTCGTGCCATCACTTTCGGGTTATGACGTTGTTATCCATCTCCACCCATCACTAGTCCCATACGTGGGCGAAAGAGTGGACAAAGTACCAGAACTGAGGCGGTTGCCACAGAGACCAGTTGAAGATGTAATACCCGTGGTTGAGTTTCATCCCATTTTGAAATATTTGGAAGAGTTGAGGGTGAGTTTTTATTTAAAGGTTTTTGTGCTTGTCTAGTTGTTGCGAAGTTCCAGAGTGCGATTCCTGGTAAACTAAATTTCAAAAATATTTTTTCTTATATTTGTTTTGGATCAAGTGTTACTTGGATCGTTGTGATTTGTCAATGTATCTTATTAATTATGGAATACACATGACCTATTTTATGTTTTTCTTCTACCTTGAAAATAACATTCTGTAAGAATTCAGTGTTCCTCAAAATTTTGGGCCAATTTATTTATATATTCTTTTCTTGTTTCAAATCGTTTTATTTTTCATACGACATTTAAATTTCTTTATAAAATCTAAATTCAAATAAAATTTGCTTTAGAAGAGGTAATTTATTCACAGACTCTCTAGTTATTTATAGATTTTTTTAAATAAATGAGTATATGACTAGGATATGTGCGCGGCTTCGCCATGGTTGCTTTAAAAATCTCGCGGGACTCCCGGAAACAAACTACCGTAGCATTTGAATAATTTAAATAGCTTTTGTATTAGTGAAACCTGTATCGGAAGAAGCAAATTTTTATACACCCGAACAACTACAAATCACTCCGGGGGAAATGTCCGCGGGATTCCGAGGATAAAAGTACATATTTTATTACATAAATATTAGCTATCGATCAATAAAAAATTGCACTGGAATTTTTTAAGAATTCCCAGAAAACTCCCATGGGATGCCCAGGATAAAGAATCTGTTGTCGACCAGCGAAAATCGCATCGAAATCGGCTCAGTAGTTTTACGTGAATCGCGAACAATCAAAATAGACAAGAAATCGAAAAAAATGCATTATTTTCTCCATCGTTTGTATAATGTATTCCAGTTGTTTTTTTTTAATTGCTTCAATGTACAGAGTCGGCATTTTTAGAAGTTTTTAATATTATATATTTATATTCGAATTAATTCCGCTGGCTCATGACACGGCAACCATCTTATTTTCCAGGATAATACTTCTCATTATTAGAAGTACACATGAACCTAACTTCGTAGTAATTAGATAATTCCTTAGTTTATAAAACTAACTCACCTTTACATTCATGTATAAGTATGGATTCATAATTAAGATATTCTATCTTGATTCCCTCAAATCTATGAGAGCCCCCAAGTGAGACACTTCGCCCCCTTTGAGAACCTTTGCCCTTGAACTCGTTGATGTCAATTGCAGGCTGCGTACAGTGAGTTCGCTTTGTTCTTCCACGACTTTTACGGGGGTGAAGTTATAGCGGTGCTGTGGAAACCCGATATTAACGAGCTTCGAGATTTTCAGGTAATTCTTTCAAGTTTTGTTAAGTGTTGTTCTTGTATCACATTAAAATATGCCCTAAGTTTGCTACTCTAGTTTTAATTTCCAAGTCTAAATGTTAAATTTTCTACGGGACGTTATTTTTCAATATATCATACTAAAATATAAAGGTGAACAGTTTGTTTGTTTCAACGCGCTAATTTCAGGAACTACTGGTCTGATTTGAAAATCATTGCAGTGTTAGATAGCCTATTTCTCGAGGAAGGCTATAGGCTATATATCATCACGCTGAGACCATTAGGAGCGGAGCACCAATGAAGAATGTTTAGAAATCGGGGGTTTTGAAAACAGATTTCACGCGGGCAACGTCGCGAGCACAGCTAGTCTTATCATATGTCTACAAATATGCACGTTTATATTTGTGAAATTATTTTACTTAATCTTAAATTAATGTTATAGCAAGAGGGGTCCAAAGACGATGAGAGCCGTCATTAAGTACTTGTAGCGGCCGGCGAGTGTCAGAGCATACAAATTTGTTTTAGAAGATAAAGTTACTCCGAATATTTTAATATTAATTTCTGCCCTTAAAGTTATATTAGAGAGGAATCTTACATATCGGACTCGTACATAGCCATTTGTTAACTACTCAATTGATTTAACTATTATGAAAAATTTTTTTGCTAGACATGTTGCTGAGGAGGTTTTTGTCGCGTCTCCTTTGGACAACGAAAACACATTTCGAAACGGCGTACATAGAGTAGGAAGCAGATTTAAATTTGACTTGAATGACCTTCAAAAAGTGTTCTCCAGTGGAATTTATTTTGAATTTTATTTTCAGCTTTTAAACGCGAATGCTCTGAAACCGATTACAGTGGAAGGAGAAGTAAAATACAAAGTCAACACAGAAGCGATTGTTGAAGATTTTACGATAATAGGACAGGGACTGGTGAAAGAAATCACTGTGAACACTTAACGTTCCATTCTTTAATTTACCTAAATTTATATTTATATAATGTAAGAACTTAAAACGTAAATTAAAAAAATATAATCATGTCTTTTATTTGTTTTGTCCTTGTGATGTGATAACATGAGAGATCTTCAACAGTTTTCTGAGAGTGAGATGTCATTTTTTTTTCTTTACCATTTGTCGAGTTCCGTAGGCAGTGGACAACGAAAAAAATTATTGGTCTATGCAATATTTACGTCAGTTTAATTCATCAATTAGATTAATTTTAAATTGTGTGTAACAAGAATAAAATGCATCGCATGAAGGCTATAAATGTTAAGCTAATGAGGAATTGTTGCCACAGATTCTTGCACTTTGAACTGTTTAATATTTATCTATGAACTGACCTGTCAAACGTCAAAAATAAAATTAATGTCTAGTGCGTTAGAGCCATTCAAAAATAGAATAGAAACATGAAGTAATTAAGACTTCTATTTTTTCACTTTGACTTCACAACTCGAAAATGTAGATTAATTTATCACAAAGCTATGTGTTAGATATCACAGAGATGACAAGTTTTAAAAATATTTTCATCATGAGTCAAGTACATCGAATAAAATAAGGCAGGGTGTCCAGCGGCGCAGGATAGTTCCTGATCCAGTCTCCTCCCTTTAGCTTGAAATTGGGGTTCCCTTGGGCGATCCAGTCGCCTGCAGGCAGATACACGTCTCGCGAACGAGCGTGGCGTTCCAATACCGGCGCAACGAGGATTGAGTCACCTAAAAGGAATTCTGAAAAAGAAATTCATTAACACTTCATAAAACATACACAGGTAAGAATAAAAAATCATTAATTTATTTAAAAACCGAAATTATTTAACTCATAACTTTGGCAACATCGAACATTTCCATAAAAATAATCTAATGAAAATCAATAAAAACCAAAAATACATAAAATCGAAAAAAATGAAATAAATCTGTAATTTATGCAAACCGAAACCAACCCATAAATGGTAAAATTGAGAGTCCACGGAACAATTTCGAATTGTATGTTTTATACATAGTAAAATATTCTAAAAAGATTCAATTTTATATTAAATATTTATTAGCCGTAGTATTTTGGAACGGAAACAGGGTTTCTTGGTCATTCATTTTCGTAGACAGAGAATCCTAATTCAACGCGTTCGAACAATAGCTCACAACGCCCAAAATGCTCCGTTAGCCCGTCCACACCGCGACCGCGGACGTTGTGGTTTAGCGAAAAGTCACTAATGTCGTCATAATTTTCGATCACCCAACGCTCACAACGACCCACGTCAAGAGATAGGACAAATAACCTTGGGTTTACGATTGTAACGCCGGCAAGCAAGTGGAACGGGAAAAATCGCGACCGTGAACGTGTTGTTGTGAGTCTCTAATGGAACGTAACCATTGTGGTTGACCACCTTTATGGACTAATGGTCTAAGCTTTAGCGCGACTTATTCATTGGATCACAGAGACCACGGTTTTGATTCCTGGCAAGGTTTTCGTCAACGAACTTTCTCGCATTTACTCTCCGGGTGTCTGGGAGTGGAGAGTGAGTTATACTTTATCGCTTGGATTGAGATCATAAAATGTGTTTGTCTAATAATTTAAAAAAAATTACCATCCCAAATATCGTAGGTAGCCGTGTCATTGGGGGCAATCCACCATATCGGCGGATTTACAGGCGAACCATCCGTCGCGGCTTTCCTGCACGCTTTGATTATCTCAGGTGCATATTTCGCGTGGAGTGCTACAAATTTCTTGCTTATTTCTATCGTCTAAAAAAAACCAATTACATTCCTTTGTTAGTTACATAATAGATATTTTTTCGGGTAAAACAAAAGCAAATTATTTCATTCTTTCTATCAATTGTGGTTATAATTTAATATAATTTTTATCGAATTTATATTGTTCACTATATTTCGTTCGTTCTCTTGCCTGCCCGTGCTACTTCTCGCGGGTAGCGCAGGCGCAGGTCGACCACACAACGATTTGATCGCTTATGAATTATTTATTTGTGTATCCAGATCAACAGTAAATTATTTACACTCGTATACACGCATACTTAGAACACACACAATTAAACGTTATGTTTAAATAGCGATTAATTTTAAACCGGTTCCAATTCACCGCGTTGGTAACCCTGGTGCTGTAAACGTCCATAGGCGACGGCTACCACTTTCCATCAGGTGGGCCGTCTGTCTGTATGCTGATCTCCTGCAATAAAAAAAAATGCCTGGCTAGAGGCTAGAAAAACAAATTTATTTCTAGTACTCTTAATAAAACTACGTTCTGACGGTTTTAAGCGCGGTCATTATTTGATTTTTATTACGCTGACGTTTCAGCCACATTTCAGTATCCGTGACCAAGGAAGACAAAGATGTCAAGTGTCAATGAGTATTGTTAAGTTTTATTTAGCCTACCGCTAACTAATTATTTAGTTTTAATTTTGTTTATGGTTATTACTTACTCTATGGCGCCTAATCTAATTCACCATCGCTTCGCAACATGTGGCTTGAGAGGAGGAAATGGCGCAAGAAACTCTTCAGCAAACATGTCTAATTAAAAAAAAATCTAGTGTACTTTCCTATTGGTTTACCATAATTACCTCTTGGTCAAAGTCCCATGGAGCGTAGGAGAACTGCATGCTTGGCATGAAGACATTCGCCTGAAGCCACCTGATGAAGAGCTCCTTACTCGGTGGTTCAGTGTATCCATTTCCGCCTATCATATCTGGCAAGACTAGGGGGTATCCGTTCATGTTCATCTGGAGTAACGTGGTCACGAGGGTTGGAAGACCATTCTCAAAGGTCCAGTAGGTATCCTTGTCTGTCATTCTGACGAAGATTGGGAGGTCTTGGGTCCTGGAAACAAAGACCTTAATTAAAAGTAAGATAATAGGATGTTATGTTCCGCCTGTTTGTTGAAAATCGCGCCTTTGTCAATGTCAATCAATATAGAGAATTAATGCTCTGGGGTCAACGGCCACTTCGACCCACTTCTAGACATGGGTCGTTGTGAGCGCTGTGTGATCGTATATGATGATGACGTCATTAGAGACGTTTTAATATCTAAAAATTCTAGTGGGAAATACAGTTCTTCAAATCTATCAACGTGTTATATTCACATACAATATAGTCTATGATTCGACATCGGCCCAAGAGTCAAAAATAATAAAATACCCATTTCAGTAAGACCATTAAAAATAATGAGGTCTGTATGTTCTATGATTTATTGAAAAAAAGAGTTTAGTAAGTTCTGTGACTAAAATACCTGTATCCTGTCCTGACTTCCACCATTGGCCCGAATTGTGCCACCGCCCGCACATAACCTGCCGTTATGACCCCAGGTTGATCTCTCACGTTTCCTTTCAAAATTGGTATCTGTAATTCATTAAGTTGTATCAACGAGTGGTAGAGAATAAATGATACTTTAGATGGCAGAGAGTATTCACTGTCGAGTGCTGAAGAAACTAAAGTGAACTTATTTTTCCAAACCTTAAGTACAAATATTAACAAGTCGTGCTGCTAGTACAATATATAGCACAATGTGTGAGCGGGATGGATGATGCGCAAGCGAGATGGAGCAACTATTAATATGTGCGCTCCCGCGTTGCGCTAGCCAGTGGTTCGTTGTTCATTGCCATGACTAGATGTATGCCCATAAGTAAAACTGGTTATTGCAGGATTTTGTGAAATAAAACACAAAGAAAGAGCTTCTAATCAATGTGCATAAGACTTACCTGAGGAGACCAGCTAGACTCCCCTCCGTCAAACTTAAAACTGTCCAACCCATAAGCTTTCCTCAGCATTTGTAGCCTAGATAAGTACCATTGCCTGGCTCGTGGGTTTGTAAAGTCTATATATGCTGTTGTTGTGCCGTTGTCATTCCACCAGCTGGTTTCCACGGAACCGTATTCCGACGTCACTAAGAATCTGAAAAAAGTATTATCTACTTATATAAAATTCTAAACATATTGTGTCTGTACATTAAAGCTATTTAAACAAAAACTGCGTTTCAAAAAACCGATCTCAAAGACTAAAATGTATAAAATAGTAACTTAATAAAGATTTTTGACTAAGAATTTATTAAATTATTAAGTAACAAAAATGTTTACATCTTAAAGTCGGCGCAAAGTTGATGGAAAGCGGTTACCATCGCCTATGGACATTAGCTACACCAAAGGTGTTACAAATGCGCTGCTGTTTTCTGAAGAGAGATTAGAACTTAGCCACTAATTCCGGAACAACTCAAAGTTATTAAGGCGGCATATTCTAGACCAGAAGTGGTAGCCATCTAGACGAGTAAGTACCTGGTACCAGTACCTGGCTGGGGCTCCCCGGCCGCAGGAAATTGTAGTTATTCTTTATCCGTTCCTGTAAGGATAAATTGCAGTGTACTCACCCATTTTTCTTAGAAATAGTATACCAAGGCTCACAACCCTTGTTGATGAAGGGATGCGTCCACAGCGTCACTCGAAACCCCCTTGCTTTTAAAGCACGGACCATAGCTCTCATGTTAGGAAACCTTCTTCGGTCCACTGTTTGAGACCCATAGCAAACCTCCCAGAGGTCATCGATCTCCAACTGACTGTTTGGGAAGCCATATTTGTTAATTTCGTCTGCGAAATTCAGTACCACACCGGCGTTCACGTTGCTCTTATATCTTGCCCATGTTGACCAAATTGGGTATGTAATCATTCTTGCATCAGGAATTCCTTTAAATATAGTAAACGTCAAAAAACTAACAGCTGATTGAAGTCGGCCATGTTTGTTTGATATCGGAAGGTTATAAGAAGATTCTAGCAACCGTAGAAATATATTGCTACGAATTTGTGGGACGTACAATCAAAATGCTGTTGGAATTATTTCAAAGTTTATTAGAAGTACACACATATAATTCACACACGCGCACGCAAATTCTTATCTTTACTCATAATCATGTCAAGATATTCATTGTATTATTTCAAGTCAGATGCATTCGACTTATGTGTATATTTTGCTGGGCTGCTGTTTAGATTGTATAGACTTATCTCAATTACTGTTTAAATTTCGTAATTTCAAAATACGTGACGTCACCCTATGGAGGGAGGAGATTTATAAATATGACCAGTTGTGACAAGGACGAGTGACGTTACTTGTGGATGGCCCTAAAAGGGGACATGGGTCATGGTAACAATGAATAATATGCACACTATTTACCTACCTTTGGGTTTTCCCAAATATTTGTCAACAGCATACTGGTGAGCTTTCTTGACGTCTTCAAATATGCCGACAGCATAAACAAGCTCGTTCCTGTTACGTCTATTCGAAAATGGCGCTTTCACTTGGCAATAAAGCAAGCCGATTTCCTCTGCACATCATTCTGGTCGACGAAAAGTGGGACTTTTTTATCAAAGTAATAAAAAATTCCTGCAGAGTTCAACCAGTAGGGTTCGGCGATCGCACAATTGTCTGCTTCTTTTATGGTGTAAGAATAGTCTTGAAGGACGAGCTTCTCGATCGGCCAGTACTGTCGCTTCTGCTGAGGCCCGCCGTACCAGTGGTATGCACCTGAAAGGAATATCAACCGTATCTCTTACTCTATTTGTATTGGCCATACGCTAAGGAATTGGATCACGTAATAGTACCTTCTATGTGCCTTTCCTTCGCACTTTTATAGCTTCTAATAACCCTCTCCTTATCCCATAATTCGCCAATTAAAAATGCCGCGCCACCTAGCGGACAGTCCAGTCATCGATTGTTACGGCGGAACAATTACCAAAGTGCAATGTAAATTATGAATAAACTATAAAAATCAAAAAGTGCTGTGCTTCCTGGCTTCGTCATTGGCTTCAGGACAAAAATCGGTGAGTCCTCTCAAGTATCCTATCCTCTGTCAACAGAGGGTTACTTATATTTATTGCGTGATCAATTCTGCCATTTTTGCCAACGCGACTAGACAATTCAAAAAACCAGCGCGGAACTACTATTCTAGTCTTAAAGGGACAGGTTGTCTATCAACGGATAATAGTTATCAGTGGAATAAATTATAACCTGGCTGAATTTAAAAGTGAAAAAAATCAACTGTTTTATTCATGCAACAGTCATTTTTAATCAGTGACGTAGTTTGCCTTAGATGGGCCCTGTATCAGAATGTGTTGGGGGGGCCAAAGGAAAGATAAAGTTTTTTTTAATAAAAGAAATAAAAATGCTCGAATTGATTTAAAATAAATTAAATTAAATCCGATATTTTAATTCTAGTCGATTTAAGTTTATGAACAAATGCAAAAGAATTATCTCACACAATCGGTATTAATATCTATAGTCGATTTTTCACTCATATCTTTTATATTATTTGTAAAATGGATATGAACAACTTTTTTTAGTATGTCTACTTTGTCGTTCGTTTAATTAGCACATAGTTTGGATTATAATCTGGCCCTGTATTTTACATTGTTATTGTTTCATTTTTAATTACTGTAATCTGTTTTGTACTTAAATAAATAAAATAAATATTTATTATAAGTTATTACTTATAATACCTAATGCTCCTAGAGCTAAGTAAGATAAACAATTTAAAACAAAGATGGTGTATCTTCTGGCCTTTTATCGGCAAGCTTCTTTGTGAAATCATCAATAGCTGAGGACGATTTCAGTTTTTCTACATTTCTGCCTCTATCGACAATAAAGACAAGTCTGATAGTCGTCCTGTTTGTCCAGTAATTATTCTCAAAAATGTTATTAATCTATAAAAGATTGTGGATAACAATTTATGATTTTTTGTTTACACATTTTCGGGCCCCTGTAGTCTGGGGGCCCAGTATCACAGATTTTCGACGTACGTGAACATACAACGAAAAGACCTGGCATCATAAGAATATATTTAATAATATGTATAGACAGACATTAGCTTTTCTAACTACTACCAAGTAAATACCTAAAAGAAATTGTCTTGCCCCTACTCTGTTATGTAATTATAATATCTTCCGACAAAAATTTGATACGGCTGATACGGTAGCTTCGTCCCTGCTTCTCTCTCATAAAAGAGCTTACATAACTGAAAACAAATTATTTCTTACCTAAATTAACGCAATCTTCTAATCTGGTATACTTCGGAGCAGCCCAAGTCAATGTCACCACATACCCACGCCTGATACCAACGATATCTTCTGTGTTTATCCTCAAAGTAGTTTCGTTCGGGAACTGGATGATTGTGTCACCACCCTGTACTACATCTTTGATTGCAGAAACACTGCGTCCTATCACCGCTATTATTTCTGTCAGACCATCTGAAATACCTTTCTTTTTTACAAACATCCCGTAGTTCTTTAAATCTGCGTGCAGGAACGGAAAAAGAATACTAATTCCTGCGGCTGCCTGTCGTAAGAGGCGACAAAACAACACACAGCCAGGTGGTAGGGCATCTGCCCGACTGGATGGCTACCACCCCTGGTCTAGAGTGTTCCGGCATCAGTGGCCAGTTTCCAGTTTTTCATTCAAGGCCGGCCAAATGGCAGCCCCTTTTAATGCTAGTCTCCGTAGGCGACAGTAACCACTTCCATTACAGTGGGGTCGTCAGCCTGTCTGCTGTGCTCCATTTCCAATTCTATTAAGAATACAAGGAGTTAGATTGGGGTCAACTCCGGTGACACCCGTACCAGAGTAGAAATCTTGTTCAAGTTCTTGTATGAAATTGGGCTTTAGTAATTGAAGACATGAGTGGATGAAGGTGATGATAAGTCGCATAATTCCAATTATGAGTAAATCGAGATATAAGTTTTACTTTTACTTTAAACTGAACTGAACTTAACGTCTTTTACAACTTTTATTTTTTTAAATATGCCTTATATTTTTTTTTTTTTTTTTTTTTTTTTTTTTTTTTTTTTTTTTTTTTTTTTTATATCTATGGTCTAAGGTCTGTATTCATTTGGTATCGACTTAAAACCTTCATCTACGCAAAAAAACAAAAAACTGAATATGCGACATATCACCTTCATCCACTCACGTCTTCAATTAATTCAGGGGATAATTTACAGTATTTTTATTAGTTGATTACATTCTAATAGTGATAATAATTGTAACTAACGTACTCGTCTCTCTCATTCTAATGACATAGGTTCGAATCCTGGCCGAGAAACTTCCACTTTTTGTAACCTAATGTGTGCATATTGTTACTATTTACTAAATGATTGGAGACGCAATCAGGCAATCTCCGCGGGTGGGGTTATGTGCTCAATGTATGGCCACCCCTTATTCCCCAATAAAGAACAGGTGCCCGGAGAATATAGAACCTTGCACTTACCTCGCAGTCAGCCACCAGCCCACGACAGCGCTGGTTCAGGGTTCTGCCGCTGCTTGTCAGGTGGCGATAAAGGTGACAAAGTCCTTCTACTCGAGCCCCGGGGCGCAAGGGACGCAGATACACTGATCACTAAGGTTTTATAGCTTCAGGCGAATGTCCTAGTATATAACTGTATTTATATAAAGGCGGGTGCGATATTATGTGCGTCGCGGTGGCGTAGCGTTTAGCAACGTACTGAACTCACAGCCGAGCGAGCGGCGGAAACATACGAGGGTTGCAACGCGCTATAAACCCAAGACGCAATTCGTAATTGGGAAATAAGTGGCGCCAACAATGATGATGGCGAAGAAACGTAGTAAGGAATCTGGTACATCCATCTAATGGACGTATGAAACCCCCTAATCTTCCTTAAACAAACGTATCTGTTTAAATTTTTTATAATGTTTTTATTTTTACATTTGTCAAATCGGCAGATGAACACTTATACTATATATCCCAAATTAAGAATGTTACGCTTGTGTTATGGGTAATATACAACGAATTACTCTGAGGTCGATCCCAGTCACCCAGCCAAAGTAAATAGCAGACAAAATTCATTTTTTTAAATTCAGCATGCCAGGAATCGGAGCTTCTGTGTTACAGTGAGGTAAGCCATCAATAACTTAGCCCGCTCAAACACAGAAGCCGTCCAAAATGCGGAGGCTTGATTTCTAAGTGGAATCGTTAAGGGGCTATATTACTAGTATTTACTTACTTCTTTCCAACTGAACATTGAGTCCGGCTTCCGTATTGCTGGTCAAACATACCCTGATGCCAGGTTTATCCAGGATCGGGATGTTCACAGCATTAGCAGACGCAAGTAACGCACTTAATACGACTGCAAATTTAAAAAAAACAACTACTAATAAACTAAATTGACAGATAGTGTATCAGTCCTTGCATATCAAAGGTAGGGATAGCAAATGTCCAATGGTTTTGTCATTTGATGATGGGACTCTAAAAACCATGGACGGCTAACTTAAAACCCCATCTCATGAAGAAAGAAGAAAATCATTATATTAATACGTGAACAAAACTTTGAACCCCTTTTTACGGAAATTGCGCGAATGGAGGAGCATGAAATTTCGCACACTTATAGTTTATATAGAGAAGGAGTGCAGAATTTTTTTTTTAATTATACATAAATAATACATTATATCATTAAAAAAAGCACTACACACACTACCATGTATTTGGCACACACACACGCATATATACTCCTTTGTTTATGCTTCAAGTCAAATTAACAGTGTAGGCTTGCCGAAATCTGTGTAATTAAAGTTGTGCACTGATACATATCGAATTTCAAGGGGTCAACGTCAGCGAAAACAAAACCGGTGGTCCGCGAGATGCAAATAGGAGTCCACAATTGTGAATTTCATTTAAGCAAGTCGTGGAGAAAATTTTAAATAGAATAGTAAAATATAATAGAGTGCGTTTGTACTAACTAACAAGCTATAAAATATGTATGAGACCAACTATAAACTACTTAATCCAACGCAAAAAGAATTGACAAAATCGGTCCAAAAACAAAAAGTTATAGAACATATATATGAAAATTACACGATGAATTCAGAACGTCCTCCTTCCTTAGAGTCATTTAAAAAGATAGGGGGTCCGCTGAATGTAGTTAAATTGGTAAAGGGTCTACTAGACAAAATAGTTTCGGAACCATTGATCTAAACGTACTTACATAATATCACGATTTTGCCGTCCTTCAGTTAACACTGTCACACAATAACAAGCTGCTCGTACACTTGGCTTGCATTAATATTGCCGGTCAAAGCTTTTTTATCCATTGCTATTAAATACTTACATTATATAATCTGCATTATGAGTTATCCTTCATGTTGACTCGTTTTAATGCGCCTTGTATAACGGAATTCTTTACATCCATACATGATTTTGGGGGTTGAAAGGAGGTTTGCTGGGCGAATTAATTTATAGTATTGGTTAAATCCCTTATAAGTAGAACACCTAGGTCATAGTGTTTTGAGTAAGGTGTCCAGAAGGCTGATTCTTTATCTACCAGGAGCGCCATACTGATCCGTTGTCTGAGGTAGGCATCAGCCCTCTGATCACTTGAGGAATGGATAGATAGATAACATTTTGTTGTTCACCAAAATAACAGACACAAAAAACTTAAATTACAATTTTTTTGGAAAAACAATAGGCGGTTTTATCGCTTACGGTCATCTCTTTCAGGCAACCTAACTTATAGGTTGTTTAGAGAGAGAATTGGTGTTTATATTCAGGGAGGTATCTAATGCTGCCAGCTTTTAGGTACATTGCTAAAGCACAGCAGTTTGGTTAGATAGATTTACTAAGTTACTCATATTGTCACTCTAATCTACAGTATATTGTTTCTACCCACGAGTCCTCCTTACCTCAAGGAACGCTTCGAATGTCTGCACGTATTTAGCTCCCACAATTTACGCCCCTCAACTGAATACAGAATAAACACACCTGTATACGTCTTGTTTTTACAATTACTCTTTTACCGTCCAAGCTGTGCGTCTTTGGAATGAGCTACTTAATGCTATCAAACAAGCCAAATCCTTACAGTGTTTTAAAAATCAGGTTCAGAAGCATCACTTCAATTTTAGCACTGTTGTAGTAAATTGAGAATTAAATATAAGTATTATTGTCTAATAGTACAAGTTTTTTAGAAATAAATACAGTATATAATTATAATTAAATCACATGTTTATTATTTTTTCAACAATAACTTCTACTGAAAAGTACAAAATTACTCCATTGAAATCCTACAATTTAAGGGCAGAATATTGCATTTGTTAGTGGACGCAATTTTATTTTTGGGACATGATGGGACAACCCCCACGGGTTAATAGAAGCTTAACCTCAAATTTGTGGGGTCGCCACCTTTGTCCCCCGGCCGCCATCTTGGAAAAAGTGGTGAAAACACTTTTTTCGCGATATCTCGGAAACTATGCGTCTTACAAAAAATTTGCAGTCATAATTTGTAGCAAACTGTTTTGCCTACAAATATGTTTATATAACTTTTTGCACTACTAAATAAAAATTAAAGAAGTTATAGTAAGCAAAAAAGGGAGATTTTTTTTATTCATTCGTAACTCTTTTCTTTACCATAGAACTTACCAAATTTAACTTATCGAATGTTAAGCAGGTAGAAAAGGTCCCCCGTTTTCCCCGCCACCTGAGGTGCAAATTTGCTACAAATTATGACTACAAATTTTTTGTAAGACGCATAGTTTCCGAGATATTGCGAAAAAAGTGTTTTCACCACTTTTTCCAAGATGGCGGCCGGGGGACAAGGGTGGCGACCCCACAAACTTGAGGTTAAGCTTCTATTGAACCCCCACACATGTCCCAAAAATAAAATTGCGTCCTCTAACAAATGCAAAGCTCATGTAACATTTCAATGGAGTAAATAAATTAAACATTAAATTCTATTGTAAATATTTAGAACAAATCCTAGAAGTACTAGGCTAGCAGAAACGTCAGGAGCTGTCGTTGAGTCTGGTATTCCATTTCTAAGAATAAAGTATGGTAGGACATCAATAGGTGCTGGGTAGTCCCTCAACCACATTGGACCTTCGTAAATCTTCTCTGGGTCCCCTTCAGCCAGCCAGATACCTGTTGGAAGGTAAATATCGCGGGACGTCGCACCTTCTGTCAGAACTGGTGCTACCAGGATTGTCTCACCAAGGAGATATTCTGAAATTACAAAGTACAATTGTAGTTAAAAAATACAATTAAAAACTGAAAATAAACTCAGTTATAAATAGTACAAGCGATTATAGACTGTAACAAATCGTTGCCAGATGGGAGCCTGTCCAGAAGGCTGACTGCATTGCCCACTGTATGGCGATGCTTATTTGTTGGGCAAAATATACCTTCTGATCACGGGTGGCATCGAAGTTTCTTGCAATTTTTTTAAAGAAACATTTGCGGTTTTTCCCGGACTTTTGGAGGGCTTGCGTGGGGTCATGGGAAGGCCAACACGTAGAAGCCCCTTGACAAATTTAATGTTTACAAATTTAATGTAATACGATGCAATTTTTATAAGATTGTATGAAAGTGTTCGGATGCATTAAAATTTGCTAATATTGACACAGTTTTCACTAAAGCGATAGTTTTAATTAATTTTTTTAAAGGATACTTCGTGTCCCGGGAATCCCGCGGGAATTTCAAATCAAGCGAGAACTAAATCGTGGGCATATCCTAGTATTTCTATACGAACCATCCCAAATGACAAGAGCCTCTTCATCCAGAGGGTCCAGCCACCAGAGAGGCGCGTTCACAGGGGTTCCGTCCACCACAGCCTTCTGCATTGCGGCGTATATGTGGTCAGCATACGCAGCGTGCAGTTCCGTGTATTTTTTACTAATCTCTACGGTCTGAAAATTGATATCATTAAAAAATGGCCAAGTGCGTGTCAGCCAAGCAAAGTGAAGGGTGCCGTAGAAACAACGAGCGTCTACTGTTTTGTTTCGATACATGTAGATAAATTAGAGTTTTGTCTGAGCAGGAACGGAGAAAGTATAGAATTTCCTTTCCTGCATCTGAAATGGACGGACACGAAAGCGAATATTTACATTCGAAATCTCTTAAGTTACTTTAAATGAATGCATTTTTATTGGTGCAGGAAAGGATAAAGAATACAATTTCTTGCGGCCGGGTGGCTTGTCGTAAGAGCGACAAGAACAACCCACAGCCAGGTGGTAGGGTATTTGCCCAACTGGATAGCTATCACCATTGGGCTAAAGTATGCCGCCATAACAACCTTGAACTATGTTCCGGCATTAGTACCTAGGTTCAAGTCTCCCCTTAAAGAGCGGCAGGATATTGGTGGTACCTTTGTTATTACAAATATCCAAAGGCGATGGTAACCGCTTTCTATCAAGTGGGCCGTCTGTCTGTCTACTGAACTCCTGCAATAAAAAGCACAGAGGGACGGAATGTTACATTTATTTAGTTGCATTCATTGAGGTATAACACACTATAACGTTTATATGATCTAAGATTGCATTGTTGTTCTTGTTAATTTTCTTTTTAAAGTTAATAATTATTTTTGTTATGTACCCTCTTATTTCTAAACGACACAATCGGCCATTTGCTTAATTGAATCATGTTATATTTTTATTTTTTCTTGATTAGCGCCTGTTTTGTATAAAGTAGTTCCCTATTAGTGACTATAATTTTATGAAAATTATTTATATGTATTATGAATTAAATTGATTGAATGAATTGTGTCGACTATAATTCAAAATCTCTCAATTGTATATATAGACGGTATTCACTACATTTTATTTTTATGTTGGCATATGCGATATATTTTTTACCATGTTCAATTTATTTTATTACATGTGAAACTTTAAATATTGTGGCAACCGAGGGCAGAACTTTCTGGCAGGGTAAGCAGCCGGCCTTAAGACTTTTAGAAAAAGGTAGAAAATTCTGGAAAGAAATGATAAGGACGAATATGTTTTAGAAAGGGATAGACGATGAACGAATTTTCTGGAATAGAATATTCGGGAAGGAAAGACAGAGATAGATAGATGTTAGAAAGTGTAAGTGCGTACACCCGCTCGCACGTAACAATATTATATTTTAAATAATATCTTATATAAAATATTGTCTAAATTTTTTAAACAATAATGTATTAAATTTTTGTTGTTCATAACCGTTTAAATTAAAATAATTTGTTATTAATAATTGTTTATCCAATGTGTGGAGTCAGTGTGTAAAATATGTGAAAACCATAACGTTCTCTGATTATAAATATGGTGATCAGTTGCTGTTCTTTTATTACCATAAAGCCTTCTGAGTTGTTGTAAGTATTACAGGATATCACGTCTTTAGAAATGATTTCCTTTCGCTAAAATTGTTACGGAACCCTAACAATAAATAACTATAGGATAGATATAACGCAATGAGAAGTTTTTTTAAGTTTTATTGTGTCAACGTTATATAAACTTCGTCATGTCAATATAATTGATCGCATTAAATATTCATAATAAGTCCATTGTTCTTTTTACGTAATACAAGCGCGTATGTGATTGCCCTTTAGCAAGCTAATTAAATTGCAACCGCATGAAGCTATAATGAATGAAATTGTCTATTTAATATTTAACCACATTATGGATAATTCCTGAACTATTATCGATCCAGGTTTCAATGAAAGAGTTTAATTAGTAATGACCTTCTCATAAACCTTTCTAATGAAATAAAGGATAAATTTCATTCTATATATTGTTACGACTTAGGTCTTGACAAAAAAAAGTCACACCTGCATATCTGTAAAAATACATTTTATTACCTTCCGGCATTTGGACTTCTTCTGTTTACTTATTTATTGGCATGCGTTTACTAATTATTCTAGTGAACAGTCCATTGTTGTATTGTAATCTTTTATGGCAGTGTGCCGGATTAAGATACGGGGACATTGCAGTCGCGCAGTATTAAACGATGACCTGATGGAGGGGGAGCAGTCGAGCGATAACCGCGAGCGAAGCAAGACGTGTACTACAATCGGGAAACTTTTAGTGACGGACTTTGCGCGTTTTATGGAATTATAACCTTCTGTGTTATGTTTGGATTGGTTGTGTTCTGTTATATTTGTACCTGTGTTATACGTGTTTGTATAGTTCTAATAAACACTATAGTAATTGTACGGTATTTAAATTCGAGTCTCGTAACAATATTATAATTAACAGTCTTATACTCAGAATCACGATTTTTATTTCTCTATTAACGTAATTTGTCTTATACCGTCCTATTTGAACTAGACCATTTATAGTATTTTATAATTCTTAAGCAATGAGAATTTTAGAAAGCTTACTTCTTCATCGAAATTCCACGGGACATAAGAGTACTGCATAGCAGGCAAGAACGTGTTCGCTTGTACCCAGCGTATGAACAACTCTTTGGTCGGAAGGTCGGCTTGGTCGTGGTCTAGGTTGAAACCGTTCCCGCCAATCATGTCTGGGAGAACCAGAGGGTAGCCGTTCAGGTTCATCTGGATGGTCGTAGTCACGATTGTCGGGAGACCGTTGTTAAGACCCCATATTGAATCGCGGTCTACCATCCGGACGAAAATCGGAAGGTCTTGTGTCCTAAAATAAAAAAATAATACAGCAGTTTATTGTCTGTTTATCAAGTGCTTTAGACCCAGGTATGTATGTTTAATTTGGTAAAGTCACGCGAATAGCCTGTCACTGCTTGGATTGTGTGTACAGAAACCAAGACTACTCGACTTTTCGAGGGAACACCAGTTTCATTTACTTGATAGATTGGAGCATGCTATCGGGACTTCAATACAGTCTAATGCTGACCCTAAGTGGTAGGATTTCCAAGATGAATTTTATCACGTTATTGAAATAAAGAGGCGAATTGTCGAAAGAATACCACTTCTCTCTCTACTTACGATCTTGAGTGCACTATTAAACCTCGTAAAGCAGGAAATGCGTGCCAATTATTTGAGAATTCAAAACGTTGAAGAACTAGCAAAATGACATAGTATAATTAGAAAAGCAACCTCTATCAACTAGAATTAATAATTTTAGGCATATTGTAAAGTACACTTACTTAAATGCAGCTCGAACCTCTATCATATCTCCAAAACGTGCACATGTCCTGACATAAGAGTCTACGATATGATGTGGCTGATAGTCAATGTCCCCGTTTTGAACTGCAATCTGCAAAACGATTTTTGAAGTAAACTCATTCCTTTGGTGTTGTCAGGCTTATTTGTGGGACCTATATTGTATCTATTAGATAATACTTGCAAGAATATTTTTTATAACTTTGTTGGTAATACAGGATTTATGATTGTAGGCCCTTCTTATAAATTACTTTCAGTAGCAAACTTAACCTTTTGAAAACTCGTACCTGGGGTGTGAAACTACTTTCTCCGCGTCAAACTTTAAGCTATCAATGTCGTATTCGTCAATTAAATTCTTCACTTTCAGATACCACCACTCAGCAGCTGCTGCATTTGTGAAGTCAATATATCCTGCCACTGAACCGTTATTATTCCACCACATGGTATCCGGACTGCCTGCTTCATTCATTACAAAGTATCTAAAATTTAAATGAACCCAATAGAAATTTAGCTCTTGTAAATCAAGGAAAACTAGTTTTAGCAGGCAACGTATTGGCGGTCACTGGTCATTGCAAACTTTATTTGATTATCATCATTTTTCGTCAGATGGGGCACAAATTCCTGTTTGCTAACTGCAAACAATAGTATATAAGTAGAACTCATACTTATTACACCTGTATATTTGTATAACATACAAAGTTTTGTTTTCGTTAAAAAGTATACTTATTTACATCTACAGATTTAATTACATAAACAGAGATATTGGAGATATTTATAAAAGGTTTTTGACTTACCCATTTTCTAAGGCCTCTGAATACCAAGGGTCACAATTCTTATTGATGAAAGGATGTACCCATATCGTCACACGGTACCCTAAAGCTTTGATCTCCTTAACTGTGTTAACAAAGTCCGGAAACTTGCTTGTATCAATCGTCAGCGATCCATAACAAACTTCCCATAGATCATCAATCTCAAACTGCGAATTTTCAAAACCGTGCTCTTTGATAGCATTTGCAAAATCAATTAAATTAGTTTCATTAATATTTCTAGAATACTGTGCCCATGTCGACCATATAGGATGTTGAACCATTCTATAATCAGGCACTCCTGAAGGCTTTCCTAAATAATTGTTGATAGCATGTCTGTGTGCTTGTTTGACGTCAGGCAAGAACCATATATCGTAAGCTAATTCATTATGATTTCTTCTTGCTGAATATGGCTCAGCGATTTGGGCACCAAAACAGATATGATTGCTATTAATAGTGTTATAGTCAATGAAGAGTGGAACTTGAGGATGTACGTAGACGTATTCTCCAGCAGAGTTAAGCCAGTACCTCTCAACAATAGCTCCGTTATCATACTCCTTTGAGTAACAAGCAGAGTAGGTCTGCTTAGCGTTTTCTATCGGGTACACTTGTTCGACTTGCATTGGTCCGGCATACCAGTGTTTAGTACCTTAAAATTGTTTAAAGTTTAAATTCTTTGATTATTCTGATTAATATCAAAAAGAGGCCACGGAGATAGAAGCGCACAGTTGGTCCGGACGTGATTTTTAGGGATGCTCTCATAGGATACATTTCGGGGAATGAGCTGATTTCTCCATCCCCTTTTTATCACCGTTACGTGGTGGAAACACCACCAGTCAGAATCAAGCGTTTGTTTCATCTTTTCTGGTGCGCATTGCCTAAGAGTGGAATAATTTACCGGAGTCTGATTTTCCTGACAAATACAACCTTGAAGTCTTCGAGTCACGAGTGAATCGGTATCTTAGACTGCGTCATCACTCAATGTCAGGTGAGACAGTGGTCAAACGCGAACCTATACTTCCATTAATAAAAAAAAGGATTTTTTGTCAGAACCGTTGGATAATTCTAGTGACATTTGAAAATTTAAAATTTTCTATATGCCGCTATACAATAGAGTAGGGAAAGCAACCTTCAATGTACACAGGCATGTCAGCATTCATTATAGATATTTATAGTTAGATTTAAAAATCATATAGATGCTTTTAGTGCTATTTTCAATCAATAGATGGCTTCAATATTAAGCACCTTTTTTGTAATTTCCATATTGTTTTTTGATATGGGCCCTAGACTCAACTCACCAAAATTAATACAATCCTGCAATCTGGTTTGAGCCATAGCGTTCCATCTGAACTTAACACCTCTAGCATTGGTCGTCACATCGTACAAAGTTTGTATCGTCAGATTAGCTCCACCAATTTCCAAATATATGCCACCATCAATTTCTTCGACGGTGAAAGGGGAGATAAGAGTGGTTCCTATTTGTCCGAAGATTGTACGTTCATCACCTGAAAAGTGGTTTAGGCCTAAGTTACTTAAATTAGTTTTTACAAGTGTCAATGAAATCTCCAACTATCTTAAACTACCTCTAACTTAACCTTCTTTTGTTTAAACTAACATCGATATTCATAATTATTCAAATTATACTTTAAACTAATAGCTCTCACAATTTCAAATATTTTTTTCTAAAATAAAATTAGCCTAAGTTTCTCCTTGTAACATCAGCTATCTGCCAGTGAAAGTCCCGTCAAAATCGGTCCAGCCGTTTCAGAGATAGCCGGAACAAACAAACAAAAAAATATTAAAGATAGATTTTTGGTATAAGTACTGTATATACTTGCCTATGCATTTAGTATAAAGATTATTTTGACATTAGAAACATACAAAGACACTTAAGCTTTTTTATGTAAATTATTGTACTGTTAATTTTTGTCGTAACATATTATTAAATAAGATAATATGAATAAGCGGCTAATAAAGATTTATAATTTTTGAGATCAGTACGTTCAAATACGTTACTTCCATTTTTTAATTGAACTACTTTTATTCAATTATGAATACTAAACTGCACTCAACTAGTCAATTTCCATCAAGTGGGCCGCCGGCCTATTTGCGTGATTACTTACCCTCAATTAGTACTACTTGGAATCCTCCGGTGATTTGTGGTTCCAAAGTCAGTGTGACGTCATCAGAGCGCAAAGACATGGACACGCTCAAGGGGTGCGCACGCGCAGCTAGCGTCAGCACGCCTTAAACAGTTTGAAATTCCAACTACATACAAGAAACCACACCATTATTGGCACTGCTTTCAATTATTAAGATTGTATGTAGGAATTTATTCACAACATTAAGAAATAAAGAGCGTTTGGGAACGTTCCCAAGTGACAACAGTGATTAGGGCCCTATATATTATTTGTAACTTTTATTTCTAATTACGCTGTTTCAATATTTTAGTTTAACTTTTTTATTTTAAAATGAATCAAAAGTCATTTTACTAAAAATATTTTATTTAATAAATATTTCAGAAGTTTTGTTTCTTCTATTTTTTAACCATACAATAATAAAAAATAGTTATTAATGTGTTTATTATTATTATTACTTAATACATTACATAACTCACCAAAAAAAATCCTTAACGCTGCCATCTACGTGGACACGTAAACAACTGAACCGTTTTTGATTGCCTGACAGCTCTGAGAGATAAAGAATTTTTTTATCAATCTCTTCTCTTATTATTACTCACAGAATCCGATACTTGAGATAAGTTTGTCTTTCGTTACCGATGTTTCGTAAATATGCCATTTATAGTGACGCGGATTGTTCCAGATTTTCTATTTTTAGTTTGGTAGTAATTTTGCAATAATTCGATTGCTGACCATAGAGTTTACTACATCTGCTATTTATTTATATTATTATTTAGTGGTTGCTTTTGCTACTTTCGTAATCTATCTCATGTAAGAGAAATACTAGTTTCCATGGTATTATAATATCGACGTTCCTTAAATACTTTTTTGTTTAATTTAGTTTAGGGATGTCCCGACTTGGTGGAGGAGCGTGCTGCAATGCTCCTCCGTCTAAAAGGAAGATCTTTCAGCGAGGCAGTTATTGATGTTAGAAATTTGTATGTACTTATGGTAATTTGGATTCTATGTATGTTTCGGGAATCGTTTCCGACTTCAATCATTACACAACGCCATATATTGGCTTGTAAGTATTCCACTACATTAGTATACGTGTAGAGATAATATTTTCCTAAGGCGTGAAAATTGTTAATCATGGTGTGGCGAATGATGGTGGAATCACCTAGTTAGTTTTAGAACTTAAAAAAAACTAGAACATTCTAGAAGGAAAAGACAATGACGGATATATTTTAGAAAGGGGTAGACGATGAACGAAAGACGGAGATAGATAGATGTTAGAAAAGGATAGACGATGAACGAAAGACAGAGATAGATAGGTGTTAAAAGGCATAGATGTATAAATGAAAGTTCCCGAACAGAAGATTCAGGAAGGAAGAGACAGGGATAGATAGATGGATTCAAGAAAATTCTTCCGTGTATATAAACAGTGTAAGGCACGCCTACCGGGCAGTTTAGAGTTGAATTCGGTTCAAGTCAGTCAAGCGACAAGTGCGATACGAAAGAGTTGGAAGAAGAGTTTAGTGGTGAATTTAGTGAAAAGTTTAGAGGTCATTAAGTGAAGGAGGAGTGTAGCGTAGTTCGAGAGATACTCGCGGCAATATCGGAGGTGAGTACTGCAGTAGCAGGAGGTGGTCTCTGCAATATCGGCGACGGTATTGCGAGCGAAACACCTTGTCGTCGGTACTGTCTATCGATAATCGTGTGTATAGGACAGCCCTGCAGAAGGTATTGTGTGCGGGTTAGTAAGTCAATACAAGCGTATAGTTAAAAAACTGGTGTTTTCTTCCAATCCATAGGTGCGTACCCCCGCTCGCACGTAACAATATTAATACTCGCTAATGGAGGCAATCCGTCCATAATTGATCAGCTTGTGTGGAAACTCAAGATCATTGGACGGCCAATGACTAATACCCACTAAAACCACCCTCCTCTCATGTGCCCCGCGCTTATGGTAAGAAAAGACTGCGACTTAGAACGTAATTACGCCCAGTCCGATCCTAGCGCAAAAGTGCCTGACTATGCCCCGGGAATCAGAGCATATCCACTTCGGTGACAGGGGTGATGATTCCTCTGCTCCCTTGATAGCTAGATGCATTCTACGCCTCCGAACGCCAGTCAACTCAAGTGTAGCCTAATCTAATTTACTGCCACTTCGCAACATGTTGTGGCCTGACAGAAGAGCCTTTTTATAGGGGTGGGAGGTTAAATAAAATAAGATTATTGTCAATTAAGTTGGGGTCTGTTCCGGTGGACGAAAAAAACTCACATTGTCTTGCATACTGAAAAGTGGCCGAAATGTCGAAATAAAATCATAAAAAATCTCTCGCTTAAAACTGTTAAAACATAGTTTTGATTATGTGTTCTAGTTTCAACATGCTCATAAAAATATAATATTCGCCTCCTGTGTAATGCATTATTTATGTACTACAGAAACTGTTTCAAATTTTGAAAATGTCCTGTATTTATTTACCTACTTCTGGTCCCCTTAACATATTTAATTTTTGTCTCAAAGAACATATAATAACAGGGTGAGCCGTCTGTCTGTTTGCCTGCTTCAGGCAATAATAAAAAAATACATGGGATAAATAGTTTCACGATTTCCCCTGGATCATTTCTGTGTTTAGTCATCATAGCAAATTGATCGTCCTATTATTAAATCCCGGTTGGATTCAGAACTTGGCTTACATATTCGAGGTACACTTTTCTACTTTTTCTTCACCACTTATCACGGTCTTCGACAAACCGTATTCTGCAACTATTGGCACGCATATCATATTTCTCAGTGTTAAGCCAATATTTTTTGGGCCTATACCTTCTACTAGGACCGGCGGAGGCGGCATTACTGAAGATTTACGGTCTTATTCATATTGAGTTAGAGGAAGTCTGTCTTCTTTAAGAACTTTAAAGAGGACTACTAACTTACTCTTTCCAATTAAAATGCATGCTTAATAATCAATAATTTATTTACAAATGGTCAAACAACATAATAAATAATTATATACTGTATTAATTTAATTTTGTAGTTCAAAGTATGGCAACACATCCAGTGGTGCGGGGTAATCGTGGATGGTGATTGGTCCACTGTATACCTCGCCGGTGTTGCCATCACGCCATTCACCGATTGGCAGGTAAATGTCTCGAGATGTGGCGCCCTCTTCCAACACTGGAGCAGCTAGAATGCGCTCGCCAAGAAGAAATTCTAGAAACAAAATATAAATAAGTATATCTCCTTGTTATAAATATACTCCTTGACGCAGCTTCGGATGTCTCTCCAAAGTCAAAATTTTCGAGATCGAATAAAAAAAAATCAGACTTTATCCTAACATGGTGGAAACACCACTAGTCAGTACGAAGCGCTTTGCTATATCTTCACTGGCGAAGAGTGGAGTAATTTGCCAAAGTTAGTTTTTCCTGACAAATACTTGCATAGTCCTCTCTGGACGGAGTAGTGTTGAGACTTTGTCGCCTTTACCGGACTAGACCTCACTGGTGATCGGGAGCCCCTCTTCTTGAGAGCGTGTCATACTTGCGAAGAAGGAGGTGGAACGACAGCGTGAGTGATGGGAGTGGAACAAGGATGTCCTCCTTGTTCTTCCTTCAACGGAGGACGCGTCGATGCTGGAGGGCCAGCTTGGGCCTTCGGCCGCCGTGTGAACCTTCCCAAGGGGCAAAGGGTTTTCACCCTATGCCGGCGAGAGGGGGGGGGGGGCGAGGTGTTCCAGGCGTTCTCAGATCTCCTCCCTTGGGGCCAATTACAAACCACCCCACGCGTAAACAGTTTGAAGTTGCCGGGGGATTGTACTCCCCCGGGAGATTGTAAGAACAATGAGAAAACTATATTTTTTAAAAGCGAAATTTGTATATTTTTTAAATTGTAGGTAATACTAACCATCCCAAACGGCGAGAGCTTTTTCATCTGTGGGATCCAGCCACCAGATGGGCGGGTTGACAGGCGTGCCTTTCTCGACGGAGGCCTCCATGGCCGCGACGATCTCGTCGGCGTACGCTGCGTGCAACTCCGTGTAACGACGGCAGATTTCAACTGCCTAATGGTGAAAAGCATTAACAATCTAATATATAAAATTCTCGTGTCACAGTTTTCGTTGCCATACTCCTCCGAAACGTCTTGACCGATTCTCATGAAATTTTGTATGCATATTGGGTAGGTCTGAAAATCGGCCAACATCTATTTTTCATCCCCCTAAATGTTAGGGGTAGTCCACCCCTAAATTTTTTTATTTATTTTTTAGACAAAATTTTTAATTTCTATTTTTTTATGATACAGCATTAAAAGCTACATACAACCCTAAATTTTCAACCCTCTACGATCAACCCCTATTTTTTACCGGGCAGGACGACGTCTGCCGGGACAGCTAGTTAATATATAATTGTTTAGCCTTCCCCAATAATCATATTGGGGAAGGCTAAACAATAACTTACTTATCTTATATTCAGATACTGGTCTATATATAGTAGTTTTCGTTTTAGATCATTTATTATACTGTTAGAAATTTAAATAACGCTTCTAAAAATTAAATTATTTCTTTCAATAAAAAAATATAATTTCAATAACTCTTGAAAAGCGTTATGGCTGTTTATAATAAATATGAAATGTTAATTGTATAAAAACAAAAATATATGTGTCAGCTCTAATACACGACTGGTGTTTACTCTCTCTCTGATGTATATTACTTTAGTTCTTATCTTATTGCATTAAACTTCGAAATTGCATAACAAAAAAGTATCGCTTGAATATTCATTCCTAATAAACTTTCTATGCCGGCAGCTGTAAACGAAAACCAATTCTAAGGCACACTACAATAAAGTCCAAACACCAAAATCATACCTCGTCATCATGGTCCCAGGGTACGAAGGAGTACTGCAATGTAGGCATGAACACATTAGCCTGCAGCCATCTCACAAAAAGCTCCTTGCTTGGCTTCGCATTGTATCCGTTCCCACCGATCATGTCAGGCAGCACCAGAGTGTAACCATTTAGGTTCATAGCCAGGAGGGTGGTGACCAAGGTAGCAAGACCATTGTCGAAGTCCCACAGGGTGTCTTTATCGACCATTCGAACGAATACTGGCAGATCTTGGGTTCTGTGGAATAAATTAGTATCTATTGCATGTTCTTAGTCAAAGCGTATAGACCTAATAACATGAGATCAATTCCTAGTATAGGACTATGTTTGTCATCGTTATCATTCGAGCGTTAAATCCCGGTTGCGTTCGAAACGTTCACTACGACGCCCAGGGTCCGCTTTCCTATTTTTCTAGTTCCACTTCGCTCGTTCCGATTTCAGACAGTGTTGAGAATAGGATTGCGCTTATATAGTGCACAATATATACAAATTCAAAACTTTATTTAAACTAAATTCTACCTGGAGAATATCTGTTCAATATGACAATATCATACATATAAGTTGAAAATTAAGTCTATGGTCAAGGTGGAGAAGTCCGTCATTGGGGAAACTACGTACTCCTCTCGCTATTTCCGTGTTTATAATATTAATAATCGGCAGACAAATACACACATTGTAATCCCCAAATTAAGCAAGTTACACTTGTGTTATGGGTAATATACAATGGACCACTCTGGGGCCGATTCCAGATACCCAGATCATGGTAAATAAATAAATAAAATATTGTTTCTGAAATTTACTATACCAGGAATCGAACCCGGAGCCTCTGCGTTGCAGTGAAGTAGGCCGGCAAATGCTTAGCCCGCTCAGCCACAGAGGCCGTCTGAATACCTAGTCTGTTTGAATACCTACGACGGCAACAAATCGGCCAGTAACGCTAATTGTAACTGGAGTTAAAGTCTGTTTAAAAAACATAAAATACGAGAGGTGTACGAACTTATAGCACTGACGTATACCCCCACCTTGACTACACTTCGTATTCTATGTATACATATATGTATAAGCCGCGCGCAAAAGGTTTGCCGATGACTACTTACTATTATTGTACATACTTATGTACATTATATACAATAATAAATTTACTGCAACAACTATATAAGTACTTTACCTTTTTTGTCAACTCTACTGACCATCGACGCGTGACATCAAACCTTTTAAACTTTTTTTAACTGTATTTATCTATATCATTTATTATTATTGCGAAGTAGGCAAACAGGCTGGCGGCCATTTTGGAAATTGACTACCATCGCCTATTAATGTTGGTATATTATACATTGTTTGCAACACTAGGACTGGAACCGATGCGTTGCCAGCCTTTAAGATGATGAATAACTTTTTTTATTTAGGGCAACGAACAATTAAACCACTAACAAATTAAATAAAAATATACATACATACATACATAACTTCACGCCAGGTCCCTTGCGGGGTAGGCACGAACAACAGAGTGCCATACAGGCTTATTCTTACATACCTCACTTGCTTCTTTGATATTCATAGCTCTTGTCATGCACGCTAAATATAAACTACTTATTGGTAAATATTTCTAGCGCAACCAACGAAGTTGCCCGCAACTATAACTTTTATCTAATAATTGGAATATCGGCTGTTAATTAGTTAATTAGACTACTTGTGGCTTTTTTTACGTAACACTTTACCAAAATTGTACATTTTGTACATGTATTAAATTCACCTCATTCCAGATCGGATCTCAATCATGGGTCCGAATTCAGCGACGGTCCTCACGTAGGATTGCACGATGTGGCCTGGATGCAGATCAATGTCGCCACTTTGAACTGGGATCTGTTAAATAATACAATTTAATAGGTCAACATTTGAAGCTATTTTGAAAATTAAACCCAAAAATAACAATTAAATGGTGAAACTGTCTATTTAAAAGAATACGTAAAATTGCATAAGTAGGGCGGGGTAAGACTAGCATGGTGACATCGTTACTAAAGACCTCTGAATATACTAAATTAAAAACTCAAAATGTCACTGCGTAATTTTTTGAAGTGGAACTTCTATATAGACGGGGGTATTAGGATTTTTTCTGTCACGAAAAAGCGTTACGGCCGCTTGGAGGGGCGGCATAAGTTTCGAATAGACGTGGTGAGTGGCAGCACAATTTTAGAGTAGCCTATGGACGTTTTTTGGTTCCGGATCGAATACAGTTTTTTTGTTTTATAAAATAAAATGTATTTAAATAAAAAACGCATTCATTAAAATGTACCTAACCTAAATAAATCGTAATTAGCAGTAAACCTGCGAAAAATCGAAATGTGTGCTGCGACACATAGTAAAGTGTAAGTGAAACTTCAATTCGTTTTGTCCACTTGTCCGTTGAAGTTTATTTAATAAACTCGTGCTAGATCATCCATTTTTGTCTACAAGCTACAATATTCTTGATTAATTATGGATTATTTTTTAATATTTTGAAACAGCAGACAAACTGACGCGACCCACCTGAACCCCAAGTCTCTAACTATTATGCTAGTGCGAGTTAAGATACATTCAACTGACAGTGATAGATGAGAAAAATAAATATCAGTAGGGGAAAGCAGGTAGGATTCGTACGTTTTTTGTTCTGAGCCTTATAAAAAAGAAACTACTAGCGATTACAAAATTATTTTAATAGCGGTTTATTACCCATTTATCTGGCTTTAATATTATGGAAGTGCAGTTTTCATATAAAGCAACACGGAGAAGTTACGACCGTTTTCCTAAAAAATGGAAAACGCACGAAAGCACCCCATGCATGGGGTAGCTTCGTGCATAGCGTGGGGAACATTCGTACATAGTGGGGAACCTCCGTACAATCAAAGAAAATGCCATTTATTCAATGTAGTAAAGTCCTTTAATGAGGTCAAAGTTAAAACAGCGTCAGCTGTCATATAGTAAACTAGTAATTATTGTATTCAGAGTACCTATGTAACGAAAAGAACACAAATGTATTTTTTTCTTCTCTAATAATTATGAAACTAATGATCTTCATTTAGTAATGATCAAAAATATTGTTTTAAGTACTTTAATACTTAAAAATAAGTCCTGAAAATATTTATATAACATAATATTTTTTCCATTAATAAAAGAACTAAAAAAAAATCAACATTAAAAATTTTATCACATGTCTCAACATACATAAATACATAACTTCATGCCAGTTTCCTTGCGGGGTAGGCACGAACAACAGAGCGCCATTTAGGCTTATTCCTACACACCTCATTTGCTTCTTTGGCATTCATAGCTCTTGTCATACATGGTACCAGCACTGCGTTGTGTATGGCAAGCTGGGCTTTCTGGCTGAGTTTCTAAGCGCCTAGAAGTTTACCTAAAGCTCCATTCATACTATTCCTCAAATTTACTCTTCTTTCTATGTCAGCGCTGTACCTTACATCCCTGCTAAAAGCACATCCAAGATATACAAACTCATTCACTTGTTCCAGCATAACATCATCGACCATTATCCTTGCATTCGTTCTGGTTTCTTCTCTTTCAAACACCATAACCATTGTTTTCTTCGCATTCAAATATAAGCCTCTCGCATGACAGTCATCTTTCATCATTGTAACTAGTATTTGCAGTTCTGATGGCGATTAGGCTAAAAGCAGGGCATCATCCGCATAAAGCAAAGTGCTAACAACTAAATTTTTTTTTTTGCAGAGACTTAAAACATAAATTCGAGTTGTATTTATCGTGAAATTAGAACAAAATTGCCCATAGGTACAATATCTACCGGTACCTATTATACTAGAGGAGGATTCTTACAGTACGAATCTACCCCATATGTAACTGCACGAAGGTACCCCATCCAGATAATTCAACAAATTAATTTGAAATAAACATAACCGTTATAGTTGAGCTAAAATATCTATTTAAATATTAAAGTAATATTTTAAGGCATAAACTATAATAAATCACTTTTATAATTTGAGCAATACTTATACCAGCCAAGCGAATTAAAAGATGACAACGAAAAATACTTACGCAGAGCGAATTCACGTATCGACTTACATCATCGAAGCCAATGGCCGTATTGTGGCCCCATCCCGCAGGTACCCGTATCCTACAAACGGCCATCACGCACATAAATGCAAACATTTCAATGTTGCATAATGGCGGAGATATCTCCACTGTACGAATGCTCCCTGTGTACGAATCCTACCTGCTTTCCCCTACGTAAAATTCACATTAAATCAGTCACGGTCAAATCGAGATTGATTCTATATTGAGCCGAAATGGTTTACAGACTACCATAACCATCAAAGTTACAATTCGACTAGACTGCCAGTTTGGGGTATTGGTTCGGGTCAAGTAAGGAAAGAGTAACAAAAATTAATACTTACTTTCGTCGTTGGTGATGACAATAATCATAGAGTAGGCACTTACTTGAGGAGACCAGCTGGACTCTCCGGCGTCGAACTTCAAGCTATCGATATCATAGGTGTCGATGAGGCTTTGGATGCGGCTGCTGTACCAGTTGGCGGCTTCAGCGTTAGTAAAGTCAATATATCCAGGTATGGAGCCGTTGTTATTCCACCAGCTGGTGACTGGGTTGCCTTCCTCGTTCAGTACTAAGTAGCTGTTAAAGTTATTCGAAACGTAGTGAAATAATACTATTTTGTTATGATTTCGGGACTGTTCTTCATGAAAATGCGTGTTCCAGGTCAACAAACTTTAAAATAAATTGGTGGGTAATAACATCATTTATATAAATTATAATAATAATCATAGTAATCCCGCAGGGGGGCTTTGTGGCGAAGCCTTAGGTGAGTAGCGACACCTCGTACCTGACTCCAGGGGCCAAGGCAAGGCCTCCACCTCCGTGATTGTCTTAACCAGCCGGCACGGAGTGGAGATCGCTAGAGCTAAGACTCAAGCTCCAGGGGTGGAAGTAATAAATGGCATCACGTCAGAAGTAGCTTCGGTGAAGCTGCAGCCCACCTCTTGACACCCCTTAGCCACTCACACCCATGTTGCCCCTGCCTTCTATGGCATTTTTTGGGGCCCATGCAGGGAGTGGCGAGTCACCGTCTGCCCATTTTTCCATGTTCCCTGAACATTGCGACGGGCAGACGCCATAGTCCCCATATTCCCAGACCCCTACTACCACTAGTAGTTCACCCCAATAACCCGGTACTTTTTGTCCTCATTTCCCACAATAGTCTTACACTGGCCGGGGCTTGTCCTTGGGTACATTACTATATGGTGGAGACAGGGATAATCGCCGGTTAGTGTCACGCCACATTTCCATTAAACTTGTCAAGGGGCCTCTACGTGTTGGCCTCCCCATGGCCCCACGCAAGCCTTCCAAAAGTCCGGGCCATTTTTATGGCCCGTGGTCTTCCAAGACATACAAGATCATAGTAACATTGAATCATAGTAATATTGTTTAGTAATAATTATTTAGTTCTAATTTTGTTTATGGTTATTATTTGCTCTATGGGAGCCTAATCTAATTTATACACACTTGACATCTTTGTTTTTCGTGATCACGTCTACTTAAAAGTTGAAGAAACTTCAAAATAATAAACATCAAATAAATTACTGGGCTTATAACCGTTAATACGTATTTGTGTTATGTATTCTAGTCGCAAAAACTTAAGAAAATATTAAAAGCAGTAAAATTAAAGAGTAAAAAATTAAGAAATTACAACGTACCCTTTGTCCAAGGCTTCTGAATACCATGGTTCGCAATCCCTATTAATAAATGGATGAACCCAGATAGTGACCCTAAAACCAAGACTTTTGATATCCTGAACCAATTGTTTAAGATCGGGCAGCTTATTCTCATTGACGGTTAAAGAACCGTAACAAATTTCCCAAAGGTCATCGATTTCAAACTGGGCATTAGGAAAACCACTGTCCTTAATCTCGTTGGCGAAAGCCCATAGACTCTGCTCGTCAATTTCTCTTGAATATCTCGCCCAGGTAGACCAGACTGGGTACTGGATCATTCTGTAATCGGGCAAGCCTGATGGCTTACCGAGGAAGCTGTCAACGGCGTGTTGGTGAGCAATTTTCGCGTTATCAAAGAACCAAATGTCATATTTCAAGACATTATGAGTGCGTTTGGTCGAGTAAGGTGCAGTCACTTCAGCTACGAAGCAAATGTGGTTATCAAGGATGGTGTGATGGTCGACAAATAACGGTGCTTCGGCATGTACATGGATGTATTCTCCAGCAGAGTTCAGCCAATATCGTTCGGATATCGCAGCGTTGTCTTCCTCCTTTGAGACGATGGAGTATTTGCTTAGTTTCCCATTCTGGATTGGCCAGTACTGTTGTTTCTGTTCTGGACCGCCGTACCATTGTTTGGATCCTAAGGATAATATGTATCGTTAAGATTTCTTTACTTGATCTATGCGATCTGCTTGAAAACAAACGATGACCTCAGGCAGGATATCAAAGTTAATTTTGAGATGCAAATGATCTCATTGTTCAAGGTTGACTCTTGACTTGAAAAATGTAAGGGTCTTACATTAATAATTTTATGAAATACTTTTATAGTAGGGGAGGCCAAGCGGGGATTTTGAGATTTACTCAAGTGTGGCAAAATAACATAAGGGCAGAAACGTTGCACCCTATTATGTACCACCACCATATATGAACCCTTCTCATGAGGTCCTGCGTTTAGAGCAGCCGATCAGGTAAAAACATCGTTAACAAGACTCAAGCGCGTTAGGTTAGTTAGACAAGGTGAGTTAATTATATACGGAAAAGTCTACATTTGAATAATCTGACAATTTGCCCGTGACATAAGGAAATAGGAGAGTCACAAAGTTGCAAAAAAATACGTAACATTAAATTATCATCATCATAGCATTTCGTCATATTTAATCTCGTTAGTTTGAACAGGTTTAACTTGATTTTAGTAATATGCCAAATGTGTACAAAAACAACTTCCAGAATTATTGTCACCGAGTATATTGAGAAAGAATACAATTTCGTGCGTTGTGGCGGCCTGTCGCAAGAAGCTACAAGATAACCCACAGCCAGGTGGTAGGTTATTTCACCGTTTGGATGGCTACCACCTTTGGTCTGGAGTATGCCGCCGTAATAACCTTGGGTTATGTTTCGGCATTAGTTACCAGGTTCCACACTCTCTTGAGAGAGCAGCAGCGCATTTGTAGCTCCTTTGGTGTTACAAATATCCATAGGCGATTTTAACCGCTTTCCATCAAGTGGGCCGTTTGACTGTCTGCTGAACGCATGCATTTAAAGAAAATATTGCTTGAAATATGTAGGTTGGTTTGTAACACTAAGGGCCTTGCCAGCCTCTACTATGGTGCAGGAGGGATGACGTTCCCCAAGAAAGGTTATATAAACAATGAGGTAATTTTACCAATGTTCTTACCAAAATCATAGCAATCTTCAAAGACCCTGTCGCTAGGCCCGTCCCAGGTTACGGTAACTTTCATCCCCCCGACGGAGTCATCATGGACGGAACGAATGTCGAAGTAGACCTCGTCGTCGTCCCCTGAAACCCTGCGGCCGATGTGGCCGAACAACTGACGGCCGTTTGCTATAACAAGAATAGTTAAAGTCAAAAGGTTTCAAAATTAAGATTAGTGTTTCTGAATATTATTTTATGAAAAATACCAGTTCACTGGATAGATATGACCAGTGTTAGAAGGCATGTAAAGAAATAATAGTTTTCACAGCGAGAGATCTATGATACTACTGAGGATGGTGGTGATGATGATGTGAGATTGATGGTGATTGCGTTGTGGCCGTTGAGCGGTGTACGGGTCAATGAAAGATATTGTTTGCGACGTACACTTTTAATCACACACACACTCTCTCAATGTTACAATATTATAGTTCAGAAGGATTTTGATATGAAGGCAAGCAGCGAAACTTCTACCTTTCACAGTGATATCACGTTGCGAAGCGGAGTACATAGAATAAGAAGTAGATTGAATTTTTAATTAATATAACCTTCAAAAAATGATCTCCAGTGGAAATCATTTCAAATAAAAACTTGTTACTATAAAGAAAACTTAATTTGGAAAGAAAGAAAGACTTTATTTGGCCCAAGAAATGTTGGCTTGACGTTCTGAAGAAAGCCATGCGTACAATGGTCTCGGGAGGGAGACGGGAGATGCTGAAGACCTCGCGATGTGGAGTAGAAAAGCAGACCCTCGGCGTTGGAATGAACGCTCCGAACGCAACCGGGATTTAACGCTCGGATGATGATGATGATCAAAGTAAGAGTTTATTTGTAGAAATAGCCTCGCAATTACATTCTTTATAAATGATTGTACACAGAGCATATTTGTATTTTGTTTGTATATTTTTGAAGTGAAACTCCTTTATCAGCGTTGGAAAAAATAATCACCGTTATATTTTTCGGTTACGCGTCACATTATTTTGCAGGATGGCCGAGTGTAGGATGGTGGTTGCGTAGCAACGAGTTGTTGATAGATGGATTGTGAGGCGAGCATTGTAATAATTCTTTATTTTATTATGTTTTAATTAATATACGAGTTTGATGACTTTACCCCTACCATGGTCGAATCGACCGTGGTAATAAATAAAATATTACGAGACCGTAGCAACTGAGCTATCACGAGGAAGTATCTCCAGTCTTCAAGATAAACTAAGCCCAGCTAGAGGCACTGTTGAAGTGCTGATAAATAAACTGAGATGCGGTTATCTTTCAAGAGTTGATATTGTTATATTTGACACAATTCTGTAAACCCGTAACCTGTGTCAGGCGTGTACAAATGATAAAAATATTGTAGGAAGTATTTAATTCTGATGAGTTCATAACATTTTAATCTTAATATCCTTCTAATATTATAAACGCGAAAGTTTGTAAGAACGTATGGACGTATGTTTGTTACTCTTTCACGCAACAACTATACTGAATGGATTTTGATGAAACTACATACAGCTACATATAGCGTATGCATCAAAATAACACATGGGTATAATTTATAAAGATATAGTGCAAATTATCCAAAATATAACGATGTTCCATTACGGGCGCAGCTAGTATAAAATAATTATGTAATTGAAACAGCTTTACAAATTGCATGTAATTGTTTGTATCTGCAGTATTTAGTTCGTTACAGCAATGAGGCTTCTGCCAAAGTATTTTGTCAGTCTTTATGAAATCAAACACTTGAAAACCATTGCAAATGTTAATATAAGATGGATGGTGCGGCTAAATTTGGGATAGTGTTACAAATATAGGCCATTTCACTCAAATATGGCGATGGGTTTAATGCGTTATTTAAGATTCAAAATTCAAAATTTTTTATTCAAAATAAGTTCCACTGGAGAACAATTTTTGAAGGTCATACATATAAGTTAAAATTTAATTTTACTTCCTATTCTCACCGCTTCGCAACGTGTTATTGCTGTTAAGGAGAAGAAGCGGCAAGAAACTCCCCAGCAACACGTCTAGTTGAAAATTGTTTTTCTTTATATTTCTTATTCTAATCTCAAGTTTTATACAGAAGTATGTTACAGAATGACTTTTGAAGAATTAATGGAGTTGCAGCAAACAGTGCATATTCAATAAGACAGAGACACAAAAAGATTTTGTTACTATAGCTACAATAAAGACAGACAAAGACATGACGTACTATATATTTTTATTTGTTTTGCTGCAACCATTGAGATATATATGATCTAAGGCTGCAACATAAATTCCTTACAAGCTTAGCAAAATAATTTATACGAAATATATTATAAGAGGTTGGAGCGAGCTGCTTTGTAAATGAAGTTTTGTCATTTAAGTACTCTTCAATAGCGTAGCATTCCTTTTTTAAGCGACTTCAAAAAACGAGGAGGTTCTAAATTCGTCGGGATCTTTTATTTGTTTTTAGTTTTTTTTAATGTATGTTCACCGATTACTCCGAGATTTATGTGATTTACGTGATTCTTTTTTTGTTCGACGCGGATTAGCTTCCAATTGGTCCCCTAAAAATTTAACATAGTTTGGCCCAGTACTTTACATTTTACGATCATTTTTATGTTCCCGTTTCTTGGGACCTATTTTTTAAGAAGCGTATGTCTACCCATAGATAGCTAGGCACTAAAAAATAACAAATAAAATAAAAAAACTTCATTTAACAAAACCGACTTCAAAAACTAAAAGGTATAAAATAACTTATTTCTAAAGCTATGATGTATTATAAATTAATATACATTATCTAAAACATCTGGAAGTCGGTGCAAAGTAAAACATAAAAATGACTATATTTTGAAAATTACTAAGAACCGACTTTAAGATGTTTTTTACAATTACAATCAGTTCAAATGCCGACAGGTAATAAAATGTCCTTCTATAAATCTGTACGTAAAATTTGTCTTTGTCGGAGCCTAGGTTGTAACAATATAATTATTATATATAATCTAATACTTACAGCCCTCAACAGAGATATGGAATCCGCCATCTTCGCTCTCGTCGACAGAAATATCATGGCGCACAGTAGATCTTGGTACGGCACATAATGCCGCCGTCACACCTGCAAAACTGACATATTAACCTATTCCTACAAAAAATCACACATTTCTTAGGGTTCCGTAGCCATTTTGCCAAAACTGACACCTTTATGAAATCGTCATGGCCATCATTCTCATGGTCATTATCATCTCTAATCTTGGAGTTATCGGGTTTGTATGAATGAAATATGACAGAAAGGTATAGTCTGTATGGCTCTCGAAGGCTTAAGTATCTCACAATGCCCAAAATGCTCCCGTCTGCCGTTCCACAAGGTGACCGTGGTGGTTATGGTCGTAGCGAAAACGTCACCAATAACGTCATCATTTTCGATTTCACAGCGCTCATAACGACCTATGTCAAGAGGTGGGTCCAAGTCGGCGTTGACCATAGAGTATTAATTCTCTCCATCTCTTAACATTGAAAAAGGCGCGATTTTCAACTCAATCCAATGAAATTTTTGTTAGGTATTTATTTAGGTTTATGGCTTGAATGACATTTGTGTATTTCGTCGTTTATGACATCAACGCCCCATAATCCGTTCCACTAGAGTTTATGATTGTATCGTCCGCAAGCAAGTGGAGCGGGAAAAATCGCGGTCGTGAACATGATCATTGTGAGTTCCTTGTGGAAAGTAGCCGTCGTCGCGAAGGAAATCAAGGTCAACAAGTAATAAATAGCAGGAGAAAAATATTTTTTACTGTAGTTATAATTCCCAGCACGAATCTTGAACAGTCGGCGGACTAGTAATCATGACTTTGCGCATTGAGCGTGGCCAATATTATACAATTTAACGTCATATCGGTAATATTAGTAAGTATTCGTCCATTTACTTGAAATTAACCTTACTTGTACATCGAAAGAGATCCAAAATTTCACTTGTGCCTAGGTTATGGTCACTGCTCAAGAATCGTACTACGAATTATACATATCTAATAAGATCTTGAAGGAACATAACACCGTTCCATAATTACTTTTTTAAGTAGGTAATGAGAAATTAGCTTCCAATGCCTTGAATATATTCCCCTTCTAATTTTTAAATCTATTTTATGTTTTACGGCTATAGATAAATCCACTTCTGTATTCGATAATGTACGATATGCCTACCTGCGAGAACCAGCAACCACTTCATGGTGCGTTATACGACTGAACTACCTCTCGCATTACTGCAATATATCCCTAATCAATACTTATCAGATAACTTACATCTCTTTAGATAAATCTGTAGGAAACTCACAATATGTGATACTTAATCTATATAGATATATAGAGAGATTCTACAGGTTGTAACAAATACCGTTGAATTTTTGTTTGAAGTATGCAAACGAGATCTGTCTTAGCGGAGTGGCTCCGCCATAAAACCGTGATCATGGCATAAAGGACGGCACACCGAGGAGTTTTGGTGGATGACAATAGTAGAAGTGCTTTCCATCGTGATGAATCCTATACATACTCACCACGCTTCCTCCGCGGTAGTTATTCCTCAATCAATTTCCCTCGTTAAAAAAATGCAAACAAGAAGACGGACGGTGTTGCCGGATGTCTGGTTTCTACTTTAGAGAAGAAGAATAGTTTGTGCAAAGCAAACTCATGATCTTTGACCATGCAGTCAAAGATCATGCGTTTGCTTTGAACTATAATATATAGAATACAATTTCCTGCGTTGGGGTGGCCTGTTGTAAGAGGCGACAAAACAACTCACAGCCAGATTGTAGAGCATTTGCCCGACTGGATGACTACCACCCTTGGTCTAAAGTATGTCGCCATAACAACCTTGGATAGTGTTTTTTTTGTCTTTGGTGTTGCAAATATCCATAGGCGATGGTAACCGCTTCCTATCAAATGGGCCATCTGCCTGTCTGCTGAACTTCTGCAATAAAAAAACTTCTTTCTTTCTTTCTAGTGCTTTTATGACCGTTTTCTATATCTTTCATTAATTGCCCAACCATCGTTTGCCATTTGCCATTACCTTTAGGGAGCTTACGTCAAATTTCAACCAATAGTAAGGCAAATGAACGGTCTTTAAGATATGTGAACCGGATATAAGATAAGAATTAAACACCATGTACATTTGCCTCAATTCTATTCTTATTACGTAATATCGAGTCAATAATGTTGAATTTACTAGCGAACTGGTCCTTTGAGCTAGTTTATCATTTATTTAGATTAGATAAAGCTAAGAACAAGTATTAAGTATTCTGTTTTTTATTAAGATTATATTTCGAGATGTATCTAAGTACCTATAAAGAATAAAAATACTTTTATGCTCTTTGGTAATTAATTATCGCATTTTTTAATTTATTTATACCTTCATTATAATTAGACCTTCCCCGCCCGTCCTATTCTCGCCGCATCTAATAATTTGTTAAATTATATTAAAACGCACGACAAGTGATGCAAGCCCCTTCCGTCTCAGTACGTCGCTCGCACCACACGCATTTATTTCACCGCTCCGTCGTTACAAAAAACCGCTATTAAAATTAAGACTGTGCGCACGTCTCGCGAAGTGACAATATATAAATAAGTTAAAAAACTCTTCGGACCTGTTGCTGATCTGGAGCAGAAGAAGAAAACTAAGAGCAGCTGCATCCGGTGAGTTCCTTCCATCCCCCATTGAACCAATATACAGTCCACAAAAACCTCAAAAATCAAATGGTGATTTTATTTTCCCACCATTTTCTGGTCCTTCGAGCCGGATTTTTAGTTTTTTCGATAATTATCGAGCCATTAACCTTGAAGGTACCTCTTTTTATATATTATATATTTAATGTACATCTTATTTCTAATACATTTAATAGTATTTCACAACTAATCATTTCATTCTCTTATATACATTTATAAACGTTTATCCCGGTTTGTTCCCGAGTACTCTCGGAACCCTGGGATCCGTTTTATATACGTTCCCGCTATACATTTTACCTTTAATTTATGCTAATTACATTGGTCAGAACACCGTATATCGGGAAATAGTTTGCAATTATTGCAACGTTTCTCTTTTACTTTTATAACCGCAAGATACTACGGTGGGATGAGTTATCAATTAATTAGATGAATTGTTCATATTTACACCGCATTCCTTTTTCATTTGGTATTTCATTTAGTTGTGAGTTGCATCTATTTTGTCGCATATAATATTGAGGTACTGGAATCATCTTTGTACGCGAGTCGTAGTTGCGCAGTGCATATTGTAATTTTTGTATCTACCTACGGTATATTTTTTCGTTCACACTTTGTGTTCATTACTTACGGCGGATATTGGACTTTGTTCCGTATCATTTAAGTACTATAACCGCAATTTATATTCTTATAACTTCATTGTTAGAATAACTTTGTTTGTCTCATAAGGGAGCGTTTACACAACCCGCATTATTAAACTTTTATATTTTGTGATTTATATTTTTGTTTTACATCAAAACAAGATTAATATATACTCACGCGTATAACTCGTTAAGGGTAGGCTATCTCTTACCATTTGCTTATTAATATTTTTTATTTATTTCTCCATTTGAGTTTGAATTAAATTCAACATGCCTAAACCCAAGGGTGACGAAGTATATGAAGAATGTTTGGATCAGCCCCAGCTGGCTGTTCTTAAGGCAAAACGGGAAGTTTATTTTCAACGTATGCAACAACTTTATGATCACGCTAAATCATCTGATATTAGCCCAGATGATTTTCTTCATAAATGTTCTACTATTGATGAAATTCATTCCAAATTTGAACAGATATTGGATGATTATAATTCATTATGTTTAGAACTAAACTCAAAGTATCAAATAGATTACAAGGTTTGGTTGGCATTCGAAGATTTGTATAGTTTTGTTAAATGTGTTATGTCTCGCTATCAGGCATCTTCGCAAGAAACTCTTCAAAATACTTCTAATTTTGTCAAACCAAAGCAAAAACTTCCTCCCATTGATCTTCTTTCATTTAATGGCGATGTCAAAAAATGGCCATTATTCTACGCCCAGTTTAAAAGTATGGTGCATGAGAACGCGTCTTTATCCAATAGTGAAAAGGTATTTTATCTAATTGGAAGACTTTGTGATAAGGCCACCTCTGTGTGCGCAGGGTTGCCACCAACAGGAGAGAATTATTCCTTAATCTGGAATGCATTAATACAAAAATATGATGATCCTCGTTCATTAGCATGCACATATTTCAATCAAATGTTAGATTTCAAACCCATAAATAATAGTAGTGCTGCCGGCTTAGAATCTTTTCTAAATAATTTTAATTCGTCCGTCGATGCTCTTAAACAATTAAAATTGAATGATTTATTGGATTTTATAATTTTACACCTCGCACTTCAAAAACTCGATCAAGAAACTGTGAAGCTTTTTGAAATTACTTACCGGAAGGAACAAATTCCCAACTACAATGACCTGGTACAGTTCTTGAAAGAACAAACTAAGGTTTTGTCTAGAACTACTTCTAGTTCTAAAGTGAAATCATCAAAATCTTTTGTTGTAGATAATAAATTAAATATTCATTCTAATTGCGTTTTGTGCAAACAGTCAGAGCATAAACATTTATTTCAATGTGAATCCTTTATGCAAAAGTCTCCTAAGGATAGATATAGTTTTTTGAAAAATCATTCATATTGTCATAATTGCTTAAGCACAAATCATAAAACTTCGGCATGCACTTCAATTCGTAATTGCAATCATTGTGGAGCTAGACACCATTCTCTATTACATTTTAATACGCAAGATAAACAACAATGTAATATTTCAACTAATTTGAATTGTCATCAATTACCTGCTGACTCAGTCAGAGATTCAGCACTCACTTTTACGCGCGATGGGCAAACTTCACTTACCGCCGCGATGCAGTCACGTGACAGTCACGTGCGCTCGAGCGATTTAAACCCGCTTCCGCAAACTAATGTGGTTCAGAATCATACTTCGTTTTGTTCTGTATCACGTGATCAACAATTACCTTTAAGCTCAAATACGGTTACGTTATTGGGCACCGCAAAAATAAATGTGTTTGACAACCATAACCGCTTACATTCACTTAGATGCTTAGTAGACTCAGGCAGTCAAAGTGAATATATTTCTTTAGAATGTTGTCAACGTTTGTCTTTATTTATTTCTAAAGAGCACCGTTTTAAGGAAGTGCAAGGAATTGGTGGTTCTTCGCAAACAATCCACGGCACTACTGCCGTGCGATTCACATCGCGCCATAATAGCAAACCGGTTTATAACATAAGACCTTTAGTTGTCGAGAAAATTACGTCACAGCTACCTGAGGTGCAAGTAAACACGTCTACCTTTTCTCATTTAATTAATAAATTGAAGCTCGCTGACGATGATTTCTTTAAACCGGGCCCTATTGATATGTTATTAGGAGTAAATATATTTTGCAATATTTTATTACACGGTAAAATTATTAATGGTAAAAATATTCCATCCTTTTTAAACACAACGTTAGGTTATATCATTATGGGTGATTCGCCTATCGATTATCAACACAGTTTTGTTTCCCGCGCTTTTTGTAGTTTTACCGGTGAACCGTTAGAAGGAGCTTTACAAAAGTTCTGGTCAGTTGAGGAACTGCCAGAAAGGACATTTTTAAGCCCTGATGAACAGGAGTGTGAGAATATTTATTCATCAACCACCACTCGTAATGACGACGGGTCATTCTCCGTCTCTCTTCCTTTTAAGGAAAACCCTGATAAATTGGGTAACTCTTATGATACGGCTAAACGCCGCTTTGCGCTTTTAGAAAAACGATTTGCTAGATGCCCAGACCTTCATGTAAAATATAATGAAGCCATTCGGGATTACATCTCTCAGAATATTTTAAATGAAGTTTCAGAAAATAATATTTCGTCTTCTGGCTTCTACTTACCCCACCACCCAGTTGTGCGTGAGGATAAGGCTACCACGCGCTTGCGCATCGTACTCGATGGCAGTGCTAAGACCGATTCTAATTTATCGTTGAATGATATTTTGCACTCTGGCTGTAATTTACAGACTGAAATTTTTCATGTTTTGTTAAATGTAAGAATATTTCCTGTTGCTTTTCTTGCCGACGTTAGGCAAATGTATTTTGTATTTTTGTTCAGCCTGAACACCGCAAATTTCAACGGATTTTATACCGTTTCTCTCCTGATGATAAGCTGGCAACTTATGAATTCACTCGAGTCACATTTGGACTTCGCTCCTCACCTTTTCTAGCTCTTCGCACGCTTCGCGAGCTAGCCAAGCTTGACGGAAGGAAATTTCCATTAGCAGCTAGTATCTTAGAGAGAGATATTTATATGGATGACATCGCATCCTCTGTTCTTCTCTTGAGGAAGCAGTAGAGACAGCAAATCAATTAATTTATTTATTTAAGTCAGGTGATTTCGACGTAGTCAAGTGGACTAGTCATTCACTCGATTTTTTGCAACACATCCCTGTTTCTCATAGACATTCAGAACCTATTTCATTTGAAACAGATGACGTCTTTAAAATATTGGGCTTACGGTGGTTACCATCAACAGATACATTTTATTTCGTGATTTCGCAACCACCGTCCCATTGTACTAAACGCACTATTTTGTCTGTAACAGCTAGACTGTACGATGTTTTAGGACTCGTAGGTCCAGTTATACTTTTCGCTAAACTGCTTATTAAAGAACTTTGGCTACTTAAAATTTCTTGGGATGAGTCACCGCCTAAGCAGGTTATTGATATGTGGAAAACACACATTTCAGAAATACCATTAATTTCCACATTAAGATTTCCTCGCCACCTTGGTATAAGAAAGACCTCTAAAGTTTCGTTGTTAGCGTTCTCCGATGCCAGCGAAAAGGCATATGGATGTGTCATTTATTTATATGTTCAGAATGATAACGAAAGATCTATAGTTGCTTTAGTTAGTTCCAAATCTCGCGTGTCATCTCCGTCAAAGATTGTAACTTTAGCTCGATTAGAGCTTAGTTCTTTACTTTTATTAGCAAGGTTAGTTCGCAGTGTTTATAATTCAATTTCCAACCGCCATCTTATTGATAACGCATATATATTTTCTGATTCAATAGTTGCATTATGCTGGATTTCATCTTCGCCTCATCAATTTAATACTTACTTTGCCATTCGTATATCACGATTCCACACTTTAATTTTAACTTATAATTTATTTCACATAGCAGGTGCTGCAGAGAATCCTGCTGATTTTATATCTAGAGATTTAAGACCAAGTCAAATCATTAACGATGTATGGCTGTCAGGCCCACCGTGGGTTTCTAGTCCCATTAATGAGTGGCTTATTAGGAAGTTTAGTCTAAACATAAATAAACGTTTACCGGAAAGTAAAACCGTCATTTATTTAGCCAAAACTTATACTAAAAGGATTTATTTTCATAAATCTTTTTGGAACCGTTTTAAATTAGAATATCTTCATAGCCTGCAAATGCGGAATAAATGGAATACTTCATCTAATTCTCCTGCTGTAGGCATGGTACTTTTGAGTAATGTTGAGAATTCACCACCACTTCATTGGTCTCTAGGTATCATAACTAAACTTTTTCCCGGTAACGACGGTGTTGCCAGGGTAGCCGAGGTTAAAACCTCAAGCAAAACTTACCGACGTCCTATAGTTAGGCTCTCTCCGCTACCTGTGCAGTAGATGGAGTATTCATAACATTTATCAGTTTTTCATATCACTTTTATATTTATATTTTACTTATGTATGCATAATTATGTAATTTTGTTTCTTTTTTTTTATTCGTTTATATCACTTACATCTAAGTTTTCATTAACTGTCCCACGCTACTGTATTATTATTATTTTTTCTATTTTCTTAAAGGGGTACCTTTAAGGCGGGGGGCATATGGTAATTAATTATCGCATTTTTTAATTTATTTATACCTTCATTATAATTAAACCTTCCCCGCCCGTCCTATTCTCGCCGCATCTAATAATTTGTTAAATTATATTAAAACGCACGACAAGTGATGCAAGCCCCTTCCGTCTCAGTACGTCGCTCGCACCACACGCATTTATTTCACCGCTCCGTCGTTACAAAAAACCGCTATTAAAATTAAGACTGTGCGCACGTCTCGCGAAGTGACAATATATAAATAAGTTAAAAACTCTTCGGACCTGTTGCTGATCTGGAGCAGAAGAAGAAAACTAAGAGCAGCTGCATCCGGTGAGTTCCTTCCATCCCCCATTGAACCAATATACAGTCCACAAAAACCTCAAAAATCAAATGGTGATTTTATTTTCCCACCACTCTTGTTTTTAGGGTTTCGTAGATATTTTGGCGAAAATTGAACACTATAATATAATCGCCATGTCTTGTACTTTTTATTGTTTTTCGGAAAGTACTGGGTCTTTTTTTGACAGGTGAAATGTGAGTACCATATGCCACGCTAGGGGGTCGTCGGTCGGTGTGTGGGATTCGCCTTGTCAGAGTCGCACCATCCCCGTGGGGATGCTATTCTCACGCCATGGTTTTGTATACCTACTAAAACCCTTGATCGATCCTCGAACATCCCTTGTCCGGGTTGTGGGCTCACTTGCGCATTTACCTCCACCCTAGACGAAAAACGACTGGGCCTGAGTAACTCCGACCAAACCAATAAAAAATAAAACATTTATGTATTATATAGTATTTAAAAAAGAGATAATAGACAAATCATTGTGATAAAATTTTTTTTGGCTAAACGCGTTGCTGGCGAGTTTCTTGCCTTTTGAAAAAGCGGCGTTCAAAGGAGAAATCCTTTGAACACCGAAAACAAATTGTGAAGTGGTGTAGTGTTTGTATATATAGTTTTATTTAGTTTAATTGTATAACTATGTTTTCAAACAAAATGAATACATGAAATGAATACAGTACTTCTGATTGAAAATGTTTAATTTGAATTTGTGTTATAAATAATATTTTTGTTGAATTTTCGCGACTAGTATAAACGTAGGAATAAGAAAATTCAAACAAATTATCACGCTTAAAACCGTTTAAACGTAACTTTACTAAGTATTTCATATATAAAACAAATATTAAACCCAGTATTATATAACAAAATTTGTTATATAATTCTGGGTTGTTGTTGTTGTTGTTATACTACAACGACCGCGGTCGCCCAGTGGAGCGGCTAACGGAGCATTTTGGGCGTTGTGAGCTACAAGTGGCACGCGCTACTTGTTGTATGCTCGATAAGTTGACACAATGACATCGACTTCGACATTGAAACAAAAGAAAAGCTGCAATTTCAACAATGGCAGATCCTAGAATTCGTCAAATAAAAATTAAAACCGGCGTTGTTAAGCGCATTGCCAAAGAGAAAGTTGTTTACGAGAAGGAAGCAGAACAACAGAAGAATAGAGTACAGAAATTCAAAGACGAGGGACAGGACGAACACAATATTAGGAAACAAGAAGAAGTCTTACAAGAGTCGCTTATGATGGTTCCAGACTGTCAAAGGAGGTAAATAATTCATTTAATATAATATTTGCCAATGAAATACTTTAAAAAGATGTTTATATTTGATTAATTTTGCATATTTTCAATGTTATATGTGTTTAAAATGACATATGTTTGTAAGGTTAGGATTTTCGCCGACATTTCTTTGTTGATCGAAATATATATATTCTTTTATTTTTGACTTTATATTTGATTAATTTTGCATATTTTCAATGTTATATGTGTTTAAAATGACATATGTTTGTAAGGTTAGGATTTTCGCCGACATTTTTTTGTTGATCGAAATATATATATTCCCGCAGACTGAGTCATAAAATTCCTTTGTGTTTAAACATTGAAGTATCCACTTAGTTAATCCTTTAATACTGATAACTACCACAGGCCTATTATGAATAACATTAATTGCTGTATAAAACTTTAAAATGTGGTTTCAAGGTTATTTAAATTATTTTCATTTCAGATTAGTAAAAGCGTATGCAGACCTAAAGACTATTCTAGACACTGAGCAAGATTTAAAGGAGCACGAAGATTATATTGCTGCCAACAAGTCTTAAAAGACGCAGAACCAGAGCTCCCAGACAACTCTTCATAATAACATTTTATATATAATTTTAATTTACTTTTAAATATTACATTAATAATCATGTCTTATAATCCTAATTTTTATAATAATTTTCATGGAAGCAATTTTACATTCCACATACCACCACCACCTCTTCCACCCCCATTCTTAGTAACATCACAGCCTGGAATTTCTGATCAAGATTTTGTAAAACAATTCGAGCAGAAAATATCTCCACAGGTGTATAAAGAAAATAGATCTTTACCATCAATTTCAGAAGTAAAAGAGAAGTTACATAAACTTCTTAACTTCTTAAATGAGCTGAAGAAGAGAGAGAAGGAGCTCTCAAACAATATTATGATGCTTGATGATGTCCATTGGAATAAGAACATGATGAAGGTAAAACAAATCAAATCATATATTGACTCTATTTTGACAGAGGTCAAAAGTTCACAGTTAGATTTGTTAAGGATATTGATTGCCAAAAGAACAGCAAAGAGATTAAGGTTAAAGAGAGTAAATGAAAGGAAGAAGATGGAAAAGGAGTACAGAATTAAAGAACTTCAAGAGAGGTCCAGAAAGATTGATGAGAATCTTCAAAAAATTAAAGATGACATCAACAAGGCCAAACAGGTTTGTTTTGAGGTGTTTTCTCTCTTTAATGTGCATTATGTTGTCTTATCCTGTATTGATTCCACTGTTGGTGGTGTTACAAGTAAGTGACACAGTATAAATGTCAATTATGCTATGCATACTTCTTGTTAACAACAGATACTTATATACCTCATCAAAAAAAAATCAAAAATGTTCACCAACTATGACTTCCTTGCGGAAACTAATTATCTTTACTTTAATTAATTTATCTTTAATTTAAAAATAGTTAATATCTTTTTAGCTTTTATCTGAAGGCCTAAAGTGGCTGGTCTTTCAGAATCTATATACTGGTAGGTATAAAATAACTAATAAACTTGCACTTTATTTTGATACTTGTCATGTTTATCATAATTATAAATCTGTGAAACTAGCCATTTTAGATGCACTGTTATTTTGATGTCCATACAGTCAGCCAAGTTCCTCCTTGACCAGTTCTCTAACATTTTAATTTGAACGCCTCAAAGTTTCGACTTCCACTTGCATATTCTCAAATTTCATATACACCAATCAGGAGGTTTCTGAAATATTTAAACTAGAGGAAATAATTACTCCTGTTTAGATGCAATATGCACTTTGCCGCTCGACAACAGCATTTTCTTTTATATTCTGCTCTCACTTTACAGACTTTCATTTTATTGCTTCTTAAATTGCACTGTCAATGAGAGTTTTTGGAAGGCAATTTTAGCTTTATTGGTGGTGCATCACCGCTTTGTCAATTGTACATACTTAAGTCAAATAGGTAGCCTATGTAGAACTTCTCATGACTGTTTTCTTAATTTAAGACTTAAGCTATATATTCAGTGAGAAACTATGTTTTTTTTTTTTTTTTTTATACACAATCTACCTCCATCATTTTGCAGGACAGAGATTTTCTTTTTCTTGTCCATTTTAATTACTCTAATATAACATTATCTAGGAAAAGGGGTGGGAAGTCTTTTTTTCTTATATTCTTTTCTTTTCTTTATAGAAATTTTATAACAATTACATGTTGTTTATGCTATTTTACAATACTCTTATTTCTACTATGTTTAGGTAGTACCTAAAACTACAAGTTGATGTTTATAGAAACATTTTTTAGTGATTTTAAAGTCCTTATTAGCTAATGGTCTTACTTATAAAAATCTCGTTAAGAAAGGTTTAGCCATCCTTTAAATAAGAGATTCTTAAGCTCCTAATTAATGAATATCTTTTTTTCACTTATAAACGTGTATTACCTGTTGCTTACCGCAGAAGAGCACAGACAAACGAAATTTGAATGATTGACGTAGCGTTGTACCCAAAATATTCGACTAAAGACCGGAAAAGAGCGAAATTCTTGTCAGTACTACGTTTTTTAGTCTGTATTCAGTGACTTTGTTGACACTAACAACTGACAGTGACAGCTGAGTTGTTTATGTTTGTCGTGTGTAAATAGAAAATAATAGAAATTGATAAAATAATCTTTAAATACATCACAGCGGAACGCCATGTGAAAAGAATACAAAAAAACTTGAGCGAACAGCAAGTGTAAGCGTTATAGGACATAGCATACGTAGCATCCTCCATCCTCCAGCACAATATGTAAAATAACTATTAATCCTTATTTTTCTTTGAATACTCTACTAACAAATGCCTAATGCACGCTAACATAATATTTTATGCTTTTTTAGCAAATTTTCGAAATGCTGGTACTTGAGTGTGCGGATATTATTGAAAAAGAAACGAGCACAAACGCGGAAGTCGCCAAAAAGCTCGCTTGGCTAATATGAAAAACAAGGCTAACAATCTGAGTTGGCATTTAAAAGAGCGAGAACAATGACTTGTGGAGGAGATTTTCCGCCTAAGTAGCCGGCCTGTTGAAGTTCAGATTTTGATGGAGACCATATCCCATGAGTTTACTGTGGATTCCAACAATTTTGACAGTGATATTATTCATATTAAATAGGTAACTACAAGTTTTTATTTAGTACATTCAACAACAAAGAGTCACTGTCTCTATGATATATATTTTCGTATTGCTTTCGTTTTTATTCCCACACAAAGCTGTAGTAGATTAATGGATAGTACATAGGGGGATACATGGCCATATGGGCCATTTAAATAAAAAGATTAGTACATGTGTCCTAAACGCAAAGTGCTCAGGTTCGAATTCTGATTGGAAAACATACATCACTCAGGTGAATAACAATGGAGGAAAACATTGAGATGAATCCTGCAGGTCGGTATAACCAATGTGTTAAACCCGCCAATCGGCCTTGGAAAAGCATATTGCGTATACTGTCAGTCCCTTCCCTTACTGAATGCGACATTCAAGTCCAATATTGGTATGTTTATAGGTTGTTATTATTATAGCTTTTGTTTTCACAGACATACGGGAGACTACTGCAAGGAAAGCCATAAACAAGCATTTTTTGTGTTGGCCAAAGCAGCATAGAAAGAAGGAATGAAGTGTAAAAGAGAAGCCCTTGACTGCACGATGAGGTGTGATAAGAGTTGCATGAAAAGTGATTGAAAATAATGTATCTGGAAGAAGACTGGCTATCAAAAATAATAAAAAATACATAATTGTGTATAATTTTTTATTAAAATTGTGCATTTAAATTTTTGAGGTGTTTTAATTGTTTAAAAATGTTCCTTTTTATTTGTTCTACATGGTCATCAATAATATTAATAATCTAAGCTGCAAGTAATGGCAGTCCTCAGATATTGGGGTCGCCATGAGATTGGTAATTTACTTAGGTTTAGTGGTTTCTGTAGAATTAATATTGTAATAGACTGCACTCAATAACATTAAGGAAGGTCAGTGATAATGTTGATCAGTATCATGTCATAGAAAGGGCTATTCTTTATCTTCTCCATTATAGCTAAATAAGAATGATAAAATTAAATCATTATTAAAATCTTTATACAGGCACTTCAGGTTGAAGATTTTCTCTATCTGAAAACAAACAAAAAATCAGTAATAAGGCAAATATTAATAAGATATAGGGCTAGAAGTAACTATTAGTCAGATATAGGAACTGGCCAAAGGTCATATTTTATTATTATATGAAAAAATATTATTAAATTAATATGAATATGCACCTTGTTCTTCATTCAGCTCGATCACTAAATTGTGCAATACTGTACAAACAATAATAGTTGCCTGTATTGAGGTGTATGAGCCTATCATGGCTTCTAATAATATTCGGAACCATTGTTTCCATACACCAAAACATCTTTGAATAACATTACAAGTTTGGATATGACAGTGATTGTAACACTGCTTTTCTGCAGTGTGGGGCCTCAGCAGTGGTGTTACAAGGTGAGAAGTCCTTGCATAACCACTATCACCAATTAGCCGTTCAACAAACTCATTTTCTTCAAATTTCCTCTTGACTGAGCTTTCTCAGTATGTCCTTGCATCATGTGTGCTGCCTCTACAATGACCACAATGTCACAATTTTCGCAAAAATCTGCGTTTCAAACGAACAAACAAACGAACGTTTGAATAAGATTGCATTGACTTCTTCTGTTAAATTTGATGGCATTTTTATGTACCGCCAACTTTTCGAAGCGAACGCGATTGCTACCTTACTCCGTATGTTCACCTCAGGTATCCACTTGCAGATCAGCTCTTATTTCTATTACTTTACACATATTCGTCTTACTGAATCTGTATCATAGCCTGAACTCATCATCTGTTAAATTATGCAACAGATTGAAACGAGCTCTGTATGTCTTTCTCCGTCTTCTTGTCGCAGCAAAAGTATGCAGCTCCTCAATATCATGTATAAAATCGTAGAGATTGTCGAATTCCATGTTTTATGCCAAGAAACAAGAAAACAACAGCACACACCAGTATTAACTGTAATACATACTAAACACAGCTTGTCGGGTTAGAACTTTGAACTGAGAGAGCAGTAATAGTCCAAGAAATAACCACAAGAGACAATAGCGCTAGTGTCGGTAAAGGGTACAATAATGAAGTTATTAAATTATGTGCCGAGTGAAAATGTTTAATATTGTGGCGACCGAGGGTAGAACTTTCTGGCAGCATAAGCCGTTCTCAAGACTTAGAAAAAGGTAGAAGATTGTGGAAGGAATACACAACATTTTAGAACGGAATAGATGATGAGCGAAAGTTGTAGAATAGAAGGTTTGGGAAGGAAAAGACAGAGATAGATAGATAGGAAGTTAAAGATAAAGATACTTTAGAAAGGGATAGATAGTAAATAAAAGAATAATGAAAAGAACATGGAAGTATGGGTTCTAGAAGATTCCTTGCGGATATATAACCAGCGTAAGGCGCGCCTACCGGTAGTTCAAAGAGTTCAATTGAAGACAGTGAAGCGACAAATGCGATATGAAAGAGTTGGAAGAGAAGTTTAATAGAAGACTGACAAGTTTAGTGGTGAATTTTGTGAAAAGTTAAGTGGACAGTTCAGTGAAGGAGGAGTGTAGCGTAGTTTAACAGAAGATCCAGAAGCGAGCTACATGGGGTAAATTCGAATGTGGGCACTGCAGCAGCAGAAAGTGGTCTACGCAATATCGGCGACGGTATTGTGAGTAAGACATAATTGTCGGGACAGAGCGTTGTTAGTTGTGCATGTGGGGCCAACTCTGCGAAGAGGAATCGCGGCTGTGTAAGTCAATAAAAGCGTTTAGTTAAAAACTGGTGTTTCCTTCCAATCCTACGTACTCCCGCTCCCACGTAACAATGTTTTTTTAGTTATTTTAATTGTTATTCCTTTTTGAATACATAACACCCTAGTGATTTTACATTGTTTGCTTGTATAAAACTTTTTAGCACTTTCTTCAATAAATATCCCTTTAGCTACGGTAGGTGGCGACACCAATTCAATGCTTTTTTTACTGATATATTTTTATACACAGATTCGATCCCCTTATTTCCTCACTCCGTGAGAATCAGCTGTTTCAAATGTGAATAGCCATTTTGCCTTTTAGCAGTCATTTAAACTACCTCTCGAGGTTGGTTAAATTTGACAGTTATTTGTGAGTTGCTTTACCATCTTTTATCCTTAAAAGGAGTTTATGGGTAAGATTTTCACTAATCAGCTGCTAAACAGTTGCTTAAAATTTAACCAACGTTTATAAGTAAGACCATAAGTGTGTTTAGGATAATGTTACATACAAACATTACTATGTAAAAATCACATTTCATTACTTTTATATGTAGATATATTCACTATATCTTGATTCTTGATAGAGAAAACAGAAATTATGATACTAAACTAATAGAATTAAATAATAATATCAAATATATAAAGATAGAAAGTTACATATCAATATGTAATTTTTTAAAATGTTTCTAAGTAAGGAATTTGCGTTCTTAGTGGAGAACACACTCATTAATAAATTAAAAAAATAAGCAGCAAGCCATTCATTTAAAGTTGGGTTGCGACTGTTTGTGAATATATAACTAAACAAAAATAAAGTAAGAAATGTAAGTAATTTAATATTTTAAAATAAAATATTTTCACACCATTAATTGTCTATAGGAAGAAGAGGCGAAAATTCAAGCTGACATAATCCTGAAAGAGGTGTTGCGCAAAAAACACGATGCAAAGAAATGCATTGTAAAACTGGATGCATTTATGAAATTACGAAAAGCAAGGCAAAACACTGCGAAAGGAAGAGGTGAAGATGAATCTGAGTGTGATGCAATGGCCTTCAATAACAACATTGGTAAAGATATAATTATGTGTTTATTTTCAAAATACATCTGAATAATCCTAATATTTATTTATATATATAATATAATTGTAGAGATCAAATTTCTGTACAATGAAGAAAAATGCTAAAAACCGAGTCGGGGGATGTAAGAAGTGAAATAGAACTAATTTAGATTTTTTTCAAAGTTTTTGTTTCTCTGTTTGTACCGGCTAATCTCCGAAACGACTGGACCGATTTACATGAAATTTTGAATGATAGCTTATATCCCTGGTCAACATATAGGACACTTTTAATCCCGAAAAATTAATGAGCTCCCGTGGGATAGTTAAAAAACCGCACCACGCGGACGAAATCGCGGGCAGAAGCTAGTAATATTATAAAATTCTAAACTTACCCTGTCGTACAGGACAGAGAGATTAAAGCTTAAATTAATTAATTTAATACATTGATTGCCATCCAATTGTACTTCCTTCCCAGGTCTTTGGACGAAGGCCTCTTTCAAGCTATTTGTAGCCCATTTCTACTACCCTTTGCAGGTTCTGGACCAAAATATCCCTGCTGTATGTTTCAAAAGACTAAATTATATACCATACCATAAAAAAATATAACAAATAATATGTAAGTTCTAAACTGTTGTTAGTTGGGAACATTCCTAAATTGCTGGCCACATTCTCATACTGGATGAGACCCATTTTATACAATTCTTTAAAAAAATTGAAAATTTACCAAAAATTGAAAATTTTCATTATTTTTATCTGTGTGAGTGAAAATTTACCAAAGATGAGTGACCACACAGAAATTTATGATAATATAAAATAATAAGCCATTAATTGAAAGTTTTAATTGATGTTTTCTATAAATACAAGAATGAACTAGTACCATCTGATGAGTTACTTTTTTATTGGGCTTGTTTGCTATTTTCATTTTCATTTTGATTTTCATTTCCATTTTTTTATTTAATGATAAATAGAATAGATTTGCTTTTGACCATAATGGAGACAGAGACAAGATGGAGCACACCTAGAAAATACCTATTCACATGAGACTTGAAGACTCGGGGATTTTACTTTTTGGGTAACACAGACTGTGGTAGCATATTCCATAGCTCTAACTATACACAGAAGGAAAATAGAAGCAAAATTATCAGTTTGCACTGGTGGTGTTACCACTGTGAAGTGATAGTGTCGAGTAAAGCGCCTTGTCGTCCCAAGAGGGAATTAGTCCAAACAGTTCAACCGCACGATCTCTGAAATGAAACCTGTAGAATACCGACAGGCTAGCAACTATTAACTTACTCAAAAATAATATTAAAATGTAAATTTCAGAAAAATTGAAATCTCTTTGGACTCAGAAGCTGGCACAATATGATAGAGAAGAAGTTGAACTGCGCAAGCAACTGAAAGAAGAGTCAGATACTCATCAGCAACCAAAGAATGAAATGGAGAAGCAGGTTTCGGACAATTTGGAAAAATGGCGTCATTTTCTATTTGGTGGTGAAAATCCACAGGTGGATTTCTGTGGGGATATTGGAAGATTTGTAGCAGTCAGGTAAAACACAAATATATATATTATACATAACAGCCAAGTTATCTCATGTTTTTATAATATCATGATATATTCCTACATCTATACAGATAAATAAATGAAGTGTCTGTTTGTAATGTAAAAAAAACAGACTTTTTACAAAATACATATAAATACTTATTATAAATACAGTACATATATCAAACATCATTTTATTAAAATTTTCTCTATTTGTCTGTCTGAATGTTTCAATCTCTGAAACAGCTGGACCGATTGTGACGGGATTGTTCACTTGCAGATAGCTGTGTCATAGCATTTCTTTGGCCTTAGGGGCGTCCACTAGTAAAATTTGCAGATATAACTAGGCTAATATGAGTATTATAACTTCATGCTGACTATGAAACAAAAACTGTGTTATCCGTTCAGGAATGGAAAAAGGAAATTTCCCAACGGCCTGGGGGTGGTATTTGCCCATTTGGATAGCTACCACATCTGGTCTAGAGTATGCCCCCGTAACAACCTTAAGTTGTGATCTGGCATTAGTGGTCAGGTTCCAATCTCCCTTAAGAGAGCACAGCGCATTTGTAGCACAATGGTATGGCAAATGTCCATAGGCAATGGTAACCGCTTTCCATCAGCTGGTCGGTCTGCCTGTCTGCTGAACTTGTGCAATAATAAAAAAAGAACTATTTTACATATGGAGATACAAATGTTTGAAAGGACTTTTTGAAGCTGAAAATATTTACTTACAGATCACAATGGGATCGATATATAGATCCCGAAGGGACTCCTCTACCCGTCGGCTGGGTCACACCATCTTTAAACGCTTAAAATTAATTGAAAAATTTAATTTCATATATTGCACCCCTAGAATTTTACAGACCTAACTAAAATGTTAAGTTCTTCAATTTTATAACTTATTTTCATAGATTAGATATGAAAATCTAATAACTCAGTTTTGATTTAGGATTGTATAATTTTAAGGGTGCGTTATTGTTGCAAAACTCAAATATAGCGTGGTTTTGTATTGATTACATATTATAATGCTTCATGAAATAAATATTTAATTTTGCAACATTTCCTTTTTGTCCAGATGTTGGGTACAGTTTTACATAAATTATTAATTTCGTTCGACAGTTTCGCTTTCGCTTGTGCAAATAAGGCAAATCGGTTTCGATATGTAAATAATGTATATTGAATTTTATTCTCAAGCGGAAAAGGCAGTGTTGTTAACTATGCATTCTTAGTTCTGTCCCGCTTACACGATCCGGACACGTCGCGTGTACTAAAATTAGTCTACTGCACATCAAACCGGCCATCATAGCTTGCTGTATATTATAGTTGTGTAAATTTGAAATACATACATCAAGTATTGCTCGCGTAAACTTCTAAACCTTCATTTACATTACATCTTCTAATTTGCATTATGTCGTGTTTATATATTAATGGTGTCCTTTCCTTGTCGGGGTGCCGCTTACGCCAACTTAATTTCTGATGTATAAGTCACTTTATAGTTTTATCAAAATCAGTTCAGTAGTTTTTGCATGACAGTGAAAAACATTCCATACATCCTCAAACAAGTGAAAGTCTGCAATATTAACAGGATACAAAAGGGTGTCAAAATAAATGTTATGTATTTAAGGCAAGGCCCTGCTCGCCACTTTACTGCTCGATGCCCTGGAAGTGGGATTAAAGTATGAGAGGTAAAAATTCATTTCACGTTTATCTATATTTCCATGATTACAATACATAAAGAAAATAAAACAAGCTAAGATCGGTCAAGTCTTTTATTATCGATATTCAATCAGTAAAAATTACACGTAAAATATCCGAAACGCCGTTTGCAGTGCGTCAAATATAAGATGGCGTCTCGACGGTGGCGCCTCTTGTGTCGATAACTTGCAAAATGCGATAAATTTCTGTCAGCGTTCTACTAAAATAATAAGAGTCGACACTGAATTTGTCATTTGTGTATGTGTGTGTTAGAATAAATTGTATTTTTTTATTCACCTCTAAAATATAATTATATTTTTTTAATATTTTTAAACAATAATAATTAATACGACATTTCGTTTATGACGTCAAAACTAGCTAGCTAATTTTGGACAAAATATTTATGTAAAGTAATAAATGATCGCAATTTACTTTATTGTCAAGTAGTTTATTTATTTTCTTCAAGTTACTAAATTATTTCGTGGATTTTTTAAATAAAAAACAATTAAATTCTGGCAACTAAATTAGTTCGTTTTCTTGCCACACGTCAACTTACAATTGACGCGCTGTAATTTTAACGCATCTGACGTGCGCTATATACAGTGGTATTCACATTATACGCTTATCGCTAACTTAAAAATTTATCAGTTAAAATATATGGGGATTCAATATGAATTCGCTTATTTAGATGAACAAGGTATTTTATACATTTTTAATGCTCGAGTTGGAGAACAACTGAAATGCTAGATGGTCGACGTGATGGAAAGTGGTTCCCGCGCCTATGGACATTTCGAACATCAGAGGACCACGGAACATAATTCAAGGTTGTTATGGTGGCATACTCTACACCAGGGGTGGTATTAAGTTTATAAAATATACAAATTAAGTTAAAATAGTAAATTAAATAAAAAAACAAATTCCTTTTTTCAACATTTTACTTAATTATACCTTGCTCACCTAAACCGGAACGATTTATTTCAACTACGTAGCGCCGTGGATAGCAAACTTGCATTTTATAATTTCATTTTCACAAACCTTATGTCAGTAAAATGTTATTTCTAGGACATTTCAAAAACGTAGATTGCACCCCGTATCTACCCTCCATTGACGCCGAGTTCCCCTATCTTACTATTCATTCATTAGCCTTACCACTGGTCAAAATTTGACAAACTTCATACAAGAATAGTACGCGCCAAATCTAACTACGTCTGTGAAGTTTGTACGCGTCATTGCGCTGTGCAGTCATAAGCACGATCTTCAGATTGCGGAATCTTGTTTCAAAAAATTTAAAATTTATATAGTATGAAACAGACTTCAAGAGTAACTAAAACTAAAAAGACATTTTCTACGGGTTTCTTGAAGTCGGTGTGCAGTAAAACAAGTTAATGTTTTACTTGGTATTGCCTTCAAGATGTAGATTTTTTTAATTTCACTTTTAAGTTACATATATTTTATCAATAACATTGAAATTTAAAATGAAACAATCCTGAAGCTTTATTAAATCCAACACAAAAAGATCAAAATCAGATCAGCTAGAAAAAAAGTTGATGAACAAACAAGAAAAACAACAAATTCAGAACATCTTTTTTAAAGTCGTTTACAAATTTGAGACAAGCACTAAAATGTATTTAATAATAATAAATTAATTGGGAAAATTCCAAAATTCAACCTAGATACCCTAGTCATAAGGTTCACAGACAGGCGTGTGTTGCGGTCTCGCTCTCCCACTATACGGAATCGTATGCCGTCTCTTTCGCACCCAGGATAACAAAGTTTAAAATTTGACTGCGCCTGCGCAAATTCATGGAACTGACTTCACTGGAAGCGCATTTAACTTTTGTGCGACTTCAAATAATAATTCGAAAGAAGTGGCGCTAACTTCAGACTGGTATCGTGTCAATCGATTTGAAGTTAGCAAGGACTATCAAGTCAGCGCTGAATTCAATCTAAATCAGCCCTTAATGTGAATTTTCTCGCAGTGGTAAGTTTAGTGAATGAATAAGAAGAGAAGAAACTTTTTTAGAGATTATAAAATATTGCTTTCATTTTTCATTTATAAGAAACGAGGTAATTTCGGCATTTTATAAAATACGACTATTTAAAGCAATACCTTTCCAAAATAATTACTATCTAATATTGCCCCAAAAACCTTTCAAATAAGTCATATTGAAATCATGTATATAATAATGTGGGCTGTGCTAAAAGAGCCAAAGTACATTTTCGTAAGAAATTATTTAAAAAATATATATAATCGCCATACAGAGACATTGTATATCAACAAAACAAAGAAAATTTAATTACCAAAGTTATCAAGGCAGGAACTGAACCCAGAGCCTCTGTGTTGCAGTGAGATAAGCCAGTAAAGGCTTAACTTGAAGCTTGAAGTATGTAGTATAAAGCTGAAGAGTCTGTTTGTTTGTTTGTTTGAACGCGCTAATCTCAGGAACTAAAGCCTGATTTGAAAAATTCTCTCGGTGTCATATAGCCCATTTATCGAGGAAGGCTATAGGTTATATATCATCACGCCAAGACCACCGGAGCACCAATGAAGAATGTTTCAAAATCGGTAGATTTTTAAACTATTCCACGCGGAAGTAGCGAACAAACGCTAGTTAATTCATAAAGTTAAACTAACTATCAAACCTTACGAATATGTGGCGTTAAAAAATAATTTCTTACGAAATTATACTTTGGTCCCTTTTAGCAACAGGCTATAGTAATTCATTGTGAAGTGTCGCTTACCCAATCCTTAGGTAATTGACGTATTTCAAAATAAATGATAAACCAATGTACAATGATATTATATGATAATATGAAATAGAACAAATGAAAATTTCTGTTTGAACAATGGGCCAAAACTTCATCTACTTAATAACTAGGAGACTAATTTAAAATAAAGTAGTAATACACATAAATAATTATATGTATTTTACAATAAAAATCAACCGCAATATTGTAATTGGATTTTTACGTAAATAATTCAAAAATCTCTAAGTGTCCAAAGGAGGTATTTTAATAATAAAAAAATTGAGAAGCGGTTTTACTTTAACACCTCTCACATTGTTTGTTAATTATTTAAAAAACAACACATAAACTATACCTTTGCTGGCAACCCGACCCAATAACTTGACTGGATGTCAATACCCAGTTAACTTATGTAATATATTTTCAAAAATCTTAATTATATCACTGTGTAGCCAACACAATAAAAACAATATTAAAATTTTTGAATGTCTCAAATAAGATACTAGGGTGTCAAGCACTGTACTGTTACTTGGCTATTGTAAACAATTCAAATATATCCCAGAAACACAAGAAACCCAGATAGAATCTATTAAATAAGGCACCTAAAATTGCATATTACAAAAACAGGCCTATTATATTATATATGTGGTATTTAATATAGTATATAACAAAATACCGCAAATATTCCAAGACATGAACGTACATTTATTTAAAGTGAAATTATATCACTGAAGCCAGGTCTTGAAATATCGGTAAACACGTGATATCGTTATTTATGCTAATTTCAGATGACGGTAAAAAATAAATATCGTTATAAAACTTACCGTTATTTACTATTATGTGACGTTAATACTATTTTTATCGGTAATTTTATTTTGGATTTTCGAATATTTATTGGCATTTTATTTCCTTAACTTCCCAACTACTGAAATATACCAAAAACATATGTTCCCAACCTGGCAACCCTGTGCCAACAAGGGTACAGTTCGGGTATGGCGGAATAAAATTGTTCCTCAATTTCACAGTACTGAAATTTTGCCCAAAACTGGGGAGATGTACTCACCCTGGTAACCCCGTGCCAACAAGGGTACAGTTCGGGTATGGGGCTAAAACTGTTCCTCGATTCCCCAACTACTGAAATTCAGCCAAACTGGTAGATGTACTCACCCTGGTAACCCCGTGCCAACAAGGGTACAGTTCGGGTATGGGGCTAAAACTGTCCTCGATTCCCCAACTACTGAAATTTCACCCAAAACAGTGGAGATGTTGCGAACCTGGCAACCCCGTGCCGACGAGGGTGCTACTGCCAGAGCGCGGCGTAGTTGCCGATGACGGGCGCGGGCAGAGGCCCGCCGGCCGCGAAGAGGCGCGTGCCGCTCGCGTCGTACGCGTGCGTGTAGATCGCCGGCACGTGCTTCACCTGGCTGAAGCTCTCGCCCTCCTCGTCCGGGAACTGCCGCGCACACGCACGCACATCAGTCTCATTCAAAACGGATACTACACTATTTACGCTCCAACCTCTTATACTGTGTTTCGTACGAGTATAACGTTTTTATCTTGCCATACTTGTAACGAATAAATGGAGATATGTTGAAAAAAAATCTAGTATGACATGTTTATAACTATAATAATATTTTCTATACTTTAATTGCGTTTTTCTTGTTGAATATGGACTTGTTTGCTACAACTCCATTAATTCTTTAAGTCATTCTGTAACATACTTCTGTATAAAACTTAAAAAAAAACAACTTGAAATATAAATGGAACAAGAAATATAATGAAAAACTATTTTTGGCTAGATGTGTTGCTGGGAGTTTCTTGCCGCTTCAGCAATAACACGTTGCGAAGCGGTGTACATAGACTAGGAAGTAAAATTAAATTTTAACATATATGTATGACCTTCAAAAAGTGTTCTCCAGTGGAACTTATTTTGAATAAAAATAAATAAATTTGAATATAATATTAGAGTGGAATACTTACAAGCCAATAGATGCGCTGGCAATAATTGAGGCCGCAAACGATTCGGGAAACGTCGGGGTCACCAGTGAAGGGGTGCCCCGACAAAGTGCAGGAACGAGATGGAATGCTCTTTCGTCTTAAAGGATAGCTATCTTTGTAAGCAAGTAAATAAATAAATATAAGATAAAAGAAGGATCAAAAAGATCTTCCAGCGAGGCCAATGTTGTTAGGTCTATGCTCATCTGTTACTGTTGAAAATTAGTATATATTCTTTGTATGTTTTAGGAAACAGTAGGAGGTGACCTCAATGATTGCACAGCGCCACCTATTGGCTTGTAAGCGTTGCACTACAATATAATATCAACCCATAAATATCCCACTGCTGCACTCGAGACTCCCATTACAGGGGAATGCGAGTTCCAAACAAGCCGACAAAGAGCAAACGCATCTAATCAAAACAGCATCATATTCTCCAGCGTTTTTTAAATAGCTTCAATGTACAGACACAGCATGTTTAATATTGTATAATAATAATATAAATTATTTATAGCCTTATAATAACACAAATAAACTTACCACATAACCTCTAGATGCTTTCAATGTGACAGTTTTCGTCGAGTGAATGTTGCTCTCCAAATATTTGCCCGCCCGTAGATCGTAAAACATTAGCAGACCTGAAAAAGGGTTATGTCAAAAATATATATAGCTAAATTCAAAAAACCTTTGAATTGCCACAATTATTTGAAAACTCCTTCCGAAAAATAGGACAGTTTACATTTTAAAGTAAGTCATTTTTTGGAAGTTGGCAACACTGCCTTCTTCTTAATCTCGGGGAGATTTTGTCGGGAACTGAAAGGACATGTTGTGCATGTTTATTTTCTAAAAATGTTTAAAATTACTCTAAAATGAACAGAAATTGTAGGATATTGATAGTTTTTTAGTGGTAATTGTATTTTTGTGAGAAATGTGTAACTACAACATAACTTACAGTTCAGCTGACCGATACATAGGCTTAAGAAAATGAAGAAACTATATTGTATATCTAAGATCTGGCTTCAAGGCCTAGCTGCCAAGTCATAAACCTAAATATAAAAAACTTAACCTCTCATTGGCTTTGAAAAGGGATACATTGTAATATAAATTCTAAAATTATGATTAAATTATTCTATATATGCAACAGTATAGTTAGATTTTGAAAAATTATTATATGTTTTCTAATATAGTCATTTGGGTTTGGACAATGTATTGCATTAAATTTTTTACATAATGTTGCATTCTAAAAAATAAAAGATTATTTTCTAAGTGTCTGTTTGTAATGTTAAAATAAAAATGTTGAAAACAACAGAGTCCGAATAATTCGGACCACGAGGTTCCGAAAATGTAATATTCAAGTTTTGTCTGTCTAGATGTTTGTGAAATGGGTGGACCGATTTTGACGAGACTTATAGACAGATAGCTGATTTTACAAGGATTGATTAAGGCTACTCTTAAAATTAGGGTTCCGCGAAAAAAAATCACGCAGACGCATTTTATGTCGTTATAAAGAGTCGTCGTGTCGTTAAATGGAGAGAAGAGTATTATTTTCTCTGACGTCTTTTGCTGCACCTTAAGGGAGTTTGTCGTTAAACCGAGTGACGTTACATGGAGTTTGCAGTGAATAGAGAATGAATTCTAGCGCCGTGTACACACCGAGGCACTGTGCGTGTTGTCGTTACAGAGAGCTGTCTTAAACCGAGTGACGTTACATGAAGTTTGCAGTGAATAGAGAATGAATTCTAGCGTCGTGTATACACCGACGCTAACTCTATATAACGACACCGAAGTCCGTGCGTGTTATGTCGTTACAGAGATGTCGTTAAACCGAGTGACGTTACATGAAGTTTGCAGTGAATTGAGAATGAATTCTAGCGTCGTGTACACACCGAGGCACTGTGCGTGTTGTCGTTACAGAGAGCTGTCTTAAACCGAGTGACGTTACATGGAGTTTGCAGTGAATAGAGAATGATGTATAGCGTCGTGTACACAACAAGGCCAACTCTATATAACGACACCGAAGGCACGTGCGTGTTATGTCATTACAGAGAGATGTCGTTAAACCGAGTGACGTTACATGGAGTTTGCGTGAATAGAGAATGATGTATAGCGTCGTGTACACACCAAGGCCAACTCTATGTAACGACACCGAAGGCACGTGCGTGTTATGTCATTACAGAGAGATGTCGTTAAACCGAATGACGTTACATGGAGTTTGCAGTGAATAGAGAATGAATTCTAGCGTCGTGTACACACCGAGGCCGGTGCCGATGGTGAGCATGTCCCCCCGGAAGCTGGCGGACCTGATCCCGCAGCCGTTGTACCGGGAGGTGATCTTCTTCACCGGCTGCAGCGTGCGGCAGTCCAGCAGCAGCGTGTACGACTTGCAGCCGATCGCGTACACGCCGCTCTCCTGAGATAGCACAAAGAAAACATAAAAACATACACCTTGAAGTAGGTCTCAAGTGAAACGTGAAAATTACTATATCGATTGGTGAAAGGCTATTTGTTTTAAACGACATTTTTAAAAATTGTTGGCAGAAAAGTTTGTAATTTCAAATGACCCAGAAAAACACATCACTAACGAACTACATATCATACAAAGAAAGGAACATCTATAGATTGAAACTAGACATCAGGTTCTTTATATTTTTTCAAGTTGAGACATTAAGATGGGAAAAAATCCTATAAGTCTCAAACACAATGTGTCGCTTAAAACAAATAGCTTTTCAACACTACACAATACATTGTTTCAACAACAAAAAAAATAACGTCGAAGATACATTGACAAAGAAAAAAATACACAAATAGATTTATAATTGCATATTTGAATATTCCTAGAGAAATGTTCAGTTAGACAAGTGTTATAGTTTAACTCTCTTATTCATAATAGTTAAACGAATTTCATAAACAGTATTTCTCTTGTAATATCACATCATAAATGTCCCGCTGCCGGGCTCGGGTCTCCCATTATATTGGGGGAATAGCGGAACGGGCAGTATACCCGCCGCTTTAAAAAAAAGCTAACACCGCTGTAACGTCACGTTTTAGAGAGGGGGGCGAGAGTGAGTACCTGCGTGGCGAGGCAGACGAGGTCCTGGCAGGAGGGCAGCTTCCGGGAGAGCGTCTGCCGGAAGGAGTCGGCGCTGAACACGTGGATGTACCCGTTGAGCGTCAGCGCCGCCACCTCGCGCCAGCGCGCGTTGAACGCCAGCGCGCGCACCTTCTGCCCTGCGCACGCGCACGCCGCAATCGACATTCATCATAATTCTTATTTGTTTAAATCAGACACACAGCTCCATTAAAAACAACACATTTTACAATTTTAAATTACATTATTATAATAGTACATTATGGTACTAGTGTGTAACATTGTGATTACCGCCGAGGCGCCAATGAGACTCGAGCCGTAGCGAGGGTCTTAAGAGAGCCGAGGACGGTAATCATCAATACACACCTGTATCATACGACGTTTTGTCAATAAAATAACAACAAAAACTCATTTTATTTAGTAGATAAAATAGATGTTTCTCCTTGGACTTTTCAGGTAGTAAACTTTCCATAACGTTAAGGGCTTCACATCTTATATCGGGCGGTGTACAACATAAATCATTTTCTTCGTAACTAGTACTTGCGGACATTTAAATTAATAAATAACTATAATTTCAACAGTGAAAACGAGTTGTGAAAAACGTTTCGCTATGGCGGAAAAATAATCAATTTTCTTATGCGCGCGCATTGCGATCGGCCACAGACTAAAGGGATGAGGTTTTTTTTATTTTCCGCGCATAGGGTTTGCGCCTATTCTGCCACGTACAAAATGGAGAATTTAAAGTTCTCTTTATTACACAGAAAAAAACTTATATATGAGTGAAAGTTTTATTTATTAAACACATACGAGTTAAAATTATCTATTTAAATAAGAAGTTGCATGAAATGAGCAAGCAATAGGAACATTAATTTATTTGTTCTATAGAACACGATCTTTTTTTTGAATAAAAACTTTTTAAGAACAAAGCAACTCAACCAATAAAATTTAAAAAAAAATCTATAACTCACTAGTGAATTATAATTTTTTTACTCACAGTTTGATTATGGGTGTCATTCTGTGCCTAATTGCGGTGACCATAGAGCCACTTTATGAGCAATATAACTTGTTACATTCTAAACTTTTCTAGTTATAGTTTTTTAATACATAGATAACTAATTACAAACTGCCGGGTTCAGCTAGTTTTATATATTGTGGCGAGTGATGGTGGAACAGTCTAGTTGGTTTAAGAGCTTTTTGAAAAAGGTAGAAGATTCTGGACGGAAAACACAAAGACAGATACATTTAGGAAAGGGATAGGTGATGAATGGAATGTCTAGAATAGAAGGTTCCGGAAGGAAAAGACATATAAAGATAGATGTTAGAAAGGGATGAATAGTAAACAAAAGATCGAAATTATGGGTTCCAGAAGATTCTTCCGGGATATAAGCAGTGTAAGGCGCGCCTACCGGGTTTGAGCTCAGTTCAAGATAGCGAAGCGATACGAAAGACTTCGAAGAAGAGTTTTAATAGAAGACAGTGACGAGTTTAGTGGTTTAGTGGGCAGTTTAGTGGGAAGTTTAGCGTAGTTTAAAAGGAGAGCTACACGAGGTAAATTCGGAGGTGAGCACTGCAGTAGCAGGAGGTGGTCTACGCAATACCGGCGACGGTATTGGGAGCGAGACTACTTCCTTCCGAACCTAAGTGCGTACCTCCGCTGGCACGTAACAATACAAAGCGATTTGTTGTGTATGCCTCACCTGATCGGCACTCCTTGATGCAGACCGGGGCGACGTAGTCGTGGTGCGGCGAGTGCGCGGGCTCGGGCTCCGGCGCCCGCCACAGCGCCAGCTTCGAGTCCCGGGAGCCCGTCACCAGGAACTCGTCGTCCAGCCAGCACATGTCCAGGATCTGGAAGACACTTATATTGCAGTGGGCAGACGGTGCCTCCAATGGAAAGTGGTCACTGTTGGAGCTCATCTCAGATTTAAAGCTATATTATAAGGTGCTTACATTGTCACCTTTGTTTTTTATTTTTGCTGGAGCAGACACACGATCCACGTGATGGCAAGCGGTTACCATAGCCTATGGACATTTGCAACACCAAAGGTGCTACAAATGTGCTGCTGCTCTCTTAAGGGAGACTGGAACCTGGTCACCAATACCAGATCACAACTCAAGGTTGTTATGGCGATACCACCCCTGGTCTAGAGTATCCACCCAGGGGTGGTAGCCATCCAAACAGACAAATACCCTATGACCTGATTGTGAATTGTAGAGTTTTTAACTTATGGAGGATTCCAACTTAAGAGAATTTTGTAAGGAATCAATCGAGTGGTAGAAATTAAAATTTATATTATATCCATATTTATAGAATTCTAAATAGAGTTCTAAAATCATATATTGCTATATTCGAAATACAGAGTTGCAAATTATTTTTTCGTTGAGGGAAAATAAGTACTGAATTTGCTTATAGGGACTCACTAAATATTTCGACTTATAGAGGGTTCAGATCTCGAGCAATGAACGTTTTGTGGGTTGAAGGGAAGGGAACGCAATTTTTTTCGAGTTTGGGAGGTTTTCGTCTTAAGAGGTTCTACTGTAAATAAAAACATGAATCTTATATTTATAATATCTATGCACATATGGAGATATATATATATATAGCTATATGGAGCAAAGTAAAAACAACTGAAATACTCTTTACAGAGTTACAGAACATCTACCCTCAAAGATTTCGTATAAACGTAGTCTGACATTGTTTCAGACGATTAATAAAAGGGTGTTAATAAAAAAAACAACATCCACAGTAGTTAATTATGTAAATAAACAAATAACATATAATTTAAACGCAAAGTAAAGTAATATAAAAAGCAATTCGATTTTGTGGAAGTTAATATTAGTTAAATAAATAACACATCAATAGAAATAAATTATGCAGTGTGTGGAACTTAATAATAGTGAACTATCGTGAGGGAAAGGTGTTATGTAAAAAGAAGGTAGTTCACCAACAACCAACAAAATAATGAGTGCTTTTAAATTCGTAATATATAACACTGCTTAATAGATTGATGTTTCCATATGCCTAGTTATTAGTAATTGGTAACTTCTTCTATTCGTGACCTTATTTTTGAGAATTATTCTCGTCTTTAAGGTTGTAAATTGAACTGATCATTTCAATATTATTACGGAAAATAAAACACTTTATAAACCAAATGTCAATTCATTACTTTTGGGCCCAAAAATCCCCGTCTCCTTTTTCATTGTCTGATGGTATTTTTCTATATTGAAATGCTTTAGGTAAATGCCATTACCCAGTCTTTGTGTGCCTCTCCGACGCATACGGGGTCCAAAGTGGGCAGGCTGTATATTGCCAGTTCACACGAGTTGCGGGCACCCGTCGCTAAAAGTGTTCTGAAAACAAAAAATAGTATTATTCATGTCTCTCCAAACACAGACCGTATTATCCTCGCAAATTGCTAATGCGCCTGGCCGCCATTTTGGTGATGTGACCGTAGCCGAACACTTAGTACAGTTAGCATCACTGGCCACGAGTACGCGTACATATCGAGTTGCGGATGACGTCACGTGAATGTTAATTCGACGAGGTTCCAGCGCATTAGCATTTTGCGGGGATAATACTTGGCAGCTGCAATATGTCAGATAAATTCTATAGCATCTGCTTTTAACCTTTTATTTTACTTTTGACAACTTAGTGACAAATAGTAACGCCTAGATAAGTTACCGATTCAATTTGATATAAAAAAAAGTTTATTTATCAAAGCATCCTGGTAAGACGTCATAAATACTTCTTTTCTATTGTCTGCATTTTGTTGCAAATTTTTAGAATCATTAAAGCCTTTAAATCGAGAATTCCACGGACTAGTGGCTATGTTGCTAGGAGGCCATGGCTATTTTAACAAAAATTCAGTCATTGTGGGGGGAATCAGTTAGTTGAGTTTCAACTGTGATCGAGGCATTACCTAGTGTAGGTTCAGAACGAGTATCCTGTAACAACGGACTTTGAGCAATTTATGTGATCACGAGTTCGGTTTCGTTTGTAAGAACTGTTAATTACGTGTGTGTACTAATAAACTTTATGACAAATCCAACGACGAACGAATTTAATTTACGTCCCACAAATACGTAACAATATTTTACTTGACCGTAACTGTTATCGACCAATAATTTGACTGGATTATAATATAATAATATTTATTGACACCAAAATTAAATTTACATTTCATTTTAAAATTTAAGGCTGTTTGAGTACTAACACCTAAACTAGGCCAAGCCTGTCTCTTAGGTGTTTGTTCCTTACAGCGACTTAAGAGTTACGACGTGAGTGTGTAACGATTTTAGTAAGTTAAGTAATTGGAAACAAAGAATTAGAAAGATAATAATTTAAAATAACATATGTCTATAATAATAATTGAAGACGTGAGTGGATGAAGGTGACATGTCGTATATTCGGTTTTTTGCTTTTTTTTGCGTAGATGAATGTTATAAGTCGATACCAAATGACTACAGACCTTAGACCACAGATATAAGGCGTATTTAAATAATAAAAGTTGACAAAGGTGTTAAATTCAGTTCAGTTTCAAATAAAAGTAAAACTTTTATCTCTATTTACTCAGAATTGGAATTATGCGACTTATCACCTTCATCCACTCACGTCTTCAATTGTGAATAGAACGAAAACACTGTATACTTGGGACTCAGGAACATTTACGATTTTAATTACTTTATTTGTAGCTGAAGAGTAGTTTCAGGTTTAAGTTTAGTTTTTGATTACAAATTATTTTTTTCTTTGCATTTGATTCTCAATCTCACCTGGAGGGGTTGATCTGCAGCGCGTGTATGCCGGTGGTCTGCTGGTCGGCGCCGGCCCACGGCGCGCGCGGCCTCAGCGTGGGGATGGCGTCCAGGGACCGCTTACGGACGTCGTACACCATCAACTGACACACAAACCAACTTCTTCTTCTCTTATATATAAAAATGAACGTTTGTCTGTATGTCCTTTATAAAATCTTAAACTATACATTTGATCATGTGATGATCTTTAGCAAAGTTGTTGTGCACGAGCCAGAGGTTTCTGAGCTGGTTCACAATTGGACACGGTAGGTGGCGCTGCTATCGGCATATCCGGGACGGCTAGTAGAGTATAAATTACGTAAAATTAATTATTTCAGGAATCATCATTAATATTTTATAATATTATTTAGGCTTATTAAATTAATAGGCGTTTCACACAGAAATTTGATGGGTTATTTAAGGTGCAAAATCGTTAATGAAATTAATTCATGACAGCTGATGCTGAAGCTTCAAATAGACACAAACGGCCACAGCTTTAATCTTTGAAGCTAACGCAGATGGAGCTCACTTGACCCTATTACCCTCACCTTATTGCACTTGGTGCCGAAGACGACCTGCCTGTCCGAGAGCCACTGGGAGCAGAACACCTTGTTCATGGAGCCGAGGTTGACGGGCGTCTCGCGGAACATGTCGTGCGTCAGCATGTGGCGCGTCGCGTACGACGGATCCACCGAACGGGGCTGCAACAGTTGATTATACTTCTATCCAACATGCCAGCACTTTGAGGCTTGTTCCTTCTTCACATAACGAAAGTAGTGTGATAGGTTTTTTACGACATTTTGTGATGACTATATATGATATTGTTACGACCGACAAAGAACAATTCACACCTGCAGCAGCACCACTTCGCACATTTGGACTTCTTTCGTTTACTTTGTGTTTAAAATTTGTAACCAGAAAAAGGCTATTGTGTATTGTAATGTTTATGATAGTCATTAGCCAGGTGTGATTCTTGGAAATAATTGTTATGCGGTCGAGTGTTGTGTCGAGACATATTGTATTGGTGCAGTATAAAACAATGCCCCGACTGAGAGATGAGGCAGTCTAGCGATAGGCAAAAGCGAAACAAGACGTGTGTACATTCGATACGCTATATATTAGAACGGACTTTGCGCGTGTTATTGAATCTTGCATCACGTTTGTACTGGTTGCGTCCAGTTATATTTGTACCTGTGTTATGCATTTTTGTATAATTATAATAAATTCTATAGTAACTCCAACGGCATTTTAATTCGAGTCCTGGAGCACGTAGCAATACGAAAAATGATCTTGAAGCCAATAGAAATATACAGTAAATAATAAATAGAAAAGATTTACAAATAGGCTTAAGATAAAATAATTCATAAAGTGCCAATCGACCTCTAAATCATGCTAAAACAGTAATCTATGTAATGATAATTGCATGACATTTGATAAATAGAATGACAAAGCTATCAAAACAAATCTAAGGTGATAAGATTGTGTATTAAGGTACAGGCACATGTTGTTTTTTGTCAGTCATAATTTGGCAGTTTTCACTTCATTCTGTAGACAAGTTCATTAATCACTTGTTAGTGACGGAACAAAATTATCCAAATACATAAAATAAATGCACATAGAAAAAAATTTATGTATGAACTTTAAAAATGTTCTTCATCAATTTTTCAGGGCATTTGCCTGACTGGATACTGCCCCTGGTCTAAAGTATGTCGCCATAACAACCTTGAGTTGTGTTCCGGCATCAGTGACCAGGTTCCAGTCTCCCTTAAGAGAGCAGCAGCGCATTTGTAGCATCTTTGGTTTAACAAATGTCCATAGGCGATGGGTACCCACTTTCCGCCAAGTGGACCGTCTACCTGTCTGCTGAACTTGTGCAATAAAAATTTTTTTTTATACATGCTTAAAATAATAATAAAATCAAGAAATAAAATATGACTTCATTATAATTTCATCAAAAGTTATTTTGTATAAATACTTTAATTTTGATAACAGAAGCTGACAGAAAGTCATTAAGTTTAAATTCTTTTAAAGAAATTATTCGTTCATTAAAGATATTTTTCATTAAAATTTATTATCAAATACTTCATTAGTAAATATGTGGTTATTACCATAATGTGAGCCAACAATTTTGATTTGATCATGTTCAAATATTTTTATCACCAACATAACAAAACCATTAGGTGTCCTTGACTAATGACTTACTTGGAATATTATTTAATAATTCTCTTTATACCAATAAAATTGAAGTCTTTGATCTCAAAACAAATTCTAAACTACTATTCATGATACCTAATTATAAATCATCATGTTTATTATTTTTATGCCTGAGATATACAATCTTGAAGTCTTCTAGTTATAAGTGAATAGGTATCTTCCAGGTAAGCATGCTCCATCCCAGACTGCGTCATCACTCAACATCAGGTGAGACAGTGGTGAAAATAAACTTACTTATACTTCAATAAAAAAAAAAATTCAAATAGGCTTAAAATGCCTTAACATATTCAAATGAAAACTTTAGAAATTAAAATATTAATTTTATACTAATTGTTTCTTTATAAACTTGTCACACACGGCTCATTGGGAAGTCCCCCCCAGAAGTTTGTGGTCCAATACAGATAATTGAAATGATCATTAAATTGATGCTTTCTCCCTCTAACTACATAGAGTTTGTATTAGAATAAAAGAGTCGACATAATTCTTGTTTATGGCGCTGCAATTTTGATGTTAGCTGGAAGCTTGTGGAAAAATAATATTAAATTTGGCCCTTATAGAAGGATAATATTTTTTAGGATTATGACACAAATGTATGATATGTCCATGGAAATCCTTCTCAAAGAATGTTATCTGCACAGTAAATCAATAAATGACTATATAAGACAACTTCATGAATTTGTCTTGTATGAGCATGTATTCCTTCACAGTGTATCAGAAATTGTTTTGCAGCAGCTTCTGGGCAAGCTTATTTGGGTTAACCATTAGGGGTTCATATATCAGAGCCAGGTGTTGGTCTCTTCCTTTAATGTAGGAACGGCAGAGTACTTTTGGGCTTCGGCATTGGTTGTCAAACCAGGGTGCCATTATTATTGACTTTCACAAGCCATGATCCAATTTGAATGAAATTGTTACCTTTTTGGCCAAAGATAATAAATACACCTTATCCAGGGACTACCCGGGATAAGATGTATTTATAATCTTTGGCCAGAAAGTAGTAACTAAGTACTAACTTTATAGGCTATAGAAGCAGAGACACTTGTAAATGCAGCAAACATGAAAGATTTCTAATAACTTCACTAATGTAAGCATAGCCTTTGTGTTTCCAACTATCTAACTGCATGGTGGGTGTGTGACTGAGATAACTTCCAACATGGATAAGAGTATGATACAATGTAATAAGGAATGACAGCGCAGTGGTGCAAGAATGATTTTCTGATAAGGTTTATGACTGATATGAAAAAGTATTAAGGTAGGTTATTGTAAATGAGGACATTGTGACTTTATTATATAAATTTTCTTAAAGAACTTAATACCTGTGTTCTAAATAATATTAAAAAAAAATATTATTGTATTATACACTATGGGTAGGTACTATATTTAGCTGAACTAAACCATAAATTACAGTGAGAAATTTAAATCTTTACTTGTTTTCTGGCCACACACAATCAGTTTGTTCAGTTCACAAAATATGAAAAAGGCCTTACCCCACTCATGTGGTAATCTCCAATTCTCTAAATTCTGAATCAATATTAAAGAAAATAAAAGACCATATCTATGTGACTAGCCTAAAGGCACACTTTGATCAATCAGATCATTAGTCTACTTTGAATAATTTCAGTAGCAAAATGTCTAAATTAACATTTATATTGTCACATAAAAATTGAGTTTGTTTGTTCCTCTTTCATGTTGTTAAGAATAAACTAATTACCATTATCTTTGGTGTCTACATTATCCATAAACAGAATTTTTTAGTAAGACACTTTTATCCTGAAAAATTCAATTTAGTCTTGTGAATATGTATCCATAGTTTATGTAAGTTTTTGAAGTACAGAGCCATAACTATTATAAATCTTGAATTAGAAATTAAATTTATTGCATAAACACTATAATGCCTGAAAATAAACTTTCAGAGAATTTTTATGACTGTCCCAGTATTAACTTTTGGAAACAGTCAAAAATGCTTGTTAAAATGGCAAGCTTACTCATTAATCATTTTTAGCTTTGAATTTTCACCATTTTTGAATGAAATTAAATCTTATTTAATTTTCTTTGGACAAATATTTTTATTGCCAACTTATTCTTAGAATCTATTACTATAGGTGTTTTGACCATTATTATAAATTGAAGTCACTTCAATTAAATTCCCATCCATACTGTTTATATATACATACATATTATTATGTCCCATAGGGGTAGGCAAAGTGATGTATTTCCACTTACTACAATCGACATACATCTTTTGCTTCATCTACATTCATTAATCTCACCATTTATTATTAAATTATTATTAAAAGCACCTGATTTTTATCTGTATCTGCAATTTGATCATGGTAAGCATGTTGCAGTCTACCAGCATAAACTCTACTATCCACGCTGTTGTCATACACATATTTGTCAGTATCTATTCATCCATCCTCTCTGCATATCCAAACCATATTAACATTCTTTTCTCAACTTTTATTATTGTATATTCATCTGTGAAATGTGCTACCTGTGAAAATCAGGTGTGCCCACTCTCTTCAGGTGTTTAACTGACAGAATCATGAAGAATTATCATCTTGGGCTCTAAAGCCAATTATAATAATTTAACATAATTTTCTCTATCCATCCGTTCTAAGGTTGTCTGAAGGAATTGCTTTTAGTCATAAGACAGACTATTGTCTTCTATACTTAAACCTTTTGAATTCTATCTTAATGTTATGCAATAAAGTTTATTCTATTCTTCTTTCAATTAACAATATTTCCTTATCATATTGTAATTTAGTACAAACCATAATGTTTTATTATTATAGCAAATAAATTAAATTTGAATAATTATGCACACTACCTCTGATGATTGTATCTCCCTAGAGCGTACATAATCCACAAAGTTGTATGATGTGGACAATATCCTGTGTTGCTCTGTTGGTGTTTCCTCATCACTATCACTATCTGAATAACAAACAAAGTCCTCGGGCTTATCAGGCTTACGTTGTTTCTCTAGTCTGAAAACCAATAAATTTATTTATAAATTCTAGAAATGTACAGAATAACATGGTAAGATATTACTGTATCAAATTATAACTACTTCAGATTAGCTACAGAAGACTAAGCAATACCTGGGGGGATCCTAAAGCAGCCGCTTTCAGAGAATCGCTTAATGAAGTTCACACATGTACACTAACAGTGTGTTCCATTACTAGCTCACAGTACCCAAAATGCTCCATTAGTGTAATTTAATGCTCCGTGACTGACCAACATATCAAGAGGTGGATCCAATAACCATTCCACTTGAGTTTACGATTGTAACACTGGCAAGTAAGTGCAATGGAAAAAATTCCAGTTGTGAATGTGGTCATTGTGAGCTACTAATGGAATGCACGGTGCATATAATGTAAAGTGTAAGACATAGCTTAAGTCACACTTTATTTTACTACTTGTCATGTTTGTAATACAATTACAATAAAACAAAATCATAGATTTTATCTTATGTATACATACATTTTATCTTATGTATTAAATATATATATTAAGTTTTAATACAATTTATTCATTTCTAAGACCACTAAGAAGTAGTAAAATTGACATCTATAGTATATATAAATAGTAAGTTTTGTTTTATTATTAGTTCAGTGACATACAATAAAGAATTCTTTGTAAATTTGTTTCAAAAAGATCCCTAGCACAAATGGCATTTCTGTCAGGTAAAAGCAAGCTTATATTGATCTCTCACTTACTTTATTCACTATTCAAAACACAGCTCAATACATACCGTTATGTTTTATGCCTTTATTTTGATATCCCAAATTGACAACAATAGATTTAATTGTCAACAATTTTGTTGTAAGGAAAAAATATATACTTCCTATTTTGTTTATTTATGTGTAATCTAAGGTCAATAGAGATATTTGATGACATTATTTACTGATAATTTGTAATTTACGAAAGTAATTACGAAATTAAAGGTAACAATTAAATGTTCAGAATATGTAAATAATACAGTTTTTGAAGGTCGAAGGCATCCATGAAGGTATATACCTGTATGAAAAAATGTAATTAGCGACATATTTACCTCAGAGCCCTAGCTTTGGCTCGTCTCTCTTTAATTCTTGATGGTACGTAGCATGATGGATACCTGCCCTCAATTGCACGTCTCACTGTCTGCGCCATTTTTATTAACGAAACCAGATACAATAATTATAACTACAGGATTTATCACGGTCAACTCGTCACTTTCGTTTTGTTCTGTTGTACGCACAACCTATCCGCGACATCTTGCATTGTAAATAATATGGAGTCCTGACATTTATCAACTACCCATAAGCACGAGATTGAAAACACTTTAAGCTAATTCACAAATGTTGCAAAGATTTTCTCTTAATGAAATATTTGGCTACCATAAAACTACAGGTAAATGAATTACAAAACTTTTTGACTTGAAAATCTTCAATTATTTTTAATAATACGCTATGCTGACGGTAAAGATGTAATCAGATGATGATAAAATTATTTCAATTAATATTTTAATTTTTTAAAATCTTAATCAACTTAAGATTGATTTATACATGAATATGAAATTACAATCATTATTAGATGGAGACTGACGGTATGCTATCTGTCATTGTCATTGGCTCATTGCTGTCATGGTTTAACTTTTTTAAATGTTATGGCTTGGCAAGTGTCTTGTTAAGACAGACATCAAATGTGATTCGTAGGTTCGTAAGTTCATAGATACCTACATATTTATCAACATCAAATCCCAACTTACTCATGAATAAACGTCAAATAATATAAACTGATGAAAACTTATTTAACTATAATATTTTATTTTTATTGAACTTTAAATAACAACCAACAGAACAATAAACGAAATAAACTGATTATCATTAGACTTGTAGTTTTTTCTCCAACCAAGCCAAAAAATAAAATAAAAGCCGCATGGTACCTACTATTAATTTTCCAATCCAAGTTTTTTTCAAATTAAGTTTCAATGGAGAAATTAAAATTTGTGCAAGGTTCATACGAATAAGTCTTTTATTTGGTATGACCTTAATACATGTAAAAGGTCTATCCTACTCTACCTACAGGTAATTATTAGTCATTATTTCATGTTTTATATTAGTATGCATGCCTTCATAAAATGCATGCAATATAGTGTGGGGCACCGCATAGCGGCATGTCGATGACCCTATGGAAATGCCTGAACCGAACACACTGCAGTTCCAATCCAATTTATTACCACACCCCGCTACCTGAAATAATATAATTACAGGGTGAAAACTAAAAAGCCAGAACTCAGCATAGAGAAAACTTTTTCTAATTCTTAGGGGAACAGATAGTATACCCGCCACGGGTATTTTCGCTTAAGACTTTTTTGGCAAAGGAGTCGGCCATTTTGGGCACGCTTAGCTTTCTGGGTCTGATGTGGTATTATCAGAAGTTTATTCTACATGTTATGTTACAATTATTAATAACTAAACCTTAAAAGTAACTTTTTAAATAAATCTAAATTATAAATTCAGCTTATCAACTTATTTCATACTGACAGCGATGTAGGACTATGACGTCTGCTCCCAGGTGAATGCAGATACCAATTCTGAATGTAGCGCCATTGCCAGGAGGTGGCCACGGTCAGTTTCGCTAGTGCAAGAAGACAGAAGATGGTCATGCACCGACTTACTGAGCGGCTTGTCTCCCAGTCTCTGCACCTTTGGGTCTAACGGATAAATTTCATTTCCGTAAGTCAAAAAGCAGGCATTTTGGCCTCGGCCAAGTATGGGACTTCAAAATCACTGACCGATGGATTTATTACAAGTAGTACCGACTGAGGACAGAAAGGCAAGTAGTGCTACATCGGAAATTAATTCTGTCTAATACGTGTTTGCATTGGAAATTAAACTCCATAAACTACTATATTCATTTCAAAGCTTACAAAAAGTGCATCTATTTATTCTTGAGAATGAATTGGAATAAATAGTCTTCAACTTCAGAAAGCGTTTAGCGGCCACAACAATAAGTTTGCACAATTTCTTTGTGAGTGGAATGAAGTGATGCATTAAGGAACAATAGCTTCCATGGACTTGGGTTTGCTTTGTCCATTGCAGCGAGAACTAGGTCGCTCTCAACACAGGTGAGGGGCGGAAAAGGCAATGATGTGGACGGACAAGTTTTATTTTATAGTAGGTAAAATTCCCATTAACAATTGTATACATAATTATTATTGTTAATGGGAATTTTCTAAGGGGTAAAGTTATTCTATTTTATAGTTCTACAGATATGTAAGCGAACAGGTAGAGCCCATATTTCGTCTTGTTCGTCTTCAAATGCTTACTGCTACTTCATTATAATAAGTAATGAGGATTTATTTAGTTTCTGCTGTTTCTTGTACTAAATATTTTACTAGGGTTTGTTTCGCGGATACGCCGTGTGTGAAATCATACGCAGTACCTTTATTTTACTTATATAAAAACTTAATTCTGTTTTTTACATATAATAATTATATTATCAATAAGGGAACTAAGTCCATATAGTCTAGAAGACAGCTGCCCAGCAAAACAGAGGTGAGTCGAAGCCAACCTGATTTTGTTTTTTTTTTACATTTATGATTTGGCAACTAGACCTTTAAGCCAGCCTGATTTTGAAGTATATACATGCAGGGCGTTCCATTAGCTCACAATGTCCAAAATGCTCCGTTAGCTGTTTCACAACGTCATCATTTTCTACAACACAACGGTCATAACGACCCATGTCTAGAGATGGGTCGAATAGCCGTCCCACTTGGGTTTACGATTGTAACGGCGTCAAGTAAATTTTTAATTTATATGTATGGCCTTTAAAAAAATCTTCAGTGGAACTTGACAAAAATTTATTACGAAAATGGACTAAAGTGGTTCCTTTCAGATGCCTGAAGTGACACATATACACGCTGTGTGTGGCGTCCATATGTCGTACACCGCATCCGCAACCGTTTCATAGCATTCCAGTCAGCCATAGCTATATATTAGCGGCAAGGTTGCAATCTCCAATCCAAAAATTTTACTGTTCCTGCACGGAATGAAATATATATTAATTACCTTTTGCCCCTATATTCGAGATATATAATACATCATATTGCGAAAAAGAATCCCAATATCACTGTGCGTAGGCCAGGATGACCGGTCAAAATTCGTGCCGGGAACTATAATACTTAACAACATTGTGGACGCTTATTATATAAGCGAACTGCCGAGTATTTGTCTATCTTTTTTATTGCAGTTCAGCAGACGGCCCACTCGATGGAAAGCAGTGACCATCGCCTATGGACATTTGCAACACCGTACACAAATGCGCTGCTACTCTCTTAAGGGAGACTGGAACCTGGTCACTAATACTGGAACACAACACAGGGTTGTTATGGCGGCATACTCTAGATCAGGGGTGGTCACCGTCTAGTTGAGCAAATACTTTTCTACCACCTGGCTGTGGGTTGCTTTGTCGCCTCTTAGGACAGGCCACCCCAACGCAGGAAATTGTACTCTTACTCCGTTCCTGCACCGTTTACGAATGAATAGTTTCTACTGAACACTAATGAAAACTTTATCTAATGGAAGCCTCGTGTAAAAAAAGCTCTAGTTATATATAGAAATAGCATAGCTTTAATGAAATCGTGTTTAACTTTATGCCGCATACAAGTAACCTGAAAAATGTCCTATTTTAGGCAATTCAGCGGAATTGTACACTTTCCGTATACTTCTGGCAGGCTTCCAATTTGTAGGGTTCAATGGAGTCAAGCCAATATTTTAAGGCATGATGCAAAATTGGTGCAGAATTAAGTTTAAAAAGATAAGAAATCACTTCACGCGAATGCAATTTCATTAGGATTTTTTTATATGTTGCACTCATTTTCGCAGAGTGCTAAAACATGATTAATATAAAAAGCGATTACAGTATTGTCAAATTTATACTAGATTCAAAAGTTTTGTGCAATCTATAAAGTTCTGCTGAAGAATATCTTTTAAATTCATCTATTTTTATACATACAAACAGGCATACACACACAAACACACACCCATATAGTAACAAACATACAAATAAATAATCTTGCTAGTCGTCCGGTAACCGGATGACTAGCAAGATCCTTTACTAAAAACATATGAAAGTATATGGTACTTATATAGAAGTTCAATTAAAAAAAATGCCTCTCTGTTTGTTTGTTCCGGTGAATCTCTGAAACGGCTAAATCGACTAATCACGGGTGGCAACAAAAAAGTTGCTTTTAAACTTTAAAAAAAGCCTTGCCGATGGACCCCACGAACCTAATGCTCTAGCTCGTACAGCACATATAATTATGTAACCCCTTCGTAAGGTTTCACATTTGCGGCGTTTGAGAGCTTCAGTTGTTGTAACGGCGTCAGAGTGCCGACACATGTCGCTTCCTACACAAGCGACACGTTCCATCTTCTGAGAAATAAAATGCCATGCCATCCGACTTTAGGGTAACCGGTACACCGACACTGACAAGAGCTCGGCAGATGATCTTATTGAGTCTAGTATGGCTGACATGCTATGTCTATTTACATGTCTATGACATGTAAACATGATCATGATAATTGTGTATCCATAAAGGTCCAACATAGTCCCTCCCAAGCTCCTAAGCGAAATACATGTATAAATTGTACGAATACAACATAGTCCCCACTCCCCCCAAGCTCCCAAGCGAAATACATGTATAAATTGTACGAATTCAACATAGTCCCTCCCAAGCTCCCAAGCGAAATAAATCTATAAATTTTACGAATTTAATATAGTCCCTCCCAAGCTCCCAAGCGAAATACATGTATAAATTGTACGAATTCAACATAGTCCCTCCCAAGCTCCCAAGCGAAATAAATTTATAAATTTAAGGAATTTAATATAGTCCCTCCCAAGCTCCCAAGCGAAATACATGTATAAATTGTACGAATTCAACATAGTCCCTCCCAAGCTCCCAAGCGAAATAAATCTATAAATTTAGGAATTTAATATAGTCCCTCCCAAGCTCCCAAGCGAAATACATGTATAAATTGTACGTACAAATGCGAATCAGAATTCCAATTACACAAAAGGGGAAATTTAGTCACTTAATTTGTATTGAATGTATGTACATATTAAAGGATGGATACGAATGTCCTTGCTGGCATTAAGCCAGAAATCGGATTGCCAACTTAGAAAAAAAATTTTAGATACGCAGCCAATTTAGACGCACAGTTTAAAAGTAAAAAATATAGTTTTTTTTAATATACTTACAGTTTAAATTTTTACTTTTTTATTTCCTCTTAATTAAAGATTTATTCTATATTATGTACATTGTGAATCGCCGAATACTCAGTAGCGTTTGGGGAAAGGTTATATGTAAAATCACTTGCGGGCAACATGCAGTCCAATCGGGACCAAGGCGTTGGCAACGCAAAGCAAAAGAGCAGTGAGCGAGTGGTTCAAACGCCTTTGTGTGGACTTACAAGAATGCGAGAGAAGCGATTCGGTCATGGCATGAAGTTGAAAAATACGGGTATATCTGTACAAATACTAATCACATGAGCTAAGGCGGTGCTGGTAGATGCCGGTTAGTTCTGTTAAGCTATAAGCTCTACGCAATGTAATATGCAATATCTACAAATTGTGGAATGAACACCCTCCACGGTATTCTCAGATCACTATAATATGCGCTCCCTTGAGGTTGTAGATATCCACGTGCAGCAATAATCATTTACAAATGGATCAGAACATAAAAACACTCCTAGCCACACACATATTGAAGAGTCAAACCAAAGAACGACACCTTATATTATAAAATATAGTCTGTTCTTTGGCAAATGGCAATACCAAGTAAATCCCGCAGCCACGCTGTCCCAAATGCGATTAGAATATGAAAACAACGGAATTAACCGATTATCGTTTCACCAAGCTAATATTTGGACGTTAAACATAAAAGTTTCGGGAAAGCGTTCTAGAGAGTTATCTGTATTGCTAGCTTGAATACAGACCGTTTTAGGATGTGCTTTGAGAGTTTAAAATTAAATTGCAAAAATGTGATCGTCGATTACGAGTATTTATATTATATTATAACTTAATAATGTTTGCATCGTAGGAAGCATATATTGATATTTTAATAAAAAAGAGTAAAGTAAAAAGTAATAATATACCGTTCGATTTCCATTATGTGATACATTAACTAAAGTATATTATATGATATACCATACCATATAAAAACCCCCCTATTTTGGAACATTCTTCATTGGTGCTCCGCTCCTATTGGTGATAGCGTTTAGGTTATAGCATTTAGGTTTAGTTTCCAAATTTCAACAGGTATTTATTCATATTCAGAACTTTACGCTAAATCCAAAAAATCATACATGAAATGCCTACAACGCCATATGTGTCAAGCAGTAAGGCAGTTGGATTCCTTTAATATAATCCGTAAAGCAATAAACCTAACCCCCCTCCGAGTGGGGGTGCCGTCCCACTTGGAGGGTCGTTGGCCCCGCAAGGTCATGATGATCGATTGCATCATTGGAATGTAGGGCGGTTTGCTTAGCGTTTGTGTAGGGCCACACGTAAAAGGGAAATTCGTATGCAAAGCTGTAAAACCACAATGATAAGTCTTTTTGGTGATCGGCTTAAAAGCATTGAGTATCGCCGCAAGGTAGCAAATCATTAGGTAGCATTTTCTATAGGAAAGATTTTGTAGAGTGTGTTATGGAAGTTCACGACTTTCTTAGTCTTCCTCCATCTTGTTTTTGTCATCGGACAACCAGATTCACTGGGTTTATTTATTGTATGAAGTAGGCAAACAGGTAGAAGGATTACCTGATGGAAAGCGGCTACCGTCGCCTATGGACGCGTGCAACACCAGGAGCGTCGCCAAAGTGTTGCCGACCTCTAAACAATTTAATAATGCCCTTCTTACAAAACCCCATGTCTTAGTGCCATCATAAGTCATCGTTGTATGCAGATAGAATGTTCCAGAGAACCGTTGCGAGCGTGGGAGCTCAAGAAAATTGGGGTGAACATCCCGTTGCTGGCGAGCGGTGCGGTTCTAAATGTGGGCGTTGGCACCAGATCAAACAATTCCTCGGAACACTCCCCGTTGTACAGGCGGTAGAATACGCAGAGGGACGAAAAGTCTCTTCCAAGGCTAAACGATTCTAGCCTGTTAGTTAAAAAAATTGCCTCCATCTTTCTTTGACATGCTTACTTTCTTAGTCCCAAAATTTATAATGGCGTTAATGAGTTACTAAATATATACTCTTTTACTAGTCGCGAATGTTAATTAAAATTATTCAACTGACTAATAGAACTCCCTTATGACGACACCAAGAATTCACTAAACTTACTACACTAGTCTAATAAGTCTGTAACCGCACACTAACTCGTTCACATCATCACATACACCACACACACATACATTCACACACCTATACATTTCCACATACATCTTATACTAATATATAAAACTGAAGAGTTGGTTTGTTTGCTTGAACGCGCTAATCTCACGATTTTCAAATCAGACCAGCAGTCTGATTTGAAAAATTCTTTCAGTGTTAGATAGCCATTTATCGAGGAAGGCTATAGGCTATATATCATCAGGTTAAGGCCAATAGTAGCGGAGCAATGAAGAATGTTTCAAAATCGGGGAGTTTTTTTAACTTACTTTTTTTAACGACTTATTCCACACGTACGAAGTCGCGAGCAGAAACCAGTTACATTTTCTTATATTTTATGTTTATTGTAGGAGTTCAGCGAATAGGTAGCCGGAATACAACTCAAGGTTGTTACGGCGACATACTTTAGACCCGGGGTGGTAACCATCCAGTCGGGTATATGCCCTACCACCTGGCTGTGGGTTGTTTTGTCGCCTCTTACGACAGGCCGCTCGGCCGCAAGAAATTGTATTCTTTCTCCGTTCCTGCATGAAGTAATTCCCAAATGTATATAGAAGCATAAGATATTTTTTTGTATAATGTATAACAAACGTGCTGTCTGGAAGTGGGCGCTAACAACTGCTACACAGTATTATATTACATCAGTGGTTTGCGATACCAAATTGTTTTCTGTACACCTATGTTAACAGTTTTGAATTAATTATTTAATTAATTATTTTGCGCCCTGCTGTTAAGAGGAACAATTTACGGGAGTCTGCGTTCCCCGATTCGTATAAACGAGTGATCTTCAAGTCACGAATGAATAGGTATCTACTAGGTAGGTACTCTATCCTAGAACGCATCGTCACTTAAGACCAGGTGAGATAGCTGTCAAATGCGAATCTGTACTGTGATAAAAAATAGTATTGCTAACTAGAGCATGGCACCTGGTTTCGCTAGCTACAATTTTGAATCGAAGAGCTTACTCTTAGACCACTATTGGCGTTTGTTTTCGGTTGATTGGTTCGAAAACACCCAATTGGTGGCAGTTGCTTCTTTTTTTATAATGAAGCTCGATATACCAGCATGTATGATTATTATTAAACATGTAAATACATGAATCGAATATACATAGAATAAGTGCGAGTGAGAGTCGACTGAGAATGATGTTAAGTAAGAGTGGTAAGTCGTAAGTAACAAGTAAGTTCTTCGGCTCCAAAGTTGCTCCTATATCCCACATTCTGTCCGACGTCTAGCTGCTAACTGTGCGAGCTATGGGCGTCGGCGGTATGCGGGGCGCGGAGAGTAAATATGGGCCAGGGTATGCTCTCTGTCCGCAACACATCCATTAAATTTCTCAATAACTTTGACCGTAATGCATTAAATCTCAAATATTTTTGGTTTTGAGTTACTCTACTGCACATTTACCGCCTCCAAGCCCATTGAAATAATGTCAGCATTCGTAATAATACAATAGAATGTAAAGTAGGCTTTCCTATTATATTAATGTACTCTGTGGAGTAGGCCTTCTATATGCTACACTATCGTATTTCGAGAGTAAAGTCTGGACGAGACAGTGGATTATCTTAAAACAAGAAATGATATCTCAAACAATAAAAGAGGAAAAAAAAACAAAACAAAAAATACGTGTGCAGTTAGTCTTTAAAAAAATAACTATGAAATACGTACCGTGTAAGTACGTACAGACAAACCAACAGATCAACAGATAGACAGAGATGACTATTTCACGAGGGTTCCGTTTTTGGCAAAATATGAATCCCTAAAAAATGGTATTTACATTATACAGCTTCAAACATTGGAGACAATATAATCTTAATCTACCCTTTGTATAATCTCAAAGATAAAATCTTATTTACACCACAAATACCCGTTTAATCAAAGGGAAATGGACCCAGGAGTTCTTTGAGCGTGAATATCGTGCGAAACACTCCGTTATTTGTTTCTGAACTAAATAACATTGAATTATCCTCAATGTTTGTTTTGGAAATTGTATGGTGTACCTCACCGTAATAATATCAATTATTACAATATAAAGAGGGTATTATCGAAAATAGATATTCGTTTCTGTATTTAAATTCACTGTTAGAAATGAGGCATTATCAACTTCAATATAAAACAGAAAATAATTGTTAAAAAAGGATATATTGTGACTTTTTTAACTGCTTACTTTAACCGAATAGGTTATATACTGTTCAATGGTGGAATATTTTCGATGTTTTGAGTTTAAAGTGTAAAATATTGCTGTGGATAAAATTAAATAACTAATAGAAATACAAAATTATAACGTTTTAAATTTTCTTTAACAAAAACACTGAAAGTGTTTTGAACTCATTGCCGGAGTCCGACTTACCCGATACTTATAACCTGGGTGTCTTCAAGTCCCGTGTGAATTGGTATCTTCTCACGTGCTTCATCCTAGACCACATCTTCGCTCCATATAGGGCGAGATTGTGATCAAACGCGAATCTATACTACAATAAAAAAGCAGCTTTACCCTAAATCCAAAAAACTGTCTTCTTTCTAAAATATTTTGAGTCATGTTCAAGTCGGTGCCTAGTAAAACAAAAAAGAACAACAACAAATTTACAAAATATAGTAATTTTTACCTACACGCGTATACAAGATTTATTCCAAGAACATACTCTCAATTGGTCTGGAATCCACTCACCAGTTCATGATTTGGTGACCATGGTACCACCTCGGTAGTATAGATTTGCGAGCAAATTTTTTTATTGAAAATCGGTTCACAATTGATGAAGAAATCAAGTAACGAACATAGAAAAAACCTATAGACGAATTGAGAATCTCCTTCTTTTTGAAGTCGGTTAATTAAACAAAAACGAAATAACCGTTCAAAAGTCATTTATGAAACCTTTTGAACAATTTTGTTTGTTTTTGTCTCATTTCTGTAGAGATTGAAAGACAGAGAGGAACACGTCTAATTTCGTCGTGACGGACGATATAGACGCCATATCAGGACAGGCAATTAGGTTTCACATAGCCGACATAGCTCGCAAAATTAGCAAGTTGAACTGGCAGTGGGCCGGTCTCTGCCGCAGGACCGATGGCCGATGGAGCAAATGACTGCTGGAGTGGAGACCGCGTCTCAGTAAACGGAGTGTCGGACGCCCTCCAGCCCGATGGACGATAACGTATGCAAGGAAGAAGGAAATCGGTGGACAGGGATGAGTGGCGTCGTCTTGGGGAGGCCTACGTCCAGCAGTGGACTGCAAATGGCTGATGCCGAATTAAGTTTCACATTTTTATAAGGGTTCTGTCTGTGCCAAACGGATAATAGATCCATAATTATCAATGCAGGAACGGAGAAAGAATAAAATTGCGTTGCGTTGCGATGGCCTGTCGTAAGAGGCGACTATATAACCGAAAACTACGTTGGAGTCAATTGAGAAAAGAGCCAGGAAGCTGGTCAGCAATAATCGTCTTTTTTATGTTCGACTTCAGAGTTTAGAGCAAAAACGCAAAGTCGCGGGGCTAACGGGCTTCTATCGGATACATTTCGGGAGTGTTCCTTAGAATGCATGAGCTGATTCCTCCATTCCCATTTTACCAGCAGACAACCAGATGCACCGGTTTGCGCCACCGTTCGCTTCATCTTTAATGGCACGCACTGCCGAAGAATGGAATAATTTGCAGGGGTCTGTTTTTCCTGACAAATACAATCTTGAAGTTTTCAAGTCACGAGTAAATAGGTATCTTCTAGGTAAGCGTGCTCCATCTTAGACTGCGTCATCACTCAACGTCATGTGAGAAAGTAGTCAAATCAAACGCAAAACCCATACAGCCATAAAAACCAGTGGTAGAATATTTGCCTATCTGGATGGCTACCACCCCTGGTCTAAAAAATGCCCATAATAACCTTCAGTTACCGGCTTACCAATGTAAACCTTTTGTTTGCATCGGTAGTTCCTTTGGTGTTACAAATGTCCATAGGCGATGGTAACCACTTTCATCATGTGGGTCGTCTACCTGTCTCCTGGCTATAAAAAAAACAGCTTTTAAAAGGGACTTGTTTTAGTACATTAAATTAATAATAAATTGTATTTGGTAATAAACATTTTCAAGGCTGCGAGAATACCGTAGAGATTTTAGTACCCGTCCTCAGGGACCCTCGTCACCAATTTCCATGTTTATGACCATTTTATTAATGTCAGATGGGTATTGTTGAGCAACTGTGACGAATATAATGGCAATTTTACTTTTTTATGTCTGTAAAGTCTGTATAAAATTGAATATTATGATATAACTGCTGTATTATGCAGCGTGACACTGCCTACTCAGCGATTTGCATGGAATGTCATGCGACGCGCTCCGAGTGGCAGTTGTCTACCATCATCCATACCCGCGACGCGTTACTCACTTATTGTAATTATTGCATATATGAGTTAATAAATAATATTGGGTTTGAACACGCATTTATTTGTAACAACCTCACCCGTACATAATACATATATGTTTATAGTAGGCTCAAACGAAGTAGATATACAGGCTGGAATTTTTAATGCTACATGGAGGGAAGGGTTTAAATTAACACACAAAAACAAAATCATCAAAATCGGTCCAGGTGATTAAGAGGATTCTAGAACCCAATCTCAGCGCCACCTACCGGTTCCAACGGAGTAGAAAGTATCCTATGTGTCTCCTGGTTCTAGCTACCTCCCCACCAAATTTCAGCCAAATCGGTACAGCCGTTTTGAGTTATAAATAGTGTAACTAACACAATTTTGGTATATATAGATATGCATTTTGTTTTGTCTACAGCACTAGTTCAAATGGTTTTGTCCTTTTGAGTCTTCTCGTTATGTCCGTGTTGTCGAGGAGCTGGATCGCCTCGACATTCATGTGATGATGAAGCCGATACTCGTGGCCTTCTACGTACTTCCTGATAATGCTGGTAACAAACTCCACTTTCAGGTCGCTCGATTTAACGTACAGTTATACCCATGTAATGCGAGGGCTAATGCTTACCTGCAAGACTGCCGAGATACCTCAGCAGCCTTACTAATTATATACCCTGTTTTCATTGCGAGTGAGTCAGTCTATTGGTTGTGAGCGGTTGCTTTTCTAAAATCAAGTACTTTTCATCGTTTTAGTGTTTAATTAAAAATATTATTTTTTAAAAGGGTTTCATTTCCCTTATTACAGTACCATGGCGCATTACAATACCTTTCAGTATTTTAATTTTGAAGCGTTGTATGATTTTTATTTTACTTGGTTTGGTACAGACCCACAAATGTACGCTATAAGGTCCAGTACACTAATGAAAATCGTCGTAAAACGTGTAGACTTGTAACGTGTTTCGTGCGATGTGTAGGTTCCAGAGATACCAGAGTGTATATCCTTGGCACTCACCAGATATTAACTGGTGACCATAACACCATGTCGGGAGTATAAACTTGCGAATAAAGAAAAAAAAAATCAGTTTACAATTGATGTCCCCGTCAATTCTAAACCGATTTTCGTTATAGTGTTACGAAGAAGTTTCTCATCAATTTTCATGAGCTTCTTTAATTCTTTGAAATCCACTCATTAGATCTCGACATGGTGACAATGGACCAATTTGGGAGCATTACCTTGATTGAAAAAAAAAGTGTGCGTCTCGGGACGCCCGACAGAAGTGATAACTTCCGTGACAGAAAGGAAAGCCAAACTGGCGCCGTAACGCGTTACGTAACGAAATCTCTTCAAAAATGTATTTAAAATTGGTTTGTAATTGACGGAGAATTCAAGTAACGATTATACAAAAAAAAAAAACTGCAGAAGAATTAAGAAACTCCTTTTTGAAATCAATTAATAAATACAACATCATAACTATGCACATATGTTAATATCCAGGTGGGGTTGTTATAAATAAATACAATGAGTAAAGCTTCACGAGTATGGATGATGGAAGACAACTGCCTACAAACACAATAACCTTCCCAAATTTCAGATTAGCAAACATAAAATCTACTTTTTTATTATAGGTACGTAATACTACAAAAATACTATTCCATGGTGTAATGCATATTTACATGTGATAATGTCATGGAATAAGTGACACAATAGGCAGTTACATTTCTGCTGGGCTCGGGAACATTAATTCATGCAAAAATTCACTACGGCACGAACAATTCGAGCGAGTTTCATCGATAATATTATTTTCACAGAGACGTATTTAAGGAAATTGCAGATAATAGGCAATCGGAGTGAAGGGCTCGAAATTTCGAGCCTGTATAATAAGAGCTCATAGTGTAGGACGCGACTTGCGTGTAAGAGAACCTTTTTGATACGTTTAATCTTCTATACATTTTGATATTCTACTAACATTATTATTCTTCTTGTCTCAAGCAAATCGAAATTATTTTATATATTTTATTGTTAAACCATATCTTTAATAGTTTTACAAGCAATTTAAAATGTTTAATTTACAAGTAAATTATTTTACATTTGACAGTTCGATTACGGATCAATTAGTAATGCCCATATGTCTTACCTACTCGATTCATTATCGATTTTATTTATAAATGAAATTTAATTCACTCGACTTATCTATTAGTAAGTATATAGTGATTAAAATACTATATGTATAATAAATATACTCCAATTTCAATACATATTTTACGTATATTAAATAAGCCATTAAATGACACTTATACTAATTGCGGTATTATTTTTCCGTAAAGTAGAACATTTATTATTTTTAAATCGATTACTTTCGATTTATTTACGTATCGTGTCGAAGGTTTAATAGTCTGTGTGCTACACAACTCACAGAACATCACTGTTACGTCACTCACAACAATAAAGTAGGGCAATTATGTAATTTGATTCATGTGGGCTTTACAGTCAAGAAATATGTAACTTTATAGACGTACAACTGTCAAAAGTAAAATGAACTCTAATTTAGAATAAAGCTCGTTTTATTCGTTGCGCCTACTCTCCAAAGACATATAAGCTGAATCCAGTCGTTCTAATCCTTCGTGGCTCCTGTGTCTTAGCGGAGTACATGTATCTTAAGTCAACATAACCATTGGATAACACTATTACACTATTAATGAAATTTATGACACCATTCAGCTATCGCTTCTGAGATGACAATAAAATGTCTTATATGTAAATTAAACTCTAAATTTTTAGTGATTAAATATTGATATGTATTATTATTAATAATTACATTACAATACAATTACATATCACAATATCAATATTTAATTACTAAAATTTTATTTAAAATTATTGTTGAACGTTAAGGACTAGATGTACTCCGCTAAGACACAGGAGCTACGAAGGACTAGAACGACTGAAATCAGCTTATTTGTCTTTGGAAGATAGGCGCAACTAATAAAAAGGGCTTTGTTCTAATTTAGAGTTAATTTTCTTTTGACGCTTGTACGAGTACGTCTATCAAGTTACGTATTTTTTTACTGTAAAGTCCGCATTATATTCGATGAGCGATTGAGAAATCTAAAATTATTTTTTAAGATGTACGCTATGTTATTATTATAAATAAGACTTAAAAGTATCTAAATGTATACGATTTAAATCCAAATGCAAAATGTTTTACATTATCTGATGTACGGATCAGTCTTTTGACTGCATGAGACATTTACCACACATTCAGTTTTGCCTCATAAAGCTTATGCCCTTTAGGGCTCTATTTTAAGTATTCCCGGGTCGAGACCCTTGGGCAATGGGGCTCTATTGCCCTAGGGTCTCGACCCAAAACACTTAAAATAATCTATATTAGAATCCCTCAATCCGGCCCTGTATTGTACAGAGTAGGTGGGATCGCGACACCCAATAACCTATATTGAAATCCCACCGCGCCGCCGACCGCCGCGTTTTATTTGACGCTCGCGTGACACCTTCCATATAAAATCAAATATTATAATCGGGCCACGAGACGTGCGGAATTCGAGTCGCAATGCGGGGGAGGCTGGCCTTGTGGGAGATGTAAAAGTACTGATAAAAGATGTATTGTTGGAAATTGTTGCTTTTGTCGTAGCTATTTTTTATTGTAAGCTTATTTTAGAACCTTTGTGGTATGAAGTTATTTATAAAGACGTTATACAAAACGGTGTGTATGTATATTTGCATGTGTATCAGTTTCAAAGCACGTGTTTTAAACAGGGGTGATTGTTGAAATGGATCTTCAGGGCCAAATCCTAAATTATATGATATCTACTGGTGTAACAATAATTGCAAAATGTATTTTTTTTAAACCTGGGGATTCGATTCCTGATTAGGATAATTGATTTTAAACAATCTGGTGATACCACTTTAGTTTTCAGCCTTGAGGCTCTTACAATGCAATTTTTTAAATCTGCGCTACATAATTTTAAATGGTCACATTTAAAAAAATCGAATTCTAATGTCGTTTTTTCACTGATGGATAGCAAATTTTATGTAATAAAATGTGTAATATTTTTTATCCCAGGAATCTTGCAGGAAATTTCCTGGAAGCGGTTTGAAGAGGTACGGGTGCATAAATTTTACTATGTTATGGCACAGTTTTCACAATGTTTTATTTATTTATTTATTGAGAACAACCAACAAGTCTTACACTAGTAAATACATCTAATATATAAAATTTTCGTGTCACAGTTTTCGTTACCATAATCCTCCGAAACGGCTTGACCGATTTTGATGAAATTTTTTATGCTTATCCGGTATCTATGAGAATCGGCCAAAATCTATTTTTCATCCCCCTAAATGTTAGGGGTAGTCCACCCCTAAATTTTTTATTTTATTTTTTAGACAGAATTTTTAATTTCTATTTTTGTATGATACAACATACAAAAATACATACAACCCTAGATTTTCAACCCTCTACGATCAAGCCCTATTTTTTACCGGGCAGGACGACGTCTGTCGGGACAGCTAGTATGTTTATATTATTACATTGAGTTATTCTTCTTAAGTGCACACTTAATTATAGGCTGTCACATCATGCTGAAAGGAACATAGTTTAAAAAAATATATTATAATTCATTAGTACGTTTGTGATGTTAACGTGTATATGTGTGTGTGTGTTGTTTGGTACATGCTTTTGCTTGGTTTTTTAAATACTGTGGGACTTTGTGTCCCGGGAATCCCGCGGGAATTTTAGTTTTATATGAGTTCACTACACTGTTGTATATAACAAACAACATGTAACTTACACATTCCTTCAAAATTTTATACATATACGAGTACGCCCAGTATTTATCGAGAAATTGATTGTGATATACAAAACTAGAGACGGATGAACAGGCAGATGGTTATGGAACCCTAAAAGTTTTTTTATAATGTGTGTTAATAGTTTAAATGTTAACAATATTTTGGGGCTAACATTGTAAAAAGCTGTGGTAGCTTAGTGACTTACTGGCTAGCTCACGTGTCTGAAACTCAAAGGGCGCAGGTTCGAATCCTGACCGGAAATCATTCACCACTTAGGCAGTTTTCTGACTTAATGTGCATAATGTTACAATTACCACGTGCTAACGATGAAAGAAATTTTCGCAATGAAACCTGTATATCGAGATAACTGATCTGTCAAAGCCGCCAATAAACTTTGGACAAGCGTGGTACATATACTGTCCGTTCTCTTATAAATACGAGGTCCGAGCCCAGCAGTGGGACGTTGATGGACTGTTATTATAATATTGCCAATAGTGAACAGTTGGCAGATTTTAACCTGCACGACCATTTCGTGGCTCCACACCACCAAGTCCGGTGCCGTGAGCCAGAAACAGCCTACCACCGTGAACTGTGACCTTATGCCCCGAAAACCCGTAATTCGCACTCCACCGGACCAAGGCTCCCCATATTACGTCATTATGGCGTAATTAAGGAACACACCCCTTACCTAGGCCGTGAAATTCTAAAGCCTAAGTGAACCTATTTTTAGAATTAATCCCTTGAGCTATCTCGTTAGTACAAAACTAGTTTAGAAATAGCTCTATGTATGACCTTCTATATGTGTATGTCGTTTTTAATAGAAATAATGAGAAAAGACGACAACTTAATTAAACCAAATGTATCTATATATTTTTATATGGAAAATTCTTCTGTTTTGTCTATGTCACTAAACTCTTCCTATAACCTTGGACCGATTTTAATTAAAAAATTGTATTTGTTTCAGTGGGTCCCGGATGGCTTAGATCCACAATTGGAACCGGTAGGTGAAATGGGAAGCTGGAATGGGATCCTAAACCCCTGGACCGATTATGATGAAATTTTTTGTCTGTGTTTAAGTAAGTCCCGATTTGGTTTATATTCACAATTGTCCGGATAGGTGGCGTTGTAATCGCATTCTAGAATTTGATTCTTTAGAGCAGGATAACGTCTACCGGCCCCGCTAGTAATCTTCTATCTATATATATAAAAATCAATTGCTGTCCGTTAGTCTCGCTAAAACTCGAGAACGGCTGGACTGATTTCGCTAATTCTGATTTTGAATTATTTGTGAAAGTCCAGGGAAGGTTTAAAGGTGAGTAAATATGAAAAAAATGCTTGGAATATAGTAAAAACAACAATTTCGCTTTCCTTTAGAAACTATTCCTACCTGTCAAACATTTGATGTAAGTCTCGTCGTTCAGAAATCAACGTTTTTTATTTATTGATTCTGAGGCGATACAAAGTTTGCCGGGTCAGCTAGTTTGCTAATAATAACATATTATACATAAAATAAACAGTATAAATAGGTATTTTGTTAACTTTATGATTTAAATAAAAAATATGGCTCACGCTCACCAAAGGTGCTTCAAATGCGCTGCTGCTCTCTAAAGGGAACTGGAACCTGGTCACTAATGCCGGAACACAACTCAAGGTTGTTATGCAGGCATACTTTAGACCAAGGTGGTAGCCATCCAGTCGGGCATATGCCCTACCACCTGGCTGTGGGTTGTTTTGTCGCCTCTTACGACAGGCCGCCCCAAAGCAGGAAATTGTATTTTTTCTCCGTTCCTGTACGGATATATCTATAATCAATATGTCTATAGGTGTTCAGCTTGTTCGCCATGCCCTGGAAGGCAATAAAAGCTTTAATAACAGTAAATGACTGTGGCACATTCCTGGACATTTTCAGGCGATGATTCATTAACGAGGTTCGATCGGGTCGTAATGGCCCCCAATTGATATTTGACAGTGAAATGGCGTTCCGATATTGCCTACAGTTTTATTTATTGCCTCAATTGTACATTTTTGGCTCAGCTCTTGTACATTATTACCAAAGTTGTTTACAATATTGTAAATCAATTGCTAATAAGAAAACTTCACCGCAACTAAACTAAACTAATATAGCTTCAATATAGAGAGAAGAAGAATTTATTCTAACTAATCCTATTTAATTAGTTCACACAAATGGCACTAGTTAGGATAATATATAGGTATAAAAATAAAGCACACACTGCACATGCACTTCCTCGCAACACCAGCATGTAACAGATACACTCTACATTAGTAGAAGTTTAGTATTAAAATTAGGACAAAAGTGTCGCGACAGCATATGTCTAGCTATTATAGTTATGCCATAATAAGTGTTCTTTTATTTTAAAGTTTTAATTAAAATGCCGCCGCTAGAAAAGGCTCTTTATTTGTATCTTGGTATTAATCCTTATCAAAATAAATTACTTCATATTCAAGACTACTTCAATACCTTTATATAACTTTTTGAATTATTCAATTTGGACATCCCATTCGAAAGATATCATGAGTTTAAAAATGTATGAATTAGACCACGTAAATGTGACGCTTTTACGTGAGCGAAAAATCTTAAGACCGCCTCTATATAGAAGTTTCACTTCAAAAAATTAACATAATAATTTATTTGTAAGGTACATTACAACAAAAATATCATTGAATAAATGTCAAAAACAAAAATTACCCAGAAGCGTGTATAAATACAACTATTTTCGAAATTAAGTCGAAAAACAAGACCGCCTATTGTATTGTATAATTTTATTTCTGTTAACTGTATCTTTTAAAACACAATAAAACATTTTCATTTATTGATTATTCAGAGGCTATCAGCAGTATGTCAATAACGTTTACTGAAGTACTTCAGCCAGATAGCCCAAAGGACCCAAATAATATGGAGAGACTTGAGGTCACTGGGAAAGTCGAAGGCAGAGACCTCGCGCTAGATCTCCAAATAGGTGGATTGATCAGATTGCTGACCAGCTGGACACCTACATTAAAATCGATCTTCCAATGTGGTCGGAACCGATCTCTGTGGAAGAGAGCAGTTGTTCACTGCCATCGAAGGCACGATCTTCAGCAGTGAGGGTGTTGGATCTTCACAATTTATACTGATGTGGGCAGTTTTGTAAATGCCGCTGGTTTTCGATCTCGCCGCCATTGCGTGGTGGTGAAGCTAGTCTCCAACGCGCGCGAGATGAGTCCGGGCGTTTTACATCCCATTCTTCAATATCTCATTGAACTTTATATACAAGCCGTGCTTGTTCTTTGGTGTGAGTGTGCCATAATTCTAAGACCTAAGTGCCACCTGGGGACTTGTTAGTGTCGTGCACTCTCAGGACCTGTTTAGCTGCTCCATTGGAGGTGGATTCCGAAGTTAGTGGTGCTTTTGTGCAGGATTTGGCATACCTCTCACTCCCAGATTACTCGAGCCAGCGAAGCTCTGTCATCTGTGATCCAGCATTGTACAGAGAGAACGATTTAGAAGATGAGAATACATTATTCATAGATCATGAGAATGTTACATTCAATAGGTTGGTATGAATATTAGTATTGTGGCGAGTGATGATGAAGATTCTGAAAGACAAAGAAAAGAACAGATACATTTTAGAAAGGGATAGATGACGAACACAAATTATAGAATATAAGGTTCAGGAAGGCAAAGACAGAGATAGATAGATGTTTTGAAAGGGATAGCTAATGAATAAAAGAATAAGGAAAAAAAGATCGAAATTATGGGTTCCAGAAGATTCTTCCGGGTATATAAGCAGCGTAAGGCGCGCCTACCGGAGAGTTCAGTTCAAGGCAGCGAAGCGACAAGTGGGATACGAAAGAGTTGGAAGAGTAGTTTAATAGTAGACAGTGACGAGTTTAATGGTGAATGTAGTGTAGTGTAGTTTAAAAGGAGATCCAGAAGCGAGATACGGTGAGTTCGGAGGTGAGCGCCACAGCAGCAGGAGGTGGTCTACGCAATATCGGCGACGGTATTATGAGTGAGACTTCTTATCGTCGGGACAGTGCGTCGTTAGTTGTGCGTGTAGGGGCAACCCTGCGGAGAAAAATCGCGTACGTTACCAAAACCGATTAGTTACAAGAACTGGTGTTTCCTTCCAATCCTAAGTGCGTGCTTGTATGTACAAAAACCTATAGAATATTATGTCCGTCAGTTTGTTTACCGAGTATTGGTATTCAGCTGGGGAGTCGTCGTTTTGCTGTCCGGGACATGCTTGCGCTCAAACTCGGGTTCACGCGTGGTCTGAATAAGTGATTTTCGTTAACATAGTACGAATTTATGTTGATTTCCTGTTTACTATTACCTTCGAGAATAGGTGCTATGATAGGTCTATAAACCAAAAATCAAGAGATTACTACTGTGTGTTGAATCAAGAAAAATAAGTAATACTTTACTTGATACAGACTTCGCATTTAACAATAATAATAATATTAGTAAGAGTTATAGGATTCGAAAAAAAATCGATAAGTAGTTAGTGACGGATTTTGCGCGCGATATTGAATCATGCAATTTGTACTGGTTGTGTCCGGTTATATTTGTAACTGTGTTATACGTGTTTGTATAGTTGTAATGAATTCTATAGTGATTCCAAGGGCATTTTAATTCGAGCCCCGCACTCGTAACAATATGTTGCTTTTGTGTATTATTTACATTCTTTGTTTTTTTTTAAATTCGTCTGCGAATCACTGCGACTTCGTCCACGCTTGATTTGTAATTCCCGCAGGATTACCGGGACACAAAGTATCGCTGTGTTTAAATAAGACTATATATAAGCTTTCATTTTAGTTGAAACTGTGTCGGAATAAGCTTATTTTTAGGCATACGAACAACTTCAAACCGCTCCCGGGTAATCCCGCGGGATTTGCGGGAAAAATCACAATTTTATTACATTAAATTTCCTAGCAATCAGAATCACATTTTGAATAATTTCTAGAAAAATTACCGCGGGACTCCCAAGAAAAAAAATGGCGGCGATTTTAAGTCAAAAATTTGAAAAACTGCATCGAAATCGGCCCAGTAGCTTTTTCTTGAAACTCGAACGAACAGACAAGAAATAAAAAAAAAAGTTGCATCGAATTCTTAATCGTTTATATAGTCTATTCCACTTGTTTTTTTTAATCGCTTTAATGTTTAGAATTTGATAATATTATAGATAACACGCTTACATATGCTTAGATAGTATCCCAAAAACCATGGAATTATTATTTCCTTTTAAAAGACTGAGAAAAATGGAATTTATGTGGAATTCATAATACCACATAATAATATAGAAATACGACGCCGTAGCACTGTAGCATTAGTTTCCTTGTTAACAATATTGCTACACCGCTACGGCGTAGTTGAATTCCCGTTCCTATACAACCCTATTAAGTTATAATTAACCATACACCTGTGTTCTAAAATAAGCTTAGGCCAGATACAAGAAAAGCGTCTTTTATAGTTTTGTACTTGAGGTCTGTTGCACGATGAAAGATTTTCTAGGTGATTGCGTGAAATAATAATAATGTAGTGGCTACCAAGCTACATAACATATTTATCATAATAATTTTCTGAGAACAGGTTCACCTTAGGATTTTTTATATCCTCATAAATGGGACGAGTATATTGCGATGTGGATTTGAAGTAAAATCCTTATAAAAAAACTAATCAGGGATCCTGCAAAGAACTGACGACTCAATACTACAGAAACTAAGACAAATTTTACAAAGTAAATTTTAAGGTTCCTGGATTATACATGACTAATTGTTTATGTACCACGTTCTTTCCGTGTATAATAACGACTTGTGGAAAACTTTCTATTTTTTTTAAATAACCGGTATACTAACATTGATCGGCATACTACGTACACTGTATATACCTAAACCGAGCTAGTTACACTAGTGTAATGAGTAACATACAAAGAACTACACTGGGGTTGAACTCAAACATATGGGCCATAGAAAATAAAAGAAAGTTCGTATAAGAAATTTACTATGCCAGAAATCGAAACTCTCTGAGAGAAGAGCTCTGCATACCAGTGAGCTAGGCCCGAAATGGTTTAGCCCACGTAACCATAGAGGCCATTAATGTAGTGTTGCATAACCTTAAAGTGGATCATCTGTCCGCTTTCAGTAATAAACAAAAATGAATGTGTGTGCAGTTCACTCGAAGTAGAAGTAAAACAAACTGTGACAAGAGGTGAGAGGGATTCTAAATTTCGTCACATTTCATGTATTATATCGTTGTAACATATTTATGCTTTAAAACATGAAATTTTAAATGTTAATGAAAACCTTCAAAGTATTTACACTTTATCTGTAGAAACATAGTGTTTAAATTGTCAAATATAATGTATTTATTCTATATCGTTCTCGCAGACTTAGTCCTATAGCTTTATGTTTATCTCTTTTTAGTGTCGATTTGTCGTTTCATTAAGTTTCAAATAACAAGATTCTAAAGAAGTGTCACTTCAAAAAAAAATATCGTTTAGACAATTAGAGAACAAATGCGTCTAAGAATCGTACGTCATTAAATATTTTGAGCATCACGTCTATTTGGCCTGAGCTTTCCATAATGCATTATCACCGTACTACGGCGTAGCATCGTAGCAGATTCCTGGTTTGATTTGCTATGAAACTTTCTTTATTAGTATTAAATCAGCAGAAATTTTAATCCTATACAGAGCGCTATCGTATGCTACGCTTAATTGAAACCTATAGTAATATTATACAAATTTTAAAAAAAATATTTACAAGCCTCGAGTTAATTGAAAATATTGTACTACTCATTTAATGGAATTTGTTACATTTCTTAGAATAAGAAAATAAGTTTCAGTATACAAATATTGCTACACGCCGACAAAGTGAATGACCTGCAGTTTATTACCTTTCCCGCATTTGGACTTCTTATGTTTACTTTGTGATTACAATTTGTAATTAAGAAACCATCCTATTGTTACTGTACTCGTTTATGGCCGCAGGTATGCAGATTATGTCTTCTTGGAAAATTCAGTCTAAGCCGTTGATTATTGTATTGTACAGATTAGTATAAAACAATGTCCGAACGGAGGGGTGAGGCTGTCAAGCGAGGATTACGATACAACCAAGACGTGTATACTCGATAAGCTATATATTGATGTACTTTGCGCGGGTTATTGAATCGTGCAATTTTATTTTTATTTTTATTTTAATTTATTTATTGGATATATAATTTGTACTGATTGTCTCCTTATTATATTTGAACCTGTGTTATACGTGTTTGTATGGTTCTAATAAATTCTATAGTAATTCCCACGGCATTTTAATTCGAGTCCCGCACCCGTAACAATATATTAGCTAATTGTGTTTATGTCATGGTTTATACTCATGGTCGTTAACAACATTTTCAATTAAATACATATACTTATAATAACAAATATTATTCATTTAATTGCCCAGATATTTGAAAAGACAAATTTTTTATAGAGGAAGTAAAGATAGTAAAAATTTTGGGCTACCATTGAATAAACTATAAGAATCTTTAAAATATTTATTCAATTGCGAAAATGTTGCTTAAAACATATTTTTTGATTAAGTTTTTTCCATAAACACTCGTCACTTTACCGTACAAATGCCGTTGCCGTTAAAATTGGAAAATAATAATTTTTAAAAAGTCTATATTTAACTTACAAAAATTTCAAAAAATATAGTTCTTGTCAATCTAGATATTTTGCACCGTGGTAGCTTAAAGGTTTAAGTGATAAGACCGCCTATTGTTTCTACCAAAACAATATTGTAATTGTGAATTTTCGAAATTGTGTATTTGTTAATCAATAAAGTGCTATCTATCTATCTCGAGCTCCTCGGCGAGCTGTCCATGGAATGTTGATCATCCAGCCAGCAGTACATTTCAAAGGCGTCAATTTTATTTCTGCCCTTTTCTGTAATTATACAATCTGTAATGATTTGAAACACCTGCTAACACAAGTGTCTGACACTGTGGAATCAACTAAATGCTCAAAATCGAGTTCATTACAGGCGAATGCTCGTCAGTCAGGAAGGTAGTATTTTAACGTAATGTTCAAAATCGAATAGTAAATGTTACATTACAAGCGAATGCTTGTCAGTCAGGTAGGCAGTATATAACGTAATACTCAAAATCTAAATATAAATGTGACATAATTAAACTACGTTTTAACGGTTTTAAGCACGGCAATTTATTTAATAATTGTATAGTAATAAATTACCGCGCTTAAAACCGTTAAAATGTAGTTTTATTATGTATACAAGTCGCGAAAATTTAAGAAAATGTTAAATAAATGTGACATTACAGGCTCGCGGCGAAGGAGCACTTCAAAACTATAAAACAACACTCACGAAAGGCTGCATATTTTTTAATCCCTCCTCCACTCCCTCCATCTTTTTATTTTGTCAAAATTGTGTTATTATTTTCCAATTTCTTAACTCTACTCCTTTTCTTTTCTACTTTTCTAATAAGATTATAGCGATAAGGGTTGTATATTAAATACAGACATTTTCAATATTGACCACGTTTTCAGCTAAAATGGCGACATGGGCGTGTGTTGGCACGCCGCCCCGCCAGCCAGTCTCGGTCGGTAGACGGCTAGCGGTTATGCAACTATTCTGTATAACCTGCCAGTTTCCTATGGAAATTTGCTTTGTATTGGAGCATTCTTTAGAGCTATAGGCATTCCAAAGCGATGCCTATATAAAGACGTTTGTAGTCTGCGCCAAGCTTAATAACCTCTCCAAAAAAGCTGCAGAGAACACTCAGAATGACTATGCGCATCAAAAATGTAGCTTTCAAAAGATTATAAACTCAATAGGACTAGTTGCTGTATTTTAGCCATTTATAATTTAAAATAATTAGGTATTTATGAATTTGTGCGATCAGTTGGTTTTTACAAACGAAGAGACACGAGGCCTTACCGTAGTCACGGGTTTGTATAATACGGCCGGCGTAACTTGGCGAATGTGAACATAGGCTCTGCGAACTTGAGCGCATGTAAACTCGTGAAGTAAATACAGTGACCAATTAGTACAAAGCAATGAAAAAATACAGGGATAAAGGGCGACCAATTGTATTCAATGACGAGTCGTATGCCCACTCATCACACGAGTGTACATGCTCTAAAGTTCGCAGAGCCTATGTTCACATTTGCTAAGTTACGCCGGCCGTATTATATATACGTACTATATATATATACCAATCAATAGTTACTTTTTTCGCAAGTGTGTTGAAAAACGTTGTATGACATACGTGCGCGTGTCACCGTAGTCGCTGGTTTGGTAAAACTAATGGTTATTGGTACTACGGTAAGCTCTCACGTCTCTTCGTTTGTAAAAACCAACTTACCGCACTAATATATAAATTCACAACCAGAATCAGAAGTAAATAATTTCACAATCAGAATTGTACCATTAGGAAGGAGGTCCCCGAGATGTTGTAAAGTCGACGTTTTAATGTGAAAATGGGTGTATTTGGAAATAGCGCCACCTGCGTGTGGTAAAAATTAGAACTACATTTTCATCTCATTTTCTTTTATAATGAATTGTAAAATAGCACTTAAAGCCTAATTAATGTTTGCAAAATGGATTTTCCCAAGGTCTTAGAGGAAGACCCCGAGAGCTGTAAGTGATAGCGTGGTTTACTAAATGAGGTCAGCGTTGGACGAAATTGTAAGTAAGGCCGAGGGATAATTACTGACCCATTTAGTTTGTAACATACCTACGTTTTAACAGTTTTAAGCGCGGTAATTTATTTGATTTTTACTATGCCGATCTTTTGGCTACTTTTCAGTAGCCATGATCATGGTGATCAGACAAAGGTGTCAAGTGTCGATAAAAATCAAATAAATTACTGCGCTTAAAACCGTTAAATGTAGATTTATTATGTACACTAGTCGCGGAAACTTAAGAATATAATATCTAGCGGTCGTATAAATTCAAAATTCATTCAAAGACATTACTTCTATAATCATAGATTTAGCCCAGGCTACATTGGTGATTTGACTTTAGCAATAAACAAAAGATACATATACAATGCAAATAATGATTTTCTTTATATTTGTTATTCATATCTCAAGCTCTTTTTTATAAGTTTTATACAGAAGTATATTACAGAATCTTTTTTTGTGTTTGGCCCAACTGCTGGCAGCACCAACATAACATAATATTATATTTAAACTTGCAACACTGTCGTTGCTTCTTTTTCTTCTTCTATTTTGTTTGCAGCCGAATGCACACGCATTCGTTATGTAAAAGTGATTTATTATAAGTTTTCGCTACTAACAGTGTGTAACTTCTATAATTCTACAGCTTTTTTTTGCCAGGGGATATCCGTTTGAAGACTAAGCCGCGACATACACAGAACCCATGGGGGAATAATTCACGACCCGTGAGTGTGGGCTTCGCCAGATCGGGGGTGGCACTAGCGTTCCCAGTCAGAACTGGTGCCATGTTATTGCCACTCCCCAGTTAGGAATACCCGCTAAAACCCCTGGGTGTTCCGTCCTGCGCCTTATGCCAGGGCTACGGGACAGCAAGATTCCCAACTCCATGTACCCTGGCAGGCGTGGGCCTTCCTCACTAGGCCTCTTGCAGGTCTTTTCCAGACGTGTGGCGGTCTGTAACGTGCCGCACGGAATAAGAGACGCGCGGAATACACGCGCTCTCATCTCGATGGCATGTGCAGGTGAGTACCCCTATACCCCAAGGTGCTGCATACGGCCGCTGAAGGTCGATATCTGACCTTCTGACCGGCGCCAACACGTTCTTCCTTGGCGGGAGCGGAGCAAGGAGGTCCGCTAACGCTCCGCCTCCTTCTTCGCAAACATGACTTGCTCGGAGAAGGAGGAAACGGCGTCCCATCCGGTACATAATTCTACACCTACAATAACCAGGGTAGCGTAAGTCGTGGAAGCGTAATGGCTAGCGCACGCGTCCTAACCTCAAAAGGTCGCAGGTTTGATCCTGGCCGGAACGCATGCACAATTTAGTCAATTATCTGATCTAATGTGCATATTGTTACAATTACCATGTGCTAAGAACAATTAAGGAAAACATCGTGATGCAGCCTGCACATCGAGATAACCGGTGTGTCAAACCTGCCAAGCCACCTTGGGAGGCTGAGCCCAGCACAGTTATGGGCTGTTGTTATTTTTGTTATAACCACCAGGGTATCGCAAACATCATCAACGTAGAAATATATATATTATATGCGCGACGAGCTGCGCATGCGCTGAGAAACATTTCACGTCTACCTTCAAATTGATCAACTCAACAAAACCGGTTTACGTCTCCGTATAACAGGATAAAAAGGCAAACGGAGTAAAAAAAGGATTGTATTAAGTTAATGTTCTGTACATTGTCACAGTACACGACGCTTTTTGCCTCTCCGAGGCCCTAATGTGTTTATCGTCAGGAACTTTCACGTGACGACTTTCCCACGGGTGTCTCGTTTAGGGTAGTATATTATTTAAGTAAGGCTGCGGGCGTTATAGAGGTGTTTATTATGAAAATACCATATGTATTTTCTATCATCTCATTGTTCATATAGAATACTAGAATATCGCTACGACTTCATCCACGCTAAACTTGAAATTCCCGCGGGATTTTTGGGATACAAATTAATGCTATCATTTTAGTGGAATAAGCTAATTTTTATGCTTCAGAACTATTTCAAACCGCTCCCGGGAAAATTCCCGTGACGAAAAGTGTCTTAAACAATTTGCTAACGATTAGAGAAAAAATTGCATTGGAATTCGAGTTTTTCAATGTGATCATCTAAAATTATTCTCTCGCAGATATAATTTTTAAAAATTAGCTGTCTATTTGCGAAAACCGCATGAAAATCAGCTCAGTAGTTTTTGGTGAACAAACAGACCAGAAATTTAAAATGAATTGTTTCACGTTCTCCATCGTTTATATAGTCGAATCCAGTTGTTTTTTTCTTTCGATAGCTTCAATGTAACCATGTTAGATTTATAGATTTTAGCTATAATTTCTAATTGTACATAGACTTATCTTTCATTTTTGCATGTAGGCCTTTGCATTAGACTCTACCAATAAATTTTGGTACAATCGGCCATTTTACTCCTTGATCAGATTTCTAACAGATGTCAGTACTTTCTTGTAGTTGGGTGAAGATAATACACATTGTTGCTTATAGGGATTTATTCTCGTAGCAGTTGAGCTTGGAAGCTGACCCCTGGGTTCGCACTTGTAGCGATGTAATAGCAATGCGAAAGTATTTGTGACCGTTATTTATACTACGACTGACTACGACCTGAAAGTGGAGATTGTTACTAGATCACGAGCATCAGCTTCACCATTATGTGAATGTCGAGGCGATCCAGCACCTCGACAAAACTGATATAACGAGAAGGCTCAAAAGGACAAATCTTTTCAATTAGTGCTATAAACAAAACTAAAGTTTTGTGTACTGTGCTAACTTATTAAGTAACACAAATGAACAAAGTGTCTTCCTCTTAATAGAGACAATAAGTAAAGTGTTAGTGGACACTTTCTTAATAAGAATACTTTTAGTTAATTTAGATTATATTTAAATAACTTATTAGTCTTTTTAGATTAGATTATAATATTAATGTGGTATTTTTAATACTTATTCTATAAATAAAAACATATTTATACTAATATTGAAGTAGGCCGCAGCGTCAACGAAACGCTGTACTTTGAACGTACAGCGACAATAATTGTCTTCTATCATCTATATCTGCCTGTCTGTTGTATTCACTAAAAAAAATGTTCAAAAAATTACGCAGTCAAAAGCACATGGAAAGTTGTAGTGTTTGAATAATATAGAGTACCTATGTAAAAGGACATATGTACTAGATTAGAAAGGTGAAGTGTAAGCGATTTTGTTATACACTGTCATAGATTTATAGGCCTGTAGGTTACAAATGGTTCAAGATATCCTACACGATTGAACATTCTACGCTTCATTACGCACTTCTATAGTAAATTTGGGCTAAATGGCTTCGGAAAAATGAGCACAGTCTTTCAAGATATGGTCTAGCTTATCCTGTGAATAATGGTCGAAACGTCAGAATAAAAAAATACCGCAATTATTACCGCAACTGTTAAAACGTAGTTTTATTCAAATATCCTAACTTAATATTACAAATGTGAATGTAAGTTTGTTTGTTACGCTTTCACGTCAAAACTACTCAACCGATCATCATGAAACTTTGTACACATATTCTTGGAAATATTAGAAGTAATATACTAATACTTTTTATGACAAAAAAAACACGCGGACGAAGTCGCGGGCAGAATCTAGTATTTTATAAATATTATTTTTGGAATGTTCTGGTCCAAATTATCCCCAGATTTTTTTTCTTACAATTACAATACAAAACATGTCGGTAAAGGTTTCAAACAAACTTCCCCAAGATTTTAAATATCAGTCCACAAATATATTCAAACAAATATTACACACATGGTTGTTGGATAAATATTTTTACCACGTGAACGAATCTTTAGGGTATTTTTTGACAAATTGCATATGATTGACATTAACGCATATGGGCAGATCCATTAATTCTCGACGAAAGTGTGCGCGCTATGATTTTGATGATTTTTTCTTCGAAAGTACACCTGGAAAGGAAACGGTTTTAAGAATTTGATATGTGCAAATCTGGCCGGCCGCTGGAGATTTTTTTCAATTAAAAAAAAGTCCATTTTTAAAAATTTTTCAAGTATTTGTAGCTTCTATATAACTTAAAGACTCCTGCTTGAATTTTTCTCAGTAAGACTACTTTTATGCAAAAAATAGATATTAGGTCTAAAGTTATATCGGACTTAGCTTATAGCTTACAACTAAACAAGTGTTTTGATTAAATTTTACTTATTAATAAAACACGTATGTACCGTATTTAAAGTTGAGAGTCGAATAGCTAATATCTTTTGTAGAGGTATATTTTAATGGAATCTAGCTTTTACTTAATTGCTCCGATTTTGTAAAGTTATAGATAGCTATTTAAATCCAATCAAATAATAAAAAATCGTTGTTTTTAAATAGCTAGAACTTTTTTCTCCGAACTTTGATTTGTTTCAAACTTTCAGGAAGGTTGCTTTATTTGTCCCCAAGAAGCCCTGAAAATTTGAACTGGGGAATCGAGCTTGTAATTGAGGTATAATTTTTTTCGAAATTGCCGACCTTAGTGCGCACACTTTCGTCGAGAATTAATGGATCTGCCCATATATACATGTTTTAATTTTTTAATCATTTGTATTTCTTTTTAATAATTTTAAGTAAAATTTGCACGTCTCATAAAGGAAACATGAGTGAGTCTTGCATTCTTATATCACTTCAAATTTATGTAGCAAATAAATACATACATACATACACACATAACTTCACGCCAGGTCCCTTGCGGGGTAGGCACGAACAACAGAGCGCCACACAGGCCCATTCTTACACACCTCACTTGCTTCTTTGACATTCATAGCTCTTGTCATGCACGCTCGTCTGTTCTTAAGGCTCCTAACATCACCTTCTGCTAACACATGATCAATTTGATCATGGAAGGTGTGTCGTGGCCTTCCGCGACTTCTGCATCCATCCACTTTTGCATTGTATATCTGTTTAGTCATTCTTTCATCATACATTCTTTCCACATGCCCGAACCACCGGAGTATTCCTTTCCTTACCTTCACCCCGACACTCTCTTTCAGACCAACTCTCTTTCTTACTTCGGTATTACGAACGCGGTCCGCGAGCGTCACTCCGCAGATTGTGCGCAGTGCTCGCATCTCTACCGCGTTTACTCTACTTTCATGCTCTCTATTCCATACCCAACTCTCGCTTCCATACGTGAGCGTAGGTACCAGAACCGCGTTGTGTATGGTAAGCTGGGCCTTCTGGCTGAGGTTTTTAGCGCCTAGAAGTTTACCTAACGCTCCATTCACACTATTCCCCAAATTTACTCTTCTTTCTATGTCAGCGGTGTACCTTCCATCCCTGCTAAAAGCACATCCAAGATATACAAACTCATTTACTTGTTCCAGCATAACATCATCGACCATTATACTTGCATTCGTTCTGGTTTCTTAGCAAATAAATGAATTTGTAATTTGAAAAGAAAGAAGATAGGTTTTAGATAATTATTTAAATTACTTATCTATGTAAATAAAGATCAAACGTTATTAGAGCGAGCAAACTTTCTCTTCAATTTAGTCAAAATAAACCAAGAAAATCTAGATATAGCCTGAGGTAAATTATATAAATTTTAGGCAAAACTCAGAAAGAGGTTAAAAGGTACAAGACGAAGCCTCGTTACGACAAACAAGTGTTGATATTTGAGGAACGTGTACCGACAGCAAATTTGATGTAGAAACATAATTAAAATTTCATCTTCATTATCTCGGTCTATTATCATCATTATTTTTTATGGTTCACTAATTAAGTAGAGTTACCCCGCCGTTTTACACTTATACATTTTAAATTCGTATTTCACGGAAACTTGGCAAAAGGAAAGAAAAGTGTATAATTATTTAATGTATACAGAGGTGAAGTAAAAGATTTTTTAGCTGGACTTATTGCTAGGGAGTTTCTTGTTGCTTCTTCTTCTTCAACAGCGATAACACGATATGATACAGCATACATAGATGTAGAACAGAAATCTTACCTACGGTCCTATTAATATAAGGTCCTATTAATATTGAATTAAATTAAGTTTAAAAGCTTCTTAAAGAAGCGTCCAAACCTATTTTAACTCTATATGAATAAGATCGATAATTTTGAACTTTGTAATAAAAAAGTTTTATTCGGCAGACAAATACACACTGTATATCCACAAATTAAGCAAGTTACGCTTGTGTTAGGGGTAATATACACACCGGATGGGACGCCGTCTCCTCCTTCTGTGAGCAAGTCATGTTTACGAAGGAGGAGGCGGAACGGGAGCGTGAGCGTAAGGCCGGCCGCCGATTGCAATTTTTTGTCACTGTGACTTTGTTACTGTCACTGATGTCACCACGATGCGCTCACTGATCTTTTTTTTTTTTTTTTTTTTTTTTTAAATGTTTGCGTATAGGCAACTGGCAGACGGGTCCACTTGATGGCTACGTCGCCATGGACATCTGCACACTAAGGAGCGATGCGTGCCTACCTCGTGAGACTTTAAAATCTGTTTACGCCTTTTGAAGAGCCAAATATGGGCTCTCAAAAAGTACATAATACAATAAAAAATATATAATAAATACAATAGTAGCGCTTGGAAACCGCAGGAGGAGCTCATTCCACAGCTTGCTCACATATGGTATAAAAGAGCGAGCGCCACGTACAGTGGATAACTTCCAGGTGTCAAGGAAGTGTGGATGAACTCCCAGTCGCCGGCGAGCAGTGCGGTGGTAAAATGGCGATGTAGGTACCAAACCAAACAGCTCCTCAGAACACTCCCCATTATACAGACGGTAGAACGCGCTGAGAGCGCCTACGTCTCTTCTGAGACTTAAAGGTTCTAAGCCGCCTGTAAGCCTGTTCTTGAGTAACAAAGCGCGTTCATTTTTGTAATGGACTTCAACGAGGTTGCCGTGATTTGTGCTCTTGAAATACGTAGAAGAAAAATGAAACGGAAAAGACGCTACTGGGTGCATCCTATATTCACTGAAAGATTATTCAAAGGAAAATTCTACACTATATATTCTGAATTACGCCAGTATCCACCTAAGTTTGTTAATTATCTTCGTATGTCTATAAACTCTTTTGAAATTAAATATATAAAATAAATATAAGAATAAATTATATCGGAATATTGCTTGAAATTTTTGCATATAATGCAGGCCTCTTTCTACATCTTCTATTAATTCATTGTCTATGTCTTCCTCTTGTAAAGAAGACGACATCTTGAAAAACAATACACAGCCACACTTTTTAAATGACATACGTCTACTCCGTACGCGCGGCGCCGACCGAGTGACAAAAAGTCACCAGTAAGCGGACTCCCATAGTAATGTACAGGGCGAGTGACAGTCACGTCACTCCGGTGTTGCATGCCGCTGTAACTATTAGTCACCGTAATATCACGTCACCATAATGAGCGCACTCAGTATAGTTTTCATTGCACTTGACTAAGTGACAAAAAGTCACGTTGACAAAAAGTCGCAATCAGCGGCAGGCCTAATTCCCTGCTCCGCTCCCGACAAAGGAGGACGCGCCGACGCCGGAGGTCAGACAGTGACCTTCAGCCGCCGTAAGCGGGCGGCGCGGGTGGGGCCCCTAGGGGTATAGGGGTTCTCACTCAACCCCGCATGCCGTCAAGATGAAAGTGTTCCGCGCGCGCTCATCTCTCTTCCCGTGGGGCGCGTTACAGACCGTCCCACGCCCGGAAAAGACCGAGAAGTCGCCGGGGGAGTAGCTCCCCCGGCATTGGAAGAGGCCCAGTGAGCGGGGCCCACGCCTGCCAGGGCATGCGGAGACGGGATTGCCTACACCCGTAGCCCTGGCATAAGGCGCAGGACGGAACACCCAGGGGTTTTAGTGGGTATCCTTTACTGGGGAGTGGCAATAGCGTGGCTCCGGTTCTGACCGGGCACGCTAGTGTCACCCCCGATCTGGCGAATCCCACTCTCACAAGGGTCGCGAACATCCCCCCAGGCTTCTGTGCCTGTCGCGGCTTAGTCCTCAAACAAATTTCCCCTGGCAAAAAAAGGGGTAATAGACAACGGACCACTCTGGAGCCGGTCCCAGACACCCAGACCAAAGTAAATAACGGAGAAAATTCGTTTCCGAAATTTACAATACCAGGAATCTTATATGTATGTACAACTTATATTAATGACCTTAAAAAATCTTCAGTGGAACTTAGGCATAAGTTTATTATGAAAATGCACTAGATTGGTTCCTTTCAGATGCCTGAAGTGCAGCACATATACGCTGTGCGCGGCGTCCATACGTCGTACGCCGCATCCGCAACCATTTTTGAGCATTCCAGTTCCAGCGTAAAGATGTTACACTACTGACAGCTATAGTTATATATTAGCAGTCAATCCAATCTCCCTTTAGAGATCGGCAGCACATTGGTGTTACAAATGTCCCTAGGCGATGGTAACCGCTTTCCATCACGTGGGCCGAAAGCAGTGCTCCTATCAGGTAGAGACTGCTAGTCTTCTTACCTGCACACTAAATATTTTTTTATTTTTTATTTCAGGAGCTCAGCAGCCAGGCAGACGGTCCACTTGATAGAAAGCGGTTACCATCGCCTATGGACATTTGAAACACCAAAGGTGCTACAAATGCGCTGCTGCTCTCTTAAGGGAGACTGGGACTTGGTCACAACGCTGGAACACAACTCAAGGTTGTTATGGCGACATACTCTAGACCAGGGGTGGTAGTCATCCAGTCGGGAAAATGCCCTACCACCTGGCAAAAAGTGTTGGACGAATGATAATTGAAATCTCAGTACAAGCCAAATGCAAGAAGTGTAATACAAGGTAAAGCAGTAATAAGAAATGTTACGGCGTCCATAATACTGATTGCGCAAATGGAAATTATTAATATTTAACGGCATTACATGTCTGTCTGCTTACAGTACGCGCCGGAGCCTTCTTGAGTGCCAAATTTCCCTCAGGCCAGATGTTGGGAGCATGCCACAGGAGAAAATAAATCATTGAAATATTCAGAAACGTATCTCTTCTCTATAAATATTATAAACGCGAAAGTTTATAGGAATAGATGTATGGATGTATAGATGTATGGATGCACGTTTGTTACTCTTTCACGAAAAAACTACTGAATGAATTTTGCTGAAACTTTACAGTCATATAGCTTACACTTTGATGTGTAAGCTGTATTACTAAATTATAAAAATCTATCATTTATAAAGATATATTGAGATTTATCCAAAATATAACGATTTTCCATCACCACGCGGGTGGAACCGCGGGCGCAGTTAGTACTTCATATTTACAAAAACCTAAATATGTATGTACGCACACACAAGGTCACAATCTGAAAATGCATGGTAAGGGGAACAAATTGAGTCTGATATCTCATAATGCGTGAGCGTGTACACACGTCGTAAATTATTATATACCGACAAAAAAATACGCACACCTGGCTGTCGTAAAACGCAGTTTATTACCTTTCCTGCATTCGGAGTTCTTCTGTTTACTTCGTGTTTTAAATTTGCAATCAAGAAAAACATCCTATTGTTATCGTACTTGTTTTATGGCCGTCATTAGTGTCGAACTAATCATTGCATTGCATTGCGTCGAAGCTTGCCAGATGTACGGATTAACTCAGTGAACGCGGCCCTTTGTTGGTATAATACAGTTTAATATAAAACAATGCCCGAACGGAGGCATAAGGCAGTCAAGCGATGATTACGATACTAGCAAGACGTGTATGTACTTTCGATTAGCGATATAGTGACGGACTTTGCGCGTGTTATTGAATCGTGCAATTTATACAGTGTCTAGTTATGTTTGTACCTGTTTTATACATGTTTGTACAGTTCTAATAAACTCCATAGTGATTTCAACGCCATTTTAATTCGAGTTCTGTGTAGCTCGTAACCATATCTTATGATCCCGTGAATGGTTGTCTGGCATAGATAATAAATATACCTTGACTGGCGTGTTATTCCAAATTATTTAGTTTTGAAGTAACAAATATTTTATTGTTGGTTTTATTAAAATTTATTTATTTATTTACTTATCAAATATTATAATTGATTGATTGCGCTATACTGAATTAAAAATCCAGTATGAAGTTCGCACTGGCTACCTTCCAATTTGAAATCAGTACCTAGATCTATGTAAATGAGTTTTTTTTCTCGGCAAGGATTGAATAATAATTATAATAAAGACGCTTTAAGCTTGGACCACCGGCTTTAGTCTCGCTCTAGGCTCTAAGTAATGCGCAAAAGGGAAGAGTCCCCGGATTAAAAGGGGAGGCGCGGTTAATTATTTGGAGCGTACATTTTTTGCCCGCAATGAACGACATCTGTGAAACCAGTAATGGGCGGAATGATTGCTATGACGTCTACGGGAAGGCTCTCGACAACATCCTAAAGCCGAATACACATTCGACGATAAAGTGGTCGCGTTGCTGAGCGGTGCACTTTTCTAAACCTAGCAACTGTGAGATTTATTTTTTGCCAAAACTTGTAAGGATAATAATTTTTTATGGCAGGAGTTCAGCAGATAGGCAGACGGCCCACTTGATGGAAGCGGTTACCATCGCCTATGTACATTTGCAATTCCAAAGGTGCTACAAAGGCACTGCAGCTCTCTTAAGGGAGACTAAAACCTGGCCACTAATGCCGGAACACAGCACAAGGTTGTTATGGCGGTATACTCTAGACCAGAGGTGGTCGCCATTCAGTCGAGCAAATACCCTACCACCTGGCTGTGGGTTGTTTTGTCGCCTCTTACGACAGGCTGCCCGGCTGCAGGAAATTTTATTCTTTCTCCGTTCCTGTTTTTATATTGAAAAAGTTCGCGTTTGACCGAAATTGCGCAAGATGTCAAGGTGGAAATGCAGTCTAAGATGGAACACGCTTACCTTACCTGCCTTACGCTTACCTTACTTAGAAGATACCTGTTCACGCAAGACTTGAAGACACCTAAATTGTATGTTTCAGGAAAAACAGACAGTTAAGAGTTTCCACTCTCCAACGGTACGTTTGATAAAAATAGAAGCATATTCTTTACCTTTACTTGTAAAGAAATGAGGTCTCAGCTGAAGATTGCATAAAATTCAAGAATGTAGTTTGGGATACTTTCTAGTAGAAGACCTGACGCTTGCTGTAGTCACAAAGATGATTGGTAAAGTAAAATCTATTGTTACATTGGATCAAAGTATTTTTTGGTGTTAGAGATATGTTTCAATTATGTCGTCAGCGTAACGGCCATCTTAGGGCCAAATGGCTTGGTTCGTAACATTGAAAAAAGGCCGGACGGAATGTCAATTATTTCTTAGAAGATAGGACGATCGTTTGTGTGAGACGCGACTTGCTGCAACACTCCACCGTCCCATCTTCCGATGGTTGGCAGTGACCACCCCTTGGGGTCTAAAGTATGCCGCCATAACAACCTTGACTTGTGTTCCACCATTAGTGTTGCAAATGTCCACAGGCGATGGTAGCCGCTTTCCATAAAGTGAGCCGTCTCCCTATCTGCTGAATTTCTGCAAAAAAACCTTTTTAAAGTACATATTATCAAGGTCATAAAAAAAATCACTGCGCCTATACACGCTATAATAAATTAAATACGCAGTGCCGAGATGAGGACTATAAATGAGTAATGTTTCTTGATATAGGCACATACACAGGGCCGTCTTACATACATTAGGCACTATGTGCCAAAATAAGTTGAAACCCCCACGCTTACAAATTAACGGATACTAGCATTGTTACGAGTGTGGGACTCAAATTAAAATGCCGTTGGGATTACTAAAGAATTTATTAGAACTATACAAATACGTATAACAGGTACAAATATTACTAGAAACAACCAGTACAAACTGCACGATTCAATAACACGCGCAAAGTCCGTCACTTTATCGCTTATCGAATGTACACGTCTTGCTTGATTGGGGCCATCGCTAGAATGCCGATCTCTCCATTTCCATTGCTGCCCGATACAATATGGCTGCCAGCTCGCATAGATCGGATTTTTTAGAATTCATTTCGACATAAATTTTAAACACAAAGTAAACAAAAGAAATCCAAATGCGGGAAAGGTAATTAACCAGGCTTATGGCAGACAGGTGTGCATTCACTTTATGTCGGCGTGTAACAATCAATTTTAATATCAACACCAAGTATAACCGCGGTAGCGTAATGGCAAGCGCACGCGTCCCAAACTCAAGAGCGGGTTCGATCCTGACCGGAACGGATGCACCCCTTAGGCAGTTTCTGACCTAATGTTCTTTTTGTTAAAAATACCACGTGCCAGTAACGGTGAAAGACAACATCGTGATGCAACCTGCAGATCGAGATAACCGATGTGTCAAATCTACGTTGAACAACCGTGACAGGTGGTAAACTGTCCATTCCCCTATAATGGGAGGCCCGAGCTCAGTAGTAGGGACATTTAGGGGCTCTTATTATTATTAACACGAAGAAACCTCTTAACAGTTTGGTTCGACGTACATTAGAGTACAGTTCAGTAATATCGCGACCTCATTCCGCAACACATTCCTTGAGGTGAAAATACAGAAAGATTTCTTTGACATCTTGCATACAGCATAAGGAGAGCGCGAAGGTCGTTCTTATATAAGGATAGGCTGCTGTAGTTTAATGTTTCTTTGAACCAGCGCAGGGATATTTTAGATATGTACTTTTTTTTAAACTATTTAATGGAACGATTGACTGTCTTGATTTGCTTAATAGCTTTCGTTTTGAAGTATCGACTATGGCCTAAATACCTTTACGCCTCTGCCCGCCTTTACGTTGCACCTTTGGTTTTTTTTATATTTAAGGCTTGGCAACTAGGCCTTTAAACGAGCACCTTTGGTTCAGCACTCTTATACCTAGACTATATTGCCTTCAAGCCAGAGGGGCGTATAAGCCAACTTTTCAGGAGATACAAAAAACTTTTTTTTCAATGTATCTCTATAACTGAAAATTTGCGTGTGTCTATGAAATACCTCCTTGAATACGTGAAATACTCTTTTTTAATTAACCTACTATTAAGAAAAAAACAGAGGTGGTGTATCGATAAAATATAAATGATAGACGAAATAAAAAAAAACTAAACTAAAAATCTAATAAACTTTATAGTGATATTATTGATTTACATGCAAATTTATTACACGTTGATTAAATGAATTTAATACTAGTTAACTATTTTTTTTAACTTTTATGTATTTGAAATTTAATAGTTGTTTAAGCCTTACATTTTTCTTTAATTGAACTATTGTTTTTCATACTAGGAAATATCAATCGAATGTAGTTTTTACATATAAATAAGCAGGGCTTGAAAATGTTATCAATTTCCTTTAAAAACATAGGTAATTACCGGTATTTTCGAAAAGGATACTGTCGTACCGGTATTTTTTTTAACCGTTACTTGGAAGTTTTATGATTTTAAAGTTATAACTAGCTGTCCCGGCAGACGTCGTCCTGCCCGGTAAAAAATAGGGGTGATCAACCCGTACAGTGATGATCCCGTACAGGGTTGAAAATTTAGGTTTGTATGTATTTTTGTATGTTGTATCATAAAAAAATAGAAATTAAAAATTTTGTCTAAAAAATAAAAATAAAAATTTAGGGGTGGACTACCCCTAACATTTAGGGGGATGAAAAATAGATGTTGGCCGATTCTCATAGATACCGGATAAGAACAAAAACTTTCATCAAAATCGGTCAAGCCGTTTCGGAGGAGTATGGCAACGAAAACTGTGACACGAGAATTTTATATATTAGATATAACGTTATACATGCCGGTAATTTTTACGTTATTTTAAGCGACGTTGCCATTTTGAAGAAATGGCTTTATTACGACTGCATGTTTCCGAAATAATCGGAAAACCCAAGTCTAAACATTACCCGCATTCTTATCATAGTGCTGTCAGACAATCTGCGAGTAAAAGAGCGAGGATGGTAACAAAACATAATTAAAACGGTAAAATTACCGATAAAATAGTATTACAGATATATTTTTTAACGGTAAAATGGCTAGAAATAAGTTTTTCCCCTATTATTATTAAAGCCATCATTATGTCACGAACGTGCAGTTCTTTTATAATTAAAACAATTACAGTCCAAAGGAATAAGTATTTAAAGAAGTGTTAGATAATAATTTAAAAAAATATCATCTTAATATTCTGTATGTCATTATTTTCAAATTTACATCAACCACAAGCTGAGGTTTCTATACAAATGTGACCTTAATGTATTTGACGGTTCGTTGAGAAGGGGTTGCTTTCGGGACGGGTCTACTTATCAACAGGACAAAAACTGGGACATGGGCGGCCTTGGTTTTTGTCTATACATATTACACGTTATGGGTAACAATATAAAATTCTAGCATAAACAAATCTACTTCAAGAGTACATACATACATATATATCTTCACGCCAGGTCCCTTGCGGGTTAGGGACGAACAATACCTAAAATTAAAAAGCAGAAATATTTTTTTACTGCCACTTGAAGTTGTATTTACTTAGTTTTCGTGAATAGATAATTAAAATAAATAAGTTGGCGATAGGCTAAGTAAAACTTTAACAATACTCATTGATACGTGGCACTACTGCTACTGAAAAGTGGCCGAAACGTTGGAATAACAAAAATCGAATAAATTACCGCGCTTGAAATCGTTAAAACGTAGTTTTATTATAAAAACACTCCCTTCAAATAGATACAGAACCGAAGTGTACGGAGTGCTAAGCACTTAAATACTTAATAAATTTTTTTGGCGCTATTCTTTCTTGATATTCATCATCTATGATAAAGTCCTAAATTTACTCAAATAAACTCAATTAATAAAAAAAATCTACAACAATTCCAACAAACTCACACTTCAACACACTGTTACAACAATAAACGACACCACACAAAGTCACAAACACACATTCAACAACAAAACTTACACACACTCACACTACGCGCCCTACCACATTGCATCACACTCACACATCACAAACAAAGAGCCTAAAAATTAATAACCCAGACACAGAAAGGAAAAAACAACACACATTGCACATGCACTTCCTCACAACACCAGCATGTAACAGATACACTCTACATTAGTATAAGTTTAGTATTAAAATTATAATAACTTAATATAATAAGTTATTCTTAAGGTATACCACAAAAAAAACATACATTCATTAAATGTCACATACAATAACAAAAAAGTGTTTATAAGTTCTAAGCTTTTTCTTAAATTAAATTGTAAATAATAAGCTTTTTTAAAAAGGTTTTTAAATAAAAGCTTTTGATGTCCTGGATATCACGTAGCAGCAGAGTGCTAGCCAAGACAAGTAAAACGAGCCCAAACACGACGGGTCTATCTTGTTTAGTACAGGAGTTACTATGGCCACCTTCCGACTCCATTATCAGATCAGCTCCATGGTACCATATTATTGCATTCACACGATATACAGTATAGTTTATATCCGTGCAGGAACGGAGAAAGAATACAATTTCCTGGGCGGCCTGTCGTAAGAGGCGACAAAACAACCCACAGCCAGGTGGTAGGACATTTGCCTGACTGGATGGCTACCACCCCTGGTTTAGAGTATGTCGCGTGACCAGGTTCCAGTCTCCATAATAGAACAGCCGCGCATTTGTAGCACTTTGAGTGTTGCAAATGTCCTTAGGCAAGCAATAAAAAAAAATACACATGCGTGAAATTTTCAGTTTAATCGGAAACCGGGAAGTTGGTCAAATGTAACTTGCAACATTCCACCCGAACTTACATACATAGATTTATCCATTGCAAATAAAATAAAAGCTTGTAAAAAGGATACCTACGGAACTAGACTATCCGGTGAGTTATTGAAAAAAAAACCCAATTTCAGGAATATAAGGTAGGGGATGAAGATTAGTAGCAACTTGGGCTACGTCTAGCGGTAGATAAAAATGCCTGACGATTAAATATATATATGAAAACTACAATTTGCCCGCAACTGCTTCTACGCTTAACGTGAAATTTCCGCGCGACTCCCGGGACACAAAGTATCGCAACATTTAAATAAAGAATGTAAGCTATCCGTTTTAGTGGAAAATGTCGGAATAAGCTAATTTTCATGCATCCGAACAACTTCTAACCGCTACCGGCAAAACTCCCGCGGATTTACGGGATAAAAAGTAGCGCAGAGTTTAAGAATTAACTGTAGATCAGCGAAACCCGCATCGAAATCGGCCCAGTAGTTTTTACGTGAATACCGAACAAATAGATAAAAGACAAACAGAAATGTAAAAAAAATGCATGTGTTCCCCATCGTTTATATAGTCTATTCCACTTGTTTTCTTAATAGCTTCAGTGTACAGACACGGCATGTTTAGAATTATATATTATAATATACTAGCTTCTGCCCGCAACTTCGTCCACTTGGAATAGTAAAGCAAAAACCTCCCGATGTTGAAAAATTTTTCATTGGTGCTCCGCTCTTATTGAATTTAGCGTGATGATATAAAGCCTATAAGCCTTCCACAATAAATGGTCTATTTGACACTGAAAGAATTTTAGAAATCAGACCAGTAGTTCCTGAGATTAGCGCGTTCAAGCAAACAAACTCTTCAGCTTTATATATTAGTATAAGATTATAGATATAAATATACTGTCATAAAAATTCATTAAGCCTACGAAGCAAAGACGGAATACGGCGATAGTCCGGCCGAGTTAAGTGAGCCACAAGTTCGCACGGTGTCGGTGGTAAGGTGCGTGCTCGCCACCGCGGCCGGTATCGATCGACGTCGCAATGCGCCACGCGGATCCGGCATCCGACTCCTTGCGGCCGCTTAGCCGCTATTGTAATGCAATTCCAACAATTGCTATATTATTTCGACAGGCGCTAGCTTATTGAAGATAATAGAGATAGGTTTATAGAGTCCTTACAGCCATTTTATACTAGCATTAAAATTTGGAACTAAGTATATTATTAGTTGCAAAAGGCATTTTAAGCTGCTATTTTAAGACTTTCAATTTAGTTAGATTAGAACTTACAGAATCAAAAATTGACTTAAAACAAATTAATAGTTTGAAATACTTTAATATACAAAAAAATATTTAATATTTTCTTAAATTTTCGCGACTTGTATATATAATAAAAGTACGTTTTAACGGTTTTAAGTGCGGTTATTTATTTAATTTTTGTTATTTCGACGTTTCGGCCACTTTTCAGTGGCCTTGATCAAGATTTCGAGTGTCAATGAGTATTGTTAAAGTTTTATTTAGCCTACCGCCAACTTGTTCATTTTAAACGATTTAGTTTTAATTTTGTTTATGGTCATTATTTACTCTGTGGGAGCCTTTTTTATTTATTTAACGTATTTTTATCCATACAAAAAATTAGTATTCGTTTCTTCTCTGGATAAACTACAAGTGTGCGAAATTTCATACTGTTCCGTCCGCGCAATTTCCGTAAAAAGGGGTACAAAGTTTTTGCTATGTTTTTTGCTTTACGTATCTAGTAATATATAGATGTACGACGTTCGAAACATTTTCTCCAGTGGAACTTAGTATCAATAAAACTTTTAAATTTCTTGAAATACTTTATTTAATATTTTCCCGCATTAAAGGGCAATTTTGTAAGTTAAGCTAGTTTTATGCTTTTAAAATATAAATGAGTCATCGCAAGTTATTATCATATCAATCATGAAACAATAGAATTATTCTAACACTTAGTTCTTGTAATTGTGGAGCATTATTCAATGTAAACCGTTTATTGTAATTTTATAATAATTATGCCCTTGGAACTTCTAGAAACGTTGATGAATTTTTTATATTATTTAAGAGTTTTTAAGAAAATAAACATAGATATATACGAGTATAACAATAGAGTGAACTTAATCTTTAAAAGCATTAATCAATATTGATAAAACTACAATAACTATAAACTTAAAAATAAACCACAAACTATACTATATGAAAACTAAATAAAAAGGGGTTGGTGGGACCACTGTCAATTATCGGGAACGTTCCCAGAAGTCTGGCAGCGTTGCCACATTGTATAGGAACGCGCTTAACTTAATCTTAATTAAACCTTTAATTAATATAAATAACATATTTTTTATTATATGAGGGCAATAGACAGGCCGACGACCCACCTGATGGTTAGTGGTTACCATCACTTATGGGCATTTGTAACACCAAAGGTGCTATAAAGGGAGACTGGACTGTACACTCTAGAATAGGGTTGGTAGCCGTCCATTCGGGTAAACGTCCTACCATCTTGCTGTGGGGTGTTTTTGTATCTTCTTATTAGGCCGCCCGGCTGCAGGAAATTTTATTTTTATATTAAAATATGCCCGTGACGTGAAATTCCCACGGGGTTCCCGAGACCCAAAGTAGCGCAGCTTGTGACTGTCGCATTAATCAAAACTGAGTCGGAATAAGTGAATTTTTATGCACCCGAATAACTAACAACCGCTCCTGGGAAACGCGCGGGATTCCCGGGATAAAAAGTATCACAAATTTTATTACATAAGATTTGCTATCGATCAGTGATAAAACCGCATTTCAAATAATTACTAGACAATTTTCCGTGGAATTCCCAGGATACAAAGTAGCGCAGAGTTTAAATTTAAGACTTTGTTGTCGATCAAGGAAAACCGCATCGAAATCGGCCTTTTAGTTTTTACGTGAATTCCGAACAAACAGACAAGACACTTAAAAAAATCACATCGTATTCTCCGTCGTTTAAATAGTCTATTCCAGCTGTTTTTTTTAAATAGCTTCAATGTAATATGGCATGTTAAGAATTTTATAATATTGTAGATACCGCAGGAAATATTATGCAATATATCCCATATTATATCCCCAAGTATATAAATGGAACATTGTACCTACCATAGAACATGGTAACTTAGGTAAAGTTACCATGTTCTGTGGGTTAGGTACCCAGAAGGCTGGCTATGTGAAGTCGTCGAATCGCTATTCTGATCTGTTGTTCAAGGTAGCCATCAGCCCTGAAGATGGCATGAGACACTTCGGGAGCTCTCTATAAAGGCTCATCATCCCACGGATTCATCACCACAATCCGAGCATCTCAACAGCATATGTCTCGAACATCTAACTCTCACCCGCATATGTCTCGAACATCTAACTCTCACCCGCATATGTCTCGAACATCTAACTCTCACCATTTTCTGTTTTCTTTATTTTTTTACTTTGTTTTTATTCGATACAAAGTTCTGGGGTTAAATATTTAAGCCACTTGAATGATTCAGTTATTCCTGCAACCGAAACTCTTCATATAACTATATCTCGAAATAGGAGGCGGTGGAAGTGTCTTAATAGATCGCATCCTATATCAGAGGCTTTCCACATCGTCAGATAATTAAATTAATTGCGTTAACACATCTACTATTATCATCATCATCATCTGAGCGTTAATTCTTGGTTGCTTTGGATTGCGCGGTCGTTTTACGACGTCACCTTCACCTTGACGTCACCGTCACCTTGACGTCACCTTCACCTTGACGGCGCCTTCACCTTGACTTTACCTTCATCTTGACGTCACATTCATGACGTCAAGCCATCATCTTTTACCCTTCTATCGGGTCCAAGACATCTGCCACGGTCAGGTCTAATACCATTCGACTCCAGTAGAGACAACAGATTAGTGCTGACAAGCGCCCTCAGGTAGATGTTATTCAAAGTAGTGTGGCGTGACCATCTGCCAGCTTTACTATATTTAAATAATAGTTATGTTGCTTTGCAATTGGCTAATAGACGCCATGAGTCAATGAACTGATTCGCCGTCGCGCACAATGGGCCGCGCAACTTCGGAATAAACGCCTCGTCACCGCCGGCGCTGACCCAAAAGTGTCTGTTTTCTACTTACCCATTTTCCCCTATTATAGAAACTCACTAACACTGCTAACTCACGCTCATTTCCAATACGTATATTGTATTCAACCGATTTTCAAGGATCTTGGGACGTGGGTCAATTTGTACCTGATCGGAACATTAAATATCCTAATAAATCAATATATTTCTTAAAAAGCAGTATCATTAGAAAGTTAAGAATTCGGTTATTAGAAATTTAAATAATAAACCCTTAATTTTTAAAATAAACCTTATTTGTTTACAAACCTACACAAACCTAAATCCCAATTAATTTTACCTTCTATCCCGATTTTTTTTTAAATGGGTCTGACAACACTACTTATTTTAATCTTGAAGTAACAAAGTATTTTTTTGGTGGTTTTATTAAAATTCAGTTATTTGATTTACTAATCAAATGTTACGTAAACAGAATTAGTTTTATTAATTATTATTTAACAAAATTGGGTCGTTTTGGTCTTATGCTAAAAAGGTTTGCACTGAAAATCAGCGTTGTGTCGGACATAATTCTGGTACAGCAATAAGCTCCGTGCAAATCTTGTTTGCTGAAATGCGGCGTAAAAATTCTCAAAATATGCCCTGTGTTTAATAGTGTATAAGGAATGTAATTATGTCGCTATTTCTTCAAGAAAAGATATAGCGAATTTTTTTTCTTCCTTTCTAACCGTTTGTTTAAAAAAAAAAAACCACCAGAAGAAAGCCACGTTATTCTTGACTGACATAGGCTGTATTTTTTATAATATTTTTTAATTTTCTAATGACGTCCAGCAAAGTGGACATGAGTCGGCTAGTTAATATTATAAATCATCAAAATAATAAACAATTGAAAGTCAGACTTACCTAATGCGAAACTGATGGTAGGGGATAATATTTTGCGACCTTAATCGTTTCGGTTTAATATTTTTTGCTGAGAGTAACATGTCGTTGACAGGCTTCCAGGCGTGGTTGAGCGCTGTACTGCTTCAACAGTCGCTATAAAATATATTGAAGGTCTACTCTTCAGGATTTAGGACTCGAATATAACGACGTACGCTAAGGACGTTTCTTTTCTTCTCTGTCTGGAACTATTGATTATTACAGACAATATTGCAAAGAATTGTCTAATCTTTTTTCTTTTATTTATTGTAGGAGTCCAGCAGACAGGCAGACGGCCCATTTGATGGAAAGCGGTTACCGCCTATGGACATTTGCAAAATCAAAGGTTAAGAAATGCGCTGCTGCTCTGGACCTGTTCACTAATGCCGGAACACAACTCGAGGCTGTTATGGCGGCATACACTAGACCAGGGCTGGTAGCCACTCAGTTGGGTAAATAGCCCACCATCTGGCAAATAATCTAAGGACTACTTCAGTACAGAATGAAACTTGCCGTGAACAAAGAGATTGACGCGAACAAGAGATCACTCAAATTCAAAGGGTTAATAAGACACCTGCGAAGGATTAGTATCGGCTCGCAACAATACAAACATAGTAAATATTATCTGCTTTTATATTCACCCCGGTTCATTATACTGGTTCATGTTAGGCAATGCTGATTTTTTGCCAAAGCCAATTTGGTTGTGTCAAGGAAAATAACAAATACATATTGATTCAAATAATACTAAAATAAAAATAGCCTAAACTATATTTAATTCTGCCTTTCATTTTCAATAGAAACGAAACAACAAAATCGAAATAATTAACCAACTTGATTATGATAATATTTGTCATAGGTAAATTTCATAACTGTTTATTAAAGCAGTACAAAATCACTATTATATTGTTTAGAGCACTCGAACAACATGTACAGGACTCGAATTAAAATAAATGCCGTTGGAATTACTATAGAATTTATTTAACTGTACAAACACGTATAAAACAAGTACAAAATAAAACTGGATGCAACCAGTTCACACTTCACGATTCAATGCAATTCAACACGCGCAAAATCTAAAAGTACTACACGTCTTAATCGTATCGTAGTCGTCGTTTGACTGTCTCACCCCTCCGTTCGGACATTGTTTTATACTAAACTGTATAATAGAACAAAGGATCACGTTCGCCGAGTTAATCCCGCACACCTGCCAGTTTCGACGGCCTTCCTACGGCAGGCCTATAAACGCGTCCTCGTGGTAGGAGCGGACGTTTGGTTTCTGGCTTCGACCCTCAAAAGCCAGTGGCGCCCTCAAATCATTTAAGTATTAATTCATCTAGTGTTTCCATCGTTTTGCATCTTTATGTTCGTACACCTTTATACCTAGCTTACATTCGTAGATCAGCATAAGCTCCCTGCGACCCTGCTATTATTATTATTAGTATCTTTGCTAGAGTCTCATAACCTTTGGTTCTCCGAACAGAACCCTTCTCCGAATCTGAGCGTCGACTTCTTGAAAGTATGGATATAAATCTATAAATATAGAAATACCAACTAGGTTATTTTGGTATAATAAAACCCAGTCAAATAAAGGCAGTTATTAATGGTTATTTTTAGCTTTAAGCTATATATTATACTTCCTGGTTATATAATAAATCTATAGTTAAGGTTCTTTGAATAAAGAAATTTAATTTTGATTGTTTAAATTCGGAAACATTGTAGTTTCATTTCCACACACCTACATAAAAGGGCAAATAAAATAAACCCAAAAAAAACAACAGAAAAAATATATAACAGTAAATAATAAAATTCGTTCGACCTAATTACAGTCATAAAATAAGTACGATAATAATAGATGTTTTTTCAAGTTTAAACACGAAGTAAATAAAAGAATTGGTTTTTACAACATGCCATATTATGTGCGGTCTGTGTCGGTAGGTAACAATATTTTAAGCAGCTGAAAATAACATTTAAGAAAATGTTGTAACAAATATTTTATTAGTTTTTTATTAATGAAAAGATAATAAATAAAACTACTTCACATTCGTAATACTATTATGTAGGATATATAATAATAATTAACTAGCTGTCCCGGCAAAATTCGTGCAACCTCAGAATTAATAAACAAAAAACGTTGATTTCTAAACGACGCGACGAACATCAAACGTTTGACATTCAAAATCAAACATTAAAAAAGAAACTTCACTTTTAAATTTAATTCCATTTCTGAATGACTTATAAATTTAATTGATTTCTAAACGACGGGGCGAACATCAAATGTTTGTCAGGTAGGAATAGTTTCTAAGGACAAGCGAAATTGTTTCATCTGAATTATATTTTTATGCACAGATATTGTATTATATTATAAACCCTATATATTGTAGTAATTTATCTCCAGGTTTTCATAAAACGTGTGTAAATTACTGGCCAAATGGTTAGATTCATTTTTATATTTTTTATTTTCACCTGCCTCTTCATACATTGGCAAAATCAGTGCTATTGCATTGCAGCCATTAAATTTGAAAAAAGCGAAATTTTTGTTGTTTTACTATGTGCCAATATTTTTTTTCATATTTACTCACCTTTTAAACCTTCCCTGGACTTCCACAAATAATTCAAAACCAAAAGTAGCCAAATCAGTCTTGCCGTTCTCGAGTTTTAGAGAGGCTAACGAACAGCCTTTGATTTTTATATATATAGATGTGTTTTTAAATTTATTTATTTTAAAATTGTTGTAATTAAGGCTAGTTTTCGATGTACACCTTCATATTTATTACGGGAGTCCATTATTGACTATACTATATACATTATATACTTATATATAATTATTATATACCGCTCGAAGTGGAGTAGAAAAAGTAGTAAAGCAGACCCTGGGCATCGTAATGAACGCTCCGAACGCAACAGGGATTTATCTCTCGTATGATTATTTATTTATGCTAGTGTAATGTATACTCACTTGTGTTGTAGTTCGAATTAAATCTTTTTTTTCTCTTCATCTTCATGATGATGATGACCTATACATAATTATTATTCACTAAAACAATGAAAGCAGAAATAACTTTGATTATAACCAAAATATTATTCCTAAGTAAACAAAAATAGCAATTATTAAGCGAAAGTATCATTTACTCGGATTGACATAAAGGCGAAAGTGAATTAAGCTTATTAGCTAATAAATTCATGTTCAGTAGAATAGTTGGTCTTAAGCGGTCTTGGGCATGGAGACGGCGTTTTGCACGCCACGTTTAAAAACCGCGCGATTAAGCGTTTATTGACGTGTTAGAGCCACGCTCGACATCACGCTCCTACAGAATATTAGCGTGAAACTGTTATTGGGTTAATCTTGTTTCGTACGACATGTGACAGATCCGATAGCTCACTTCCCTTTTCTTCGATTCAATACCCCCTATCTCACCTACTCTATTAGATGAGTCGTCTGCTTGTTTGTCAACTTTGCAATGAAAAATATATTAATTTAGTACATTATTTAATTATTGTATTAATAGATAATAAGGCAAAGAAGTTTCACTTTTCTGCTTGTATAATGTACATCTTTAGTATAGGTAGATGCTCTGTTTTTTTATTGCATGAGCTTAGTAGACAGACGGCCCATCTGATGGAAAGCGGTTACCATCGCCTATGGACATTTGTATCACCAAAAGAGCTACTAATGTGCCGCTACTACTCTTAAAGGATACTGGAACCTGGTCGTTAATGCCGGAAAACAACTTAGGTTGTTAAGGCGGCATACTCTGGACCTCTTTTAAGATTCTGTATCTATTTACCTAAATGGAACTCCTATGCTATAGTTATGTTTGTCCATTTGCCTTTGCCTTTTACATTAATTTTTTCTCTTTATCTATAGGCTCTGTATCATCGAAACTTGATATGCTGTTATTTTCTATTCCATTACAATATATTGGTCTAGTAAAACCGTAAAAAAATCACTGGATCTCGTACATATGACTCAAAATGAATTTTATTTTAGGTATAAGTAGGCGTGCGTGGTCTCATTATTAGATAAAAAAAGTTTCTTAATGATTTCTTTTTTCAGGTCATTAAACGATTTTATAAAGATAAATAATGAAGTATGAGGTTATTTTTTGTTACAATTTTTCATATGGCATAATACCAGAATTCTCCCTCTAACTAAGGGCTTCTAAGGGCTTCGAAGATGAACTATATACACTAGTGCTTACATTGTTGCTTTACTTATAAGAGGTGACAATAACATATTGGTATTGTATGGAATAAATAAATTACAGTAAAAGCTTTTGAACTAAGGTTGCACATATAAAACAAAAATAGTTTTAGTATTTTCCTAAGTTTCGATTAGTAGGTACATGTAAAATAAAATTACATAAATTTTAACTGTTTTAGATGCGGCATTCTATTTGAATTTTATTACGAAGTTTTGACCACTTTTCAATAGCCATGATCACGGAAGAAAAATAATCTAAGAGACTACGTTTTAACGGTTTTAAGCGCGGTAATTTATTTGATCTTGGTTATTTCGACGTTTCGGCCACTTTTCAGTGGCTGTGATCACGGAAGACAAAGTGTTGACACTTGTCATCTTGTCGTCCGTGGTCAGTGAATAGTGTCCAAAATGTCGCAATAACGAAAATAAAATAAATTATCACGCTTAAAACGTCAAAACTTAGTTTTATTATGTATACAAGTCGCAAAAAATTAAGAAAAAAAAACAGTGTGCGTCTTGGGGCGCCCGACAGAAGTGATAACTTAAACCGATCTAACATGTGAGAAAGGGAAGCCAGACAAACGCGTTACGTAACGAAGCGGTTTACCCTGCCATAAGAAGTTAATACTTCAGAAATAATCTTGTCTAAAACCGCTGGTCTGCATAATCCGAAGGCCCCATGCGTTTATAGGGCGAAATGAGAGTATTGGCTGTTAGCCAAAAAGGGGCGAGGGCAGGCGGTAGACGGCTTTCATGAAGAGATCCGCTTCATCGTGTCCCACGTCATCATCTCGTGTCAAGAAATCATTTCGTTTCAATGCTGGAATGGTATTACGGACAGACTTTATGACCAAACACTAAACCGTTCGATTATTTTGTCTATAAGTACATAATTTAGTTTATTTATTTATTTGGTGTATTTATTGATGTGCACTACAGCGGTAGGCATAAATAAGTACACACAATAAACCCACTCACACATACACACACTACGTATATCACATTTCACTCCTACTTCGTACATCTGTGACAGGTGAGGAAATATGAAAAAATGCTTGGAGTATAATAAAAACAAAAATTCGCTTTCCCTAAAGACTTTTCCTAGCTGTCAAACATTTGATGTTCTTCCCGTCGTTTAGAAATCAATTAAATTTAATAGTGATGTTTTTTAACTTATTTGGTTTTGAATGTCAAACGTTGATGTTCGTCCCGTCGTTCAGAAATCAACGTTTTTTATTTATTGACTAGCTTCTGCCCGCGACTTCGTATGCGTGGATTTTTTTTTCATAAAAAAGTGTCCTATGTTACTTCTAATACCTCCAAGAATATGTGTACAAAGTTCATGATGATCGGTTGAGTAGTTTTTGCGTGAAAGCGTAACAAACAAACTTACATTCACATTTATAATATTAGTAGGGATTCTGAGGCGGTACGAAGTATGCTGGGTGAGCTAGTATTTTAAAAATACCGGCTTTCATCCTTTTTTCTTCCTCTTTAGTGACTACAGTTGTTTTGTTTATAATTTCAATTTAAATTAAAGTAATTTATTCTATATGTATAAATTTGGTCTACAAAATAAGAACTATTATTGCCGCAAGTGCTGTTTTTTAAAATTCTCGTGTTTCAGTTTTCGTTGCCATACTCCTCCGAAACGGCTTGACCGATTTTGATGAAATTTTTTGTGCTTATCCGGTATCTATGAGAATCGGCCAGCATCTATTTTTCATCCCCTAAATGTTAGGGTAGACCACCCTACATTTTTATTTTTATTTTTAGACAAATTTTTAATTTCAATTTTTTATGATACAACATACTAAAATACATACAACCCTAGATTTTCAACCCTCTACGATCAACCCCTATTTTTTACCGGGCAGGACGACGAATGCCGGGACAGCTAGTAATATTGTATATATTTAAATATATATGTGAAAATATGTAGTGTATAATAATATGTATAATGTAAAGGTAAATAAGTATTTCTTTAATTCTTAAGAAACGAACAGAACAGGAACGGAGAAAGAATACAATTTCCTACGGCCGGGTGGCCTGTCATAAGAGGCGACAAAATATTCCAGCCTGGTAGGGCATTTGTCCGATTGGATGGCTACCACCCCCTGGTCCCGAGTATGCCGTCGTAACAACTTTTTTTTTTCAGGCGGGGGAAATGCTGTTTACGCACAATACAAGGGATCAGACCTTCATCGGTCGGGGGCGGCATTACTGTTTTTTACGGACATTACGGACTTAGCTTGTGTGGCGACTCCGAGGCACTGCACGGGCAGCCCCAATAACCTCTAAAACAACTCTCCTCCTATGTGCCCCGCGCTTTTGTGTAGGAAAGGCTGAGACTTAGAACAGAGTTACGCCCAGCCGATCCAGCCCAAAAAGTGAATGTGCCCCGGGAATCAGAACACATCCACTTCATCATACGGGGGTCGTGAATCCTTTGGTCCCTAGCTAAGCTAGATGCCCCCTGTAGCGTGTAGCGGTAGTCGTAACGACATTGACTTGTGTTCTGGCAACACTGGCTAGGTACTGTCTTTTTGTGAGGCAGTAATGTCACTCAAGGAGGCCGCAGAACGCGATAGGGAGAGGAGTCCTACAGCGTGTGCCAATATGTCGATTCGAGATCGCTGGCCTTCAGCTGGCACCCGGAGAGGCAGGTACGTGCACTACTTCCCTCCCTGAGTTAGGTTCCGTGCTCCGCGGGGGGCCTTTAGCTTGCTAGGAGAGCAAAGGATTCATCTGCCCCCCGCACTACGAATTGGGGTGTGTTCTCCCCCCTTGGAGCCCAGCACTCACACTCCAGCACTTTATTGCGCTGGATAGACTGTTGCGTAACTATGTTCTATATCTCAGTCCTTCCAACACAAACAAAAGTGCAGGGTTGACAGAGAGGAGGGGGTTTTTAGTGGGTATTGAGGTTGCTTGCCCGTTGAGCATCACTCGGAGTCTCCACACTATTCTGTGACGTCGATCGCGGACGGAGCACTGCCAAGAGTATACTATTGCTGCAGTGTTATCGCCCCCGACCGACGCGTGCCGATCCCCTAGCATCGGCACAGATTGTGTGTAAATCGGTAAAGCATTTTCCCTCGCCTCAAAAATAAAAACACTGGCTAGGTACGCTAGGATCAGCGTGGGCGTAACTACGTCTCAGGCTCTTCTTGCCATGAGCGCGGGGCACATGGGAGGAGGGTGGTTTAGTGGAGTATTGAGTTTTCGAGTCTCCACACAAGCCGGCGGTTTGACTTTGGTGCCCATCAGTGATGTCACCTCTCGTCGTTTTGCTCCAATCTCTAGTAAAGGACCCGGTAGAGTGCGAGATGCATTTCCTCCACCTCAAAAAATAAATAAACCACTGGCTAGGTTCCAATCTCCCTTAAGAGAGCAGCAGGGAATTGTAGCACTTTTGATGTTACAATTGTATATAGGGGATGGTAACCGCTTTCCGTCAGGTCGGCCGTCTGCCTGTCTGCTAAATTCTGAAATAAAAAAAGGCACTCGAATTATTAGCGTCCTCGCTACGCTCGTGCGCCAAAACATCGCGTGCCTAAATAGGTCACTTTCAACTCTCGTGTAACATCTATTATTTAAGATAATTTAAAACAATAACTCTATGTTGTATTGTATATTAACTAAATGCACGAAATAAGAAGATTAGTATTAAATTGTTAGACGTCATAATCAGATATAAGTATCTAGGTATACACGTGTTAGCCAAAACATAAACCAGCAGCTATTTTTGGCCAAGGTGGTTTAGCTTATTCACTTCCTTGCATAATTGCCTAGAATGATATTTAGTTTTAGAGGCGATCGTCAACTTGTACTATGCCACAATGTCTAGCCTGTTTCTACAATATACAACTAACTGGTTTGAAGCTAATTAAAACTATATTACATAAGCCTCAGCCGGCCTACCTCACTGCAACGCAAAGGCTGCGGATTCGATTCCTAGCTTGGTAAATTTGGGAAACGAATTTTCTCCGTCATTTACTATGGTCTGGGTGTCTGGAATCGGCCCCAAAGTAGTATGTTGTGTACTATTAATAATAATAAACTTTATTTTCAGTAAAAATAGCTAGGTAGCATAACGAAAATTTTAGATATAGTGCAGCATAAATATGTTAGTGACTAATACCGAAACTATGAATAATCTTGTATATTCAGCACCTTCCCATTAAATTTGACCACATTGTAACACATAAAGAAAGTTAATATGGTCTTAATTAAAAAGAAAGGAAAAATAAACAAAAACCAAGATCAAGTCAAAAACTAAATAAAAAGTGTTTTAAGTGTCCTCTCTATCTGTATTGGCAAGATATGTGAGTGAAAAAATAAAAGAAAGCAAGAAGAAAGGGCTGTTTGTGATTTTCACGGAAGCCTTGGTTATGTGCAGACTGTTTACCCAAATTGTGTTTACCCTAATTAATTTTAAGACGTAAAGAAAGTTGTTCCACGCATGTGCAATTTTCACCTCTTATCATTTATCGCGTGAAAACTGTAACAGACAAGTGCATCATTGTTCAAACAAACGCGATAACAGCTGATTATCTTCATAATACTTTGTTAAGGAATGACGTTATCGCCGAAAATTCTCCGCATTATTAACAAACTACAAAATGATTTGATTATTCGTACTGTTACGAGCGTGAGTAATCGAATTAAAATGCCATTGGAATTACTATAGAGTTTATTAGAACTATACAAACATGTTTAACACACGTACAAAATATATAACTGGACGCAACCAGTACAGACTGCACGATTCAATAACACGTGCAAAATCCGTCACTATATCGCTTATCGAATGTACGTCTTGCATCCTCGCTTGACTGCCCTACCCCTCCGTTCGGGCATTCCTTTTATCCTGTACAAATACAATATGTCTCGACGCAAAACAATCATTTCCAAGAATTATTTCAACAAAAATGACTGCCATAAAACAAGTAAAATAACAGTAGAATGTTTTTCTTAGTTACAAATTTTAAACAAAAATAAACAAAATAATTCCAAATGCGGGAAATGTAATAAGCCAGGTGTGCTTCCACTTTGTCGGCATGTGACAGTACAATGCGTGCATGGCTTATACTGGGGAACCCCCATCTGCGTTATTGTTAAAGATCTAAAGACTGGCCGAATACGTCTTACGTCTGAGTGCAAATCTGTTTGCTGAAAATGCGGCGAACAAATTCTCAAAATATGTTTATATTTTTAAGATACATGTCAGCAATGTTGCTACGTTGCTATTACTCCAAATAATAATGTTTTCTTTTGTTCTTTCTTAAAAAATAACGTCGTAAACGCGTAGTGCACATCTTATCTTAATATATATAAATCACCTATCACGATGTTTGTCCGCGATGGACTCCTAAACTACTCAACCGATTTTAATCAAGTTTGCACACCGTGTGCAGTTTGATTCAACTTGAAAGATAGAATAGTTTTTATACCGTTGGAACCGGTAGGTGGCGCTGAGATCGGGTTCTAGAATCCTCTTAACAACGGGGAGCGATTTTGTTTTTGTGTGTTTGAGTGGGTCCCCGGATGGTTTAAATCCACAATTGGAACCGGTAGGTGGCGCTGGGATCGGGTCATAGATTTTTATTTTTTCAGAGCAGGACAACGTCTGCCGGGGCCGCTAGTACTAATATATAAAGCTGGAAAGTTTGTTTGTTTGTTTGTTTGCTTGCTTGAATGCGCTAATCTCAGGAACTACTAGTATGGTTTAAAAAAATCTTCTTCTTCAGTGTTAGATAGCCCATTTATCGAGGAAGACTATAGGCTATATATCATCAAGAACCTAAGACCAATAGGAGCGGGACACCAATGAAGAATGTTACAAAATCGGGGGTTTTTTAACTAACATTTTTTAAAACTATTCGTTAGTAAGTAAAGTCGTTGGGCAGAAGCTAGTTAGTGTATATACATACATTATCTGTCAATGTTTAACGTCATTAATAAAGTCGCATTTGAAAAAACCGACTAAACCCACTTCACCATCTGTACATGAAACGGCCTAAATCTCTAACACTAACTTTTAATCCGTGCAGGAACGGAGAAAGAATAATAATTCCTGCGGCCGGGCGACCTGACGTAAGAGGCGACAAAACAATCCACAACCCGGTGGTAGAGTGTTTACTCGTCTGGATGGCTACCATGGTCTAGAGCAGTATTCGAAAACTTTCATGTTCAAGGTATACAGCGTGTTTCAGACCTTACGACAATAAATCAGACCACGTTTTCTTCATGACGTACTCTGCCCAAATACAAAAATGAATCAAGGTAACTTCTTTGGTTTAGCCAGAGGACCTCATTTTTCATTTCAGAATATTACAACAACATGTATCAGTTATTGTGTCTAAATCGGTAGGTTAGTGACCAATGTATCATGTTGCCAGCTCGTCTCTTCATCATTAAACGCGGAAGTTGTTCATTCTTACGCTCTCGCTCGCGAACCAATATTTACAAGATGTTCTGTTTTTTATTCCCTTTTTATCGTAATTAATTTGTTCAGAAATTTCAAAATTTTAATTTTGACATTACGGTTGATTTAATAGTACCAAAAAATTGTATGGAGTACGACCGCTAAAGTTATGATTTATTGTCATTTGAAATGAAACACGCTGTATATCTAGGAAAGCAAAAATTTCTGGAGGTACACCACAATTAAAAATCATTTTTTAAGTAATATTAATCAACGTTTATTTATTTGTCATCGAAATAATATTTATTAATAATCAACACACCTAAAGTTTAAATTGCCAGTTAAAGTTAACCTTATTTTTCCGCGGCACACCAATTACTGATCAGGGTACACCAGTGTGCAGCGGTACATACTTCGCGGAACACTGGTCTAGAGCATGCCTCCATAAAAACCTTCGGTTGTATTTCGGCATCAGTAGCCAAGTTCGAGTCCTATCTACGAGTCCAGCAGCATATTGGTAGCTCCGTTACTTTTGAAAATGTCTATAGGCAACAGTAACCACTTTCCATCACATGTGGACCGTCAGCCTGTCTGCTGTACTCCAGTAATAAAAAAAACTAACCCAGATGAATCTCTACCTATAGGCTAAAAATAACAAGGTAGAGCCATGCTGGTGTCACCCCTGGTCTAGAGTATGCCACCATAACAACTTTGAGTAAGTAGTGTTCCGGCATCAGTGACTAGGTACCAGTATCACCTTTAAAGCTGGCACCACGTCTGGTGTTGTTTATCCCATAAACGACGATAACCACTTTCCATCACAGTTGGGCCATCACCCTGTATGCTGTGCTGCAGTAAAAAAAAGAAAACATACAGGCATACTTTAGGCTAGATCAAGCCATCCAGTTGGACAAAAGCCCTTTTTTTTTTTTTTTTACATGGGTAAATGCGTTGTCGCATCGTCAGCCGCGCGGGGGATCATGCGCGGCCGGTATGTGGGGCTCCCCGACGCCGATTAATCAATACGACCGGCGCCGGTATACCCACTAAAACCCCATGGGAGCCTTCTTTCCGCCTAGCGCCGGGGTCGCGGTACATGCGCGAGCTTAACCCGCAACCCCGGCAGCGGCTGGCCTCTCCTGTGTGCGGGCCGGGGAAACGTCATTCCCCGGCCCTGAGAGGGACGCGCAGCTACCTCTCGCGCCCTCTCGCGGCATCAGTGCGGGCGGAGGTCATGTTGATCCCCCAGACCTCGACGCCCGCTGCCACCCGCCCGTGGCTGCCAGGAGTCACGGGTGCTATCCTCCTTCGGTGGGGGAGGGGGAGGCTGCAAGGATTGCTCCTGCGCCTTCACCCCTCCCTCTCCTTCCTCCCCCCTCACCGCCTCGCGCTCTCAGCAGCGTCAGTGGCGGGGGGGGGGGCTTCGCGATAGGGGGGAGGGGAGGCTGCGAGGATTGCTCCTGCGCCATCACCCCTCCCTCTCCTTCTTCCCCCCCCCCCCCTCGCCGCTCCGCGCTCCTGGCAGCGTCAGCGGTGGGGGGGGCTTCGTGATAGGGGGAGGGGGAGGCTGCGAGGATTGCTCCTGCGCCATCACCCCTCCCTCTCCTTCCTCCCCTTTTCCCCGCCGCCTCGCGCTTACAGCAGCGTCAGCGGTCGGAGTCGGGAGAGGCCACCTACCTTCGGAAGGGAAGAGTGTTTTGGGAGGAGGTTTGGAAGGAAGGGAAGGCTTTTAGGATGAGGAGGCGGAAAGGTGGGACACCATTGTCACGGAGTGAAGGGGGGAGTGTGACAGTGGCCGCTCGGGGCCCCGGGGACGCATCCCCTTGTACCGCTTCCTGGACGGAGGGGAGTCCAGGGCGGCACCCCCTGGGGGGAGTTGGACAAACGCCCTACCACCCGGAAAATAAGGCAATAGTAAGATATATGAGTAAGAACCGGCCATTGGTAATTTTTCAAAATACGCTACGTGATTTTGACACGTATTTTTCATTGCTCTAATTACGTGACAGAGGTAATGTATTTGTATCACTACAGACTACAAACCGTCTTCCTTTATCATGTTTAGTAATGAATTGATTATTCGATGATGCAATCGTTTCCTCGATCGTATGATATTACTATTCAGAAAATGACTGTATTTGTTTGTAATGCATATAAATGTTTTATATACGAAATTGAACTGTGTTTCCAAAATTAAAGTCAAAATATCAGTGAAAACTGCTATTTTTATGACGCTTCAATCATGTTGAAATATAAAAAAGTACTAAAATTTTAGAAAATAGATTTATAAATAATTGGGGCGTGGAATATTAATCTAATACGTATCTATGTATTAATATGTGAAGCAAAAATACAGCAAACATTTTGTACCCCGTTTTACGAAAATAGCGCCGACGGAGGAGTATGAAATTTCGTACATTTACAGTTTATAAAGAAGAGAAGAATGCTAATCTTTTTTTAAATTATGCATAAAAATACATTAACGGCCGCTTGCATAAGATTACTTGAATTTATTTAAGAAACACAAAACGTATTCAACACCCTTAAATACAATTAGCGTCTTGCAAAACGCAAAATGTGCGTCTAAATATGTTTAAAGAACTGTCAATACGGTATATGTAAAACGTATTTAGGCAGTTTAATATAATCAACTTATTTTATTTAAAGGTGATCGATATGCAAGCGGCCCTAAATCAATGAAAAAACATTACAAGCACTACCATGTATTTGACTTATATACTCTTTTGTTTATTGTTAAAGTCAAGTCAATTTTGGAAGTATATATAGTCTTTGACAACAAAACCTTAATAATGTTCAAACTAATAATTGAAATTTATTATTATGGTGGAATTTCGACCACGGGCGATCACTAGTTATGGTTAAACTCATGTTGTTTTAATTCTTACCTGTTTCAAATTTATACAAATGCAATTTATGTTAAAATTTGTTTTGATTTTTTTTAATAGGTAAGATTTATTTGTTCCTCAAACAGGTGAATAAAAATACTTATTAATATCTAAACACCTATGAGTTTGTTTTATGTTATCATATTATTTGTTCATATATATAACTTAAGCGAATAGACTCTAGTTGAATCACGTATTTTGCCATTTGTATAATTTCTGCAATCTTTTAATTTTTTCGGCAATATTGCGTTTCGTAGGACATTGCTAAAGAACTACCAAAATGACCACTACGTTGTATACCAATAAGAAACCAATTAGATTCTGATCTATCTATTTATAGCTTCTGAATAAAAAAAGCGTATGGCCAAGTCATCAGACATTATGTCATTTATCGATTGTTAGAACCGTGGCATTCTGGCAAACAGCTGAGGCACCGGGCCCGAGGTTATTCAGCCGGGTTGTTTAGACGCAATGCAGATCACGTGAGCGGCTGACAAAACCTTAACTTGTGTGTACGCCCTACTACATCCCTCCCGTGCCACCACCGGGGGGTGGGTTAAGACGGAATAAGACAGCGAATAGGGTTGGTTCGTGTCGGCCGGGCGTCTGCGTGGCGCGCACAGTCGCGGTCGATGCTGGGTGCGCGCGCCTCTGTATGTTTCAGTCCATTCGATATCATTCCGAGCGGAGTTTCCCTGCCGAGCGGACGGATTCCCCGGTAGCATAGGCGATCCGTCGGCAGTCGGGCCGGCGCCGCCGTCGGCGATGGACCACGAGGACGACAGGTCCTTGTCTTTGGGCACGGAGGTCTCAGCCTCTGTGCCTCCCCCGAGCCCACTAACCGGGTGCTATCTCCTCGCTGTCATAGGAGAGCCCCACACCCACGAGCACAAGGAGATAATCCTGCAGCGGCTTGTCAAAGGTGAGTCTTAGATTAGCTGTCAGCTTGACAGATGTCAAACTTTGAGGAGAAAAAGCTCCGACGCCGGCGCCTATCTTGCGGGATATTTGATTGTGTTTTTCCAGCGCTTTCTTTATAGGAGAATTTTAATTACGTGCCGATATTTTTAAGTGAATGTAAGATAATGTGAAAATGAAAAAAATGTGTAAGAATTAGTGATTGGATTAGTGTTGGTTAGTGAGGAAAATGTCAGGATAGTGCCGTAGTGTTAATTAACCTAATTGTCGCTCCCGGCTTCGTTTATTACGTCACCATTTACGCCAGTGTCCGTCGCATTAAGTAATTGTATGTCATTGCGGTAAGACAAAAAAACATTTTAACTTATATTACGTAATATATCCTTTTTTTCTTTCACAACTTAAGTATACTTAAGTTATAATTTTTTTATGAATGCGTCAATACGCCGGCAATACTTTTAAAGCGCTGAAAGCAATGTGGGTCAATCGTTTGCTCATAAACAAACAAACATACTGCGAAAAATATTGACTTTTGCAATATTGGTGTGGCAGTTTTATTATGTAAAAGTCTACTGTGAAATTTCAGACAGAATTCTAGTCTACCATATATAAATTTATTTCATATTACATTAATATTATGAACTAATTTAAGTAAATACATACCATAAATTAATATAGCTACTATAATTAATTATACTGAATATATAAAAGGCTGATGGTATTTATTGAAATGAGATAAAAAAACAGATTTTAGTCACATTTTTTCATAAAAAATATTTTTCGCTGGACGTTAAATAAAGGATGAAAATTTTAAGGACGTGAAACTAAAAGAAACTCTAAATTACTAGAAATTTAACAAATAATGCAGACGAAGGTAACAACAGTTTAAATAACAGCAATTAAACCTGTATTATAACTATATATTTACCTATATATTTTAAAAACTTTGCAGTCACATAATATAATACATATTATATAACTTCTATACTTTGTTATTCTTTAGAAGATGATTTTGGTAAAACACATACAATATCTGCAATCAATTACACTGTTTAATGATATTATAATATCTTAATCAACTCAAGAACTATCTTAAGTTAGATATTACATTTTATTATTATTATTTATATAGTTGTATGTCTTTCAAGACCACGGGCCATGAAAATGGCCCGGACTTTTGGAGGGCTTGCGTGGGGCCATGGGGAGGCCTGACAAATTTAATGTAAATATGTGGCGTGACACTGACCGGCGATTATCCCTGTCTACACCATTATTTATATATTATTATCTATTTAAATACACAAGTTTTTTTGTATAATATTATACAAAAAAATATATCTTAAGAAAAAAAAGGTGTACTGTGAGTTATATGCATTAATAAATAATTATAAATATTATTATGTAATATCTTAAATAACTCAAGAAGTTTCTTAAGTTACATATTCAAATTTAAGTTAAAAGTTTTTATTCAAAATAAGTTCAATTGCAGAACTCATTTTGAAGGTACATACATACGTACATAAGTTGAAATTTAATTTTTCTTCCTATGTATGTACTAATTAAATGTAATAAAATTCTATGTGATATTAAGGATAAACCTATTAAAGATAAATTATTTATTATTTATATATTATTAACTACTTAAACGCACAATTTAACTATAATATTAGGCAACCATTTATATCTTAAGAAAACAAGACTTACTATAGTATATAGTAAACCTTGCATATAACTTATAAGTTAAATGCATTAATTAATATAAAAACAAAAATATCACCAACAGATACGTGGGAAAACATTAAATTAAAGAAATTAACATACAATCATACATTCTTTGTTTCACATTGAAGTGAACAGTAAAATCTGTTTTAATGACGATGTCACTTAACAAAGTCATCTTAATTTTTGATAATGATAATGTCCAAACAATTATAAGTCAGAGGGAAAGAGAAGGATAAAGAAGGAAAGGAATAATGAAAAAAGTAATGAAAGTAAAAAAGTAAAGAAATGATTTCTTTATAAAGATATTAGCTTCGGCCCGGGACCTCGTTTGTGTGGAATAGTTTAAAAAAGTAAGTTAAAAACCCCCCGATTTTGAAATATTCCTCATTGGTGGTCCGCTCCTATTGGTCTTAGCGTGATGATGATATGTGATGTGATGATATGTATCCTATAGCCTTCCTCAATAAATGGGCTATCTAACACTGAAAGAATTATTCAAATCAGACCAGTAGTTTCTGAGATTCGCGCGTTCAAGCAAACAAACAAACTCTTCAGCTTTATATACTAGTTCAGATTATAGTTTGATATTAAAGGGACTATTAGAATGATTGTTTGTAGGCATTTTTAGAACCTTTAAGAAGCCTACAAACTTACGCTAACTCAATATGAATAATTCCGTTATAATTTGCTTATATTATAGTAATTATAAGGTATATTCAAATTATATTTTAAAAATATACAACTTTTCGTAAAACATTAGCTTCGCTAAAACTACTTAAATTTAATTGAAGTTAAATCTGTCAATGTTGTGTTATTTTATGTAATCCTAAATCTTGTTGGATGTTGTATATAACAGAAACATACTATTATGTTTTTTTTACAACTTATTCTGCTACCTGATGGTAAGCGGTTAGCATCGCCTATGAACATTAGTAACACCAAAGGTTCTACCAATCTGCTACCGCTCTCTAAAAAGTGTCTGGAACCTGTCCATTAATCCCGGAACACAATTCAAGGTTGTTATGGTGGTATACCCTAGAGCAGGGGTGGTAGACATTCAGACGGGCAAGTACTCTACCACCTGGTTATGGGTTGTTTTGTCGCTTCTAAAGACAGGCCGCCGAAGCGCAGGAAATTTTATTCTTTCTCCGTTCCTGTATCTACGTCGCTATTACCTCAAGATTCAAAGTATGTTATTTCAGATTTACACTTTAAACAGCTATGTTATGGTATTGCTTGATAGCTGTATTACATAGCGTCGGGATTCAAGTTGACATTTAAATTGTTTGACAAAGAATATTTATAATTCCTTCTTCTTTCTACGATCGCACGTCTTGACGTCGGCTGTGTTCTTTCTTACTTCCTGAAACCATTACGCTCGTATCTGATTCTTAAGAAGGTTCCACTTGTATACCTTAGGAATGTGGAATAAGCTTTTCCCCGAACACTACGATATGTGATGTTTATAAAACAATTAAATAAACTATTTTTTTAATTTCTTAGGTTGTTAGCCTGTCCGCTTTATTCCAACAATAATAATAAATAAATAATTAAAAAGTTACTAATGCCATCTATTCATAAATTGAATGGAATTTATAGCGTTAATAGGCACGCAACCAGAAGGAGACGATCGTATTCAATTATACATTATATTATATTATATATAAATATACACAACATTATACGATTTAAGTTTTATAGGAATCACTTTGGTTGATTCATCCGAATTGAAATATAGAAATTATCCGTCTAATGATGATATTAGACGGATCAACGAAATTGAACCAATTTGATAAAGAAGTACAGAATTGAAAAGACACGACCGTATTCATGACACTGAATGAAATTTTGTGTTTTTACTCATCATTTTGGTTAATTCATCCAAATTGAACCGTCTAACATCGGTTTATGGTACCTATGTGGTTATGAACGCAATTCTTAGTGCGAGTTTTTTAATACTCTGTCATGATCAAGTTAACGCAATTTTGGATGGGACGATTTATGTCTTTGCAACTTATCTATCAATGTATTATATTTGGCTATCTTTGTATGCATATGTATTTATTATTACGCATTATATATGTATGTATGTGTGTAAGTATATACTTATTTCAATTATTAACTAATGTATATGCTTATTGCATTTGTACACAAATTTAGTTCGCTCTTTTGCTCACAGTTTAACTAGATAGAAAAACCTGTTATTAGCCCTTCATTTTAAGTACTTTTTTGTTTGTATGTATTATTAATATGCGCTGTTGGTTTTTTTTTCAAATAAATAAATAAATGTTTCTCTTCACTCTCAAGAAGTAGTATCAAGTCTTACTCATACAAAATTGCGTTAACTTGAACGAGGTCCAGTAGTATAAAAACTCACACTGAGCAGGTGACTTTATAAATTAGTATTCCGGCTGACTGAGTTTAAGTATCATAAAGAAATCCCTTTAGTTCTAAATAAGGATAATTATCCATCAGCTCATGTGGCTGTTAATTGTTTTTTCTACCTTAGCGAGGGAGTCTGGTTTATGTAACATGTATCGACGGTTAACATTTTTCAGTCTATGCCGCAAACAGGTCATCAGAGGTCAGCTACTTGCCTACTGGGTTACTGCAGATGGTTTGGTTACGTGACAAAAAGTCAATTAGGTCTAAGTTAGATACGGGTGGACTTAGGGACGGTGGTTATATCGTTTTTCTATATATTTATTAAAGAAAACTTCAACAAAAATTTCAATCAGAAAATTTTAAAATAGCTCCCATTCTTTCGCAGGCTTAATCATTTAAATTTATGTGTTTATCTCTTTTTAGTGTCGCGTTTTCGTTTCATCGAGTTTCAAATCACAACAATATCATCGGTACTCTCGAGACGAAAGCGCCTCTCTGACCCTTTCTCTCAGAATTTGCACGCTCCCTCCCAATGATCATCGATGTGAAGCATGGCCTAGACCAGATTACCTAATGAATCGACCGGACCTACGACGGCCTCGAGCTCAAATCTCTGCGGTGCTCATGATACGTATTCGATCAGCATATGGAACGCAGAGAGCGCCATATAGGCGGCACTGAGGGGTAGGCAGACATCCCACAATCTGATGCAGATACTTATCGAAGCAACTTTGCTCGGTAAGTATCTGCGTCATCCTGAAAATCAGGGTCAAGACGCACCACTCACTTAAGACAACCTCCACAACTTTATATGGGATACTTTCTTTATCCTGGGTAACGGAGCATTCTAAGTAAACAATATTTTATCATATAATACAAAACTTCTAACCTATTTATTTAATGGTTTACAGTAAGAAATATTTTCGGTTACTTTGTTGCACCGACTTGTCTCAATTTTCCACGAAACAGCCCTACTTGAATCTGAATGATACTAAAATCGCGGTCGTCATTATGAAGCAGTCTACAACAGAATCGTTTTATAAACTACTAGCTATACCCGCGACATCATTCGTAGTTCTTTTATATGCTGAGTAGAGAAGTGATGTAAAAACGCTGATAAACATTACCATATCTCTACTACTTTTTAATCGTTCCCTCACTACTGACAATCCCGACTGACCGCAGCGAATAATGCACTCTATCGAGACCAGTTTTGAGCACGGTTGAGTGCCGAATTTATAGACATTTTCTTATTTCTACTTCTTCTCCTTAATAATTACGTTCTTAACTTGAGAAATTACAAGTCAATTCACATTTTCATCCCATATTTAAGTCCTTTAAACCAAAAAAGAGATGGATGGGTTGTGTGAAGGATGATATGAATTTTGGTGTGACAGAGAAGACCACCAATTAACAAAATAGCCTCTAATAAAACGCGGTACGGTTTTAAGCGCAGTGATTTGTTTGAATTTTATACCGACGTATATTATATACGACTGGATTTTGTACGAGTAGCCGTGAAAAATGCCGAAACGCCGGAATAAAAATCAAACAAATTATTGCGCTTAAAATCGTAGTTTAATTATCGGTACTAGACCCGAAACCTTAAGAAAACACTAAAGTAGCCTCTGTTCTTTCCCCAGAATCGATGTATCTTCTTGCTAAACTTCCTTAAGATTTCTTCAGCCGTTTTGTAATCAACATGTAACAAACAGGTCCACTTTCGCTATAATATTAGTATAGATTTGGATGTCCAGATGCTAAGAGAGTTACAAGGTCTTATTTCAATTATGTTTGTTGAGTTCTTCAATCAAATATCACTTGAGTCTATTCAGTTTACAAAATACCAAAACGCATACAACTGTATATTGACTGTTGAATATTTGTATTCATACAATCCTGACATTGCCAAGGCATGATGTTGCGCAATGTTGGACGTTGAATAAATTTGTTTTCGCAGCAATCGATTTACAACCCAATATTGGCGAATAAAAAAGCAAACACGGCGTCGATTATAAACAAACTGTTATATAGATTTTGATACAAAATAGCAAATGGATGAAGGTTATATCCATCATGTGTCAGTCTTTCCTGTATTATAAAGATTTATGCAGCCACAGAACAACAATCGTTATAATTTCAAATTCAAAAGTTTTTTATTCAAACTAAATTCTGCTTAAGATTCTGAAAGTCTCAATACACAGTTATTTTTTGTTTTTGGCTATTTTGACCTTCCGCCTGCCTTAACACAGTCGGAGACATTTTAGTTTTAGTCAGCTATTTTTTTTATTGATCTCCAAATTTGAATATAGAATAGAAACATGTTTTTTTTTTAATTAACTAAATTATAGTAAATACTTAATAATAAACTAAACTGCTATAGAGTATGTAAATCGCTGCCAGGGGGAAGCGTGCACAGAAGGTTGGCTGCATTGATGATTCGTTGCGCGATATACGAACTAGCCTTCTGATCAAGGTGGTATCAAAGTGTTTCTTACTTTCTTTGGAGAAACGTTTTGCCAATGGACCCCACGGACCTAAAGTTTCAACTCCGAACGGCACAAATATATAAACCCCTTCCTAGGGTTCCAGATTTGCGCCTTTTGAGGTCTTTAGCTGTTGAAGCAGCGTTGTCAGCCCCTGACTTAGTCACTGGAAAATGTGATTTTTTGAATATAATGACTAAACTGTTTCATAGCTTGACAGTATATTGTTTATGCAAAGACAGCATGAATAGTATAATTGATTATCTATGGACTATGTATGTATATCTTAGAGTGGTAAAACAAGTAGGTGTGCCAAAATTAAGAGGATTTACACTTTATATTCCACTAGCGATTCCGGCAGACGTTGTCCTGTCCTGAAAAAAAAATGTAGAACCCGATTCCGGCGCCACCTACCGGTGTCTAATTGTGAATCTAAACCATCCCAGGACTCAAATACTATTTTTTTTTACACCTCGTGTTATGTTATTGAAGTTTTAGTAGGGGTGTTTAATTTTGTCTAGAAATTAATAGCCTATATTAATCTGGGTTATAGTGAAAGAATTTTTGAAATCGATCTAGTACTTTTTAAGTTTATTCGTTAGAAACATACAAAAATACAAGTCTTTCTTCTTTTAAGTATTAATATAGATTATTATTTTAAAAACTTTCGGAATGAGGATCTTTTTTAGATCGTCTTTACCGATATAATCTTTAATTAGAATTTTACATTATATTTTCTTATAATATTTTCTTAGTTTTCCGACTTGTACACATAATAAACTACGTTTTAACTTTTAGCGGTAATTTATTTTATTTAGGTTTATCGACGTTTCGGCGCTTTAAGTTGCGTGGTCAGGAAGACAAGATGACATTTGTCAACGTTATTGTCAAGTTTTATTCAGCTCGCCATTTCATTTAATTATTTAGTTTTAATTTGTTATGATATTATTACTCTATGGGAGCCTAATCTAATTTACCACCGCTTCGCAACATGTTGTGGCTTGAAGAGAAGAAGCGGCGCAAGAAACTCTTCAGCAAACATGCCTAGTTCTAAAAATTTTTTATATAATATTAAAATGAGTGGAAGGAAAAAATAAAAGAAATTATTAGTCAAGTTGGTTTGTTTCGTTGCACGCAGAAAGAGCTCACACTGTCTTGAGGTCTGGCAGTTGGTTTTTGCTGGGTTTGGGTCTTAATAGTTTTGATGATTGGATCCCAAACAGGTGGTACCTGTCAACTATCTTCTCTATTGAAATTTGGGTGTTTTTTGATTTCAATAGCCTCACGCATCATTCTTGGTATGAAACGATTCTCTTTCTCGAGGATTTGTGGGTAATCGAATCTGATGTAATGGTTGGGTTTATCCAGCGTGTGTTCACTGATCGCAAACTTCGTAGACCTTGTGTGTTTCATGTCAGCAATTACATTACATTATTTAAAAATTCTTTAGACTTTTATGTTGGCTTATATTTATTTACAACTTTTGATATGTCTTATCACTTTATATCATGTGTTATCATATTTATTGCAATTTTACATATATAGTTAAAAGTTAAGACTATTCCAACTCGAAGTATATCGCTTCGCAATGTGTTATTGCTGTTATTAGGAAAAGAAGCGGCAGAAATCTCTCCAGAAACATTCTAAGCAAAAATAATTTAAACTTTCTTCGATTTGATTTGGTCTCTCTTTGTCTCTTTATATGTTATTTAATCATTCTGTTATACAAGTCAGTGTCGATTTTAAAACTTAGGGTTGAGTTTCTTACTGTTTTTTCCCTACTTAATACGATCACCATATCCCATTGTGACTCTATTGCAAGTATTACTCAGAATATAAAACCAAAATTTCTTAGATATACCTATTTTGATAAGACTCGATGGAGAAGCTGCCAAAAATTAATTAAACACAGTATTTTCAATACTTATTTCATTTGGTCTTGAGTGCAGTTACATGATTATCATAGACCTGGATATATCTAATGATGCCAAGAATTTGACATATAACATATTATGTGCTGCTTGTCTTTTTATTCCTGAAAGTAATTGTTAGAAATAAAAAGAGCATATAGCATCTCTATAATTAATAATTACTAAGATATTTAGACAATTTATTTCACTGTACTGTTCTAAATTTTTATTATCATGTCTTACTTGAGTTAAAAATCCAAGTTCGATACAATCTTATTCAAGAGAGATTGATAAAATTTTAGACAATGTATCTAATTTCTTGTCTATTAAGATAGGTCTTTACAGGTGACGGTGATCAATAACGATGTTCCTAATTATTCAATAATCAAGGCTAAATGTATTTTATTTACAATCTTCTTTGCTATCACCAATAATCTTTCGATTAATGCGAATTTTTACGATACGCTATCAGATAACGTTTACAACTGATTTGATAACATTTGATGGCGAACTAATTGTTACGAATTTTGGATGCTATTTTTTGCATCAGTGGCCTATTATAATAAATAAATAAGGGTACATCTAGAAAACCGTAACAGGGCGGGTTAGTTTTATGAGTCCGAATAGGAGCCACTAAAGTGATAAAACAAAAACTTAGTCGAGATGAGAATGTTGAGATTCATGTGTAGTGTTATGAATGGGTGAGTGAAAAGTCATACACGAGTACACATGACTGTGGAAGGTACTATTCCTCTTCCATATCTATAACTAAAAATTGATAGAAAGGGTTTATGTATGTAAAGAGGTAAGTTAAAAAGTTTGTTTAACTGGAAGATTGTTACACTATAATAATTAATTTAGCTCAAAATAGATGTATGGATTGTGTGGAAGATGAGATATACTAGAATAGAGAGGTATGGAAAATGAAACATAGCCACAAATGATTTACAAAAGTTGAAAGAAAATCACCATAATTTGACTGATTATTATTTGTTGAAACATCTGTGACTGATATAATTATAACGAAGAATAATAACGTGGTATTCACACGTAACGTGGTAACGTGCATCTTTAGTTTTGACTAAACTAGGTGAATAGCCTACTTAATGGGAAAACCTAATGAGAAAGAATGAAATCTACGTACGGAAAGTACTACGAAATTAGCAAATACAATGATAATAGTAGTCTGGTTTTAAAAAGATCGATAGATCGTGTAAAGAATTACCTGATAATTTAGCGATTCGACAATACCTTTAAATCAGAATAACAGAGTATGGAAGTTAAACGTACTGCTGACTCCAGAAATTATTAGGAAGAGGAGCAAAGGTCTATTGATTATAAATGCTAGACAGTTATTAAATTTTATAGAATTCAGGGGAAATACTTAATGATGTAAGGGATGTAGGTGACCAGAGCAAGTATTATCTGGATATATTCCGAAACATCATATTGAAATATAGCAGTCGGTGCATAATCTTGTTGTATTAGCACACGGGTAGCGACCGGCGGCCTTCACTTGTGCGGCTTCGGCGTCGAGGCTGAGGACACCTGTCAAAATTGATTCTACCCTATTCCCTATTATTAGTGCAACGATTCATTTCCTTTAATAAATTATATTTTAGTTAGGCTTCTCCGACTTCCCCATCTAGCGCCTAACGGCGACCTTGCACGGGTCGTCAGTCTATGGTTGTCCGACACTAGGTTTAGTCAGGTCTAGCGCGCTTAAAATCTGTAATAGGCTATATAATTAAATTCTGGTGCAGAATTCATTTCGTGGTGCCCCCTTTTCTGTAAAGTTCCAGTCGGACAGATTTTGCAGGACAAAAAATTTGCAGCGATTTTTTTTGATCCATGCTAGCTAGCTTTCTCGTCATTCGTAATTTTAAGCCCATTTCCAAGCAGTAAGTAGGATAGTAACGATAAAAATGGGTAGTGCAAGTATGTGAACATAACTTATTTGTACACGTTTGTTATAAACGAAGCATGAGGAGTTTTTGGCGGGTACTGAAAGGAGATGATGTAGTGTGAAGTTTTATTTTCAAAGATGTGCAAAATTTAAATGAATAATAGTTGTAGGATATTGATATTTTTTGAGTAATAATTATGTGTTTTTGTGAGAAATGTGAGATGTATAGCCAAATGTGGCCTTTCTAGTTTTCACGAGACCTTCGTTGAATGGCGTCGATTATAGCCTGCAATACAACTGTGCCTGGCTTAAAGGCCTAGTTGCCAAGACATAAACATAAAAAACGAGGCATACCTATTTTCCTTTAGATAAATATGTGTTAGATAATCTTATTAAAACATTGAAAGATTTAAAAGTTTTATTTATTCTTACATAAAACAAGGCTCAGAAAATTGTATTGATTTTTTACTTTTACAGTTCTGTAGGTATTTTGGCAAAAACAGTCAAATAAACAATAGTCACTTCCGTCCGTCCTTTTGTCTGACGTTCTTTGCGTGTGTTTTTCTAGACAGGAAGCTGTATTCATCATGCTACACAATGGTGTGGTAAAACCGCAGAAAAAATACTTTGGAAGAAGACCTCATACATATAACTTCTGGTCGAAATTTTTAATCAATGGACATGGTTAAATGCAAAATTCCATTTCAAAAGTTTTCATCTTTGTCAGTTACACTGTGTGAAACGATCACTAATATTATCCCTGATGGAATAGAGATGTGTGTGTGTATGAGCGAGTGGAAAATATGTGAAAGGACCCGGGATATAGGTCTGATGATCAGGTGAATGAAGCCGCGTGTAAACTCTACTGGAATAAAAACACAAACTTAGATATCGCGTAAGCATTTCCCGTAACGAATAAAACGTCTTTTGCAAAAGTAAACAAGCGAGCTGCTGGAATCTGGTGACGTAACGCATGAAATCAGTGCGGCGCGTATTTGCGAATATTCGCTCGCGTGTTCAAAACAACGTGTCGGATCGATAAAATATATTTACTCAGGATCTGTTTCACGACGATCAATCCAATCCGAATAATATATCTATACTACAATAAATCTATCGTCGTCAGTCAATCGTAGTCCACTGCTGGACGTAGGTCATCACGAGTTCTTTCTCTGCCTTCTTCATTTATCGCCTACCGCGTCCTTACGTAGGTCTCACTCCATCGGCCTGGAGGACCTCCAACGTTACGTTTGCAAGACGCGGTTTCTACTCTAATACTCGTCAGCTCCATCGGTCGATGGTCCTGCGACTTTTGTTGCCACTTCAACTTCATAATTTTGTGAGCTATGTCGGTTATTTAGGTTTTCTTACGGATATCCTCATTTCTAACTCTATCCATAAGAGAAACACCCAATAGAGCTTGCGCTATAACCCTTCAATTGCCACTTAGAATTTGTGGATCAATCTTGCCCTCAGTGTACACGTCTCAGGCCCCGACACAGCGAGGACGCACTGCTCGAAGAATTTCATGATCATTCAATGCGGGATGGGCAAAGAAAAGACTTGACGAAACAAACCTAATGCTGTCTAACTTATTTGGATCCTCCTATAGCTGCCTCCGCGAAGCTTTTTGTTTGTAGACAAACAGGCAGACAGGACCACTTGATAGCAAATGGTGATCGTTGCACACGGACATCTATAACACTACGAGACATTAAATATCTGTTCATTCCCTTTTTGAATACCCTATATTGTAGCGCTCAGGTAAAACCGCAAGAGGGAGCTCATTCCATAGCTTACTCACGTATGGTATGAAAGAGCGTGTGACATGAACAGTGTATGTCTTTCAGGTGTCGGCGCGCGTTGCGATGGTAAAATAGCGACGTAAGCACCAAGTCACATAACTCATCAAAACATTCCTCGTTGTATAGATGGTATAAAACGCTTAGTGTGTCAACATCGCTTCTGGTCTTAGAGGGTGTAGAATGTAGATCCGGACTGCTAGAAGCTGCAAGGACTCAAGTGGGAGTAGCTAGTACATGCTTCTATATCTCTATTACACAACATCAATAAATCTATGCCCTAAATATAATAATTCGTTGGTCGCATACAGCGTCATGCTGTAAGCAACCTGCGACGATTGTACGCGACGCAATAACCATGTAGACTTCCTAACAAAACATGCTCTGTGAGAAACACCGGCTATATAGAAACAATCGAATAAAAAAAGCTATTAAAATCACTTTCATCGAGTTGCAGGAGAAAGTTTTTGAACCAGGTATTATTAAGAATACTGACATAATTTGTATTACGGAGAGTAATTGCTGATTTTATGATGTTCAGCTCCACTACGTTCTGACAATGGGCCGTGAAGTGAATGGTGTGACATAGCACGTTTGGGGGAGCAATAAACTACAATGTTTGTATGCCATCTTTGTTGCGGCCAGTTGGACGGCCTTAAGTAAAATATATATCAAGTGATTGAAGGTTGTATAGTTTAAGCCGTCTTTTGCCGTAAATAGATAGAAACTCTTCATTGTACACTATTAAAGAATACTTACAAATACGTGAAGCAAATACTTTGTTCCCCTTTTTACGAAGAACGTGCGGACGGAGGAATATAAAATTTCGCACACTTATAAATAACATAATAATTTGTTGTGAAAGACTCATCATCCGAGCGTTAAATCCCGGTTGCGTTCGAAGCGTTCACTCCGACGCCCAGGGTCCGCTAGTTTGTAGTTGTTGTGAAAGACTATACATCTATAATAACAGATTTTGCTAAGGCAACAATAAACAAAAGGGTATATATGCGTGTGTGTGTCAAATACATGGTTTTGTGTGTAATTTTTTTTATTGATTATTATTATTGATAATTTATTTTATGCATAATAAAAAATGCATTCTGCACTGCTTCTCTATATAACCTATAAGTGTGCGAAATTTCATACTCCTCCGTCCGCGCAATTTTCGAAAAAGGGCACAACATTTTTGCTTCACATACATACATACATAACTTCACGCCAGGTCCCTTGCGGGGTAGGCTCGAACAACAGAGTGCCATACAGGCTTATTCTTACACACCTCACTTGCTTCTTTGACATTCATAGCTCTTGTCATTTGCTTCACGTATTAATGTATAGATATTTTTGAATAGCTATTCATTTAAGATAAATATCTTTTTATTTATTATTACTAAGTACCTCTATAATTTACAAACACTAAAACACAGTGCATGCAAACTCTTAGTGTTGTAATCCGAAATGCCATCGCAGACTTGTCTTGCACATTTTATAATCTTACGACGGCTATTGTGCAAGTCTCTGTATTGTATTTATTGCCTTGCACTTTTTCACACGGTTTGACCGACTAACAAACTCAAATGCAACTTAAATCCTAAGATATTGTCAAAGTTTAAGGCTACTTTCATGATTTGTTCGATAATATTTTCTTAAGTTTTGGACCCTTTTTTATATTATTGCTGCAATGTCATTTATGCATTGATTTTGCCAATGTCGTGTAAACAGAAAAGCCAGGTGATAAAAATAGGATTATAATTAGCAATTTGGCCGGTAAATTAAAAAGAAAAATCTGCCAATCTTATAAAATATAATAAACATAATTACTACAACCATACTTAATAGAAAACATAAGACCAAGGGACAAAATTAAATAATAATTAACTCCAAATCAGTTTTGGACACTTCAGTAGCCGTGATCACGGAAGACCAAGATGTCAAGTGTCAATGAGTATTGTTAAAGTTTAATTTTCACACCGCCAACTTCTTCATTTTAATTTTGTTTATGGTTATTATTTACTCTATGGGAGCCGAATCTAATTTACCACCGCTTCGCGACATGTTGTGGCTTGAAAAGAAGAAGCGGCGTAGTTATATGTTATATTATGTAGACAAATCGCGAAAAGTTAAGAAAATATTACCCGCCCAAATGAAACAAATGAAACAATCTTCATTTGTAAAAACATGGTATATGAACAATCAAAATTAATTCTGGAAACATTAAGTTGATCTTACGCAATAATGTATGTGCTAGTTTATTATAATTTAGACGTAATCTGCTGTCCATGTGTGTTGTGTTAATTTTCCTTTTTTATATTTCTTAATCATTATAAATGCATAATAATTTAAGATTTTCTTTTGAGTCAGGTTGCCTGGAATAGATCGTTTTCAGCGATAAGGCCTCCTTTTGTCTTACCAAGTATCTATTGTCTTGTTGAGGAATTTTTAATGTTTTTTTCGGTAGTGTTGTCCATGTCTATGAAGTATATAGTATGATTTATCACTACATGACCTGCAAATGATTATAATAAGTAAATATATTAAAGCTATAATCCTACGCTAATTCACTCTAACATTGTGTATGCAATATTTTTCTGTCATTTCGATATTGATCCATATCGCCTCGCTCACTCACTCGATCGCTGCAATATTGACTTGACTTAAAAATTCTTAAAAATCTCAAATTATAAATAACGTCTAATTTATTTTTGAGTACAACAATAATAGAATCTTGATCTAACTGCGTCGTTAAATGTTCCTCTGAACACAAACAGTTAAATTTATTATTAAGAACAAGTTTTTAACTGCGGACAAATAACAAAAAAAATCTTATTACAATACCAAATATATTGATGACATTTTAATTTAATGTTTATAAGTAAATTACAGTGATATATTTGCGAAATATATCAAAATAAGGCCAAGGTCACGGTTAGATCACATCTCAAATTATAATTAGTTAATTGATTATAATAGATTAGACATGTTATGTTAGTATATACATTATACATATACTAACAGTTCGCTTATTAAAATACCTCGTTTACAATAAGTTACCATCAATCAGAAATATTAACACTAGATTAAAAAAACACCAAAATCGCGATAATTACTAAAACATTCGAACAAAAATTTAGATTTTTTTAGTTTTATAACAATTTATATGTGAGAGTGCACAATGCTAATATTTTTCTAATTATGTAGAAAAATACATTTAATCAATAAAAAAAACATTACCATGTATTTGACACACATGCATATAAAACAAACAATGTAGCCTTCTTGAAATCTATGATTATAGCATATATAGTCTCTGACAACAGAACCTTATCAATGTTCAAACTAATAATTTAAATTAATTATGGCCGTATTTTGACCAATGGGCGACAACTAGTATTTTTAGAATTTGGAAACGCTGCGCCTTAAGTTATTATTAACGGGGTATAAAATACGCCAGCTAAACTTCGTTCGCATAGTCTTTATTCTGATAAATGACGTGCCGCCGGGGGCACATTTCTTTAGTGCCGCCATTTCAATTCGCTAACTTACTTACTCACATACTCCGTTGGCTCATCTACCCTAAGTGGGTCTTGACCTCCGAAACGAGAGCATGCCACTTTTCTCGATCCTGTGCAGTTTCTTGCCAATTACTGGCTCCTATCTCGGACAGGTCAGCCTCTACTCTGTCCTTCCAGCGATATTTAGGACCGACAGGACGCCGACTTACCGGCCGTCCCAAATATGCTTTCTTCACGATGCGATCCTCTCCCATCCGTTCTACGTGACCGAGCCAGCGGAGGCGGTGAGCTTTTATTTCTCTATTATGTTAGGTTCGGCCACGAGATTCTCAATTTTGAGGTTGCTTGGGACTCCAGCTACCATCCTCTCTTTTGGTTGGACCCAGGATCTTACGGAGATTCGCTAACAAGTATTTTATATAAAAATACATTTAAGTAATAGGTGTACAACTTTGCTTCCGCTGTTTTGCAATAGATGGCTGTAGTGGTAAGTGGTAGTCGAAATAAATAGATCGTAGATGTCATACAACAAGCTTAGGTATTTGTTAACATAACGTCATCGAAATATTAGTCGATTCGTGTCTACATCATAAAGTTATTCTCGATTGAACATGTCAGCTTCCGAGCCAATTTCTCGTCATTTGCGGGAGGTTTTAATTTTCTGCTTTAATATGAAGAAATCTGTGGCTGAGGCTCATCGAATGCTCTCAAATACCTATGGTGAGGCCGCTATTAGTGACAGAACGTGCCGAGAGTGGTTTCAATGCTTCAAGAATGGTGATTTTGACGTCGAAGACCAGCATGGCGGTGAACGAGAGAAGGTTTTCGAAGATGCAGAATTGGAGGCATTATTTGATCAAGACTCCTGTCAAACGCAATAAAATTATTGGGAGTGACGCAACAAGCCATTTCAAAACGCCTGAAAGTCAGAAATAAGGAAATTGGGTGTCGTACGAGTTGAAGCCGAGAGATCTTGAACGGCGTTTGTTTGCTTGTCTTTGCTGCTTGCAAGGCAAAGACGAAAGGGATTTCTGCATCGCATTGTGACTGGGGACGCAAAATGGGTTCATTACGATACTCCCAAGCGTAGAAAATCATGGGGATATCCCAGCCATGCTTCCACGTCGACGGCCAAACCGAATATTCACGGTTCCAAGATCATGCTCAGTATTTGGTGGGACCAGCTCGGCGTAGTGTATTATGAGTTGTTAAAACCGATTGAAACAATCACAGGCGATTGTCATCGAACGCAATTAATGCGTTTGAGCTGAGCATTGAAAGCCAAACGGCCACAATACAACGAGACACATGATAAAGTGATTTTAAAGCATGTCAATGCTCGACCCCATGTTGCGAAAGTGATCAAGACATACTTGGAAACGTTGAAATGGGAAGTCCTACCCCACCCGCCGTATTCTCCAGACGTTGATCCCTCGGACTATCACTTGTTTCGATCAATGGCATATGCCCTGGCTGACCAGCGCTACCGGTATTATGAAGAAGTAAAAAATTAGATCGCTTCGTGGATCGCTTCAAAAGATGACCAGTTTTTCAACGTGAGATTCGTATGCTGCTCGAAAGATGGGAGAAAGTAATGGCCAGCGATGGACAATACTTTGAATCATATATGTATAACCAATTTTTACAATGAAGCCTAGAATTTCAGAAAAAAAAACGGCGGAAGCAAAGTTGTACGCCTAATAATAGACTTAAATATGCTACGAATTTAAACCATATTTTTTTATTGCATGAGTTTAGCAGACAGGCAGACGTCCCACTTGATGGAAAGCGGCTATCATCGCCTATGGACATTTGTATCACCAAAGGTGCTACAAATGCACTGCTGCTTCCTACAGGGATACTGGAACCTGGTCACTAATGTCGGAACACAACTCAAGCTTGTTATGGCGACATACTTTAGACCAGGGGTGTTAGCCGTCCTGTCGGGCAAATGCCCTAGCACCTGGCTGTGGATCGTTTTGTCGCCTCTTACAACATGCCGCCCGGTCGCTGGAAATTGTATTCTTTCTCCGTTCCTGCACGGATAACCATATTAGACCACAACGTCGCTTAGTAGATTGTGCTAAATCGCCAACCTGTGTTATATTTTAAAAAAACAAGTATGCATACATTCTGGTAAATAGATTACGCCGTCGTGTTCATACATTATAATCCAATTAATAATGAATGCTTATCATAAATCTGACGATCAATACATTCCAGCATAATAACGTGGTGTTGGAGGAAATGTGTCCCGAGTGTAGTGCGCGAGCGCATCGCGAAAAGAAAGCGCACAGAGCATAGTAATTATAATCGGCACATACCGCAGCTATCGGGCCAGATGTGTATCTCCATTGTACTATATTCCCAGTTCGAAATGATTGTTCTAGAATAAATATGAATGACATGAGTAACATAGAACACAAACTTGAGAAATCGGGGAGATTGACGCATGTCATGGGACCGCTAATATACAATAAACTACCGAGTAGGATAACGGAGTCACCATCCGTCGGCTTATTTAAAACACGGCTCAGGAAATGGTTAGTCGAGCACACCTTCTTTGATCATGAGGAGTTTATATCCCATAATATGACATAAGTTTAATTTTACTTATGACCTGTGAATATATCGCGGGCTTCAAGCCAGAGGGGCGTATAAAAAAAATGCGTTTTTTTTATTTCGTCTATCATTTATATTTTTATCGATACACCGCCTGTTTTTTTCTTAATAGTAGGTTAATTTAAAAAAAGAGCATTTCACGTAATCAAGAAAGAACTTTCATAGACACATGCAAATTTTCAGTCATAGAGATATATTGTAAAAAACAATTGTATTTCCTGAAAAGTTGGCTTATACGCCCTCCTGACTTGAAGCCCGCGATATGTAGAAATTCACGTGTAACTTTGTTATGAATAAATGATTTCTGATTTCTATATATTGAGCCAGTAAATCTTCTAGAGATAGCAAGTTTTTGCAAGATGTTCATATACGCCTCAAATGGTTTGTAATCCATTACAATTTTAAATTCTGTACTCGTACATAATCTACGTTGTAATAAATTTACGGGGTTTTTAATTTTGATGATTAAATTTAGACCCTGATACACTTTAAATTGTACTTGTTTGACGTAGAAGACTTTCTAAACATGGATTCAGCAAAATAGTTTAAATTAATAAAATAAATTGAATTGGTGTATTTATTTTATGGCTTGTAAATTCTCACTGGAGTATGAAATATATTTTATTTAAATTTCAGCTTTCAGTTTTTTTTATAAAAGCGTAATTACTAAATAAATGTACATAGAAAGATTATTTAATTTATATATTTAACTACTCGTTCACTGATAATTAATCTAAACACTACAGAAGTTTGATTTCATAAATAAATAATGATGATAAAATAATGTGTATTTTTTTTAATATATTAAATAGTGAATATCAATGGATAAAAAATATCTTGATCGTTCGAAACCTTGTCGACGTCAGTCGCTCTACTCGCATTACCCTTAACATTATTTACGAAGAAATACGTACATTAGCCCTAATTGACAGGTGTCACGTGTATCCATTACCAGGTAAGAAAATCTGTACGAAAATAAAAATGTTACATAATCCGAGACGGGATTAAAGAAACCTTATTTAAAAGTCAAGGTTATGGAGTCAAGGTAAAAATTGTTCGCACCACCATATGCGATAAGATTTTAGTCATGGTAAAGGTTCTAGGTTGGCATTTGCCTAGGTCAAAACAGATGTATATCAGTGATTTATTGCTAGATTTCTTTATTTAATTGGATTGACGATTCAACAATAGCTTTGGCAATTTAAAATTTGGTAAACTCTACTTGAAGACAACCGTATAATGTTGAGACTTACAATGTCAATAATAATCGAAATATTTTAATACAAAAGATCGTGAAGTCACAATCATGCAAATTTTAAGGTTTCTAATAATTAAATTATTCAAGAGTTTATTTTAATATTGATCTTAATAAAGCAAACTATGATTCATAATACCATTATTGTAATAGTGTAATTTCATTGCAGAAATACAAGTCTCAAAATCAAATTGTCATAATTCTAGTAATAAATAAGTTGTGATATTTAAAAAAAATTATTAATTATCTATGCAGACAAACAATCGACGAACACAAATGGCTGTTGAATAAATGATTTTAATTTGTAAACGAATTTTTGAGACAATTTTCATATTTTTAATAGATGTGTATTTTAATTATTTATGTAATTAGTATTTGTTAGTAACCTTAAGAAAAATTTGCACGCTTCATAAGCAAAACATGTGAACCTTGTATTCATATGTCATCTCCTATATGTACCATGTTTTAAGTTAATAAATGAATTTGAATTAGAAAAAACTGTCTTGGGTTATTATTTTAACATTTGTTATAAATGTTGCCTAATTCGTGCTTTCGTAGTAATTCGTGATTTTACATTTACTACGAATATAACATCATGAAATTTCCTTGGTTTATTATAACGGATAAATATGTTCTGCAAAAGACGAAAATTTTCTAAATCACGTAAGAAATAAATCCTCCAAATGGATATAAATGCCTGAAGCCTTATTTAAGGATTAAGATTTACTGCTGTTTCTTGAGGTCGCAAGGTTCGGCTGGGCGATCCGATAATCTTTACACGTCGGGGTTCAGTGGAAACGCGCTTTTTGTAATTTATGACTAGCTATTGAAATGTTTTGCTTATTTAAGGAAAAAAATGGCCGTTTTATGGAAGAGGAACACTTAGATGAGCTAGGAGCGAGTCCTTGAACATCAAGCTTTTGGTAGACGAGATTTTTATGTAAGTGACACAAATTAACTGTACTTCTAAAGTTTAGATTTGAAACGATTAACATAATTATTATCATATTTTCAATACAATAATAATATCTCAATTACTTAATACATATTCAAATTCAAAATTCAAATTCAAAAGTTTTTATTCAAAATAAGTTCCACTGGAGAACACTTTTTGAAGGTCATACATATAGGTTAAAATTTAATTTTACTTCCCAGTCTATGTACACCTTCAAGTACTTTATCTCAGACGAAGAGATTCAGAGTAAAAAATAGATCTTAAACCAAAGAAAAACAAAGAAAGGTAGTATTACTGTTTTGAGAAACACGAAGCTACGTAAAATCTTGAGATAGTTGCTATAATTGAATCAATTTAATTGAAAAGCAGAATCGGTTCTCTAAGAACACGGCGTTTGTAGATCACTTTGGTAGATTCATTCAATTTGGAAGACAAACATGAACCGCGTAACATCGACTTAGCCAAATAGGGCCTTACTTATAATAATCTCGTTAAGAAAGGATTAGCCATCTCTTAAATAAGAGACTCTCAAGCCCTAATCAATGGCTGTTTCAATTAAAACTTGCCTCTTAGCAGTCGCTTAAACTACCTCTCGATATCTTATTATTATTTTTGACAGTTAGTTATGAATTACTTTACCATCACCTCTTCTCCTTAAGAGAAGGTTATGGGTAAGATTTTTGGTAATCAGTTGCTGGGCAGTTTCTTAAAATTTAACAAACGATTAAGTTTAATATAAGTAAGGCTAATAATGTTTAGACGGTCCGTAATGTTTTAAACACGCTTTTATTAGCTTCACCTGTATGTATGTATGTTTGTAACCGACCCCTTTGAGCTCGATTTTGTCCTACTTTGAACGATCAGATTTAATTCAAACTTTGCACACCTGTCAAAGGTCGATGACAATGCAATAATATAGTACCATGGAGCTGACCTGATGATGGAGTGGGAAGGTGGCCATAGGAACTCCTGTACTAACCAAGATAGACCCGTGGTGTTTGGGCTCGTTTTACTTGTCTTGGCTAGCACACTGCTGCTACATGATATGCAGGATCTCAAAAGCTTGTATTTAAAAACATTAAAAAAATCAACTAAAAATGAAAAATAAATAATAGTTAAAAAAAAAAACTAAAAAACACGCTTTCCTAAAAAATCCAACTAAAAAACAGAAAATAAAATTTAATAAATTTGGGTTCTGATGACCCATTTATCAGAAACCAAATTTATTAAATTTTATTTTCTGTTTTTTAGTTGTATTTTTTATGAAAGCGTGTAATTTTTATATTCTTATTCCCAAAATAAGGCACTCGTGTTGTGGGTTATACACAACGGACTACTCTGGGGCTCACTACCACTCAGACATAGTAAATGAGAAAATTTGATTCCCAAATTTGCCATGCCAGGAACAGTATCTGGCGCCTCGGCGTTGCAGGCCGGCAAAGGCTTAACTCGCTCAACAACAGAAACCGTCAAAATGTGTCAACTACTGTATAAGTGCAATGTAATTTAGGTTATTCCTCACACCTACGTTGTGGCGCATGAGTATCGAATGTATGTATGAGTCATCAGTGCGTAAAGGAAGTGTATCGCAATGCGGCTATATGAATCTTAACCGACTCGGTCGCGACTCGTGTTCGGGAGAGTCCGAGCTAAGGCCCTTCATATACAAGGCTACGCAAGTCCTCCGCATTCGGTGACTTAAAAAAAAATATTTTTTCAATAAAAAATGTTATAAGATCATACACATAATGACATTGCCAAATTGCAGTACAGTTTGTCGGCAGTGTTCTCGTGTATTCAACTACAGTTTTATAAATGTAAATTATAGTATATTACAAATTATAATTTGTATCTAAGCGACTCTTGCAATCTATCTAAAATCTTTATATATAAAATTATTCTGTGTGTTTGTACTCTTCCTAAATGGCTGGACCGATTTCAATGATTTTTCTTCTGTGTTCGAGGGATTCGAGAATGGTTTACATTCACAATTGGACCTGATAAGTGTCGCTGCAATTGGGTTCTAAATTTTATTTCTTCAGGGCAGGATAATGTCTGCCGGGACGGCTAGTAATATTATAAAATTCTAAACATGCTGTATGCTATAAAAAACGACTGAATTAGACTATATAAACGATGGAAAAGAAGATGAATTCTTTTTAGATTTCTTGTCTTGGATTCTTGTGATGTCTGGATTCACTTAAATACTACTGGACCGATTATGATGCAGTTTTCGCTGACCAACAGCTTATTTTAAGAATTTGCGCGCTTTTTATTCCCGTAATTTTCCAAGTTCTTCGGGTGCATAAAAATTAGCTTATTCCGATACAGTTTTCACTAAAACGACAGCTTACACTCTTTTTGAACGTTGCGGTATTTATTTCCCCAGAATCCCGCGGGAATTTCAAGTCAAGTGTGGATGAATTTGAAGGCATACCTACTTTAATTATACAAATGTATGAATTCTGTTATGTCTTTGTAATGTCACTTTCCAATCAAATAAATTTTTCTTTCTCTCTATGCGTCCGGTATCTTACAGTTACAGTTATTCGCGACGTAAGTATGCAACAAAGACTTGCGTGAATTTTGACATAACTTATAATTCCGATCGGCAATTCTCATTTGCACAGAAAAGTGAAGACCGGTTTCAGACATGTCAATATCGACCTATTCGCAAGCAGATATCGCTCTGTCCCGCTTACACGATTCGTACACTGTCGTGCGCTACTAGAATTGGCCTACTACGCAGGCACATCGCCTTCACAGGAATTATTAGTTGCCTAAAACTGAAGCGTTGTGAGCGACGAGCCTTATATGTGGAACGTCGCGAAAGTTATATTTAGAACTGTTTAGCACTTGTGTTATTATTTTGTATGAATTCGTCGTATACCTAACAAAGGATCTTTGTGTTAACTATTTTAAGGTACACAACAAGAATACCTATAATAAATGGAGCTCTATTTCAGTCCACACTTTTTGTTCTAGCAGGCAAGAAGAATGGGTTTCTAGAGAATAAGGTCGACAGCCGAGTGAACTGAGACACTTTTCCTCGACTAACAAAGCGCAGCAGCCACATAGATTTTATATTTTTGTAATTATCATGTTAATTAAAAACAAACCAACATTATTTGAAAATTATAGAAGTGACCGACATATTGTAATAATAAATACAATTATGGCTCCACATACCACTGCATTATATGGCAAAAGCGTGTTTAGGATGGCGCCAACAATATATAATAAGTTACTATATAATATAATGCAAGTGAAATAATATTAATGTTTGTTTATATAAAAATATTCGAGTGTTTGATCAAAAATATTATAATATTTAAATGAGAGGTAAAAATTAAGAAGATACTGTATTGTATTGTTTAAATAAAATATTTATAAGGCACTGAATTAAATATTACACAGAGATAGGTTAAGTAAGTTTATATTGCGATGCTATTCAAAGTCAGCTAAGTAATAACATCTCAGTTATATTTAACTAGCGACCCGCCCCGGCTTCGCACGGGTGCAATGCTGATACAAAATTAAATACACTACAGAAAAACTATGAACGTTGTATATAAAAACATAGCGGCCCGCTCCGACTTTGCACGGGCATCACTACATAGAAACCTCTAAAATTAGCAATGTTGCCTTAGTATATGATGCATGTATTATACATATAAACCTTCCTCTTGAATCACTCTATCTATTGGAAAAAACCACATCAAAATTCGTTGGGTAGTTTTAAAGATTTAAGCGCACATAGGGATATAGGGACAGAAAAGGCGACTTTGTTTTATACTATGTAGTGATAGTGATGTAGTGATAGTGATAAGACCTATGTAACAGTTCGCAATAAAAATAATTTGATTTGATAGATTATGTTCAAGCGGAGCAAGTGATGACGTCATATCTTTACCAAGTCAAATAGTTTATTTATTTTTGTTTAAACGGTCCTAAAAATGCATATTATCTTATTATAATATTTTCTAAAGTTTTCGCGACTTCTACACATAATACATTAGATTAGGCTCCCATAGAGTAAATAATATCCATAAACAAAATTAAAACTAAATAATTAAAATGAACAAGTTGGCGGTTTAGACAAATGTCATCTTTGTCTTCCGTGACCACGGCAACTGAAAAGGGGCCGAAACGTCGGATAAACTAAAATAGAATAAATTACCGCGCTTAAAACCGTTAAAATGTAGTTTTATTATATTATCTTATTGTCTTTCTCCGCTTCCTTTTCAACGAATAATGGTTTAAAATTTAACAAAATTGCCGGAACACAACTTAAGGTTGTTATGGCGGCACACTTCCTTCATACATCACATGCCTTCAATTTACGCTTCTCTAATAATTTCCTGTTAAATCATAAAATTCTCAATAATCATAAATATTCTTCATCATTTTAATCCAAATCCTTTGCTCTGCAGGCTGGTTGCTTTTGGAACTCCTTACCCATAGATGTTAGGAAAGCTAAATCACATGCTATATTTACATATTGTACTGTACTTCCTTTAATTTATTTATACCTAAACAACAGTTATTAAAAGTATCCTCTAAGTCAGGTAGCCTGGAAGAGATCGCTTTAAGCGATAAGACCGCGTTTTGTTTTGCAGTGAAATTATTGAACTAAATTATTCATTTTATAATTGTTTATTTTGGTGAACAATAAAGTGTTTTCTATTCTATTCTCTAGACTAAGGGTGGTAGACACCCTGACGGGTAAATACCCTAGCACCTGGCGTTCTATTATGAGGCCTGTTTCCTTTAGGGATAAGGAGAGATGATGGTTCTTCTCTTGCTACAATCTTGTTATAAACCTTTCATTTCATCTACTTTCATGAATATCTTCATACATAAATGTTCACAGATAGACAGAATATACAGCGTGTTTCATTTCAAATGACAATAAATAATAACTTTAGCGGTCGTACTCCATACAATTTTTTTGGTACTATTAAATCAACCGTAATGTCAAAAATAAAATTTTGAAATTTCCGAACAAGTTAATTACGATAAAAAAGGAGTAAAAACAGAACATCTTGTAAATATTGGTTCGCGAGCAGAGCGTAAGAATGAACAACTTCCGCGTTTAATGATGAAGAGACGAGCTGGCAACATGATACATTGGTCACTAACCTACCGATTTAGACACAATAACTGATACATGTTGTTGTAATATTCTGAAATGAAAAATGAGGTCCTGTGGCTAAACCAAAGAAGTTACCTTGATTCATTTTTGTATTTGGGCAGAGTACGTCATGAAGAAACCGTGGTCTGATTTATTGTCGTAAGGTCTGAAACACGCTGTATAACATTATATTGCTTACAAAGCAGCTCGCTTAAAATATTGTCTTGGTAAAAACAATAGGCGGCCTTATTGCTAAATTAAATCTATCTCTTCCAGGCAATCAAACTTATTGAATAAATTAAACTAATCTAGCAATGTAGGTGGCGCAGAGTATTAGAGAGGACATAATTAAAATATAACGTTATTGTAAGTGCTTTAAATTAACATTCAGTACATAATGATCATACTAAAGCCACAGAATACAACTATTAGGAAAGCAATATCAATTTGTATAACAGTTTCTGAAACAACTATTTGGGTTGTTGCGTAATCTGTGCCAGGAGTAATTGGGGTTCCAATTACCTTATTCGGAGTACAACGACGTCAATGGATTGCGTGATTAATTCCTTAGGGAAGGCAAGACGAGCGTATTGTGGGAGTTAAATTGTATGGATGATTGCCCAGGCTTGTATTTCTATGAGAAAACAAATTAAAAAAAGGAGGAGGTCTCAATTCGTCGTGTATTTTAACTTTGAAACGCAGTTCCTTATCGCACTTTCCTTTGTGAAAGGAAACTAGAAGTAAAAACAGTGTAACCGAAGTTAGAAAAATGTGGAACGCTATATATTATTATACAATGCATACATGCATACATACATACATAACTTCACGCCAGGTCCCTTGCGGGGTAGGCACGAACAACAGAGTGCAGGCTTATTCTTACACACCTCACTTGCTTATACAACGCAAGCGACCATAAACCCGATTCCAGCATCGCCTATCGGTTCCAGTTATGAATATAAACCACCCGGGGACCCACTCAAATTCATAAAAACAAAATTATCAAAGTCGGTCCAGGAAATTAGGAGGATCCTAGAACCCGATTCCAGCGCCTCCTACCGGTTTCAGTGCACAAAAAAATCATCGAAATTGATAAAGTCGTTCTCAAGTTATGCCCGCACATTTCTACGATTCATATAGAAGACTGATAGATCGAGTGAATTGTTACTTTCGGTGTGATTGGACCGCACTCCGGACGTTGCATTAGTCCCCCCACTATGCTATGTGTGCCGTGTTATGGGTATGTGGGACTCGATCGCACAGATAGATAAACGTACCAGAAGACAATTAACACACGTATATTGCACAGACGAAACTATGGCCTTTAAGAAATTGCTTTTATTCTAGAAGGAAATCGAAATTGTTTTATGAAATCGTCTGCACAGTATGTAGGTCAATTTTAGTATTAAAGTACGGTATTTTTTCTCTATTATGGTCTTAGATCTCAGAGCTCCTTGAGTTCTTATTTGAAATGCATCTTTGTTTGCTTGTAAGGAATTTCTGGAGATGTGTTGCAGCATAAAAACAACAACTCCATTAATTCTTCAAAAGTAATTCTGTAACATACTTCTGTATAAAACTTATAAAAAAAGAACTTGAGATTTGAATAAGAAATATAAAGAAAAACATTTTTAGCTAGACGTGTCGCTGGGGAGTTTCTTACCGCTTCTTCTCCTTAACAGCAATAACACGTTGGGAAGCGGTGTACATAGATTAGGAAGTAAAATTAAATTTTAACTTATATGTATGACCTTCAAAAAGTGTTCTCCAGTGGAACTTATTTTTAATAACAACTTTTGAATTAGAAATTTGAATTTGATTGCGACAAGGTTAAGCCGGCTTGAGGTCACTAGCACGCAACTCCGGACTCAATTCCTGCCATGATAAATTTTGTAAACTTTGTGTTATTAAGTATGGTCTGGGTGTCTGGCATAACCCCCAGAGTGATTCGTTGTATACCTACAATACAGGTACAGGCGTATCTTGCTTAGACTTGGGAATATAAATTGTGTGAGTTTCTCTGCTGATTTTAAACGAAGAAAATATTATGAAAACTTAAATCATGTCAGTTTTTTATATGTAAACTAGCTGTCCCGGCAGACGTCGTCCTGCCCGGTAAAAATAGGGGTTTGTCGCAGAGGGTTAATAATTTAGGGTTGTATGTATTTTTGTATGTTGCATCATAAAAAAATAAAAATTAAAAATTTTGTCTAAAAAAAAAATTAGGGGTGGACTATCCCTAACATTTAGGGGGATGAAAAATAGATGTTGGCCGATTCTCATAGATACCGGATAAGCACAAAAAATTTCATCAAAATCGGTCAAGCCGTTTCGGAGGAGTATGGCAACGAAAACTGTGACACAAGAATTTTATATATTAGATTATATATATTTATCGATATTTTATTTAAAGGAGGATTTGGTAGCCGATCAGTGTAATAACTACAAACATATTGTTTTGTCTATGTCCCATTTCAAGAAATAAACGTTTTCTTTCTTTCTTTCCTGGTCGAATAATAATACTGCAGAATAATTATTTCTCGTTGATGTAATTAGTAGCACTCAGGTTACTGTTGTTAGAAGACCCCAAAATCCTGGTAGCACCGTAACGCTTGGCTTACTTTACCTGTTTTTATTATAGATTAATTGTTAACATAATTCATGTGAAGCGAACCTTTGACCAGGGCCAGATCCAATTAGACCCCTTGTGGGGCTTCGCTTGAATTCGGGCTACATCGAATTTTGGATTATCACTACCCCGGATCTAGGGTTTCTGTTTCGGGTTGCCATGTCTAGCTGCTAGATTTCCACTAGAAGTACTCTTAAATGTTTGAATTTAATATATTGACTGTACTGTAACAGTCAGCGGTTTCAGAGCTGACCAGGATCTGCAATGAGAGACTGGTTTAGAGCATACGTTTATATTAGTAACTAGCTTCTGCCCGTGACTTCGTCCGCGTGGAATAGTTTATAAAAAGTAAGTAAAAAATAACCCCGATTTTGAAATATTCTTCATTGGTGCTCCGCTCCTATTGGTCTTAGCGTGATGGTATATATCCTATAGCTTTCTCGATAAATAGGCTATCTAATACTGAAAGATTTTTCAAATCATACCAGTAGTTCATGAGATTAGCGCGTTCAAGCAAACAAACTGTTCAGCTTTATATAGGCTATATATCAAAACGCTAAGACTAATAGAAGCGGAGCCCCAATGAACAATGTTTCAAAATCTAAGGGTTTTTAACTTACTTTTTTTGAACTATTTCACGCGGACGAAGTTGCGGGCAGAAGTGTTTTCCTAGGATTACTTTACGGCCATGTATTTTAAAGAAAAAATATGGTAGGATCCGAAAATAAGATACTTAAGGCTACAATTGGCTTTTTTTTTCACTACACGATCATTTTCCTCTGAGGTACGACCTGTTGAAAATCACTGAAAACACAAAGTAGCGTTTTAGTTTGTTTTATGTTGGATTTAGTTTTAGTCCTGCATTGATATAAACGTGGTCTAATGTTTTTAATCTGTTGTTTTTAATATACAAATAAAAAATCCAGTAATATAAGGGTAAATTGCGATCCTGGCAACACAGTCTTTACCCTAATCCTTCGTTTGAAACTGAACAGTCTAAAGTTACCTAAGTTTGGGGTTTGCCGGATATTCTACCTTTAAAGGATTTGTTTGGTTTTGGAACTTAGTATATTAAATTTCAATTTCTTAGAACAACATGACGTATGACTTGTTCAAGACGAGCAAGTTAAATAAGTATAACCAAGTTTACTGGTTTGGTAACTAGCATAACATTATAGGGTTAAAGACACTGCAAACTCATCTAAGCTTGAAAATTAGTGAAAGTTCCACCAACAAAAGCGCTTTTAGTTTTTGGTTAGATAAAATTAATTTTCATTAATTATAAAATACATAAATAATAAGATTATGTGTGGTGATTTGGTTGCTATTTTTAAACTTATTAAATGTAATATTATATTAGCGGTGTCGGCCGACGCTGTCGTGCCGTGAAAAAGTAAAAATCTAGAACCTGATTCCAGCGACACCTATGGGTTAATTGTGAATCTAAATCAAAATTGTAAAAACCAATTCCAGCGTCAAGAATTTGGTTAGATTGATGGGATACATTACTGAAGTTTTAGTAGAGAGAGATATAGAGATTTTTATATAGCCTATATTAATCAGGGATAATGTAGCATTCGATTGCTGAAAGAATTTTTGAAATCGTTCTCGTAGTTTTTGGGTTTATTCGTTACAAACATACAAATCTTATCTCTTTATTATATTAGTATACATTGACGTCTGTCAGATATTTATTAATATTTAAATTAAGAATCGAGAAAGACGTAATATCGATCCATAGAATGTATAAGACTAAGTCTTATCCGCGGCTTCGCTTAATTTAATGTAGATTTTGTCAAAAATTCAGGCTTTTCTATTGCTCAAGAATATTTTCCCGGATGAAAGGTATCTCATGGCCTCTCCCGTTGATAACGTGTGTGCAAAATTTGTTGTTGTCGAGTTAATTGATAATTAATTAAAGCGTGAAAGCATATCAAACAAATCAAGGGCTTTTCAATGGCTACAGAATCATAAGAATTATTGCAAGCACATACAAACTGCGTTTATTTTCACTATTTTAGTATTTTTTATTCCACGAGTGCTAGAGATATCATCTTAAAGATATAAAAGCAATTCCCTGTAGATACGTTTAAACGACATTCGTGACTGAGTTCTAACGTAGAATAGATAAGAGAGTTTAAAATATTATGACATTATTCACTACTCCGGAATCCGGATGTTTTGTATGTACCATGTACCAGGGATTCCCAAAGTGGTCGATATCGACCCCCTGGGGTCAACATAAACGAAAACTGATTTTAGTGGTCGACGAGGTCTAAAAATCGACCACTTTTAATTTAAATAATTTCTTATTTAAAAGATAATATATAGGTTATGTAACGTTTACCAACTTGTTATAAAAAGACTAATATTTTAGTAAGAAGCATTATTGTACTACTTTCAAAAACTGAAGTTAAACCTAAGTATTTTGTATCTATACGAAAGAAATCAGAGATAGGATTTTTAAACTTTTTTGGATATGGGGGTCTGAAGTATCGGTTAATTTTGCAAAAGGGGTTTCCTGCCCAAAATAGTTTGAGAATCCTTATATCAACATACACTAGTAACGATATTAGTACAAATTAGTATAATTGTATATTTCCTCATTTTTATGTTTTTTAATACACATGAAAATATGCTGGTGTTCGCCAGCAGCGGTGCATTAAGACCCAGGTTAGCGGTGGTTAGATCTCTAGAGTCGTGAACCTCTTCTCGATGCGTGTTTGCGTGGTATCCAGCTGATCCTAAGAGTTGTTATATTTTTTGTATAACAAGTTTAGCAGACAGGTACTGCCCATCTGGTGGAAGGCGGCTACCGTAATACAAAGGTGCTACTGAGCGCTACTGTTTTCTAAGGGGAAACTGGAACCTGGCTATTAATGCCGAAACCCAAGACTGTTATGGCGACATGCTCTAGACCAGGAGTGGTGTCCATCCAGACGAGAAAATACCGCAGGCCACCCGGCCGCAGAAAATTGTATCCTTTCTCCGTTCCTGTACGGATAAAATATCAATATATTGCAGCAACGCTCAATCACGTCAATTCGATTTTGGGCTTCCCCGTCTGAAATCGTTTAAGGTGGATTAGCGGAACTGATGGTTAATAATTTCACTAATAATAACTCCTTCACGGTATTTACCTCATCAACATGTAATCATTTTAAGAAACGTCCAATAAAGCCTAAGAGCATTCTGTCAGGGATCGAACCTATATAATCATATTAATGGGTAGGCGTGTTCTTGTAATGCCGAAAATAGACTGTATATCAACATATATTCTATGTTGCATATTCATTATATTAATGTACTCTGTGCTGTATATTTCAGTTTTTCAATTTCGATACGAATGGGGCGTTTAACTTTAAAAAATAAATGAATTTAATTGTTAAAAAGGTTGCAAAGGTGACTTTTTCAGCTGCTTATTTATGATTTAATCGTGTTTCTTAGATTATGGAATACTTTCAAGGACAAATTTGTTTTTAAATTAAAAAATATTGTTGTACATAAATAACTAATTGAAATACAAAAAAATACGAAAAATCACTTACGAAAGTCTCATCGGACTTATTTCTATATAAATGGAAATCAGAAATGAAGTAGTCTAGTTTCGGCTGAAGATTGACTGCCACAACTTACTTTTAATATGACCTTTTATCTCTTATATTTGTCATATATCTTCTTAACCTAGACTCACGATTGGGGTCTTGTTTAATATATTGCTTTTAGATTTATGCATATCTTAATGAGGTCATTAATCATTGTAAAAAGTAAGTCGAACGTGCTCACAACAGTAGTCTGGCCTCGCTTGAATTCATTTTAGGCGTTTTAGATATATTATGGGACATTTGTATTATTTTATAGCAAAATATTTAGTAGTATTTTCTTATCCCAGTGACATTTGTTAGATATCCGTAAAAATACATTGACACATAGTCGTGTTTATACAATTATTTATGCTGAGATACAGGTTTATTAATGTTTTTGTTTTAATGCGATTGAAATAGTATACGAGTATTCTAATATTGTAATTATTAGGTACATAAATAATATAACAAAAGTGTGCAGTCATTTTTTATGTTGGTCTATTTGTTCGAGATTTACGCAAAAACTACTGGGTGATTTTGATGTAGTTTTCGCTGATAAACAGCTAATTCTTAGACTTAACTCTGCACTACTTTTTGTTTGGGAATCCGCGGGAATTTTTCTGCGGAAGATTTAAAGTGACCAGATTAAAAAAAAATCGAATTCCAATTGATTTGTTTACTGACCAATAGCAAAATTAATGATATTAAATGTGTGATTGTTGAAGTTTTGTATTCCGGGAACCAGGGGAATTTTCGCAGAAGCGGTTTCTAGATGTTCGGATGCATAAAAATTAGCTTATTCCAACCAGTTTCCATTATAGCTTATATTTTTCTTAAATGCTGTGATACTTTCTGTCCGGGGATTCCCGCGGGAATTTCAAGCCAAGCGTAGACGAAATCGCGTGCATATCCTAGTACTTAAATATTAATGATTATAACAATGACACGACGTGGTCTCGGGCATCCATCATGTCGGCGCTCGGCAGCGACGTGAGAGTTGTTAAATCATTTCATGGTCCAACAAACAAGTGACGCTTAATTACTTTGCATGCACCGACGCTTGACTATTCCTTCGCTGCGGTGAAAATATTGGTTCGGTAAGACGCGATGATATAGGTCTTGTTTAATAAATAATGGCAACAACGACTAAGTATATTTTTGAAGTATGACATCTCTAGACACATTGTAATTTGAAACTAGATGAAACGAAAAAGTGTCATTAAAAAGAGATCTTCGGAAGGACTAATCCTGTAAGAGAATGAGTTAGAACACATTTTATTTAATAATTTAAACACTATGCTCACACAGATTGTAGTTTTTCTGTAATACTCCAATTTTCGTGTTTTAAAGCTTTAATATATTATTATATCGATATAATATATGAAATGTGATGTCACGAAATTTAGAATCCCTCCCACTCCTTGTCACACTTTGTTTGACAACAGCTAGAACAACATATGTTTCCGCACACAAGTTTTAAAATAATGCTTCACGTCATTTGACGTAGGGTCCGTTTATTAATATATTATTATATCGATATAATATATGAAATGTGATGTCACGAAATTTAGAATCCCTCCCACTCCTTGTCACACTTTGTTTGACAACAGCTAGAACAACATAAGTTTACGCACACAAGTTTTAAAATAATGCTTCACGTCATTTGACGTAGGGTCCTATACTTCTATACTTCTACTTTCTTTGGTCTAAAACAATGGTTCCCAAACTATTTTGTTTCGTCGACCCCTTACCAATATTTACATATTTTTAACCGACTTCTATGTTCTAATTTTTTTTAATGTACATAACTTTTTGTGTCAGAAGTGATTTTGACAATTATTTTTGCGTTGGATTCAGTATAGTTTCTGGTTGGTCCCACATACATTTTATAGCTTGAAAGTACGAACGCACATTATATATAATTTATTATTCTATTTATAGAAACTTAATAAATCACTACGGCTTGCTTAAATGGAATTTACTATTATGGACGCCTTTGCAGAAGGATGTGACGTGACGTGACGCGACTGACGTGGATCTATTGGAGTTTGATATGGACCTTCAGGGGTCCATATGGCCCAATTTGGGAACCTATGATCTAAGCCCTTAAAGGAAAATCTCTTTATTTTTTTATCAATAATTTCTCAACATCATGGAAAACAAACAATAAATAAGGAAACCATTAAACTTATAACAGGATTTTAAAGGTAGCAATATTTTATGAAGCGTGAAGTGGGAGGAAATAAATTAAGGTGGCTCATTATAAGAGGCTTAACGCTCGCACCTGGGTTGGGAACAGTTTAGATGAGCATTCGAACAATTTCCTTGATATTCCAAACGAAAATATTAACGTGCGCAGTGATACTGTTTTGTAATATTAATTGGGTGTTATTAAAGCCTATGATAAAGTGTTTTGAAATTGTAATTTATTTATAGGGTTGTTAAAGGTAAGCAAATTGTAAGACCTTGGTTTTGACGGTTTCTGTCGTTGAGTCTAAGTCCTTTGACTACCTAGTTTACTGGAACAGAAGTCCTCCTTCTAATTCTGTTATTACAAAGTATATAGGACTAGCGATCTGGCAGACGTCCTGTGCTGAAGAAATAAAACTCTATAACTTGATTCCAGCGCCACCTACTGGCTTTAATTGTGTATCTAAACCACCCCGAGACCCACTCAAACACACAGCAAATATTATCACAGTCGTAAAACTCGATTCCTGCATCAAGTACTTTCTTTAGATTGATTGGTTACATTATTGAAGTTTTAGTAGGGATCCCTAATTCTTATATAGCCTTTATTAATCAGGGATTATACAGCATTCGGATGGTGAAAGAAATTTTTTGAAATCGGTCCAGTAGTGTTTGAGTTTATTCGTTACAAACATACAAAGATAAAATTTTATCCTCTTTATAATATTAGTAAAAATTAATAGTTATTTGATTATCTGACAAATATGCTATCTCATTCGAATCGAGAACATGTTGACACTAGTAAGTAATTACTGATTAAAACTACGTTTTAACGGTTTTAAGCGACGGTTTCAAGCGCGGTATTTTATTTGAGTTCATGTTTATTTCGACGTTTCAGTAACTTTTCAGTAGCCATAATCACGGAAGTCAGAAAAGAGTAGAAGCCAATGGCTACTGAAAAGTGGCCGAAACTTCGGAAAAAAATCGCGCTTAAACCCGTTAAAACTTATGAAAACACTATACCAGTATTAACCAAGAAATTTACTTTGTTGGAACACTGTGTTCAAATAAGCCGAGTTCCAGTTGGCATCACGCCAACCCTCGTGTTCCGGGTTCGATTCCCGGCTGTGGCAAATGGCGATTGTTTCGGCCGACTTCCGTCCATCTGTACGGTTTATTGGTTATTGGAAGTTGCTTTCGAGCTTCGATGAACATTTCGATAAATCAATTTTAATAGAGTTTAGGAAGACAAGTTTTTGAATATAACTTTGCTCGTGGTTTTGTCCGTGTTTATATAATAATCATTTTTTATGTATATTATTGCAGATGTTATGCTAAGTCTCAAGTTACATGTTTCGGTATACAATTTTTTGTAGTTTTGGTTCCAAGCCCTTTGTTGTCCTTATTACAACATATGGATATTATGATTATATAATTGGTTATATTATGATTATATAGTAATACAATCATAATCATAATAGCATAATAATCAGTAGATTATGATGCTCTTAGAGCTCTCTTGTTTCATTCAGTTTTTATGGTAATATGTTTGAATCTGTCGAGACATGAGATCTAATACATTGGTTGGTTACACTTCTAATCTTGTTACACTTTATGCAAAGATCTAAGTTAACAAAACTCGCTACACAGGGGTTAATAATACTTATTATGGTTGCAATTATTGCAATTCGTTATAAAGAGGTTTTACGAAAGTGTGCTCGTAATGTAAAGGTATATTCTGTATTAAATTTTATGGCCTGTTCTAGGGGAGTTCTAAGAATTCGTTAAATTAAGAAAATCGATATATTGACATTCATTATAATAAGGTTTCACTGTAGTTATATTAAACTAGATTAGACTTTTGTTCCAATCATTGCAGAGTTTTTGTAATGTATGTGTAGACGCAGGAACGGAGGATATCTATAATGACAGGTTTTTCTCGCATTAATTCGTATAATTCGTTTTTACTATATTTCTTTACGGTGGTTTTTTAAACGTATAGAATTATGGAGGCTAGAGGTAAGCAGAATCATCTCAGCATATTAAAAAGTGTCCACTGAAAGGCAGCAAACTAAGATGGCGCCATAATAGCAAGTGGAAAGTATTTAAATATAGCGCCACAAATAATTAGAGTAGGATACTAGATTAAAGAAGGAAAGAAATACTTCCTCTTTGTCACCGCGCATTTTACGAAAATGTAACTATCGCATGTCTCCTCATGGTAGAATTTTCAGATAATTTAGTTATCTGAAAATCTTAATTAGTGAATTAGAAAATTAATTATCTTAATTTAGTTATCTTAATTAGTGAATTAGGTTTCAAAAATTCAATTGATCAACTCTCAATATTTTTCCAAATTATAATTTTTAAATTTTTCAACACATCACACTTCACTTCGTTTAAAACTGCTAAATTCATATCATTTCCTTTTCCTACACTAGCGCTATTTTGACGAGTTTTCGGACCATAATTTGCTGTTTACAGGTGGACACTTTTTCAACTGATCCCCATACTAGATGGTCCTCCTTACTTCTACCCTCCGTAGTATAGAATGAAGTGACATGAAGTTCGTAAAAGTGACATTTTACTGTCACTGTTCATGTGACGTTTACGTTTGTTGTGAATGTCGTGGTTGTTGTCGATGGTAATTATCCAAAAGGCCAAAGGTGTTGGAGCCAGAACCGAAATAGGCTTATTGTGTCTGAATATTATGTGGAACGCTTAGACAGAAGTTAAAAAAAAAACAAACAATAATAATATTTTTATGAATAATAACATAACAGTCAACACGCTTACAATTTTAAGTATTTATGTACATAATATTAAATATTTATGTACCGTAACCGTAACATTGCGCTGACTCATATTATGCAAGATGTTTGTAAGCGAGTACCATTTGGACTGGTATTCTGTACTAACCATTATTTTACTGTATAAGTACCTCTCTTTTTTTTTACTTTATCCCAATTAATTTATTACTAATGGCCGCCCGTGGCCGAAATTCGAGCATAATAATAAATTTAAATTATATATATATATATATATATACATATATATATATATATATATATATATATATATATATATATATATATAGTGTTTGACAACAGAATCTTCATAATGTTCAAACTTATATACAGCGTGTTTCATTTCAAATGACAATAATTCATAATTTTAGTGGTCGTACTCCATACAAATTTTTTGGTACTATTAAATCAACCGTAATGTCAAAATTAAAAAAAAGCAATTTCCGAACAAATTGATTACGATAAAAAGGGAATAAAAACAGAACATCTTGTAAATATTGGTTCTCGAGCGAGAGCGTAAGAATGAACAACTTCCGCGTTTAATGATGAAGAGACGAGCTGGCAACATGATACATTGGTCACTAACCCACCGATTTAGACACAATAACTGATACATGTTGTTGTAATATTCTGAAATGCAAAATGAGGTCCTGTGGCTAAACCAAAGAAGCTACCTTGATTCGTTTTTGTATTTGGGCAGAGTACGTCATGAAGAAAACGTGGTCTGATTTATTGTCGTAAGGTCTGAAACACGCTGTTTATACTTCTATAATCACAGATTTCGCCAAGGCTACACTGTTAATTTGACTTTAAAAATTATTTTTGAATTTGAGTGTTTGTTTTTTTATTATTATTGATTTAATATATTTTTATGCATAATTAAAAAAAGTATTAGCATTCTGTACTCCTCCTTCCTCTTTATAAACAATAAATGTGCAAAATATCATACTTATCAGTCGAGTTGAACTTGCGCAATAAAAAGAAATATATAAATAAACTAGCTGTACCCGGCAGACGTTGCTTGACTTTAAAAGATAAAAATCTAGATCCCGATTCCAGCGTCATCTACCGGGACCAAATGTTAATCCAAACTATTCTCAAATCCACTTCAACAAACAAAAATTTCATCACAATCAGGCCCAGAGTTTAGGAGTATCGCCACCGTCGCCACTTACTGGGTCCAATCGTTTATTTAAACCATTCCGGGACAAACTTCACCATATACAATAATAAAAAGAACACCTAATTCTGGTACCCGGTTGCAGCGCCATCTACCTGGTACAAATTAAAATCTAAATAATCCTAGTAGAAATTTATAATAATACTAATATCGCTATTAAAAAATAGGGGTTGATCGTAGTGGGTTGAAAATTTAGGGTTGTATGTCTTTTTAATGCAGTATCGTAAAAAAAAAACATCTAAAAATTAAAAAAAATATATTTAGGGGTGGACTACCCTTAACATGATGAAAAATAGATGTTGTCCTATTCTCAGACCTACCCGATATGCACACAAAGTTTCATGAGAATCGGTTTGGCCGTTTCGGAGGAGTTTGGTAACTAACACTGTGACACGAGAATGTTATATAAATAAATTAGACAACATTACCAAGTCTTAGTTTCTTAAAGATTAACGGCCTTACTTATAATAATCTCGTTAAGAAGGGATTAGGCATCTCTTAAGTAAGAGAATCAGAATCAGTCTCTAATCAATGAATAACTCTTTTTTTTCACTTATAAACGTGTATTACCTGCTGTTGACCTAAGTGGAGCACAGATAAACGAAATTTGAATGATTAACTTAGGTTGTACCCAAAATATTCGACTTAAGAGGAGTTTATGGGTGAGATTTCATTAATCAGTTGCTGAGCAGTTTGTGCAGACGATTATAAGGAAGGCCTTTAATAATTTAAATATTAATGGCCTTACTTATAATCGATTGTTACATTTTAAGAAACTGCTCAGCAATTGATTAACGAAAATCTTACCCATAAACTGCTCTTAAGGATAAGAGGTGGTGGTAAAGTAACTCATAATTAACTGACAAAAATAACCAACATTGAGAGGTAGTTTAAGTGACTGCTAAGAGGCAAGATGGCAAGTTTTATTTGAAACAGCCATTGATTAGGTGCTTAAGAGTCTCTTATTTAAGAGATGGCTAATCCTTTCTTAATGAGATTATTATAAGTAAGGCCCCAAGTCTGCAAAACATATTTTTATATATTTCTTTTAATTTATATTTTTGCATTCCTTCACTTCGTTAGGTAACTTATTATTAACTCCTACAAATAAAATACTTATTTTACCGTTTTTTTCTGTTCTCGGTGGTCGAATAATTTTGTTAGTGTATCTTAATTTTTTTGTGATATTATTATGAAATTAATTGTGTAGCAAGGCGAATGAACGGCCGGTTAGTAAGACATAGGTACCGGGCATAAGTTGTCCGGCTGCGTGTTTGCCACGCAATAAAAATGTAATTAGTGTTTGAAACCTCCTAATACGACGTGCAGTGAAATTATACAATGTTATGTTTTCGCACACGGCCGGCCTCGATGGCGCTTAGATCATCGCGAACAAGACGAAGCTGAAGGTCGCGTGCACATCTGTTTGGCTTAGAGAAAATAAACGCAACCGATCGGATGGAATTGTCATAAAAAATGTATGGGTACGTTAATGTTATTTAGAAGGTTGACATAGGTAAATAAGACCCACCTCTCCTGAGATCCAGATCTCCGGCTACCAAATGGTGAGGCCAGCCCGCAAAGGGGCCGGCCGCCGTCCGTCCGGGCTGGTGGTGGTAGGTGGAGTGTGATTATGTTTGTCTGCCAATTATTCAAATTCAAATTCAAATTCAAAAGTTTTTATTCAAAATAAGTTCCACTGGAGAACACTTTTTGAAGGTCATACATATAGGTTAAAATTTAATTTTACTTCCTAGTCTATGTACACCGCTTCGCAACGTGTTATTGCTGTTAAGGAGAAGAAGCGGCAAGAAACTCCCCAGCAACACGTCTAGCTAAAAATTGTTTTTCTTTATATTTGTTGTTCTATTTTTTACATTTAAGTACTTTTTTTAAAATTTAATACAGAATTATGTTACAGAATAACTTTTGAAGAATTAATGGAGTTGTAGCAAACAGTGCATATTCAATAAGACAAAAGCGCAATAAAAGGATAGAAAATAATTATAGTTATAAATATAAAGACGTAACGTAATTATTTTTTTGCAACATATCTCCATATATTCCTTAGAAGTACGGCAAGATAAAAAGGTTATACTCGTACAAAACACAGTATAAGAGGTTGGAGCGAGCTGTTATGTAAATGAAGTTTTGTCATTTAAATATTCTTCAATAGTGTAGTATCCCTTTTTAAGCAAGATACTTTTTATTTTGATTTTGAATTTAGTGAAGGGCAGATCTAACATTTCACTCGAAATCTTATTGAAGAAGCGTATACCAACCCCAAGAAAGAAGACAATACTTTTGTAATCTAAAAGATGGCAATATCAGTTTATTACAATGCCTGGTGTTGAAATCGTGAACATCCTTATACCGCTTGTAGCACTCAAATATTACGAATAAATTATATTATTGAAAATATATTGGCAATATATTTACAGTCGAATCAAATAGTAGTCTTCAAACTATACGTGTGAGGATGAAGTCAACTTAGCTATTTCATTAACAAGATAACTGCCTACACTTACAATGTAACTAAGGTAACACCCAGTGGTGTTAGAAGCAATAATTGAAATAGCTCTATTGATTGTAATGGATGATTCATGTTTATGCAAAAAGCGTGTCATGAAAAGTATTTTTATTGCACGGTACATTCCATTCAATGCTAATTTGGTTAAAGGCAAAAATCATCCAAAATTATTATAGGCATACTGGCATATTGCATTAGGCGTCACATATTATTTACTCCGCCGATTTCGTTACTTACTAGTACTTAATCGAAAATCCATACCTCAAAAATTACTCAACGAGTCAGCTTGTAAAAATTTTTGGGAAGCAGCTTTTGGGTTTTAAAATGACACACCTGAGAGGGTTCGAATAATTGTGAAGATTCCTTGTATAACAGTCCTTATGTCAGAATCGAACAGTACGACATTGTATCAATTAAAGGAATTAGAAAAACGTCAAGCATAAAACAACATGCTCTTTTAAGGAACGTATTAAAACTGTATAGATTCTGTTCTACTTGATTTTAAGCGATAACTCAAAGTCGATTTCTCTCAACAAAAACTGCAATCCCTTCAAGAATGAAACATAGTGAAAGTATACTTGTGAGTGGCGCAGTAATAAAATCGAATAAAACGCTCTTGTCTCTCAGCAGTGCGCCATAAAGCGACCTTGAGCCAACTGGCTGCTTAAAATTACTGTGATTCATACCGTGTGAGGTTTCTTTTACACCCAAGTCACTAGGTACAGCGATTTTCTAACCTCTTTCTTCACTCATTCCAATAATTTAGACACAAGCGTTAAAATACTTTACTGTTTTGTTATCTGTTAAAAGGTCACGATAAAAATATTGTTGACATATATTTCAACAATATTTGACTTATTTAAGCTATGAAGTTATAATTTGCTAGTCCTTTGAAAAATCTAGGGGAATTCGGCATTTTGTAAAATGATAAGAAATGTCTCAATTGTCTAGACCGTTAACTACCCTGTTCTAAAGCTGTTATACACACCCCTAATTATCGGATCCTTTCCCCAAATAAGATGGGTGTAGTGAGAAAATGAAAGTCAGAATCTATAACTAGATCATGCTCATCATCTGTACCGAGTAAATCCTTGTTTGTTAGCAACTTAATGATGTGCTTTTTTCGTGTCACCAATTTGATTTCCAATACGCCATATGTTTAATTAGGCTTATATCTACTATCATTCGTAAATTGTCTTTTTGATGTTTGACTTTTTTTTATTATCTCCTCCTTCCTGACAAACATGAGCTGTCAGGGATTTTTACTTAGTGCTTTTTTATCTAAATACATTGTTTCTTCTATTGCGTAAATGTCTATCAATATAACTGTATTAATATTAATACAATATTCTTATTACTAATTCTCTGTCATTTATCTATACGTATTGGCTATTTCTTATTCTTATTTATATTTTACTGATTACTATTTATTTATTACTTATTATACAATCGATGTTTGATTAGTCATAGTCTGGTTATTATTACGATCAGCCCTGGGGTTGTCTGTTTTATGAATCGTAAAATAAGGGTAATTAAGTTAAGAGATACTATGTATGTAAGTGTTCGTTTGATAAATTAACATTTATGATTAAGAGGGGCGGGTTTTGTTAATTTGCTCCCTTCTCATTTCGCATAGTGTCCAAATCGGCATATTGACAATTATTTATTTACTTACTCTTAGTATGTTTCTTATTATTTATTGTTTTCACCGCCACTGTTGTCTTAATGTTTCCTTAGTTTAGGGGGTTGCCTGGAAGAGATCGCTTTAAGCGATAAGGCGCCCTTTGTTCGACATGTATATTGTACTTAGTTTTAAGAACGTAGTTTTAATTTTTGGTGAACAATAAAGTGTTTTCATTCATTCATTCATTCATTCATTGACAATACTAGTTATGATGTTAGATCACTTTATTATTAGATATCAAGGCTAAATAGATTATGTTTCCATTATAATGTTGTGTAAGAATAAGCCTGTATGGCGCTCTGTTGTTCGTGCCTACCCCGCAAGGGACCTGGCGTGAAGTTATGTATGTATGTTTCCATTATCTAAATGAAAAAGCCGTTGTCTGTATAAAAGTATTTCAAAATCAAAACTGAAAAGCTTGCCATAAAAAATATAACAAAACAACGCAAATGTATCTATTAACAGAGCGATATATTCTTTATTTTATATGGTAACATTAGAAAATTATTCTCTTAGTAGTTTCCAATGATAACGGTATTTCCAATAGAACGCTTTGATCCATTTTATAAACTGTAGGCGGGTAAAAAGTAGATCATTTCCTTAGTACTTGTGCCGCTGTAATAAAAATTCAATAAAACGCTGTCTTTCCTTTATTTTGCGAACCGAAAGAACCTTGGCTAGACTGGCTGTTCAAATTCACTGTGATTTATTACGAGACAGTTTTGATCTAAGACAAAGGTGGTGAGCGTTCTAGATTATTATATAACTCCTGGTATATAAGAACTTGTTATTATTTGCATAATCTTTTTATATGTTTTATTTGTTAAATATAGTTTATGCATGCGGGCCTAAAGTTATTATAAATCTGAATTGAGTTTATTAATTAAAGTGGGAAGTGATGTAATTTCATCATTTGTTATTATATAGTATCATGATATTACGTATGCATGTAATTCCTAATTTTATCCTCAAATATATTAACTGCATTATTTTAAATATGAATAGGTATGTTTATTTTATATTAAAACATACAGTTAAGAAAAATTATAGCTAACGTGATTGGAATCAACAAAACATCTTCTACAAATGTATTTGTTATTTTTTATGTCTACTGGGCACAAAATTCCGACTCCGTGTATAACGTAGTCTGTTTTAATGCTTTTAAGCGCGACAATTTATTTTATTTTTCCGACGTTTCGGTCGCTTTACAGCAGCCGTGATCACGAATGACAAAGATGTCAAGTGTCAATGAGTATTTTTAAAGTGTTATTTAGCCTACCGCCAACTTGTTCATTTTAATTATTTAGGTTTCATTTTGTTTATGGTTATTATTATATATTTACTCTTCGGAGCGTAATCTTATTTACCACCGCTTCGTAATATGTTGTGGCTTGAATAGAAGAAGCAGCGCAAGAAACTTTTCAACAACACATGACTCTAACACATATACATACATAACTTCACGCCAGGTTCCCTTGCGGAGTAGGCACGAACAATAGAGCGCCATTCAGGCTTATTCTTACACACCTCACTTGCTTCTTTGACATTCATAGCTCTTGTCATGCACGCTCGTCTGTTCTTAAGGCTCCTGACATCACCTTCTGCTAGTAAACGATCAATTTGATCATGGAAGGTGTGTCGTCGCCTTCCGCGACTTCTGCATCCATCCACTCTAATTATGTTATATAATCAATCAAGTTGGTTTGTGTTGATCCGTGATCACGGCTACTGAAAAGCGGCCGAAACGTTGGAATAATAAAAATCCGTGGACCTAAATATAAGCCAGCCCTTTCAATTTCATTTTTCATTTTATATTGAAGTAATAACTTCTTATGGGAGGGTAAACCGCACCGTTACGTAGCGCGTTACGGTGCCAGTCTGTCTGACTTCCCCTTTTCTCACGCATTCAGCAGCACTCACTCGCACTCTCATACTTTAACCCAAGACCTGGCCATATTTCGGTGTAACTAAGAATAAAATATATTTTATAATTGATAAAATGCGTTATTAATAAATAACCCTTCCTTACATTATTATATTATTACACATAAAATGTAAGTAATTTCTCAAAGCTTTTCTCAAGTTAAATAATTTCAATATTAAATAGTTCAACTTAGATTAATTTAAGTTATCTTCTGTCGGGCGTCCCAACATCACCAGTATTTTTTTTAAATTCAGCACCTGAAAGCTTATGACTTGTTCCCCGAATAATTCTGGTCCATGCCGCAGTGACGCAAGCGTTAGTTTTTGCAGTTTTACGAGCGCAGACATCTCGCTGGACACGTAACTACTATAAACTGCAACTGTGTTATATATAACCTATTTTGGAGCATGTAATAAATCGAAATGTTGTATTAAACGATATGATTTAGAATTAATAATAACAGTACATAAATGTCCCACTGTTGGGATCTAGCCTCTCACTATACCGGATCGGATAGTATACCTGCCTCGTATTGTCCAAGGCGCCTTGGACAATAGAACATATTATTATATTATTGTTTACTTCTTTAAAAAAATGTTTATTAATGTATAATAAATCAAAGTTACTTACCTACATACTTGGGGTTGGTGGCACGCGTGGATTGTTTGTGTTGTTTGTTTCTTCTACTTGTAAGATATGCCCAGACTTGGAGAGTTTTTTCATACAAGAGCCTTTTAAGATATTAATAAGCCGGAACCCATATTATGTTATATTAACACAATAAAAACGATTTAAATATAATGTAAAGATTGAGAGTAACACGACGACAGATTATAAAGTTTTTTAACCCGCATTGTGGCTCTGGTGTTGATTTGTGCCGCCACCTATAATTCATGCACGTTCTCTAAATACGAGTTATTAATCGATTTTCCACTAATAGTAAGGCAAGCGAGTTAATATTAAGATAGGAAACACCCGTAAATACAAAAAATAAAAGTACAATCAACGATGAAGGACTTAAACCACCAAGTTGTTGAGATATTTCTGTGGGCTTGGATAGAATTGTTTGAATGGCATCAATACACATAGGAGTTAGACTGAAGTCTAATTATTATAATAATATCTTAAAATTAAAAGGTACAATGGGCGGCTTTATTGCTTAAAGCGATCTCTTGCAGGCGCATATGGTATAGAATTGCAAGCGAGTCTCTCGTATTCCTGGTTTACTAATACTAGATTGATAGACGCTTTGTGTCTAGCTCATAGATTGCGCCCGGTCACCTTCCACTAATAAATTTTATCATCTTGTGGAAGAGCAATACTCCGAATTGTCTACATTGCATATTGTGGAAGACGTACAGCATCTGTTAGTGGAATGTGTTCGGACCAGAGACGGCAGGAAGGGGTTGGAGGATGCTCTGGAATTAATCTGATGGACGTGGGTGCTTTCCAGAGCATTTGTCGCGCCACAGTCTGCTGCGGCTCTTTAATTTATAAAATAATTAAGCCATTTATATGATTGGGAAATTGTATGATTAGGGTAAGATGGGTTGACATGGTGACATTATCACTAAAGCCCTAATAATTAGATAATAAAAAAAAGATCTCTTGCAGGCAACCTTTGGATGTTCAAGGATTTTAAAATAATTTATTTATACTAATATGACAAAGATGTAAAGTTTGCGACGTTGTAGGGGGTAATCTCTGGATTTACTAAACCGATTTTGAAAATTCCTTAGCAGTGCAAAGCTACATTATTCCTGAGTGAATAGGGTATATTGATTAATAATAAGTTTTTTTTCTGATGATGATGTAGTAGGCACGGCTCAGCTAGTTAATTATATATAATAATATGTTTATAATAATTGGTTGGCGTGCATCTTAATATCCATCCCTAACTCCCTAATTTCTATCTTCGATTCGAACTAGATGTTTCATAATAATGGCCGGTTTCCCTACAACAGCCTAATACTCTCGCCTCTTATGGATTTATTACCATGTGAATAGCTATCACCAGAATTGTTTGCCTGCCCCGTCACATCTTAATGTGCCTTATAAAGAGTTTACGCGGCCTGAAATGTCCCGAGTGGGCCATATTGGATGTTTATTGCCCATTCTTGTAGCTTCAAAACCAAGGTTGAACGCCTTTGTGAGTTTAATTCGGTTTTTCTGTTTGGTATTTCATCTTGAATGCTTTTTTGAAGTGAAACTTCTATATAGACGGGAGGGGGGAGGGGGGTCTAGGATTTTTCTGGTACGAAAAAGCGTTACGGCCGCGTGGAGGGGCGACATAATTTTAGAGTAGTCTATGGATGTTCTGTTTGGTTCCGAATCGAATTCAGTTTTTTTGTTTGATAAAATAAAATTGTTTTATATAAAATGCATTCATTTAAGTGTACCTTAGGTTAGGTTCATCAAACAACCTTTCCGTAAAAATTTCAAATCAAGTTTAAATTTTGTTGCGATTCGTTTTGCCATTTGTCCGTTGCCAAGAAGTTTCACTTCTACTATGTTTTGCACACATTTCGATTTTTTTGTTAAAATGACAATCAAGAGGTAGAAAACGTGAATCTAAATGCTCTTCACTGCCTAATCGGGCACGTGTTAGCTAATTTGAAATAAATGGTCTAAGCATATAACGACGGCTTCGTAACATATAGATGATTAGGAGTACACGCAAAAATGCCATCTTTTGTTGTTTACTAAAAACCATGCATGTTACAATTTAGAAAGCCTTATCAGTGCAAGTTGTACCTAAAAAGAAGGGGTTTCCAAATTTCAGCATTATACAATCAACTAGTTTTGTTTTATTCACCATTTTGTACCTTTTGTAAAACTGCACTTTTTTCTGTAACCCCATTTGTTATGAAGTCGTCGATATTATCACATTGAAATACAAAACATAATTTGCGGCTTTAATATGATTACAAAAGTTACCGTCTGAAGTCCCAACTCGATTTGCATTCAGCAAGAGGACATTATTAATGTTGTGTCATGAATATGAGAATTGGCGTTGTGTAGTGCATACTGATTCGCTGTCAATTTTAAAGACCGCCCCCATTGATGTAACAATAATATACTTCTTTGATTGCTACATCAATGCCCGCGCATTTTATATTTATACGTAATAAGAAAGTACACATATCGCAACTTCATAGTGTTACAAATAAAAAACATCGAGGAAATTAAACTCTGTTTAAAAAATGTATAAAATTATTTTAATAAATTACCAGTGGTCACATAGCGGTCGAAATTCGACCATAATTAATTTAAATTATAAGTTTGTACATTATTAAGTTCCGTTGTCAAAGACTATAACTTTTATGATCACAGATTTTGCTAAGGCTACACTGTTAGTTTGATTTTAACAATAAACAAAAGAGTGTGTGGTGTCAAATACATGGTAGTGTGTGTAATATTTTTTATTGATTTAATGTATTTTATGTGCACAATTAAAAAAAATATTAGCATCCTGCACTCCTTCTCTATATAAACTAGACGTGTGCGAAATTTCATACACCTCCGTCTGCGCAATTTCCGTAAGAAGGCGTACAAAGTTTTTGCTTCACGTATTATAATAAAAATTTTAACCGACTTCAAAAAAAGAAGGAGGTTCTCAATTTTTTTTAAATTATTTTTAAATTATGATTTTCGTGATTCTTTTTTATTCGACGCAGAAAAGCTTCCAATGGTCCCCAAAAATTTTACATAGTTTGGCTCAGTAGTTTTCATTTTATGAACATTTTTTAAGACAAAATTTCATTTTCGTTCCATATGTACACCGATTACTCTGAGATTTGTGATTCGATTTACGTGGATCTTTTTTTGTTCGACGCGGAATAGCTGCCATTTGGTGCCCTAAAAATTGACATAGACATTTGGCCCAGTAGTTTTCACTTTACGAATATTTGTTTGTTCCCGTTTCTTGGGACTTATATTTTTTAAGTAGCGCGGCACCATTCGTAGGTCTATCCATACATAGCTAAACACTAAAAAGTAACAAATAAAATATAAAAACTTCGTTTAAAATAACCGACTTCAAAAACTAACAAGTATAAAATAACTTCAAGATGTTTTAGATCTAATATATAAAATTCTCGTGTCACAGTTTTCGTTGCCATACTCCTCCGAAACGGCTTGACCGATTTTGATGAAATTTTTTGTGCTTATCCGGTATCTATGAAATCGGCCAACATCTATTTTTCATCCCCCTAATTTAGGGGTAGTCCACCCCTAATTTTTTTATTTTATTTTTTAGAAAAAAAATTTAATTTCTATTTTTTTATGATACAACATACAAAAATACATACAACCCTAGATTTTCAACCCTCTACGATCGACCCCTATTTTTTACCGGGCAGGACGACGTCTGCGGGACAGCTAGTAATATATATTAATAATAATAGCTTTAGAAATAAGTTATTTTATACTTTTTAGTTTTTGAAGTCGGTTTTTTTATCATATCGGCATACGAAGGTACCATTGCTGGACGGAGGTGTCATTTTAGGAGTATGAATAATATGCCATACTTGTCCAATTATTATCCAGGTTCGGTACGCCATCTATCTCGTTATCACTCATATATCTAGGCCAACAAGATATGCGCGGGTCTAAACACTAATAGCCTTACTTATTATCGTTTGTTAAATTTTAAGAAACTGCTCAGCAATTGATTACTGAAAATCTTATCCATAAACTCCTCTCAAGGACAAGAGGTAGTGTGTGCTAAAAGTTTTATAAAATCAAACAATATAAGGTAATAATATTAAATTACTTACTTAAGAGATGGCTAATCCTTTCTCAACGAGATTATTATAAGTAAGGCCCTTAGTAACAAGAGTGTTACACTATTTAGTGCCTAATATATGTTTCAAACGGAAATTAAAATAAATATATATATGAAGATTAAAATGGGTGGGAGAAATAATAAAATCAAATAAATTACCGAGCTTCAAATCGTTAAAATGTAGTTTTTTATGTAACTATATACTAGTCGTGAAAATTTAAGAAAATATTATTATAGCTATTCTGGTGTATATATAATGTTTAAGTGCTCCCATGGGGTTGCTTGAGATGTGTTGACTCTTCTCCCATGGGAACACCGACATTTTCTGATATAAGCGTCCCGGCTGGAGAGGGGAGGGCGAGGGTCTATAATTCTTCCGCGACGTCGCCGTGGCTCGATCGATGCGGGCGCAGACACACGGCGCCAGACGTCTTGTGAACGCAATAAGCCGGGGATTGGCCCAAATCTTTGTTTGCTCCACACACACTCAGGTAAGCTTATCCCGTAGGGGTTTCAAGTGTCTATATTCGGCAGTGGCGGATTTGCAGTCTTGGCTGCCTAGGCCCCAGGCCATGTAGCAGCCACCTCTTTTTCATTCAGAAATTTAGTTAACTATAATATCTGCAAGTTAGTAAAAAAACCGAGGTTTCAGGGATAATTGCAGTGCGGACCACCGTAATGTGCAGGAGCCTTTAGAATATTTAAGTTCTTTGAATTATTTCTTGTTATCATCGGTGAAATGTTTGTTACGTCCCTAATATCTGACCGCCCTAGGCCCGAGCCTCCTGGGCCTTAGGGCAAATCCGTCACCGATATTCGGTATATAAGATGGTAATCTTAGTTAAATCTAGGTTCATTTATTGATGTTTAACTTCAATATACATGGAGGGGGGGTATTAGGTTTTATTCTGTCATGAATAAGCATTACGGTCATGGTGAAGTGCGGCATAAATTTAGAGTAGACGTGGTGAGAGGCGGCATAATGTTAGAGTAGATTATCGATGTTGTTATTGGTTCCGGATCGAATTCAGCTTTTTTGTTTGATAGAATAAAATGTGTTTAAATAAAAAAAATGCATTCATTGAAATGTACCTAACCTAACCAAATCATAATTTGCAGTAAGCTTGCGAAAATTCTAAATGTGCTATGGGAAACATAGTAGAAGTGACACTTCAACGGACAAATGGAAAAACGGATGGCAACGGACAAGTGGCAAAACAAATTGCAACAAAATTTTAACTTGTAAGTTTTTTGGGCAGATTGTTAATGTCCAATTTGAAAACCTGCCCGTAAGTTAAAATTTGTTGCGATTCCTTTTGCTAAAGCAAACAAAGTCGTGTTAGTTACACGATTTAAAACTCAAGAACGGCTAGATCAATTTTGATAATTTATGTATTTTTGTAATTGTCTATCCGGAATTGGATATAACGTATTAATATATGACATTAGTCAATAAAAAAACATCAATAACAACATGAGACTAGCCACTAATTTGTTGTGATCTTTCCCGGCCGATTTCGGCAATTTAAGCTCATTCTCGATTGTCTGATTTAGGTGTATTATTGTTGTGCGTTGAAGTGAGTCCCGGGATGGTTTAGATTCAAATTTGAACCAGGCACTGCTGGTGTTTTGATTAACAATTGATCCCAGTTGATGGCGACGCAGTCGTTTTCTAGCTTTTTAATTTTTAATGGCAAGACAACGTCTGCCAGGTACTTACAGCTAGTGCTCTATAAATGAAAGGCACAAGTGACATTCCGAAATTTCGCAAATAAATGCTATAAAAATAAATTATTTAAGGACATGACGCAACTGCTTTGTATTACAAAAATATTTACTCACATTAGTGCCTCAAAAATGACAACACACTGGTATGATTTAATACAAATTTGACGAATCTGCAAAGAGCTATATACAAATTTACACTGAATACATTGAATTTATTAAGCAAATAAGTATACAATGGTCGACTGTGTGCAGTATGTCATGTAGACCTTGGCTTGGTGAAACGAAATGACAATTTTTTGCCGAAGTTTTCGTTACGCCGTTTCGACACACTGTGTGATAACATACCGCCTTTTATATATTGCGTTTCCTCGCTAAATATGTTTTTGAAAGTTAAATTCTAATCAGCAATTAATATTTTGGGTTATTAATCCGGTGGGGTAAAGTTGTTAACCTTTTGAGTATCCTGTTTAATAGAATGTGTAAATCTGTGGATGTAAGGAACGAGCGATAAGCTAGAAACGCTTTCATCATCATCGTTAGAGTTTACATATATTTAGTAGTCGTCAGCCATTCACAGTCCACTGCTGGACGTAGGCCTCCCCAAGACGGCGCCACTCATACCTATCCGCTGCCTTTCTCATCCAGCGCCTACCGGCGACCTTGCGTAGGTCGTCGGTCCATCGGGCTGGAGGGCGTCCGACACTACGTTTAACGCGACGCGGTCTCCACTCCAGGACTCGTCTGCTCCAACGGCCATCGGTCCTGCGACAGACGTGACCAGCCCACTGCCACTTCAACTTGCTAATTTTGCGAGCTATGTCGGTTACTTTGGTTCTCTTACGGATATCCTCATTTCTAATTTTATCCATAAGAGAAACACCCAACATAGCTCGCTCCATAGCCCGTTGAGTGACTTGGAACTTGTGGACCAATCCTGCCATCAGTGTCCACGCTCGGCCCCGTAGGTCAGGAGTACATATATTTAAATTAGTTTATCTACGGTCTTAGTGCACGCCTGAACCGAGCGTGCAGCATTCCTAAAACGACGTGGTGCTCAACGCAACCATGCTCGCTGGAGCTGCCGTGCCAGCCGGCCGCCACTAGGGACAACCGCTGGCATTGCCATGTGTTTGGCACAAACGCTGTACGCGAATTAGCGCTAAGGGAATAGAATAGGTAAATTATGGGAATGACGTATCGTTACATGGAGAATTGATTCCTGGATGCGATCGCTATAGGCGATAAGGCCGCCTATTGTGTAGCCTAGAAAGCATTGTAAGTATAATTTCTTTTTGTTATTGTGTGTTTTGGTATGCAATAAAATGTAACATAGATCGGCACAAAAAAATGGGGACAAAAAAAATATTTCTTACTTTTATTTATATAAATTTAATTCATTTAGCCTACATCTGTCAACATATTATAATTTAAAATAAACTTCTTAAGTATCACTTTCAAATTATCACTGTTTTAGTCTAAAAAATATTATAATCAATTTTATTTCAGCCTAATTGGACCTATGTTTTATAATCGGTCTAATTGTCTCAAATCTGTGCTGCCCAATGTAAAACACGTATCTCATTCTCTCGCAGGCATAGTCCTATAGATTAATGTGTTACTCCTTAAAACTCCGAAGAGATTTAAAGCCATCAAGAAATATAATGCTCCGGCCGTAGGATTATACTATACTATATCATCGTTCTATCACGAATTAAACATAAAAAAACGCGTGCGTCTCGGAACGCCTGACAGAAGTGATAACTTAGCCTAACGCTGCCGTATGCGTGAGAGAAAGAGAAGCCAGACAGACTGGCGCCGTAACGCGTTACGTAAAGGCGGTTTCCCTCCCATGAGAAGTTATCACTTCAAAAACAGTTTCAATACTGCAGTCTCTGTAACCCAAATTTATTAACACAAAATTATTAGCACTTTCATTAAAAACTGTTCATATTTATCAATTCTATCAGATTTTTTGTCACGCGACTTACGTACGAACTTATTATGCATTTTGCGCCTTCTTATAAAGAAATTACCGTAATTAAAATTGCTGTTCAGCTTTTTGCGCCCGCTATTAATTATGTACAGTTTACGTCATTTCTTATGCGGCGATGCATAATGTATTAGAATTATACATGCAAAGGGCTTATGAGCATCACAAGAGAAGTGCATTTTTCACTTTGTTTACTGACCTTACAAAAAGCGAGCGTCGTATATTTCCTTTAGATTTTTTTCTTTATTCTTTATTGTACACAAAAAGTTACAAACAAAATTATAGAACAGTGGTGATGTATAAAGGCGAGCTGAACCCTAAAGAGTTTTTTCCAGCAAACCTATGAGTCTGGTTAGAAGGGGAGAAGCAAAAAGCAGGGTTGTGTATACTAAAGATATTTAACGATATTACTTATAATATAAACAGATTAACAAAAATAAATTATATACAAGATACTATTAAGATGCATACATATATAATGTAAAATATAGACATATAATGATCATTTAAGATAGATTTTTAAATTGCTCTCCGACGAGCTATCTCATTTTGTCATTCTTTGCACAATATTAGCTTCGCGACTAGTTAAGTACACATACTAGAACTACGTTTTAACGGTTTTAAGCGCGGTATTTTATTTCATTTTTATTACAACTCAAAATTCTAAAGGTAAACCAAATAACAGAAGCGTTCAAATCGTAAGTTCTATAAAACGTGCAAATGATGAAAATGAAACCGCAAGCAATCAACCCAATTACCCAGAATTCGATAACAATGCACGCAAAAAGCGAACATCGAGTTACGTTCGAGAACAGATGAAAGTGCATTTTGTGAGCCGGGAGAAAGTGAATTATTTGGCCACAGAAATGGACCTATTGTTGATCAATGGCACACTACTTTTTGGTGTTGATAAATGTTAAATAATAATTAATAGAGCTTTAATGTTGAATATTAAGATGGAAGAAGAAGTTATAAAGAAAGTAGAAGATACAATGCAGAATTTCTAGACAGCTGTGGCTATGGATAAGGCATTATGAGAAGAGAGAGCAAAGAAAAATGGACCAAAATAATAACAGAATAGCAACCCATGGACAGAAAAAGGCGAAAAAGGTGGCAACACAGATGATGGGAGTATGAATTAAGAAAATTAGCAAGGGTTACATGGAGTAGGAGAGCAAGAGCAGGAAGTGGCTCGAAAACGTTGGAAGACGTCTACGCATCAAACGAATCGCTGAATAAACCAACATAAGTTTAGAAAACGGTCTTGTGAACTATTGTTACCAAAATAAAAAAATAAGGATGGTCGCCATACATATAATTTAGATTTTTTAATATTTATTTCAGTACAAAGTCAGACAGATGTTGGAAACCAACCAAACTAAATAAGCAAACAAACAAACAGATGTCACGCCAGATAGAAAGCGGTTTATGTTAGCCAAAAACGTTTGCAACACAAAGGGCGCTGCTAAAGCGTTGTCGACCTCTTAAAGGACTAGAAACGAAGACTCGCGTCCCTTTTACTTTCCTTACCTTACCTACAGCACAGTAGATAGACTGGAGGCCTACCTGGTGGTAAGTGTGCTATCAATGTACTGTCGGCTTTAAACGGGGGAAGGCCACTATTGTCGAAACACAATTCAAGATGGTTAAGGTAGCATACTCTAAATTAAGGGTGGTAGACGTTTCGATGGGCAACGCTTTACCACCTGGTTGAGGTTGTCGCTTCTCATTACAGACTGCCCTAAAATAGAAATTAGACTTTTTTCTTCGCGCTGCACGTTTTATTTCTTAGTATTAGATTTACCGTGACAACATACAATAGCTAAATAGCTATAAACGAATCTGTCATACGTGCTAAACAATGCAAATATGTTAAAAACGCAGTTGCTGGAACATTAAGTGAGGCAAAATGGAAAGTTAGTATGCAGGACTGCATGGGCGTTGCGTTTGTTGCATCATTATCTGTCATGTTTGTTCTGACATAGTCGCAGTGTAATTTATTAGCATGCTTAAGACTAAGTAAACCTAGACCATTTTATGGAGAGTTTTGTGATATATAACTACACCGCCAATGAATCTTTTTGTGTCAGATATATCTACTCCTTTATCCAAAAACGATAGCAGCAATAAATTAAGAGAACAAATAGATTTAAGCTCTGAAGAAAATTGCGGAACAAGCATTTTACCAAGTAATAATAATATTAGCTATGCTGGGAATAAAATTTAATCATGGCGCTTGGTCCTGTTAAAAATAGGTCTAAAAAAAGCTGCCTTGAAGTTGTGATGGATGACACAAGTGCCAATGGTCTAAAGATACTAATGGTTAACTCGGCTGTCGTATGGGCGACAAAACAACTACAGCCCGGTGTCTGATGATCGTTCATCTAAAGGATGCAGCCCATCTCCATAACTATCCTGAATTATTATGTTCTAGCATTAGTAGATAGGTTTCAGTTCCTTATTCAAAGCCAGTACATTGATAGGATCTTTGGATTAGGCGACTGTCACTTTGTCTGCTGGAATCCAGCAATAAAAAAGGGACGAGAAAAAGACTTCGAATGCAACTGGGAGTTAATGTTAGGTTGGCGATATCAGTAGGTTACACATATAGCGGAGGCTTATTATCAGCATTTTTTTTATATTATTGTTTCTATATTTTCGATATATTAGACTGTAAGCCTTCCTAAAATAAAATAAATATACGAGTATATATTTACGCCAATTCCGGTGTTTAAATTCTCAGTATGCCAACGCAAGCCCGACATTGATCTGAATAAAATTAAAAAAAATAAAGAAAAGCTCTTTATTACTCGTAAGCAAATTGTTCAAGAGTTAGAAAGGCTTTGTGTGACAAGAGTTCAGTTTCATTGACATGTTTAATTGAGCAACAAATTGGTCAGGAGTTTTGCAATTGCTTGACTAGGTAATTGATTTACTATTATGTTTTATAAATGTACATGTTCAATTGTGAGAATAGCTTAATAAAATATATTGTAGGTATTTCTTTAGTATTTAATTTCGGTTTGTTTGGTTTTAAACATGAATCATCGAGATGTATGTCAATTTATTATCTGTGACGAAATGTTTTACGCAGATTGAACAAAAATTTACATCGTTCCGTATTTAAAAGACTCATTATGTGGCTAGCACGAATTCAAATTATTAAAACAAATGATTGGAGATTCTTTATAATTGTGAACTGTTAGTGATTTATTAAGTAAGCCTCATACTAAACACAGGCTTCCAAAACAGATGCTTTAACAAAACATAAATTAGTGTTTGTGCAGTATAATATTACCCTTAAAATTTTCTTTATACTACAGAGCAAGCTACTTTGAATTATACTGTTATCTTCTCTGTGAATGAATAAGATAAGCGTTGAAATTCATGCAATTTTTCTAAATATCATCATTTATGCCTGAAACAGCTTCAATATCATTGTTAGCTTCGCAAAGAAACTTTACTTTCTTCTAACTTCTAATATTTAGGTTACACGCCTCCCTACAATTAATAGAGCCATCACGAGAACTCACCAAAGGAATATCAATACCTGACTCACAGTCTGACTCATTCGCCTAATAATGACCAGTTTGTACAGACACGCCCTGCCCCGCTGGCTCGGATGTTCCTTCGAGTATGGGGCGAGGCGATTGATGGCCAGGGTTCTCGGTAGAATGGTTGTGTCTCACGCACGTCTCGTGCCGTGACCTTAAGCGATGTTTGCCGTTGACACGGTTCGCGGAGCGCTTTAATGATCCAATGCAGGTTTATTTTGGAACAGGTGAAGGGTATTTCTGTGCCTTTAGCACCTAATTTGGGATAATTTTAACAAAGCAAAACTTCCTTGGTATCCGTTGTCACTCAATCACAGCTGGACGTAGTTAATAATTAAACTTGTCTTCATATCAGGAGCTTCACATATTTTCAGTCATATCGTTAGTCAACTGTAAGTCCAGAACATTTCTATTCAATGGACCATGGGTGCTGTGACAAGTAACCTAATAAATATCATTTCAGCTTAGATATTTTTATGAGGCACATAGGTTATTTTCAATTTTCCTAGAAGAGTAACTGATTCATATCTTGCACAGATCAGTTCTGTATATTACTAATAGTAGATCGTGTTTACTTAACATATTTATATTCAAAGCTATTCTTGAAGAGATTTTTGATTATAGTTAATTGTGTTTTCAAGGGGAGTACGAGCAGAAATTAAATTTACTCTTTCGTACGACTTTATTCTTGGCTCTTCAAACCTCGCTTATATAATATGTTTGCATTCCATCCCATCGTAATCTTCTGCTTTCAAGTCTAGTCATCATTGCAGCTTCAGGGATGAACCTATAGTTCTTTTCAATATCACCGTAAACGCAGTATAATCTTCAGGGTCTGGAAATTAGTTTCCTTAATATCTATTTTATTGGACAATTATAATTATTTGCCTCTCTAATTGTACTAGCGTACCTGTTTCTCATGTATTGTATATCTACCCGCCATATATTCGGCTGCAAAAATGGTATAGCGTTTGAGCATCAGAATTTCCTGGTAAATGAAAAAGTTACAGGAATATGGTAATTTAGAAATATCCGAACCAAACACACAGAGTTGAGCACAGTACCCATGTCCGAGAAAGTTATACAGGAACCAATAACGCAACATATTGGTCGCAATTGAAAAGTTGCTTTGTGGAGTTGTTGGTTCTTCGATGAGGAATGGGGATTCAATTTCAATATCAAGTTTTTAAGCAATACTGTGGATGGTTAAAGCATATGATTTAAATTTAATGCTATTTGAAATGTGTAAGTTATTGTGAACAGTCAGTTGATTTTCTTTATTTATGAAGATACAATGGTCAAATGCAATCTTGGTATAATACCTTCTTTTTGCTTACAAAATAAATGATTGAATACAATTTTAGTTAAATTGTGTATTTAGATTTAGATTTTCTACTTCAATCTCTAACTTTAGATGTTCTTGAAGTTAACTAAGAGATTTGAAAATTATCGAAATGTGTGTAATCGTATCGTAATCGAATGTAATTGACTGCCAAAATCTTGTTGTATGTGATAAAAATGGTGTTAAAAGGAAAAACAATATATTTTTGGCTTTACTTATGACTATTGTAATTTTTATTTCGTCGTCGACCTTCCTACGTCGTCAGCCGTTTATCGTCTTTTATGATCATAATACGGGAAAAAAATCTTTAAAGCATGTAAATCTATTAACATATAATTTTTAAACTAACTACCTACCTTTATTGATGTAGTCGACTTTTTGGATTGCCTCGAGCAGGTAAACAGGTAGACGGTCCACTTGATGGAAAGCGGTTATCTTTGCCTATGGCCGTTTGCAACACCGTTGATATCGCCAACGCGTTGCTCAAGATCTTTATAAAATTTCTTCTTTGTCTAAGGATTTTTATAACTGCCTGAAAGAATGTCATAGGGTGGAGAGTACACCGCGGCGGGAATTTCTCTCCAGTTCATTGTTGTAGGCGTAATAAATATGTTAGAGAACCGTTGTATAGTTGGGCATGGGAGCTCAAGAAAGTGGGAGTGAATATACCGTCGATGGCGAGCGGTGCGGTTGTAATGATGAGGCGTTGATAGATCAAATACTTTTATATGCATTAATAGTAGATTGTTACAAGAGAGGTGAAAATGATCTATCTAGGCATGATGTGCTCATTATTCAAATACCTAAATAGGCCTTTTACCCGAGGTTAACACTCAAACTCTGCTTTTCATTTAAAATATGAGGAAAGCAAATAAATTTGATTAGCAACAAAGAACTACTTCTCTAATAAAATTAAGCGTTAAATCCTTATCTAAATCTAATGGAAAGTCAAGTATTTTTTTGTGGTATTCTACCAGTCAGTATTTTGTTTGTCATTGATGGTAGTAAATATTTAGCTCAAATTTATGTAAATTAAGTTATAATTCAGTGAAAGTAATTTATAAATAATACTAATTTATAAAATGATGTTACCAAATTGTTAATATTTTATTATTACAATTTGAGCCGCGATTCAATAGTGGCTGTAAAAAGAGTTTCGATATGCGTTGCATGTATATTATCTATGGTTCGTATAATTTTGTCACATTCTTGATAGCAAGAAGAATTGTTTCCCATGCTGTTTTCATCCCTGCGATTAAGAAACTCCAAGAGCACTTTCAGAATATGAGAAACGACAAATACGCCTATAGTAAATTCTTAAAATAATAATAATACGCTGTAATATTGCTCATTAATATGTGAACCCTTACACCCCTCGACATGAGTCATGGATGGGTCAGCGTTACTAGGGAAAAGGGTAGACTATCGATCAGCTAGACACCCTAATCTAAGCCCTAAAAGGGTTCCTAATGAATAAGACCCTCGCCCTTTGTTTATTGGACATGTAAAAATTGCCCTCCCTTACAGCCTGTCTAATCATCTTTTGTTTTCTGTTCTTTGAACCATTGTAAACAATTATTGCAATTATTTATACCGGATTTATCTTAATATGAGTTTTATATTCTATCTATCTATCATTTAATGACTATGCTCTTGTCGGTGGAGCCTCCTCCAAACTGCTCTATTATGACCCACTTGTTTTACTTCAATGTAAGACACGACACCGAATTTTTCTTTTATTTGGCCAAATATCTTACCCTTCTTTCTTACAGATTGTTTAAAATTGTGCGTTTCTCCTTTATCATATCCAGTACTTCTTCATTAGCCAAAACATCGCTTTCTTTGAAGTTTGAACTTTAACGTTTTTCTTTAAACTTTATTTGAAGAAATAGTGACGTAATTACATTTCTTATACATTATTATACACAGAGCATATTTCGAGAATTTGTACGCCGCATTTTGAGCAAACAAGGTTTGCACTCAGCATATTGCTGTGCCTGAATCATAAATATGTTTCTATGTATTTAATTTATAAAATAATTAAAGTATTTTTGTAGGTTGCTTGGAAGAGATTGCTTACAACAATAACGCCGTCTACTGTCTACCATGACAATATTGTAATTGTACATTTTAGAAAATTGTATATTTGGTGAGCAATAAAATGTTATCTATCTAACTTTATTGGCTCAGCGTCCCAAGTCGTGTATTGGCTTCCGAAAGGAAAACACGCACATTTCTCTGTACTTGTGGTTTTTGTCCATTATAGGCTTGATGCTTGTACAAGTCAGCCTCCACTCTGTCCTTCGACTGATATTTGCAACGATTGGATTTGGGACGACCATCCGATCTTCCCAATTAGGGTTTCTTTACGCTTCGATCCTTTTCCATCTGTTCTACATGACCGAATCAGCGTGGACAATAAAATTTTATTTCTCAGTAAATTCAATTACGCCCCAGCTTCCTTTAATCCGAGGCAATTATACAACCCTTTGAGTCAGACAAGCGCCATATCAAGGCCACTCCTGACTCGGTTACCCAATTCTATGACAATTGGCTCAATAAAAAATGTAAAAGGCGCCGGCGTGTGTCCAGAATAATGATATGATTGGCGGTCAGCCATAATTGGTGGGCCAATGAGGTAACTCTTGGTATAATAAGACCATCGTTTGACCGCAGTTATGAAAAATTGATACGGGAGCTGGATTTAGCTTTGCTATTTTGCTTCTCATTCTTATTAGTACAGTAATCTAATATAGGGTTGAGAATTTCATTTTTTTTTTGCTTTATGTTTATTTTGTATTCGAACATTGCTAAAATCAACAACCCAATTGACAGGTTGAATTTCGGTTCGGCCCTTTGGTAGTTGATTTTCTGTATTTCTATGCATTCTCTCTTTTCTTCCACCTTCTCCCAATTATTTGGGGTCTTCACAATATGTAAGTATTCTCCTTCCATACTCCTCTATTTTGATATGCATCTTGTGTCACACCACAAATCTACATATCATCCTTCACACAATCCATGCATCTCTTTTTTGGCCTAACTTTACATTGTATCCATCAATCTTGCAGTTTTACCTTCTTCTTCTCATGTGGCTTTCTCATAATCTTCTTCCTCTCAAATATTTCTGTGAACGGCAACTTTGAAAGATTCTCTTATGACCTATTTCTCATCTTATTCATTCTTGTAACACCACAAATCCATCGCAACAACGTTTTCGTTAATAAATTAAATAATGTTTGGAACAAAAAAGTTCTATTATCAACTCGAGGAACTAAATTCGATTGAGCGAAAAGCCTGGATAGGTAACAACTAGCTTTGCGATAACAAAATTCAAAGCCTCGAACATCGATGCAGGATTGTCAGCCTAACAGTTTTCTATTGATATATCTTTGAGAGTGTACAATGTACATTAGAGCTTTTCAATCTTATCCCGCCGACTTTCTTCCAATATTGAACAACCAGACGTACTGGCATGCGAAACCGGTATATGATAGGCGCACTATCTATACGAACGAAGCGCTTCGCAACCACATTCATAATGCGCAGTGTAAAAGAGTGGAATTGCCCTATGCTGTAGGTGACGGGAAACATACACGTTAGAGCTTCGAAGGATAAATAATTTCGCAGGCAGATATGCTGGTAAATCTTGATTCAAATCAAATCAATTTATAGTTATAGTTAAACAGTTGGCATGTACGTTAAAGTGCAAGCATGTTTTGCTCACATAGGAGCATACAAATATTTCTAATAAATTTTATTAAATTATATAACGTTAAATTAAACATATGAAAAAATTACTGATAAATATCAAAAACTATAATAATACATGTAAAAATGGGCAGACGGTGACTCGCCACTCCTTGCATGGGCCCCAAAAAATGCCATAGAAGACAGGGGCCACATGGGTATGAGTGGCTGAGGGGTGTAGAGAGGTGGGCTGTTCACCGAAGCTACTTCTGGCGTGATGCCATTTATCACTTCCACCCCTGGAGCTTGAGTCTTAGCTTTAGCGATCTCTACTCCGTGCCGGCTGGTTAAGGCAAGCAAGGAGACGGGGCCTTGCTTTGACCCCCGGAGTCAAGTAAAAGTGTCGCTACTCACCTAAGGCTTCGCCACAAAGTCACCCTGCGCGTCCACTAACTGTGTGTTTTTCAAGCTATTGTATTAAAAAATCTCGCAAAATAAATGCTTAGAATTTTCCTAACTTAATACTTTGGCTAGTTTCTGCTAGTAGTAACTGATACAATTTTTTTCTATTACTATTCAGTGGCGACATAGAGAAGATATAGTGGATCTAGTAGAACACGAATTTTCGAATGAAATTACAGACTTAGACTGGAATGAATCGAGTAGCGATTCTAAAGTTAGCTGTCATGATGCACGCTTCGTAGTAATAGCAGCGGCATCTAAAACCTAAACCGTCGAGGCGTGCGTCATCCAAACATGGTCGGGTTATCTCGTGCTCGCGAATCTAATTTTAAGCTCGTTGTCGTGCGATGACACCGGGAAATTGTCCCATTTGCTCGTGACGTCACGTCCAAAATGGCCGCCGTTAGGGACGTAAATGGGTCGGCGAGTTTACTACGTTCAGGAGAAGGTTCATTTATGTTTGTAACATATAACTTTTTATATCAACACTTTAGGTTAGAATTTTTTATTTGATTAAACCAAATCAAAATCAAATAATCATTTATTGCATTAAACATGGTGCATGAAACATATAGTAATAATTGTTCTTGCCTCTACGGCGTGCAAATTGCTATCCCTATTATTATGATTATTTATTTATGTAAATAAAAATGAATCGTAGAAATGTATGATGATGAAATTTTTGTGTCTGTTTGGGTGGGATGCTTTAGATTCACAATAGAAACCGGTAGGAGGCACTAGAATCCTAGATTTTAATGTTTTCGGGGCAGGGACTGCCTGTTACTACTATAACAAAAACCAGCTAAAAATATATTAATAATAGTCTAGAAGAAACATATATGCATATTCAAGTGACATGGTGACATGCATGGTGGAAATAAAGGCTGCGTTAAAAAAAAATGCATGCGCCGACTACACCGCTGTTGAACAACGCTCATTTATAATTTTGCTATCGTACCGCATATTTTGAAACAAAAGCCGGTGCCCGATCGGGTTATGAGTTGGTAAGAGATATTAATACAGTAATAATACATGCACGAATAAAAAACGTAAGAGCCAATAGCATAATGGCGCATTCATACTTTTGGTTGATAGTTAATTTATAGAGTCACTAGTATTATGTTTGAACAGAACGCATAAACACAGCTGTTGAAAAGATGCCTAACTCGCGATGTATTTTCTTATTATTATATATATATTTTTAATTTTGCAATCTTACCGCATATTTTGAAATAAAAGCCGGTGCACGATCGGGTTATCAGTTGCTATTTCATCCTATACGTCTGGACAGCCTCCGAGGGTAAGAGATTAATATATGCACGAATAAAAACGTAAGCGCCATAAACATCATGGCGCTCTCGATCTTATTGTTGCTTATTTTTTAGAAGTTATAGGGATACGAGCTGTATGAAGTCCACGCCATTGGCATATTTCCTACCTACTCTATAGCAAAGCCTAGGTATTTATAAAGCTCGTATATTGCACAATCCTGTCCGTAGATGCCGTCAACCTGTCCCCTTGCTAGACTGAAAGTGGGACACCGTGACATATACCAGATATGGGACACGCCTCGCATTGGCGAGCAGGTTGATTGATATACCGATACGAAGGTATTACATTGCCAATTAGCCGGAACTCTTTGACTAGTATCTTGGATATAAAGTTAAAGAAATAAAGAGAATTAAACAATTTATTCAAAACCATTAACATAAGCCTACAGAAGACAATATGGTATCGCAAAAAAATATTTTATTTTTTGTACATAATTAAAACAAATAATTAGCATTCTGCGCTCCTTCTGTATGTAAACGAAATTTCATACTCGTCCGTCCGCGCAGTTTTCGTCAAACGGGGTACAAAGTTTTTGCTTCACGTATTAATATAATGATTATAAATTCGCTTATTTAACGATCAGCAAATTCCAGATTTATGTGTCACATCAAATAAGGTTCATACTTAAAGGATTACCGAGAATTATGAATTTAGATCAGGACTATAGTAGTATTATTTTCTCCGTACAGTTTGGGTATAATCAAACTCGGCCTCAGCCCGGCTAGGGCGGTGTGAGCATGTTGCGCGGGCGCAACGCCATTAACGATGACACTCATTCTTATCAAAGAAAGATTATCATTCTTATAAAAATCATTATCATCTTTTTTGCTGTTAATTTTAAACTATATTTATCTAACGTATTTATATTTACTTTTAATATAACTTGTTACATTCTAAATTTTGTACTTATAGTTTTTTAATATATAGATACCTAATTAATAATTTATTTCAAATAATTACTAATCTTATTTTATTAAATACGTTGTTTTATCTATTTTTTTTCTTTCATTTATATCACTAACCCACAATATGATAAAACTAAATACACTATTGATAATGATTATCGACAACAATAATGCGTATCACTATATCTGCCCATAAGGCCCGTGAGTGGAAGAGAGAGCGAAATACTCGCTTCACCGCTCCGATTATTTATGACCCAAACTGCACGGATAAAATAATTCTACTGTAATTTAGTAACATGAGGATATCAAATTATCGAGCCCACACTTGGCTTCGAATAGCTTAACACCACCGAAATAGCTCGTCGGATTGCGTCATAAGTATCATAAGCTGGGATTACAAATAAAGAAGTTCACTTACTTTCTATGGCCAGCGAAGTTTCAATTCCTATTCTTTTTACATTTTTTTTAAATATTACATCTATAAAGATCCCACCGTAGTGTTTGGGCAACGTGGTTTGGCGGGTTTCACTTATAATTTTATTGTTTATCTCGATGTGGATATTTCATCATCGTTTCCTTCGTCGTCAATGTCATAAAAATGACTAAATTTTGAAATCTTGTTGTTGTGTTAAACACGTTGTATAGTCCCCGGCACGATTCTTGAGCGGCCACCTTGGCCTACGCACAGTGAAATTTCGAGTAAAGGGACAAAAACATAATATTATCAATATGTACATAAATCGCATCACATTGGCTATGCTCAATGCGCAAAGTGATACCTATTATTCCAACTACCGCTCAAGATCCGTGGCGGTAACAATACTTACCTATAATATGTGAGGATTGCTCTCTATTTGAAAATCGGTTCACAATTGACTTGAGAATCTCATAACAAACACACACAAATTTAAAACTTTTTGTATAACAATAAATAATAATAACAGCCCATAATTGTCCCACTGCTGGGCTTGGGCCTCCCCATTATAGGAGATATAACCGTCAAGCTTGTCCAAGGCGGCTTGGCAGGTTTGAGACACCGGTTATCTTGATGTGCAGGTTACATCGCGATGTTTTCCTTCACCGTTATTAGCACGTGGTAATTGTAACAATATGGACATTAGGTCAGAAAATTAGGCATTCTTAAACATGTCTTAGAGTGACGTGGATTCGGATCCTGGCCGGGAAGTACTACTTAGACGCTTAAGTAGAGCTGTCATATTGGGAGTACCTTTACTCGTGAACCACTTTCCATCAAGTAGGCCCTTACCTAGTTTGCTGTATTCAAGCGATTAAAAGATTATTCACTTATCATATAAATCATTCATAATTCTCAAAAACAATTCGGTCATCAATTCTTACAAAAATGACTTTCTTCATAACAAAGTGACAAATTCTGTGATAGCGCAGTTATGAGGAATTGGGTGAAACGGAGCGTGATATTAGTTATTAAATTTCCTTTTGTGTTCAAATTCTTATGAAATATCAGATAAAAGTTTCATACAGACGTCTGTTTGCATTAGCTTCATACTTATTAAAGGACTTTCACTTTATAAGTCTTCAATAAGGACCTGACGTTTAGAAAATAAAATCTTATTGATTTCAAGAAAAAGTCATTAAAGAACATCGTTATGAGTTTTCAAGGTCTAAAATCTAAATAACAAGAAATTTCTAGTGCATTTTATTCCCTGGTTACCATCTTATTTCCTTTGCGACACTTTTTCCCTTTGACTCAAAGGAGCTGAGCGGGTGTGGGCTGTAAAATTCAAATTAGAAAGCACGATGTGGCTTTACATCGAGCCTTTGACTTCGAAGATTTATATAAAATGAGGAAACCTTTGAAATTATTCTTCTTTAGAAGATAAAATATTCTTTTAGATTTTTTTTGCTATTAACGAGCTATCAAAGCATAGTATGTATATAATAATACTAGATTCTTCCGGCGACTTCGTCCGCGTGGAATGGTAAAAATATTGGTCTTAGCGTGCTGATATATAGCTTATAGCCTTCCTCGATAAATGGCTATTTGAAACTGAAATAATTTTTCGAATCGAACCAGTAGCTCCTGAGATTAGCGCGTTTAATCAAACAAACTCTTCAGCTTTATTTATTAGTATAAGATAATAATATAATAGCCAATGCACGTCCCACTGCTGGGCTAGGGCCTCCCACAAGGCTAGGCACGTTTGACACATTGGTTATCCCGATGTTTTCCTTCACCGTTGTTAGTATGTGGTAATTGTAGCAATATACACATTAGGTCCGAAAACGGTCTAAATGTTGCATGCGTTCCGGACAGGATTCGAATCCGCGCCGTTTGAGTTTGGGACGCGTGCGTCAGCCATTACGACTTTATCATATAATATGTATATTTTTTTGTATTTTTATTGGTAGCATTTAACATTTGAAGGAAAGCACGACTTTTATTTTGTTTTACATAAATGGCGATAAATAATAAATTCATTTTGTATCTCTTTATATCAAATGTAATATTAAGTTATATATTATATTGAATTTTGATTATATTTTTCGTACACATTATAACTTCGGATTTCGACTTGTTGATTATCCATAATAATTTTCTTTATAAGTGGATTTCAAATGAAGATATTTATAACAATACAGTTCCTACCGTTTTTATTTCCATAAATAATATTTTTAAATATTTACAAATAGTAAATAGGTCCCAACCGTCAGTTGGGAACGTTCCCAAAACGCTGGCCGCATTTCCATGTTGTTATTATATTATTATATATATCATTCGTTAATTTTAAAACTGCAGTTATGAAAAACTATAGAAGTATTGATTATTCGAAAACAAGGTATATTGTGTATTGTGAAAATATCACAGTAAAATGCCAATGAGTAAAAAAATTCACACAGAGGAAACTAATTCATAGTAAAATGTTGTTAGTTAAGTGAAATGGAGTCATTTAGCAGTGTGTTAGTTGCCTGTTATTTCTAAACCCATTGTCTGCATCACTTTTGTTGTTCGCAGTCTCTTCGGAAATAACCGTTCTGATTGTATCGAATGGACTGCTCTTTGTATGGCATGAGGTATAAGAAGATAGCGTTTTATTACTTAACATCTATTTTTGTTCACTATCTTCTATTAAAGATAAAAATAGCAATTATGTTTTTGTGTCATTTTAAAATCGATTTGCAAGGATCGTATATTAAAATCCAAAAGATTTTATTCAAGCATAGACACAATCCAGAAAAAAACATTAATGTAACCTAAAAAATAAGTCGGTTTCCTATACTACGTACTATTATTACTTATTGCTCTGTGAAATGTTATAATATTTTTCTCATGAATGTTTTATTTATAAAATACCACATCAATATTACAATCTAACCTAAAAAGCCTAATAAGTAATTTAAATATAACCTAAATTAACTAAAAGCATTCGGTATAATTAAATAACGCGTTTAGAACAACCCTACTACAGCTAGTTAGGATAATTAATATACGAGTTCTTTTGTTTTTCTGCTAATCGTACGCTCTTACAATTGAATATATTTTTTAAATACGTACCATGAGGATTGTATATATATATTAGAGTTGTAACGGAGGCCTGCTTAGCGGAGGCGGAGGCGGATGTAGAAAAAAATAGTAGTTTATAGTTTATTAAAACTATCAATAGTATAAAATATTTATTTTAAATCAAATACGTATGTACTACGTCTAACGCGTCCAAACAATTCGACAGGTTGATTCCTGTCGCGTATAATTGATAAATGACGTTTGGATGCACCTCGCCCCACCCAACCGCGTTCCCGCCGCTCACGCGTTGATTCTTGTTCATTTCTCGCGCGCGGCCGGACCGCTGAGTCGCCGCGAGCGTCGCCGCTTGCGTATGATTAGTAAATAAACCTCCGTTATAACTCCGCAAATATTACACGGATGCGGAGGCGGAGGTACGATTTCTTGCGGAACTTCCGCAGTAACGGAGGCGGAAGCGAAGTTCCGTTACAACCCTAATATATTTAAATATATATTAGATTGTTAAACTTTACTTTAAGCTCTACTTTAGTCTAGATTTAATTGCTTGTTCGTTTAGTTCACTGGCATGTTTTTTAATTCTCGCTTTTGGCTAAAGTGAATTACCTATTAGCTTTCCGTTGTTTACTCTGGTGTAGGTATTTGTAACTAGCTCCAAAGATGTCCATTCTGTATTGTCATTAACACAAGTATTGCGTGCTTGTTTCAAGAGTATACAATGTGTCTATTTGTATACTGAACAGCCCTTTTCATGCGTGATTTATGCACATCTTTTAGAATGGTTCTCATAAGAAAACCTGATGTATATCTATACAAATTAAATAGTACTTTCGAAGGCACGAGGTATCACAGGGTTTTTACAACTTTTCAATATTCCCAATTAAGGTTTCATTTATCATTAAATACTATTAAAAATATTCACAAGTCATGCTTAAAGTTGGAAATGTTGTGACTTGTACTACAACACATCGTCAGATAAATAGCAAAGTTGGAACAGTTGCAGATTGCAACGGCAAGATAGTGTTCTTTTTCTATTCACTTTATTACGAAGTATTTCAAAATAAGACAATACTACACTTAGTATGTCTAACTTGTGATATACGATGCTGTGCGAAACCTATGATTTGGGCAATTATTTTAGGCATAACGTGATGATGAAGGATTTTAAGAAAATAATTAATAATTTAATATTAAACCAAATTAATCACAAATTGAAAATGTTAATATTAACAAGTTTACTTATTTTAATTTATTACTATGAGTAGTTTTTTATTGGTTATTTACAATTAAAATTTACAAACTTAAACAGACAAACTTAAAATTAAAATAAACATATAATAATATATCTTATTCTAATAATATATATACAAATTAATTTATAAAAGATAGAAACTACAAATAGTAAATGGGTCTCAAATCACCATCAGATGGGAACGTTCCCAAAACGCTGGCCGCATCACCACGTGGTATTCTGCCGGCACTTCTGACGCACGACAAGCCAGTTTTTTAATATTTGTTTATATTTTTCACTTGTTTCGTATTTGTGACTTTGTTCATAGAATTTTTTTTTATATCATATACGAATAAATCTTGTGTTTCTTTGTTGAGCTGTAATTGATTACAAAATATTTTTTTTTTAAACAAATGATTTGAAATTTGTGGATTAGATCATTTTGTCACAACTGGGTTCAATTTGTATGGGTCACTAATGACTCGATCAATTGTTCCATACAATTGGTTTAACCGATCGTTCAAATTGAACATTAGTTAACACGATAAACGTGAGACATCAACTGTAAATAAACGTTTTTAGAATCGTGTAACGCATCATTAGTTTGATGGTTATCTTTTAACACGCTATTACTTTGGCTACTTCTGATTTCTAGTGTAGTAGCTACATACATACATAAATAACTTCACGCCAGGTCCCTTGCGGGGTAGGCACGAACAATAGAGCGCCATTCAGGCTTATTTTTACACACTTCACTTGCTTCTTTGACATTTTTAGCTCCTGTCATGCACGCTCGTCTGTTGTTAAGGCTCCTGACATCACCTTCTGCTAGTACACGATCAGTAGCTACAATTGCTGTAAATACACCATCATGTGTGAAAATGTACATACTCGTATATCGGGATTATGTTATTGTAATTGTTTTCTCTTTGAAACCTGTCTAAACCATGATTAGGAGGTCAGAAAGAGATAATGGCATTCACAGAGAGAAAATATTGTATATATCAAATTTTCTTTGTATCTCAAAAATTACAGAATATTAATCTTATAAAATTAAAAAAAATGTTTTAATATTTACCTTACGCAGTCATAATGGTGTTACGAAATTTATAGGCTCGTTAAAAAAAGTTGAAAAGTTTTATCCAATCGAGGTCCAAATTCGATTATTATAAAATTTTACTCTTTAAATAAAATATCGTCAATTCTTTTTCATCAATTTTGAATTTCATAATTTGTAAAAGAAGACTAAATAAAAGAAGCATTCGATCCGTAAATTTTGTAAAGCGTGCAAATTATGAAAATGAAACCACAAACAATCTACCCAGTTACCCAGAATTAATGAGCAGTTTTTGACTAAGAGGAATTAAAGAAATGAAGATTTTTTTAAATTCCTTTTAGTCTAAAAAATACTGATAAAAAAATCTCTAACCATCATATCATGCGGGTCTTGAAGTTAGTATTCTCATCTCCTGAACCCTGTGAGATTTCGAAATGATACATGTACGAAACTATAAATTTGTATACTTAGGCTGGTGTGCACCGAAATTTAACCAGCGGTTAACCAAATATAATCACTTTTTCCCATACATTTTTGGCGATTATTTTATTTTAACCACCGGTTAAAAGTCGATGCACACCAGCCTAAGTCTGTCGAGGAGTCGAATTTGTAAAATTAATTCCAAAAAGAGCTAAAAATCAGGGGATTTGTTTGTCTGTTAAAATTAGCTTATCCGGGTAAAAACTTACGAATTTTTTATCCCGATAGATAACGTCTTGTCGTGATAATTAACATAACAAAAAATGCGCTTTGGTCGCGGTTTTTTGATTCTTCTTTTACATTACTAAAATTCTCTGTTATAATCCATTGAGCCGTTTCGAAGTCTAATCGAGACAAACTTTTCAGACTTCATAAGAAATTAGCAATTTTCACTTGGTATTTTGAAATTCATTTCAGAATCACAGACTCAGGATATTTGATATTATTTATTAGTATATGTTTTAGCCATAGGTGCACTAACCGCAAAATGACATCGTCGATTTCCTCATATCATATATCGATTACAAGATAAACAGGTTAATAAATCTAATGTACGGAACCGCAAAACGTTTATTCGATACTCAAGTCGTTTATGTGCTGTTACATGAGGCTGGCACCACCAGCATAGACATGCAGACTTTTATCTAGGGTTGGCACATCTTGTTCTTTATAAGTGGATATAGGTCTTGCAAAACCTATAATATATTGTATATAGAATTCAGAGCTTAGCATAAACAAAATAGCACCTAAAGTACATTATTAGTTAATTGATAAATTATCTATACTTTTTATAAAGAGATAAAATTTGTGACGTAGTAGGGGTAATCTCTTGATCTACTAGACCGATTTCAAAAATTCTTTTACTGTTGGAAAGCTACGTTAACAGGAAGTGTCATAGGCTATATAACATGACGTTATATATCACAGGAGCGGGTCAGAGCGCGGGTGAAACCGCTCCGGGCCGCAAGTAATTTATTTTTTAGTAGGCTTCCTAAAAAAAAGTAAATTTTAAATATGTGTCAATCTGCAAGCTGCATGTGTTTATGGGCAAAATTTAAAACGTCAGCTTATATAAATACCATATTTATATAATATATAGTACATATTGCTGAATGAAAATTTAGTATTGATTTTATAAATATTTTGTTTTATTTTATTTATTTAAAGGAACAACAAACGGCTACAATATAACACACACACACACAAAATAAAATAGTTAATAAATTCAGGTAATAATATTAAAGCCAAAGATATTATCCATAGACAAACATAATATAAGATTATCAATAAAAAAAACGATAGGCACAAAACATTACCAATATGTAAAAAAAAAGGATATAACATTAATAAAATATATTACAGAAGAAATATAGATGTAAGATTGTCGTTAATAAGATTAAATGTATGTAACAAAATGAAGAAAAAGTTATTCCACCTCGAGTGTACTATCAAAGTCAGTTAACACAGGATTTTTAAAATTTTAGTATATAAGTAAGTTTAATCATATTGGGACAGCCCTACTTTAGTCATGTAATGATATCGAGATTGACGTATCGATAATTACGAACTAAATTAGAATAATTTATACCTATACATGAAATGAATAAAGTATTAATCGCAATTTCCTATTGTTTTCAGGTACGTTGTTAATAATAAGGATGGTCGGTGATCTAATGAGGTAAGTAGTGTTAAAATACTACAGCCCTTCTCAGAGTTCAATCAAAAATTAACTTAAATATGACTAGACTAGAGTAAATCAAGTCAAAGCGATTAATCAAGTGTAAACGACGATAGAATGGTAATATAAGCCTTTTGAAATATAAAAGCTGTTTAAAGTAAGAAATTATTAAGAAACCACTTATCCAATCGCGTTATTCATAAACAATCTAGATTTTTAAATGTAAAAAGGCTTCAATTATAATAGTTTAACTAATTTGTTAGTTCATGGAAATGCTGAATGAATTTTACGTCCATTTTCAAATTTTAGCGAAGCGTTATGATATTTTCAGTAAGCTGAAATTGTTATTTATCTTTTGATCTATGAACGTTCCTAAATCTATTATTATTATTATATATTGGATATTTATTAACTGAAATAACAATAAAGGTATATTATTAAAACAACAGTAAGCTGCAATCAAAAGATTATATTAATACAAGCTTTTGAGATCCTGGATATCATGTAGCAGCAGAGTGCTGGCTAAAACAAGTAAAACGAGCCCAAACACGGGTCTATCTTGTTTAGTACAGGAGTTTCTATGGCCACCTTCCGACTCCATCATTAAATCAGCTCCATGGTTCCATATTATTGCATTATCACGCGATATACATATGCGTGCAAAATTTCAGCTCAATCGGAACCGGGAAGTTGGTCAAATTTATCTTGCAAGATTCCACCCGAACTTACATACATACCTCTTTTGCAAGTTAAATAAAATCTTGTAAAAATAATTAAAGCTTTTATTTAATAACATATACATTAAAATATGTTACGCAGGCATAGGCAGTTTGTTCGGCCTCCTCCTTTAATGGAGGAGATCCTATTCGGTGCGAGATTTCCACCCCCACACGAAGGCGCGGCACTAGGTGGCGCTTTTGGTTCCTATCACAAGAAAAGACATTCCCGTTGAGTTAGGAAAAAAATGTCCAGAAATACTGGTAAATGTAAGTTCTACTTAATTTTAATATTTATAACGTTTATCATATGAAACTGCAAAAATGGCTGCTTTAGGCCCTCTGCTTTGAAAATCGTCCGTGGTTGATGTTTACATACATGTATCGTTTAATGCTTAGACACAAAATATGCAAATAAGTTGGAAAAAATAACTTATCGATTTTGTTATTGCCAGACTTTTGAAGGTTGCCATATCCGGATATATTTAACGACTATTTACGCCGGATATTACGTAATTGCATGCAGACTTCTTAGCAATTTTATTATGTGCTTTAGAATTTAAATCATGTTCTGAGTCGAGGTATGATTTAAAAACTTTATGGCTACCAGCCCTGGTCTAGAGTATGCCGTTACAACAACCTTGGTAGTGCCTTTTGTGCTACAAATATCTATAGGCATTGGTAACCACTTTCCATCAGGTGGACGTCTGACTTTATGGTGAACTCATACTCGACAAGTAACGTTTCAGTTACATAAATTGACATTCTTTAGGGTAGCTTCCGTGATACTGCATCTAAGATCATCATCATCATCCGAGCGTTAAATCCCGGTTGCGTTCGGAGCGATCACTTCGACGCCCAGGGTCCGCTTTACTGCATCTAAGATAATGAACTATATGCCACCACCTTTAAGACAATTCAATAACTCAAATATCACTTTTCGCAAGTACTTAAAAAAGTTCCTCTTACAAACGATTAAATTAAACAATTAAGGAAAGGGTAGAAATTGCACATTGAATATTGGCTTCGCTTTCCCGATAAAAAAATTCAGAGACATTTATCCTTTTCTTCAACAGCCTATAACGTCTCCCTGCTGGGCTCGGGCCTCCCATTATAGGGGTAAAGGGCACCCGCCACGCTTGTGCAAGGCGGCTTGACAGGTTTCACACATCGTTTATCTCGATGTGCAGGTTGCATCACGATGTTTTCCATCGCCATTGTTAGCACGTCGTAATTCTAACAATATGCACATTAGGTCAGAAAATTGCCTAAGTGTTGCATGCGTTCCAGCAAAGATTCGAGCCATTACGATACCTATAATAATAATGCTAGTATTTTGTCTGCCGTCTGCCCATTTTTCCATGTTCCCTGAACATTGCGACGGGCAGACGCCATAGTCCCCATATTCCAGTTCACCCTAATAGCCCGGTACTTTTTGTCCTCATTTCCCACAATAGTCCTACACTGGCCGGGGATTGTCCTTGGGTGCATTATTATATGGTGTAGACAGGGATAATCGCCGGTCAGTGTCACGGCACATTTACATTAAATTTGTCAAAGGGCCTCTACGTGTTGGCCTTTCCATGGCCCCGCGCAAGCCCTCCAAAAGTCCGGGCCATTTTTATGGCCCGTGGTCTTGAAAGACATACAAATGCTAGTATACGTTTTTATTTTCTTAATTAAAAGCCAAATATCAAGACCAACGGTTTGATCCTGGTGACCTATACTACAAGTTTCTTATTAACCTAATTCAGGCACCTCTTAGTTAATTAGAATTAAACAGAAAATAATGTATCGCTCCCCGTTACATAAGCTAAACAAGTACAATATACAATGTTGCTTACATTATGCAACAATCATTACTCCCCGTACTAGTTTAAAACTGTAACGGCAGAGTAAATTCTCGTCTTGTAAGCTAAAAGTTAATGTTGTTATTCATTTAAAATTAAGTAAAGAGGAAATAAAGAATTATGTCCTCTTTTCGTAATATTATTTTATACTACTGCTTATTAAAATCATTTATCTGATGGTTAAAAATCGTACCTTAAATAGATAAGAATGAGAAATGTGCCGCGTGAAGTATATGTAAGTGCAAGTAGCACTTGAAATGTGCGAAGTATCCACCGAGCCGTTCTATATGCGCACGCGTCGACGGGCTAATTTGGGTGCGCGGGAGCAACGCTCGCGCACCGCAATATCAATGTCAACGGTCGCGATTGAAGGATACTCGCCGAGCTAATCCAAACGCTAACTTATGCAGTTCACTACAAATTTTTATTTTTATAAATCATTTACTTCAAAAAGTTAAAATAACAAGCTATTTGATTTATCATCAGTAGAAACTTTAGGATTATTTTTTTAAAGCATAACTTCAGCAGACAAACAGACAGCCCACCTGATGAAAAGTGGTTACCAAAAGTGCCACCAATTCAAATTCAAAAGTTTTTATTAAAATTAACTTTCACTGGTGAACAGTTTTTGATGGTCACGCATTTAAGTTAAAATTTAATTTAATTTCCTATTCTATGTACACCGCTTCGCAACGTGTTATTGCTGTTAAGGAGAAGAAGCGGCAAGAAACTCCCCAGCAACACGTCTAGTTAAAAATTGTTTTTCTTTATATTTCTTATTCTAATCTCAAGTTTTATACAGAAGTATGTTACAGAATTACTTTTGAAGAATTCATAAAGTTAGAAAACAGTGCATACTCTATAAGACAAGACGCAATAATGGATACTTAGTTTGAAAGGTAGCATGTGCTCGCTGAACGTTAAATGAATACATTTGAAAACTCAACATAATAATAATAATAATAATTTGTTGGACACGGCCCGTATTGTGAGGAGATTCCTGTGTCTGGAGCCTTGATCACCGGTAGTCTGGACCAGTCATGGGAAAAATCACTCACCAAGAAGAAAAGAGTGATATATATCTTTTTGATACAAAGATATATATCACTCTTTTATATCTTTAACTCTTTATCTTTATAGTGAATAGTGTCAGTGTCAATTGCATACAAAATGAGTTATTATGTGTGAGTGGTATACTAGCAGAGCCGACACGCGTACCTGTGGCAACGCAAAACAATATAAACAAAAAGTGAAGAGATATAATAAAATTAATTACATTAAAACAAAATTACACCATAAAACTATAGTGTTACGATTTATTTTGGCTTGCTATTATATTCGGTTTCCTCGTTCACTTAGTACGCATGCGCAGTGCGCGGGCGAATCGTTCTTCCTCATCGCGTGGAACAGGCATGAACTAAAGAGTTAAAGATATAAAGACACATTTTGAACGAAAGTGATATACAGATCTAATCACTCATCGCGTTGGATATATATCTTTAGAGTTAATCACTCAGGAGTTACACACCTCTAGTCTGGACCCTAGGCCCCACTGCCGGCGATAATCAGTTTTTTATCTTTTTTGATAAATAAATGTATATATATGTATATATATATATATATATATATTATAAGATATTTATAAAAAAATGTATAAAAAAAATATATATGTAAATAATAATAATAAGCCTATTTGCCCTTGGAATTCTTTACTCGTAGATGTTAGAAAAGCTAAATCACTTGTCATATTTAAAGTCTTTCAAAAACCATTACCTTAGTTTATAATAAAACTAGCTGTGCCCGCGACATCGTCCGCGTGGAATTTGTTCTCAAAACAAATTCCACACTCCGATTTTGAAACATTCTTCATTGGTGCTCCGCTCCTATTAGTCTTAGTGTGCTGATTTATAACCTGCATATAGCCTTCCTCGATAAATGGGCTATCTAACACTGAAATAATGTTTCAAATCAGACCATTAGTTCCTGATATTAGCGCGTTCAATCAAACAAACAAACAAACAGCTCTTCAGCTGTATATTAGTATAAGACATATTTTTTCTATTCTTCTTAACTTAACTGTCCACATTGTACTGTTCTTCGTTTTTTATTTTAATTCTTTTTAATTAATTAATAATTAATGTTACCTAGATACAAGTTGCTAAAAGTATCCTCTAAGTCAGGTTGCCTAGAAGAGATCGCTTTAAGCGATAAGGCCACCCGCTTTTAGCGACAAGACGGCCTTTTGTTTTGCCATTAAACTATTGTAATTATTTATTCTGTAATTGATTATTTGGTGAACAACAAAGTGTTTTCTATTATATTTTATAATAGCGCTTAATGATATTATATTATCATTAAAGCATATAAGTAATTTCAGATAAGTTATTAACAGATCTTAATTAAGCAAAGCTAAATTTCTCTTATGTTTATTTAGTGTAGATAACACAAATCAAATGTAATTGCGTCATTGTTCTCAATCGTCGAATCAAAAGTATCTAAATCCTTTCACTGAGCAATCAATTGTTGTAGTCTAACAGAACGCTGGATCGAAATGGATTGCCTCTCGCTGGGTTTCAGCGGATCACCTTTCACCAATAACACTTTCATTTCATACTTTATTAACATATAAACTATTTGTTTAGTACCGATATTGATTTGCGAGATACATTGTTTGTTTAATGGTGGGTAAATCATCATCATTTATCCGTGCAGGAACGGAAGAATACAATTTTGTGCGGCCGGGCGGCCTGTCGTAAGAGGCGACAATACAACCCACAGCCAGGTGGTAGGGCATTTGCTCCACTGGATGGTTACTACCCCTGGTCTAAAGTATGTCGCTATAACAACCTTGAGTTGTGTTCCGGCATTAGCGACCAGGTCCCAGTCTTAAGAGAGCAGCAGCGCATTTGTAGCACCTTTGTTGTTGCAAATGTCTATAGGCAATGGTAGCTGCTTTCCATCAAGTGGGCCGTGTGCCTGTCTGCTGTACTCCTGCAATAAAAAATAAAAAAAGAACGCAGGCACTACTTAGTCAGTCTTCTGAAACCTATGAGTGTAGCAAGAAAAAGAGAAGCAAAAGGCAGGTAATGTACACTAAGCGTTTTACGATTTAACTATGTAACATCTTATACTAATATATAAAGCTGAAGGGTTTGTTTGTTTGAACACGCTAATCTCAGGATCTACTGGTCTGATTTGTAAAAATCTTTCAGTGTTAGATTGCCCATTTATCGAGGAAGGCTATAGGCTATATATCATCACGCTAAGACCAATAGCAGCAGAGCACCAATGAAGAATGTTCCAAATAGAGTTTTTTTTAATTTACTCTTTTTTAACTATTCTACGTAGACGACGTCGTGGGCACAGCTAGTATAATATAAACAGAGTAACAAAATTATGTACAACATACACTTAAGATACATACATACATATGTAATGTAAAATATAGACTTACAAGCATAATTTAAGATAGTTAGTGCTTTCGTAATTAAGATTGCAAAATTTTTGCAATTTAAGAAAATATGTAGATAACGTTCATACTCGTATGTACGAAAACGTGTATCTTATCTCTAGATTTTGATTGATAAGTTTTTTTGTTATATCGAATAAACACGTGTATTTTAACGAGATAAGTTATCTTTCTAAAGTTAATAAATATTATGCAAAAAATCGTTTTTCTTCATGTATTCGACTATCCGAAAGATTTGCGGCAAAATCACTTTTATCAAACGAGTGTACACTGTATATATTACTGTGAAATCCCGAATATGCTAAATCCTACGATTTATCGGTAGTCTCCCAGCGCCAGCGGTTTCAATTGTGAATCTAAAGCATCCGGGGACCCACTCAAACACGTACAAAAAAGTTCATCAAGATCGGTATAGTCGTTCTCAAGTTATGCACTTACATACATTTCTACGATTCATTTTATTTATATAGATGAGAATAAGAAGCATTACTTTATGCTCACCAATATACAATTACAAAAATACACGATTACAATATTGTCATGGTAGAAACAATAGGCGGCCTTATCGCTTAAAGCAATCTCTTCTAGGCAACCTAACTTAAGGAATGGTTTAACCTAATCTGAAAATATTTTTCCGGCTTTTACCATTAACGAGTTAGTGAATAAAATAAGTAGTATTGATCTGTTATAACATATTTATTAAACCTGACGTAAATATGAAGAAAAAGAATATTTAGGTAGAACTGAAGGTGGGAGATTTTTGCCTCCTCTTCTTCGTTTAATTTCGTATATTTGTAAATCTATAATATATATAGATAACATATATATAAAGAGAGTGTCGGGGTGAAGGTAAGGAAAGGAATGCTCCGGTGGTTCGGGCATGTGGAAAGAATGTATGATGAAAGAATGACTAAACAGATATACAATGCAAAAGTGGATGGATGCAGAAGTCGCGGAAGGCCACGACACACCTTCCATGATCAAATTGATCGTGTACTAGCAGAAGTGATGTCAGGAGCCTTAAGAACAGACGAGCGTGCATGACAAGAGCTATGAATGTCAAAGAAGCAAGTGAGGTGTGTAAGAATAAGCCTAAATGGCGCTCTGTTGTTCGTGCCTACCCCGCAAGGGACCTGGCGTGAAGTTATGTATGTATAATATATATAATATAATTTCAGCCCATAAATGTCCCACTGCTGGGCTCGGGCCTCCCATTATAGGGGGAACGGACAGTATACCCGCCACGCTTATCCAAGGCGACTTGGCAGGTTTGACACATCGGTTATCTCAATGTGCAGGTTGCATCGCGATGTTTTCCTTCACCGTTGTTAGCACGTGGTAATTGTAACAATATGCACATTAGATCAGAATAGTGACTAAGAGGTGCATGCGTGTTCCGATCAGGATCGAACCAGTGCCCTGCGATTCAGGGGCGCGTGCGCTAACCATTACGCTACCACGACTTGTAAATCTATGGGTGTTGCATATTGTTTCATAAAACTTGTTAATATTGTTCGGCATACATTTGCAGCTATTTCAGCCTGAAATAAGATTTACATATGAATTCAATATTGAATATCGAATGAATAGTGCAAGGCTTAAATTGGTTAAATGATACAGAACAATGGAGGAAGCGAATTTGTTAGTAAAGTTTGGTATTTATTAGAGTTAATATTTATGGTAAAAACCCAAGTAGAGCCATAACTAAGCAAAAGTCATAGTAATTTATTTGTTAGTAACATGCAGATGTTCTGCTAAATGGCAAAAGTTATAAGTTTCGCCTTTGACAGGCATATAATTTTGTATTTAGGGTTGGTTACAAGCCCTTTGCGGTCCTTATGACTACATATGTACATATTACAATTATATTATTGACTAGCTTCTGCCCACGACTTCGTCCGCGTGGTACGGTTTTTTTAATTACCCCACGGGAACTCTAATTTTTCGGAATCAAAAGTATCTAATATGTTGACCAGGGATATAAGCTACCACCATACAAAATTTCATTTAAATCGGTCCAATCGTTTCAGAGATTAGCCGGCACAAACAGACAAACCGACAAACAGAGAAGGAATTATATTGTCTCTTTTATTCTTATGCAAATTAATGTAGTTAGAGGTAAAGAGTATCAGTTTCGACATTCGTTTCAATTCTCTGCATTTGACCATTTTGTGGTACTGAGCCGCGTGTGACAGTTCGGCAACAAATTTGTGGTCGTTCCGTCTTGAAAGTACCCTCAATCCTCACATATATACCAAAGCTATCTATTTCATTAATCTTATAAATCGTGAAACTTTCACACAGTTAGTCGAATTAGATCCCATCTAGGGAGTGAAACGGGGGAGTTGAACACTGATTGCAACCCTCAGCAGGATTAAATGAAGATTTCAGCGGATTAATGCAAGGAGTGATAAAGTGCCGAAGCCATTTCGTCGGAGGTTGTCGGACGAAGCTTTGGCACTCGTATCTGAGTGCAATTGACCACTAGACAATAGCGCTTTCTAATCTATATTGACTAGTGAGTTCACCGTTGAGTTAACTTTATCTTGGCGCTATCGTGCGCTCGCTACCTTTGATGGAGTATTTTTATATAATGATGATACGATATATTCTATCTAAGGTTTTGCGGGATTTAAAGTATTGTTCCGAGTTACGGGGGTCGAATTAAAATGCCGTTGGAATTACTATAGAATTTATTAGAACTATACAAACACGTATAACACAGGTACAAATATAACTGCACGCAACCAGTGCAAACGTATTGCACGATTCAATAACACGCGCAAAATCCGTCACTATAAAGCTTATCGAATGTACACACGTCTTGTGTTGCTTGTGTCTATTGCTAGATAAACTCATCTCTCAGTCGGCGCATTGTTTTATACTGCACCAATACAATATGTCTCGACACAATACTCGACCGCATAACGATTATTTCCAAAAATCACACTTGACTAATGACTATCATAAATATACATACAGACAGAACACCTCGGCTGGGAGCTCATTACAAATCCCCACGGTACGCAAGAGAAACGATCTACAGAAACGTAGCGTACATGAGCGAAGCGGCTCAAGGAAGTGGGGGTGAATTCACAACTGATGGCGAGCGGTGCGATGGTAGAAAGAGGACGAAGGCACCATTCTAGACAGTTCTTCGGAACACTCGCCATTATATAGTCTAAGTATAATATAGCTACGAAAAAAATTTGCACATTCCCCTTTATAGAGTATTAAAAGAAGGCAATATGACTCTGATGAAAACTTACCCACCAATGCGTTCGTCGAAATTTCGCAGCAAAACTATTTCTAAAGCTTTCAATTTTGATGGAAGCTCTCCAGTAGCTTTTCGAATCAATATACTGCAATTGATATTACTCTATCCGGTGAGGGGGCTGAATGGGGGGACGAGGGCTGATCCTAGCGCATTGGTGTGTGAAATAGAAACTTTTGAGTAATACCGAAATAGATTGTAGATATTTGTTGCGAGCTTATGCGGCTATGTGTTCAAATAGGTTAGGTCGTATAGATGGATGTCGCTGAAAAAGTTGTTATATATTAAATCTTAATCATTTATTTGCTGTTATACGGTAAATTATAATGAATGAATGAAAACACTTTATTTATTGCCGTCTTTGATTTAGGAATTCTTTTGTTTACTTTGTGTTTAGAATTTGTAATTCAGAAAAGAATGCTATTGTTATCGTACTTATTTTGTAGCCGTCATTAGTGTCGAACTAATTCTTGATGTTATTGCATTGCCAGGTGTGTGGATTAACTCAGTGAACGCGGCCTTTGTCGGTATTATGCAGTTTAGTATAAAACAATGAACGGAGGGCTGGGTCAGTCAAGCGAGGATTATGATACTAGTAAGACGTATGTAGTAGATTCGATAAGCAATATAGTGACGGACTTGGCTCGTGTTATTGGATCGTGCAGTTTGTGAACTGGTAACAGCCAGTTTTATTTGTACCTGCATTTTAAATTGAGTCCTGTGTAGCTCGCAACAATATACAATACAAAATAAGATATATCATACTATATATAGAATCAGCAGCATGTTTTAGACTTGCGAGGACCAAAAATATTTAGTAACCATCAGTTTAAAAGACAATATGTATATAACTTGTCTGATGTTGAGTGGCAGGGAGTTCCATAAACGGACAGCCTGTACCGTGAAAGAGTTATCAACGAAGGAAGAAGTGTGTTCAGGTGTCATTAAGAAAATATTATTACTAGAGCGCAAATAACAGGAATGAGAATGATGTAGGAAATCAAAACATTCCTTTAAATACGGAAGGGTACAAGGATCAAAAAGGATATTGTAACAAAAGAGAAAGTAAGTGAACATTCCGGCGAAGGCGAAGAGGTAACCTTCTAAGCTTCTTGTGATTTTCGGAAACATGGTCATATTTGCGCAACCCAAATATAAACCGTTTACAGGCATTTTGAAGTCGATCGAGCTTGTATATAACGTTACATGAGCTTCATAATGTGTTCCTTACAAAATTTATAATATTATTTATGGCGCCTGATTTATTTTAATAGTAACTGCTATTAGATGCTTGCATATTTGCTTGTATATAATACATGCTTATAATTTATTATTACAGGCCTTGATAATGCCTTGTTCTTTAGAAAGCTCTGGTATTGCGAATGGAATATTGACCACACCCGTGGGCTGGGGTACATGCGTACCAGCTTAATGTGCATTCATTGTAGGGCTGTGTGCATTGGCGTCGATCTTATACATACAACTGGCTTAAATACCTTCGGAGAAACTTCGCGTCCTCTGCATGTCTTCTTATGGTCTTTATAATGGGAAATGCTTTGACGGACTATTCGGGACAGTGCCTTCGTTTTCTTCCTATCACAGCATGCTCGCTGTCAGTTGGGTGTTCTCATTTCGTGGATCCGCTGCACCCATATATTATGGGATGCCGAACTTCAGAAAAATATAATGTACTATTTCGACACCTTTTTGATGGAGCCTAACGAGGCAAATTATTAAATTATGTATATTAAATATATTTATATGATTGTTAATGTACTTGTCCAATTTGAAAACCTGCCCGTAAAACTTCAAGTTAAAATTTGGTTGCGATTCGTTTTCCACTTGTCCGTTGCCATTCGTTTTTCCATTTGTCCGTTGAAGTTTCATTTCTAATATGTCTCCCAGCGCACATTTTATTCTTACAACTTTAACATGGTAGCAGAGTGTGGTTCTATCAGCATATCAGCAATCTACCTGGCTGCTGGTGCATGACAGATAGTAATGCTCAGTGGCAGATTTGCAGTCCTGGCCGCCATAGGCCCCAGGCCATATAGTACTTACCAGCCACCCCTTTCTCAGCACCCATCATATTGAGTACATAATGAATTTACTTGAGCGAAATAATTACTTCACATTACATTATCTATATTTTATTTATAAGTGTTTAAAAGTGATATAGGAATATTATTTTTATATGATGCGGTGCAGTGCGACCCACCATAATGTGCGCGAGCCTTTAGTATATTAACGTACTTTGAGTTATTTCTTGTTATCATCAGTGAATTTTTTCTCACGCCCCTAATATTTGGCCGCCCGGGCCTCCTGGGCCTTAGGGCACATCCGCTACTGGTAATGCTTCCACCTTAGTTGTGTTCAGTTTCATTTTGATTTCCTAGTACGTTTCATTAAGAGCAATAGGTAAGTTAAAGCAAGCTCTAACCATTACCTTGAATACAAGCAGTAACTTTGTAGCTTTCAACTGAAGATATTCCGAGACGCTCTCTGTCTGTTTGTCTCGCTACGATATTGAATGTACTCACTAATTGCATTTCAAGCTAAAGTTATTTATACGAGGGAGCTAAGTTTATTGCGTTTGAAGATTTATTTACTTTACTATTGAAATGTGCGGTATAATAGAAGATTTGTAGAAATTGAAATAGTACAAGTGTCGGGCAGTATATTTCTCCCGTACAATGTAGATTTGTACTGATATGGCTCAAAAGTTAAATTTGTATTAAAATCGGTTCAATCGTTAAGGAAGAGTTCAGTGACATACACACAAATTTTAATACTACAGATTTTTTGGTCAGAAATCCTCGCGGGCATCCTCAGAACACCCTAATAAAGTTTCATCAGAATCTGATCAATGGTTTAAGAGCCCATCGAGGACAAACATACAAACATTGATTTTTATTTATAAGACTAGCTGTCCCGGCATACGTCGTCCTGCCCGGCAAAGCTTCAATCGATATGCCGACATCAGCCCCACCTACCGGGTTCAATTGTGAACCAACTCAGAAACCTTCCTTGGCTCATGCACAACAACTTTGATAAAGATCATCACATTATGAAATAATAATAATAATAATCGGCAGACAAACACATATTTTGTATATCCCCAAATTAAGCATGTTACGCTTGTGTTATGGGTAATATACAACGCACTACACTGGGGCTGATTCCAGACACCCAGAACACAGTAAATAACGGAGAAAATGCGTTTCCGAAATTTACTATACCAGGAATCGAACCCGGAGCTTCTGCGTTGCAGTGAGGTAGGCCGGCAAAAGCTTAGCACGCTCAACCACAGAGGCCGTCAAATGTATAGTTTACGATTCTATAAACGACATAAAGACAAACATTCATTTTATATATAAAAGAGATAAAATATAGAGCCTTTAAAATCATAAAAACCACGACAATACAATATATTCGAGAACGTTCACTTAAATTGAAAGTTAGTTTATTGTTGTTATCTAAACACCAGTTAATAATATAATATCCCACATACCGCAATACAACAATACCCAAAGGGATATGAATAATAATAATATTCAGACCCATTCATGAAAGGAATGGTCTGAAAGGAAATCCGCCTATTGTGCCCGCCTAGCCGGTAACGCCGCTTATCAATGGAGCTTGGGAGCCCGGTTCAAAGCTTTAAAGCTGAATTTTAAATTGAAAAGAATATTTTATTGAATTATTTTAAAAACCAGGAGTTTCCACTTGAATTTTGCTTCCTTGATAGTACTCTGTTGATTTTTGGTCGATATTACAGTAAAACCTCTGTAAGTCGACTGGCCATGGCTGCTTCCAGGACTACTTATGCAGGATTAGAAAGGTAGATACAGACACATGCCCGTGCTATGAAAAAGTGTTCTATACGTTCAGGAACGGCGAAAGAATTCAATTTCCTGCGCCCGGGCGGTCTGTCACGTAAGAGGTGACAAAACAACCCACAGCCAGGTGGTAGAGCATTTGGATGGCTACAACTCCTGGTCTAAAGTATATCGCCATAACAACCTTGAGTTGTGTTCCGGCATTAGTGACCAGGTTCCTATCTCCCTTAAGAGAGCAGCAGTGCATTTTTATCACCTTTGGTGTTGCAAATGTCTCTAGGGTAACCGTTTTCCATCAAGTTGGCCGTCTGCCTGTCTGCTGAACTCCTGCAATACGAAAAAACCAGTGGAAAGCTACATTTCCGAGTGACATAGGCTGTATTTGATAGTGATTTATAATATTTTTAAGTTTTTAATGATCCCAGTGAAGTGGGCACGGAAACACCCGTCAAATATGTAACAGCAAAAACGTTCCACGCATGAATTGCGCAGATCTTCGTACGAGGCACAGCGAGTGCTGCGTTTATGAATCAATCAGAGATTACAATGCTTTATTAAACCTTGATATGCGTGCGTGCGTGCTTGTGTACGTATGTAAGTTGACATGGATCAGCTAGTAGTTTATGTACTGCAATATAATACCTTATTTTTATATAAAATCATCATTGTGACATATCCTATACCTTGCTTCAAATATTTCTATTTAAGGCATTACAGTAGTCCACGAACATTCGACATTAATCAGGAAAATTGCACCTTATCATGTGGCATTAAAGTTGATGTTCGGATAGAAGTACCGAACAGAATCGTAAATCGTGATCATAAACTTTATTATATGTAGCGTGCCTAGGTTTTACTGTTGCTGGATTTGGTGCAAAAAATAAGCGGAGAGCTTTAGCAGATTTGGTATATCCTCAATGTTTATACTTGAACCGATTTACCTGTTATGGTTTATCTATTGTAATGGCCAGCCGACTGCTACGTACTCGCTATAATCGAATTGAAGTTGTTTTGAAAAAAGTCATGTAAAGAGCATTTTAAATATGAGTGTATATATGAGGATATTAATGAAGTTGATGAAGCGAAAAGCGTTTGTCAGGATCATAGCAGGTGGAGATCTATCGTCTTTGCCTACTCCTACCCCGGTGAAAGAAGCATAAAAATAAAATAATTTAATTTATGACAATTACAAACACAACAATTAACTTTAAACTAGTTGTGACGAAAAAAATTAAATTAACAAACTTGTCCTAAAAGGGACATCAGTATCAGCACAATGCTGGTCTGTAACAACCAGCACTGATCTTCCGCTGAGCCCTTAAGGTATCGTCACGGTGAACATCATTGCGAAGCATAAAAACTAGAATCGCAATTAATAATGAATAGAAAATAACACAACATATATAGGAAATCTGATTATCCATAGATAATATCCAGAATATAGTGTGTTAGTATATAATAAGTGTTATAATAAAAATACAAACATTTAAAAGATAGAATGAAGAGATCTAGAATTACTCCAATGAAATCTTACAACTTAAGGGCCGAATATTGCATTTGTTAGAGGACGCAATTTTATTTTTGGGACATGTGTCAGGTCAATAGAAGCTTAACCTCAAGTTTGTGGGGTCGCCACTCTTGTCCCCAAACTCCGGACTCCACCTCATAGATGGCGGGGAAAACGGAGGACCTTTTCTACCTGCTTAACATTCGATAAGTTAAATTTGGTAAGTTCTATGGTAAAGAAAAGAGCGGAATGAATAAAAAAATTCTCACTTTTTTGCTTATAACTTCTTTAATTTTTAATTTAGGGCAAAAAGTTATATAAACATATTTGTAGGCAAAACAATTTGCTACAAATTATGACTTTACAAATTTTTCGTAGGACGCATAGTTTCTGAGATATCGCGAAAAAAGTGTTTACACCACTTTTTTCAAAATGGCGGCCGGAGGACAACGGTGGCGACCCCACAAGTTTGAGGTTAAGCTTCTATTGATCCCCCACACATGCCCAAAAATAAAATTGCATCCTCTAACAAATGCAAAGCTCATGTAACATTTCAATAGAGTAAATGACGTCACAGTAGTATTGTGAATGACGTCAAATATGAACAGATAATGTATGTACCTTCTCGTATAAAGATTAATGTAGCTATTATTTAACAGTGTTATTTTTGATGCTATAAATAAGTGAATTCGGCCACAGTCAATAACTATAACATTATCCTAGATGAGGCAACTTCAAGACTTTAGAAATCCGATATTTGTCTTTTCACAATTTGTTTTTTCGATCACGCATTTGGGCATAAATCAGCCTACTAAAAAACCGTCGTGTTTTATTAAACTTAATATAAAAAGATTGTATTTGTCTGGCAACTTCCAAGCTTGTCTTAAAACCAAACCTATTGCCATAGATAAAGTGGATTTTCACATCTTTCAAAATTTATTCTAGATATTTCTGTCGCAAAAAATAAGCGACTTTCCTTTTGTGGATTAGATCGATCCTTTCCGATTTCATATATTTCTTAGATAAAAATGTTTGTGAACCTTTTCGGGGTTTATATGGATTGGATGCTGCCTAAGAAGTAGCTATTGAATTGATGTTACGTCTCAGTTACTTTATTAAGTAGGTACATAACGTAAGCTTTACAGGTTTTAAGTGTGGTTTCAAATCTTTATACTTAACCCTAAAACCCTTGTATACATCCCACGGTTCTGTTTCACAATCCACAACTGTGGATTTTATTTATGATTCCTATACATATAATATATATGTAGACAGACACATATACATGTGTGTGTGTATGGGTGTGAGAGAGAGAGAGATAACACTTTATTGCACACCAAAATATACAATTACAAAAAGAGACCATATTTACAATAATTTCTATGCAATACAATAAGCGGTCTTATCGATCAAAGCGATCTATTCCAGGTAACCTAAATCAAAGAAATTATAGCAAATCAGGCGATGTAGGTGATGCAGGAAAAAGGCAAAATACCTACATAAATACTCAAACTAGTTTGAAAAATAAATATACAAATACATATATACAATGATACTAGCTGTCCCGGCAGACGTAGTCCTGCCCGGTAAAAATAGGGGTTTGTCGCAGAGGGTTGATAAATTAGGGTTGTATGTATTTTTGTATGTTGTATCATAAAAAAATAGAAATTAAAAATGTTGTCTAAAAAATAAAAAATAAATTTAGGGGTGGACTACCCCTAACATTTAGGGGGATGAAAAATAGATGTTGGCCGATTCTCATAGATACCGGATAAGCACAAAAAATTTCATCAAAATCGGTGAAGCCGTTTCGGAGGAGTATGGCAACGAAAACTGTGACACGAGAATTTTATATATTAGATATTTCAAAATACATAAGTACTGTGTTTAAATAAAAATTGAATTTAGATTGAGTTAATCTTATTATTAATATAAGCATCTCACTTAACACTTAGGCCTTCTCAGAAGACGATACCCGTTGAATAAATAAACCAGAATAGCAAGGATATAATGCCACCATAACTGTTCTTGCTGAACTCCTAAATGACAGTGTATCGTGTATAGAGACTCTAAACACATTTATTGCCAGATGTTACAGACTTTGTTGCTTGCAGTGCAATATTTTAGTTTCAACCAATGTCTTTAGAAAACTGGATTGTCAGAAAATATAGTTAAAAAAAAGTGTGGGAGTTGTTTTCTTTTTCTTATTCTCGAGCTACATCTGGGACAATGTTATAGTGACTGACTAAGGCCCAATGTATCTCGTTTATAGCTTTAAAAATGACGCCGTTATAAATAACCACATTTTTTAATAGTATATAAACTATTTATTTACACACGTTATCTGTCAATATGTATACATTTTACTAGTATTTATTTTTTATTTCTTGAGTTTAACAGACGGGCAGACGGCCCACTTGATGGAAAGTGGTTACCATCGCCTATGGACATTTGCAATACCAAAGATGCTACAGATGCGCAGCTGCTCTCTAAAGGGAGATTGGAACCTGGTCACTAATGCCGGAACACTTATCAAGGTTGTTATGGCTGCATATTCTAGACCAAGGGTGGTAGCCATCCAGTCGGGCAAACACCCTATCACCTTGGATAGGGGTGGATATATAATACCACCAAAACACCCAACCTTATCCACCTGGCTGTGGATTGTTTTGTTGCCTCTTACGACGAGGCCGCAGGAAATTGTATTCTTTCTCCGTTCCTGCACAGATCAAAGTAGAGTAGTTGAAATCGCATCAAATGATTATGATGAGTTTAAAATTTTAATATCGTAACGAAGTTCATGGACGCCGTCGCGTTGTCAACATATCTTCCAATTTATCCTACACTCACATTTATCTCTTTTTACATCTTCAAAGAGATTGTAACAGTAAATAATTCTGGATTAAAACACTTAATTATATTGGCTCTCTTTTAGCCGACTGCAATAAACTCATCTACGCGTCCAGTGAATTAGGATTAATTACAAGTTGGAGCAATTACTGGGTACACCCTGCAGTGAGAGTAATTACTTGGCTCAGACATTCCTTTGGCACTGGACACCTTTATGAATAAAGTGTATACCGTCTCTTAGCTTCAATAACGTGATAAGTCAGAGCCGCTTGTGTTTTATCAATATTGTTACAACTTTGGTCCCGACAAGAACAAAATTCACCTGCATATCTGAAACAAAGCACATTTATTACCCCTCGGCATTTGAACTAATTACATTTAAATTCTTCTACGGTCGTCTTCTTTGTTTACTTTGTGTTTAAAATTTGTGATTAGAAAACAGCTCATTGCTGTATTGTAATCTTTTACGGCAGTCATTAGTCAGGTGTGTCGGATTAAGTCGATTTAGATACGGGAACATTGCAGTTGTGCAGTATAACACGATGACCTGATGGAAGGGGGGAGCCAGTCGAGCGATAATCACGAGTGTAGCAAGACGTGTGTACTACAATCGGGAATCTAATAAGTGAAGTACTTTGCGCGTTTTATTGAATTACGACCTTCTGCATTAAGTTTGGACTTGTTGTGTTCGGTTATATTTGTACTTATGTTAGACGTGTTTGTATAAACTCTATAGCAAGTCTAACGGCATTTTCCATTTTACTACCCTCTGTACAAATATACTAAAACACTTTCAAAAAATTATAAAAACAACTGTTCAACCGTATTTATATTGTGTTGTATTGACCTCCATGACTCCACCTGCTGATGGCGGAAGAAACTGCTGGTATTAGCGGCTAGCATTACGCTGAGTCTGGATCCAATTTTAGGACTTTTATTTATTATATGTTATATATCTTATATTTATTTATTATATTATTTCATTTTTCTCTGTATTGTTAAGTACTTATTTGTCCTAAATAAAACTATTCTTTCTTACTTGTTTCATTCCAATATCCAAAACAGACTTGACTGAAAGGTCTTGAAGCCGAGCCATAATAAAAATATATAAGTCCGACAAATCATAATTATTTATGATTTTATTTTTTCAAAAAAAGGGGTTTTATAATGAAATAATGGAATGGCATTAACAAGTTATTTGTTTCAACACAATTTTTTTTAAGATAAAAAACTGGAATCAATTCTTAATTAGCGGGTCGTGCATTAAAAAATAAAATCTAGAGCCTGATTGCATCGCCACCTACCGAGTTAAATTAACCTAAACTATCCAGGTGTAGGAGTAAATAATAACCATAAACAAAATTAAAAATAAATAATTAAAGTGTACAAGTTGCCGGTAGGCTAAATAATTTTTTACATACATACATACATAAAATCACGCCTGTTTCCCATGGGGGTAGGCAGAGACTATGGATCTCCACTTGCGACGATCCTGACAAACAACTTTCGCTTCACCTACTTTCATTAACCTCTTCATACATGCGTGTTTATTTGAAATGCTTTTTACCTGACCTTTTTTAACAGTTCTGATATTTGTTCATGGTATGTTCGTCTCGGTCTACCGGCAACAGCTCTACCATTGACAATACTGTCATCTACCTGTTTTGTGATTCTATTTTCATCCATCCTCTCTAATATTAAGCCTACCATCTTACACCTACTATCTACCTTATAATATAGCTGGCACTCCAGGGCAAACCCTACCACCTAGCTGTGGGTTGTTTTGTTGTAAGTAAACTTAGTCTATATCATTAAAAATGTACATCATTTATATAACATTAATAAAAAGTATTCACAGGCTGCAATGCAAATTATATATTTCGCACCTATTTATATAAGAGCTACACTATTCAAAATCATTGGTATCTCATTTGCAAATGACACGTTACTGGAAAAGCATTTTCTGCTCCTTAGGGAATTGCGTAACGAACTATCTTGCTATATAAATTCTCATAGCGAATAATAATCCCGTGAGATGGCACCGTTATGGATAGGTTTATAGTCTTGGGGTTGGGGATGGTCTTATTTATAGTGGTATGGGGGTAGTTATAGAATTTTATGGGATGTTGTGAGTCGGCAAATGTATTGTATTTATTTATGCATGTTACCTAGGCAATAGATAGGGAACGAATATATCGTGTTGTACCAGCAAGATTTCTTTAATATAGGTTACACTCGGTTGCAAAATATTTTTTTTTTTAACATTTAAAACTTACGGCCAAACTCGCTAGAACCCAGAGACTCTGGGTTCAATTCCCGGCATGGTAAATTTCGGAAACGAACTTTCCGTTATGTACTATGGTCTGGGTGTCTGGGATCGGCCCCAGAGTGATCCGTTGTATAATACCCATAACACAAGCGTAACTTGATTAGCTTGGGGATATACAATGTGTGTGTTTGTCTGTCGATTATTGTAATTACTATAAAGGATTTTTGCTAAATCACTAGCTTATAACGATATTGTATACGGTGGGATATAAATAAAACTATATTTTACTATAATTGAGAAATAAAAAATAAAAATAGATGAGACAAGAAGCAAAAATTAACACACACATTTATTATACATAAATGCATTTACTTATGAATTGTATTTAATATTATTTATCGAAACTAGAAGGGGCAAACAGAATAAATCAACTTATTCTAATGAATACGATATATTAAATTAAAATTCAATCCATAAAATACGTGCTAATTCATTAAGTGTAGTAGAAACTTAATTAAAAAGATATAAAACACAGAAACCTACAAGCCGCAGACAATTCGTTCCAGTAACTCCGCTTTCCTCTGTGAGCACAATTACATGTCTGATGTCACTAGTTAAGTAAGGAGTTCTGGCAAGTGACACTCTGTACTTTATAACTTGAATGTACTTGAAAAGCTGCAGCCATGTACTATGTTTTAAGGGTGAATCACATAATTAAACGCAATCAGATTAAATTCCATATCGGGCTTAGGCAAGCGTGGTGGGTATACTACAAATTGCCTATCTGAATTGTATAGGCGAGCCTTTATCTACAATATTATAAAATTCCAAAAATACCGTGTTTCTACATTGAGGTAATTTAAAAAAAACAACGACGGAAAGCACCATGCATTTTGAAGTTGCAAGTGCAAGTTGAACTACTTATGGGAGGGTAAACCCCTTCGTTACGTAACGCGTTACGACGCCAGTCTCCTTTCTCTCACGTTAGATTAGTTTAAGTTATCACTTCTGTTGTGCGTCCTAAGACGCACACTGTCTTTTTACCTTTTTTTTATTTCTTGTCCCTTTGTTCGAGATTCACATGAAAACCAATGTGATTTTTTTCTAATTATGTTTTGGTGAAGTTAGGTACATATTAATGAATGCATTTTTTACTAAAATTATGCCGTCTCACACCACATATAGTCTAAATTTATGCATCCCCTCCACGGGGCTGTAACGGGTTTTCGTGACAAAAAATCCTAAGACCATAGCTCCCATACATATAGAAGTTTCACTGCAAAAAATATAGTGGCTAGTAAAAGCGACACAAACACTTTATTGTTCAGCACATACACATAAAGTAAATAATTTATAACAATGGGCGGCCTTACCGATTCAGAGCGATGCCTTCCAGACATCCCGGGCTGTGGATTATTTGTAAAGTATCGAATAGCGTCTGAAGTAAAGCGTAACACGTTCAATAACACAAATCTGAACCTAATAGTGAAGAAAATCGAAGTGATTTGTATTGTTATATACCGTGAGTTCATTTTAAGAGTATAAAAGGCAGCGAGACTATAATCTCCAGGCGGTTACCATTTGTTTTCATTGTTATCTCTCGCAAAAGTGTGTAAAATTCGTCGAAAGCTCGAACGGGCGGTAGACGGTGTTCTTAATTTAATTTACGTGCGAAACGCCGTCATTGCGAGTAAAGCACAACCACGAAAACTCGGTTCTTTTTATAAAAGATTTTATTTTCGAGATCGTATTTTTTGGGTGAACTTTTTGAGGGGTTTTATTGTGCGTTAAGACTTACGAATTTATTACAATACTAATCATACTTAACACACAATTAAGGTATTACTAGCCTGCGTTTATTTTTCATTAATTTGGCGGAAACTCCATTAAGTATTCCTTAAGAGAGCAGCAGCGCATTTAAAGCACCGTTGGAGTTGCCTATAGTTTTACCTATAATATAACCACTTTCCATCAAGTGGGCCGTCTGCTTGTCTGCTAAACTCATGCAATAAAAATAAAATTGTCAAGATACATACAGGGATGCGCTTCACCTGATGGTAAGTAGTTACCATCGCCTATGGACGTTTACAACTACTACTTTGCTAAAGTGTTGCTAGTTCTGAAGATAAAATAAATATTGTGCAATATTAATTTAAAACAATAATGAAGAAAGTCTTCAAAATATCACATTAATTTTTATACGTTTGCTTAAGAAAAATATAAAACATTTTGTCGTATTTTAAATTTGACAGTAATTCAATATATTTAAAATAATTTGTTTTGAATTGTTGTATGGTTTTTTGCTCCTTCTAGACGGCCTTGAGTATAAGCCGATTCCCATAAAATGTAGGCAATGCAAACATTTCGTAACGGGTACAGGTATATTAGCTTCGAGAAGTTTTTGCGTTTTTAGAAGTATTTATATATTTAGAGGAATTGTAAACTTGAAATATAAACTTGCTGGTACAATCAGCAAAAAGAGATTCGTTACATTTTGCAGAAGAAAACATGTTTATGATCAAAAGTCATCTTTAAAAATGAAATAAATAATAGTTATTGACATTTGTTTTATTTGTGGTTCATTCTTGTTATTTTATTATTCAGCGTTACTATTTGTTGGTAATTGATTTTTGATATTAAACTTGTTAATTGGTAAGGAAATTAAAAAAATATATTTCAGAAATTTAATATAAAAAAAAAAATTATTAGAGTAGTCGAAAATCTTTATTATGTTTCTATGTTCGTCTATTTATTATTATTTTTTATCTATGTCTACTTGCTCTTAGATTTGTAGGACTTATGTTAGAATATAAATTATTGTATCTCATATAAGTGAACTGTAATGTTCTTTTGCGAATAAAGCTCTTTAAACCCAATTATACATACATCCATACATTCTTACAAACTTTCGCGTTTATAATATTTATAGAGATTATTAACATATAAGGTTTCACTTACGATATGTGACTCGAAAATCATTTTTTATCAAAGGAAAAACCAGAAGTAGGAGCTCTTTCTAACTAAAATGTGGATATAGCGCAAATTGAACCATCTACATCGTGTGAGATCCTCACCTATTACGTGTTGCCTCCCTGACATACGCTACTGTTACATGAGTAGAATATAGATTTAACGTTTTGAGATTGAAGAGCAAAGAACTTGGATATATTTCTTGTATCTTGTCGGTTTACTATGAGACATTTTTCTACTGCTTTACAGCTAAATCAACTGAAATACTTATAGCATTCTCCTTCACTTCACTCACTCTATCATGAGATATCTAATCGCTTCCATCATTACCCTCACCTATGGATATTTGCAACACCAAAGGTTAACTAAACCAGGGGCGGTAGCCATCCAGTCGGGCAAATAGCTACCACCTGACTTTGGGTTGTTTTGTCTCCTATTGCAACAGGCTGCCCGGCCGCAGGCAATTGTATTCTTTCTCCGTTCCTGCACGGATAATAACTTCTATCAACAAATGAAACGGTGAAGCCTCCTGAATTTTATACGAACGTAGCAAGTTATGATGTCATAACTTCAAGCACCCTATTTATTTTAACTCAATCTATCTGTCTGAACACCGACAATGGACGTAGATACCTTTCATCCCGGGAGATGGGATAGCTTGCAATATAAAATGAAGTAAATCTTCCGACGGCAAATAGCACCGACATAAAATACAACACAATGTAACCTATATTAACGCTAGTAAGATATAAGAACCGGCTATTCATTTGAAATACATACAATGTATTTTAGTGTTTTAGTTATACATATAAAGTATTCTAATGTACACATCCCTGCCTTTTTGTTTCTCCTCTTCTCGCTAGACTCATAGGTTTGCTGGAAGAAAACTCTTTTAGGGTTAAGCTCGCCTTTGTACAAAACAATTTTCTATAATTTTGTATATTACTTTATAACGATTTTCCATCACCACGCGGGCGAAACCGCCAGCGCAGCTAGTACAACATCTATTTACGTCCATGCGTGTTTTTTAAAGAGACAATCTCTGGCCTTACGTGACGCCATAACAAATAACTTAATTGTTATTAAATCTCTCTGAGTGTGGCAGTATATTACGTAACCATGTCAAGCTTAACAAGAATATCTTATAAGCGACATAAAGCAGTATTAATTTGACACGTGCCAGAAACAGCTTACTTGTCGTTACTAAGGTTAATCCAGTGTCAACCGCAACCCGCTCTGCTGTACTCCGCGACACTTAATGTCTGACATAAGTGATGTGCGCAAATAGAATTTTCTTTTGAGGAAAATCAGTAAATTTCAATAAATACAAAATATATAAAATGTAGCCCTCTTTAGTTTTAGGGAAAGGCGTTCGCAAGCATACCACACGGCATCTAACTTAATATAATTTGATAACATATACATAACTTAAAGAGAAAATTAAAATTTTCTATCATTAGAAAAACAGACTTCAAGAGTAACTAAAAAACGAAAAAACTATATCTTGAAGTTAATACCAAGTAATACACGAAGAAACAAAAACAGTAAAATATTTATGTATTTATAATAATTTAATAACAAAAATATTTTGTATCTGAATATAAATATGTAGTACATAAATCTCGAATAATTATTCTAAAAAGTTTATAATTATCGTTATATGAAATGTCAAATTTATAATTAATATTATTCATTGTACAAAATATCATGTCAAAAGACTAAAAATGTCTTATAGTCACATATACTAACATTAAGAAAAATAGTAATCATCATCTGAATAATATGCTTGTTAACGTTACGGTTCAAATTCAAATTCAAAAGCTTTTATTCAAAATAAGTTCCACTGGAGAACACTGACAGTTAAAAGAATAATACCCTCTGTATATATTCAACTTTAAGTAAGTAGGTAATTTGTATAGTTATATATATATATATATATATATATATATATATATATATATATATATATATATATTATTGCCCTTATGTAGGGCGAAACCGGGGGCAGACCGGCCCCACACCTGGATGGAAAAGTGGTGTTATCCCGTCGGCCTATGGACGTATTGCAACACCAGGGGTGTCGCCAACGCGTTGGCGACTTCTAAGAAATTTTATAACGCCCTTCTTAAAGAACCCCATGTCATAGCGCAAAGGGAAAACCTCGGCGGGAAGTTCCCTCCAGATCATTGTTGTACGCGGAATAAATGTTCTAGAGACCGTTGCGTAGTTGAGCGTGGGAGCTCAAGGAAATGAGGGTGAACATCCCGTCGCTGGCGAGCGGTGCGGTGGTAAAAATGAGGCGTTGGCACCAGAACAAACAGTTCCTCGGAACACTCTCCACTCTTTAGTTATATAATATAGTAATTTTTATTCTTTACTTCGCACCGATTTCAAGATGTTGTAGAAAATAATATTTTTTTGCTTTTAAGTTACACTTGAAGTCGTTGTCTTTTTTATAGCAATTTGTTATAGCCTAACGACATTTTCATAGGTTTTTCATCAAAAGCGAATTCTATCCGACTAAGTATCCACTGGATAAGTTATCGGCTTTTCGTTCGGTTAATTCCTAAAGACTTGTTCGAAAGGCTTTGAAACTCTTCACTTTCTGACATGATTGCGTTTGAAAGGTCGCAAATCAGTAAAAGTTAGTTCATTGAAGTCTTTCTAAGCTTCGAAGTCCTTTAAAGTCTTTTGCTTAAACTCAGATTTGATTTGGATAAGATATATATTGACTGTTCTTAGGTATGCTAGAATGATATGTTTTATGCTGTTTTGTAACTTTGTGTGTGTGTCTTGTGTGTTTACCATGAATATTACAAAATTCGTTATATTTTACCATTTCATATCAAAGCATTATCAATCCTTTGTCACAATACCACCTGCTAACAACAGTGAAAGAAAAACATAGACGTACGTGACGTACTAGTATTAATCTAATTGGGTACAAAAGGGCGGAACACGTGATGAAACCTTCACGTTGAATAACTGATGTCTGAAATCTCCCAAGCCGCCCTGGACAAGCATGGTGGTTTACTGTCAGTTCCCCTATAGTGGGAGGCCCGAGCCCAGCAGTGGGACGTTTATTTACTGTTATTGTATATAGTAAAACCTGATAAATTTTGAAACTGGCGAACCCCTTTGACAATTCCATTTAAGTAAAAAGTTGCCTATTAAGTACATGGCTGCTCGAATAAAACTAAAGGAATTGCGCAGTTTTGTAAGTTAGCTGGCTTCTAAACTAATTTAAATGTAAGTCAGTCTTTTAAAATGTTACCAGTTGACATTGTATTAGCTTAGGCGATTCTTGGAGATCGTTTGCTACATTACAGACAGACTGAAGACTGCCGCAGATGTGGAATTTTCTGACGTGGTATTCCCGCGTGTCTCAACACCCCTATCGCAGTATATTTATCTTCGTAATACGTCAGATGGTGGCAAACAAGCCAATATGTATAGTATGGCTATCATCCTTGATCTGGAGTATGCCACCGTAACAACCTAGAGTTGTGCTGTGGAGTCAGTGGCCATGTTCCAATCCTAAGGCATGCAACACATTGGTGTTGTGTTGCAAACGTCCATAGATGATGTTAATGATGTTTCCATCAGGTGGGTCGTCAGGCTGTCTGCTCTACTCCAGCAATAAAATAATACAGCTCTTGTTTGATTGTGTCGCTCAAGTAAATTTACATCGATCCTTGTACTGACTCCATAATGGCATCACGTAAATTAATTTTTGAAGTCATTCCACTGCACAAATATTCCAGACGACCCAAGTCGATTTATATAAAATACTTTACTTATTTGATGCACTGGTTTATTGAACTGAATAACGAATAAAATACAAAAATATTAATATGTTATGTATGGTTAACAATAGCATGTATTAATATTGGTAAGCGCCATCTAGTTCTATGTGTATTATTAGTGCCATCTGCGCCACCAAAAGTAGCTGGATCTATAAAAATCACCTTTATTGTCAACAATAATATAAGTAACAATGTTATTTACGAGTATTTGTTTATTGTTCGCAGGTAAACGACGCTTTTTGTTACCTCACGTTTATGGGTACCATTGTATGCATTGAGGAGAATAACGTGAGTATTTTAGAAATGACGAGGTGTTAAAAGGTTAGTGGTTATAAGAATTGACGCTGTTACATCACCTTTAAGAACGTGAATTTAGGAGAAACTTTTAGAAAGACTGACAGATTCACAGGCATTTATTATGTATAAACGAATGAATGAAAGAAAAGAAAGAAAAATATTTTATTTTGGACAAAAACTAAGTTAATATAACTAGAAAAGAAACAAAATAAGTCTTCAATTGGACCCAGTCTCAGCATAATGCTAGCCAACAAGGAGTAGCTCTGTTATTCCGTCTGGGACCATATAGTCACGGTGGACAATACAACAGAGATAACAACAACAGTATATATAGTGCAGTTTAATAAAGTTAAATGAATTGCACACTAAAAAAATTATATACATATATAAAAAGGCAATAATTTAAATAACACATACATATATAAAATAACCGTAGCAACAACGAAACAAATAACATAAATTAACGAAATTAAAATAAATAAATTCATAAAGTCATATAGCATTTGTGTAATGCTGAAGATCGCATTGTGCCTTTTGATGAGCATTTAGAAATTTCTTGAGTTTGATACTAAACAGTGACATTGAAGGTGAATTTTTAATAGGCGGAGGGATATTATTCCAACATCTCGACGCTGGTATAATATATATGTACCAATATAATAATAAATATATAAATAATTGTAGTATAGTAGTGTAGTGTATTGGGGAATCGTAAATATATTTACGATACCCCAATATACTCCAACCTATCCCCAATCAAACCCCAACAACATCAACCAACTCCCAACCTTCCCAGTATTTTTTTTCAGGCGGGGGAAATGCTGTATACGCACAATACTGGGTCCTGGCAAGGGATCAGACCAAAATCTCATATGGAGTCTTTCCATTAAAGGCAATCCAAACATAATCCATCAGGTTGTGTGGAGACTCCGAAAGTTGTACGGGCAACAGACAATACTACTAAAACCCCCCTTCTCCCATGTGCCCCATGTGTAGGAAAGGCTGAGACTCAGAACAGAGTTACGGCCAGTCTGATCCTGCGCAAAAAGTGCCTGAATGTGGCCCGGGAATCAGAACACATCCACTTCGTCATACGGGGGTGATGAATTCTTTGCTCCCTAGCTATCTAAAGGCCCCCCGCAGCGGTAACCTTCCCAGTATATCAGTCATAATAATAGCCAATCTTCACCAATCTTTACCCAATGTATAAAAGCAGTATTTACTCAATCCCTAGAACAAATAGAAAGCAATAGAAAAATGGAAATTTAGTGAAGTAAAAATATAGAGAAAAAAAAGAAAAACAGATGCTCTGTCTTGAACAATGACAGTGGAAAAAAACATCTTGACGCTGCATGAGTCCCATTGCATGCATTGAATGAATGAATGAATGACGAAATGAATAATTTATTGCTAAAATATATGTACACAATATGGGTTGTTATCCATACACCGCTTCGGAGTTCAGCCGCAAGGAACATAACACGAGATTTTGATATATGGAAATTGATTCTTCGAATGTTACACGAACCATAATATAAATAATCGATTTCAAACTCCATAACAACTTACAAGTACCCTACAGTTTCTCCATATGAGTTGAGAACGTTCGAGAACACTCGAGAAACTCCGGATTAACGAGAAAACTTCGTCTCGGCTTATATAATTGAAAATGTTCTCAGGTCTGCCAATCAATCATTAAATTCTTTGAGTAGCTCTTATTGGCCGTTTGAGTGTATTTCAAATGTTTTTGTTGAGAGTTTTGATTGTTGTTTCTGCTGCGGTTCCTATACAGGGTGTGTCTGTATATACCATATACCAAGTACTGCCACGAAAGAAGAATAGTAGTATAGTTCACTAGTCCGCTCTTGTTTTTAGAAAATCTAAATTTAAACTTACAACCAACTTCTAATTAATTAATACATATTTTGTTAAAGCACAAAAGGAGACTGACGTAACAAGTGTACGACAATAGTGTGGGTAGTAGAGTTGGTATGGGTGGTAGAGTTGGTATGGGTGGTAGAGTTGGTGTGGGTGGTAGAGTTGGTGTGGGTGGTAGAATTGGTGTGGGTGGTAGAGTTGGTGTGGGTGGTAGAGTTGGTGGGTAGTAGAATTGGTGTGGGTGGTAGAGTTGGTGTAGCTGGTAAAGTTGGTGTGGCTAGTAGAGTTAGTGGCTGTAGACCGTGATGCGCCTAACACGATCAAATGTCTTAAAAAATGGCCAAGTAAAAATCACTATTTTAAAGGTGTACGTATGAAGAGATAAATGAAAGAAGATGAAGCAAAAGATGTATATCAAGATCTCTGTCTACCCTACAAGAAACGAGACATCACTTACATATTTAACCTTCATTCCGATTTTATTAATTTCAGTAATAAGTAACACCAGCTATAAACGTCAAGGTCTTCTGTGTTTGTTATGTGCCATTTGCCTTATCCAATTGTCTCAATTAAGCAGAATCTCTGAATAAATAAACAGTTCCATTAGAAATTTTCTCGAAGCTAACAGTCGACTTGGAGACCTTTCACGATTGTGCCCTTCTAACTGATTAAGGTGCCTCGCTGAATTCTAAAATAGTTTCACTGGAACTTGTTTCGCGAACAATACGACGGGAACCACCGCGATGTTTCGCTTCAACAGAAATTTCATACTAACTTTGTTCAACAAGCATGTATGAATCATTAAAGTTTCTTGTGTCATACGCTTTGTTTGATGAAATGTACACTAGAGGTGGGTGTAGTTCTGAATACAATTCTAATTTGCATCCCGACATTTCAAGCTCTCAAGGCCATTATTCACCGTCCATCAGACTTTCAGGTGATCAAGAGTGGTTTTTTCTCGGAATAAGCATCAAATGGTAAAAGTAAAAAAAAAACCAGTGTTCTAGATCCTATGTATGTACCTTATCTCATCGGTCGAGATCTTTTTCTGTACAGCGTAATCGAATAGGCTAGCTGAGGCCTCCTTCTGCGAGGAAATTAGTCGCAGAAGGATGCCGCTGAAAGAATAACGGAGGAGAATGAGCAAGAGCACTCCTTTCGCAGATTATCTCTCTCTCTTCCCTCGATAACGTAATGGGGCTGGGTGATCGGGCGATTCTCCCTAGAGTGTCCCAGTACCAGGATCACCCCTTATTGTCTGCATCGAGGTGTCACGGTAGTCATATCTATAATTACGGTCCCTTGCACTTTATTATGATGCGGAGGGACGCTAGAAGGTTCAATGGAAAGAAAGAAAAATTTTATTTGAGAAAAATTGCGACGAATTTACATTCTTTACACATTATTATACACAAAACATTATTTGACAACTTGTAAGCCGCATTTTCAGCAAACAAGGATGCAATGGGTAATCTGGCGGTTGATCCTTGCAATTTCTTCTATTATCAGAAGCTTGTGTTTAGTAGCATTGGCCGTCGGGAGTCCCAAATACCCTTCGATGTCTTCCCTCGAGGCCCGAGGCAATGCGCCAAATCATTACCCCTCGTTAACAAAAAAAATGTACCTTATCTACAAAACACTTAGATTATCGATTTTCATATCTAGCTAATTTGGAACTTATTACACCATATTGCAGGAAAATTCCAGCGGGATTTTATAACATTAATTTTCTATCGATCAATTAAAAAAAAATCACATTGGAATTCAAAATATGATTTTAATCAATTTAAATCATTCACAGAAAAACTCCCGCGGAGTTCCCAGTTTAAAAAGTAGCGAATAGCTTAATTCTAAGAATTAGCTGTCGATTAGCGAAAACCGCGTCGAAATCGGCCCAGTAGTTTTTACGTGAATCCCGCACAAACAGACAAGAAGTCTAAAAAATTGTATCTTGTTTTCCATCGTTTATCTAATCTATTCCAACAGTTTTGTTTTAAGCATCAATGTACAGACATGGCATGCTTAGTATTTTATAATATTATCGATTATTATATTATCATTTACAGTTTATCTTTGTTATTATTTCCTAATGAATTGTCTTTCTTAGTCAATCGGTTAAAAATGAAGAAATAATCACCAGCAGTGGTATTATGATGTCAATGTCTACATGAGATATTTGACCGATCGCTTCCGCCCATCCTAAGAAAACTTCAAACCAACTCAACAAAGTTGAGACAACTTGAATATAGTTTCTGATATCTCACGAAACTTACAGACGGCTGAGTGCCTTTCGCAACCATTCCATGCCGAAGTTTCAGATGTAAGTAGTAAGTGTATTAACAGACTTGCTTTCTATGGATACGTCGAGAGGAAACTTTTGGATCTCTTAATGTGATGGGGATGAATCACTGTTACAAACTGATTAGTAACAATTAAACCATGTATTTATAATACCATACAGTCACAAACACACAACCAACAATAAATTTACAGACATACTCACACCAACGCGCACTACCACCGCATTGCATTAGACGCACACTTCACAAACAAACCAAGACACAAAAAGAGCTTAAAAATTAATAAACCAGGCACAGAAACTAAAATAACAACACACATGGCACTAGTTAGGTTAATATATATAGGTATAGACACAAGGCACACACTGCACATGCACTTCCTCACAACACCAGCGTGTAACAGATACACTCTACAGTAGTATAAGTTTAGTATTCAAATTGGAATAAATTAATATAATACTAGCTGTCCCGGCAGACGTCGTCCTGCCCGGTAAAAAATAGGGGTTGATCGTAGAGGGTTGAAAATCTAGGGTTGTATGTATTTTTGTATGTTGTATCATAAAAAAATAGAAATTAAAAACTTTGTCTAAAAAATAAATAAAAAAATTTATGGGTGGACTACCCCTAACATTTAGGGGGATGAAAAATAGATGTTGGCCGATTCTCATAGATACCGGATAAGCACAAAAAATTTCATCAAAATCGGTCAAGCCGTTTCGGAGGAGTATGGCAACGAAAACTGTGACACGAGAATTTTATATATTAGAGAAGTTATTCGTAAGATACACTACAACACAAACATCATTCAATTAATGTCACACACAATAACAAATACGCGTGTATAACTTCTAAACTTTTTATTAAATTTAATTGTAAAAATATGCGTTTAAAAAAACAGACTTCAAAAACTAAAAAGTTTAAAATAACTTATTTCCAAAGCTATTATTATTATTAATATATATTATAAACCATAATGGCGGTAGTCTACTTTTTTCGAAGTACAGCAACGGCGATCGATAGCCGCACGTGCCTGTACACGTGCACAGCGTCGTCGCCCCGCCCACCTTTCACTACGCTTAGAGTATAAAAGGAGACCGCTCCGTTGTATCGGCACGCATTTCCAACGAATGCGTCAAGGAGCAAGGACCATTGGCTACCAATCAGTACTGCTCTATAGATGTGGAACACCGTCTTTGACGGCTAAGTACTATCTAAATAACAGACGTGGAACACTGTCCCTGACAGTCAGTACTGTCTGAATTGCGGTAGGTGTGTGGAACGCTGTATGTGACAGCCAGTACAGCCCTAAAGAGACCGCCCCGCTCGCGTAACTAACTACGAACAGACGTGGAACACTGTCCCTGACAGTCAGTACTGTCTGAATTGCGGTGGGTGTGTGGAACGCTGTATCTAACAGCCAGTACAGCCCTAAAGAGACCGTCCCGCTAACTACGATTACTTTATTACTGCTTATTACGTTGTTAACGGTTGTTTGTCTAATTAAATCGATAAATTTGTTGTAAAATCAAATAAATTGTTTACGATATACCTTCTTTTATTATTTTCCACTTCTGGTCGCTAAAATCAGAAGTGGGATAGAACTTATTTGCTCACAAATATTAGATTTGATACCTACACAAACAACCGTTAGTATTAATTAACAATGCCACATTCGTCAAGACCACGTGATAGGTCGGTTAGGACACCGCCTCGCTCTGAGTCTAGGCGTGTCAAGACCACGTGATAGCTCACTTAGGACGCCACCTCGGTTTGAGTCTAGACGTAGCCGTCGCAATGAATCGCGACTAGACCATAGGCATGATTCACGATCGAATGCGTTCGCGCTGTTCTAAAACTCGCTCACGGTCCCGTTCGAATTCACGTAGTGACAAGATTTACTCGCGTGACGATAGAACTCGTCCACGATCTCGTCGCGGTCGCTCTTCACGATCTCGTCGCGTTCACTCTTCACGATCTCGTCGCGGTCGCTCTTCACGATCACGTTCTCGTCGTTCGTGTAGCGGTGACCATTATGTTCCGCGTGAAGGGCGTAGGTCACGAACCGCTAACTGGCACCAACGCCGTAGTAAATATCAGTCCTATCACAACATTTCCGCGAAAAAACGTACTAGACACTAATATGTCACGATTGACTGCAATTCAAAAAAAAAATACTAATAGTGGTTCACATATTACGCATCAGTTCGCAGCAGCACACCTCCATTAAATAAAAATATTTCCGTAACCCAAGCGCTTGTTGATGCGTTAGGAGTACTAACAAATACCAAATCTAACTATTACGTTTTAAATTTTGATCCAGCTATAAATAATTTTGAGGTGTGGTGTGGCGAAGTGGTCAGGGCTAGGCACGTGAACCACTGGGATGATCTACAGTGTTTCTCTCTTGTGGCTCATTGTTTGAAAGGTGAAACAAAAACCTGGTTAAATGAATGGACTACAAATGATCGCTCGTGGTCCGATTTTCTAAAGGAATTTAAGTCCTTGTCTCTGCAAAAGATTAACTTCGCTCAAATTCTGCATGAGGTCATAAACACCACGTCCGAGAAGTCTCCGTCATACGCAGAGTATGTTACTACTTATCTAAAGCCTACTCGTTAGTTTGATAATCGTAACTCCGATAAATTTGTACCCTCGGCTAATATGGCTAAACGATATGAGTACAGCCGTGATACAGGGTAGGTATACCAGTTCAACGGTAGTAACTTATTTCTCCGGTTCGCGTAAGCAAATTAAATGTTATTTGAAAGGATTAAGCGATTAAGATTGTTGTTCGCGAGTATATCACTTTTCGAATTTAGTAATATTCCGCATTGAAGTAAATTTTGTCATAGTACCCGCCTCGTGCATGAATTATCACAGGGAGTGACGTACTCAATCGCGATGGCGTCACGTTTATTCGCACGAAATACAGACAGTACTTAACTCATACGTCAGCGTATAGTTTAAGTGTTACCAGTAAAGTTGATGACACTGGTAGATGAATTCTCTCCGTTTTTGATATGCGGTACAGCAACCACTACCGTGAATACTGGACGGTTAGGATAAAATGTGTGTCGACTTTCGAGCTCTAAATCCTATTACCGTCAGGGATAGGTGCCCCCTACCCCTGATTGATAATCACGTTGATCGGCTTGGAAGCCAAAATTCTTCATATCTTTAGACATGGCGTCATGTTTGCATCAAATCCCTATTGGTGAGGACTCTATATAAGACAGGCTTTGTAACTACGGAAGCTCATTATGGGTATTTAAAAAATGCCGTATGGGTTATGCAATTCCTCCACTGTGTACTAACGTATCATAAACAATACCTTGCGTAAATATGTCCTGAGACATCGACAGAAGCCGGTTTCTCGATTAATGTACGCAAATGTTTCTCCGTTTAATGTATGCAAGTGTTTCTCGATTAAAATGTTTCTCGATTAATGAACGCAAGTGTTTCTTCCTTACTACCGAAATAAAGAACCTCGGTCGGATTATTAGTTATGGTCAGGTTAGGCCGAGCCCCCACAAAATCAAGGCACTAGTTAACGCTCCTATTCCTAGTAACGTCAAGTACGCCAGTTTTTTAGGCCTTGCGGATTACTTTCGGCGTTAAATCGAAGATTACGCGATGAAAACCGCAAGTATCTCGCGTCTCACAAAGAAAGACGTAAAATTTCAATGGGGACCTGATCAAGATCAAGTCCGGCAAGATGTTATCAAACGTTTAACTAGCGATGGCATACTTGCGATTTTTAACCCGAACCTTCCTACAGAAATGCACACTGATGCTATCAGTGTAGGATACGGTGCGGTACTTATGCAGGTATTAGCAGATGGTGGTAAACGAGTAATAGCCTATTTTAGTAAAGTCGCTCAGGGCGCGGAGGCAAAATGGCATTCGTATGAACTGGAAACCTTGGCGGTCGTCAAAGCGTTGCAATACTTTCGTTACTATTTGATCAGAATAACTTTTAAAATTATAACCGATTGCAATGCATTGAAGGCCACCGAACGTAAAAGAGATCTACTTCCACGCTGGTGGATATATCTTCAGGATTTCAATTTTGAAATTGAATATCGAAAGGGCGTGATGATGGGTCACGCAGATTATCTGAGCAGAAACCCACCAGTATTGCAAGTCAATAACAATTCATAGACCATTGAATTGGGCACAAATAGCTCAGTCGGCTGATTCCGAGACTAGCGATCTCATCCAAAAACTAAGAGATGGCCTCTTGGACTCCAAGAGGTAAGTTTGTCAAAACGATGTACTCTATTACTCTGTTGGCGAAGAGTCGTGCTTACTATGTTACATCCCTAAAGGACACCGACTCAGTTTATTACGTGTCTTTCATGACGAGCACGAGCACATCGGGGCTGACAAAACTTATGATCTAATCTTAAAACATTTCTGGTTCCCTGGCTTTAAAGTATTTGTACGAAAGTATACCTCCCATTGCCTTATTTGCATTTCCAAAAAAACGTGTTCCCAGAGCACCTCGTCAGCCTATTACGTCATGGGAGAAATCTGACGTCCCCTTTAATACGATTCATATTGATGTATTGGGTCCTTTACCCGAATGCAATGGGTATAAATTTGTATTTGTTTTGATCGACTCTTTTACAAAATTTTGTTTAGTCTATCCTATGTATAGACAAGATGCAAGCGAAATAAAATGTGTTCTTAATAGCGTTGTATCTTTATTCGGGGTTCCCAAATTGATAGTTTGTGAACGTGGCCGCATGTTTGGGGCGTCATGGGTATCTGAAATGCGATGTGAAATCCGCTACATAACACCAGAAATGCATCACTCTAATGGACAAGTCGGGTGTTATATAGGAACCGTCCTTAATATGATTCGCATCGAGAGTAATAATAAAAAATATTCCGCCTGGTTTGATCGTTTATGTAAAATTCATTTAGTTTTAAATATGACAAAGCAACTTGTTTTTGCACTTGTTAATTGGTACTAACGCGACCAGTCCTGTGATTCGGGCACTGATCCGTGACGTTGTCATTGAAGGCTCCAGTCCAAATCGAGAAACCATGATCCCTCATAACTCGGCAGGAGCTCTGCTAAAGCATCTTTTGACAAAAATCAAGATAGTCAAGACATTCGGGTAAATCAGTAAATGCACCTAAGAGATTTTCAGGTTGACGATAAAGTATTCGTAATTAAGTATTCTTAGTGTGCTGGGAAACTGGACCTTGGCATGAGGGGCCCATACCGCGTGACTTAAGTATTACCGAACGGTCGTAACAAGCTGAAATTATTAAGTGAAGCTAAAGGCAAGACAACCCAGGCCGCAGCTCAGCACATGGTACTCTAAAAAGGCGAATTGTGTTCTGAGAGTTGTGCTGCATTTTTTTGGAAAGTGAACCGAACCTTTTTATGATTTTTTTATGTTCCAGTATGTAGTGTATGCGTGCGTCTGAGTGCAACACAAGTGTTTGTCTTGTGGTTGGAACGGTTGGCTGTTGCAGCCAACGTGCAGTGCGTCCCTGTGCGGCCAGCGCGCAGCGCGTTCCTGTGCGGCCCGCGTGCACCGCCTTCCTGTGCGGTCCGTGTGCAACGCGTTCTCGCGCGGTTCACGTGCAGCGCGTTCGGCAGCAGTCCGCGTACAGCGCGTTCTCGCGCGGTTCACGTGCAGCGCGTTCGGGAGCAGCCCGCGTGCAGCGCGTTCGGGAGCAGCCCGCGTGCAGCGCGTTCGGGAGCAGCCCGCGTGCAGCGCGTTCGGGAGCAGCCTGCGTGCAGCGCGTTCGGGAGCAGACCGCGTGCAGCGCGTTCGGGAGCAGCCCGCGTGCAGCGCGTTCCGGTGTGGCAGTGGTTCCGGAAGTCGCATATGTATGCGTGGTGGGCTTTGTCCCGGTGGGCTTTGTCCCGGTGGGCTTTGTCCCGGTGGGCTTTGTCCCGGTCGGGCGTTGTCCCGGAAGTCGCATGTTTATGCGCGTCGGGCGGTTGTCCCGGGTGTTCTTTGAACACGTATCAGGAGTTTTCCTGGCAGGCGCAGTCCTGGTGACACGTTTTTGACGTGTGAACTTGTACGTACAAGTTCGAGTATGAGTGAGATATAGTGTATGAAGATGTATGCACACATTTCTAAGTGAAATGTCTTTAATTTGAGTTCCGAAAGTGTATTTTTGTATGAGGGCCTTGTATGTGGAATGAGTGACAGAATAGGCAGAGGTGTATGTCGTCACGTATAATTAACCTACTTGTTTCATTACTCAGGTAGCAACGATGACAACCCTGACGATTCTGGTGAGCTTTCAGTCCCTGGTGCAGCCGAGGACGGCGCACTATCAGGAGAGGCCGTATAAACCATAATGGCGGTAGTCTACTTTTTTCGAAGTACAGCAACGGCGATCGATAGCCGCACGTGCCTGTACACGTGCACAGCGTCGTCGCCCCGCCCACCTTTCACTACGCTTAGAGTATAAAAGGAGACCGCTCCGTTGTATCGGCACGCATTTCCAACGAATGCGTCAAGGAGCAAGGACCATTGGCTACCAATCAGTACTGCTCTATAGATGTGGAACACCGTCTTTGACGGCTAAGTACTATCTAAATAACAGACGTGGAACACTGTCCCTGACAGTCAGTACTGTCTGAATTGCGGTAGGTGTGTGGAACGCTGTATGTGACAGCCAGTACAGCCCTAAAGAGACCGCCCCGCTCGCGTAACTAACTACGAACAGACGTGGAACACTGTCCCTGACAGTCAGTACTGTCTGAATTGCGGTGGGTGTGTGGAACGCTGTATCTAACAGCCAGTACAGCCCTAAAGAGACCGTCCCGCTAACTACGATTACTTTATTACTGCTTATTACGTTGTTAACGGTTGTTTGTCTAATTAAATCGATAAATTTGTTGTAAAATCAAATAAATTGTTTACGATATACCTTCTTTTATTATTTTCCACTTCTGGTCGCTAAAAATATTATCTAAAACATCTTAAAGTCGGTGCTTAGTAATTTTCGAAATATACCTAGTAATTTTTATGTTTTATTTTGCACCGACTTCAAGATGTTTTAGATATATATATTAATAATAATGCTTTAGAAATAAGTTATTTTATTCATTTTAGTTTTTGAAGTCGGTTTTTTAAAACGATGTTTTTATTTTTTATTTGTTACTTTTTAGTGTCTAGCTATGTATGGGTGGAACTACGAATGGTGCCGCGCTTCTTAAAAAATATAGGTCCCAAGAAACGGGAACAAACAAATGTTCGTAAAATGAAAACTACTGGGCCAAACTATATCGAATTTTTAGGGGACTACATGGCACCTATTCCGCATCGAACAAAAAAAGAATCACGTAAATCGAATCATAAATCTCAGAGTAATCGGTGTACATATGGAACGAAAAGGATTTTTTTTCATATAAAATGTTCATAAAATGAAAACTATAGAGCCAAACTATGTAAAATTTTTAGAGGATCAATTGGAAGCTATTCCGCGTCGAACAAAAAAAGAATCACGTAAATCGGATCATAAATCACGGAGTAATCGGCGAACTACATAAAAAAAGCAACAAAAATAAGATCCCGACGAATTGAGAACGTCCTCCTTTTTTCGAAGTCGGTTAAAAAGGACTCCAGGAGGAGCAGGAGCACCTTACAGGAGGTGCCTCTTCGAGCGCGCTGCTTCCAGGCTGAACGCCTCCGCTCCCACGGAGTCGGGAAGCCCACCAAGCCCGTACAGCTGAAACAGCCATCTGCGGCTATTCAGCTGGATCTTGCACAAAGAAAAATCTCGTTAGAACTCGAACAATCTATTTGATTGAGGTTAAAGTCCTTATCTACTAGACTGAAATCGGTTTCCAAGCCCAGTGTCCCCAAGTAAGCCAGTTGCGCTCGTGTTACGGGTAATAAACGATGGAGCACTCTGACACCCAGACCATAGTAAATGACGGAACGCTAGTTCACGAAATTTACAATGCCAGTAATCGCACCCGGGGCCTCTGCGCTGCATTAAGGTAGGCCGCCAAATCTTAGTCTACTCGACCACAAGCCATCAAAATAGCCAGAGGACCCTAATAAGAAGTTCCAAACTAAATTTTCTGAACTACTTGCTTTTTAAAGTAAACGTATTTATGTGTCAAATATATCAATATCAATCATAACGTTCAATATCATCAATCAATTCACGCAAAGTAATATTTTTATATCCTACTCGCACCTTTATCAATCATACACAACATTCAGTTATTCAAAAAGAGATGAGTAACCAATCTCATAAATCCCACCAACAAAAGTGGGGATTGTATCCAATTTGTTTTATTGCCTTGGAATGGTTCCAGATTGTATGCCTCATGTTCTTTTCAGGCTGTATTGAGTGTTCCAAGATTGAATAGTGACTTCTTTATTGCTGAAGAATTTATTGAATACATATATAAATAGACTTCTTGTTGACTTGAATAATAAACAAAAGAGTTTTATGCGTGTGTGTGTCAAATACAGGGTAGTGTGTGTAATGTTTTTTATTGATTTAAATGTTTTGTTATGCATACTTTTAGAAAAAATAGCATTCTGCACGCCTTCTCTATGTAAACTATAAGTATGCGAAATTTCATACTCCTCTGCCCGTACAATTTTCGTAAAATGGGGTACAAAGTTTTTGCTATTTTTGCTTCACGTATTAATATATAAATTCCTAAAACTGGCATAAAATAGTATTTACATTTTTTTAATAGTCTACTTTAAAGATGCACTATAAAATAAAATTTCGGCACTTCCCGATTCCCGAACGCTGATCTGTAGCCTTAAATATACGTCGGCCTTTTGGTAACGCGAGACTTTCGAAATTCTAAATAGAATAACTATTGAAACGCTTTTTATCATCTTACAAAACATCAAATTCGCGGTGATTTTGTATGACTATAGCAAGTTATGACGTCATAAAATAAACTAGGCAAACAGCGCATTAATTATTGTTTAAACAGATATTAAAAATATTTTAATCACGACATTTTAAAGGTAAAATGAATAAGTGACATTTTAACGCCTACTCTTTCATAAAAAAGAAATCTTATTATAACACGTGTCAAATGTCTACCCAATTCAAAGTATTTAAAACCACTGAGGGCCTAAAGTGTTTGCTTAAGCAAATTCGTATGACGGACATAATATCAGAATAAAGTGGAACTAAGTGATTCTCCAAAAGCGCGCGCTTTAGGCTCTCAGATATCATTAATAAGATACGAACAATACAGCATCTTAACCTCTTTCTACAGCTGCCATTAGTTTTGTAAGGGATAAACAGTTCAAGTCAAAAGCGCTTTCAGCGGACTATTGTCTTCAAAATGATTAATGTAGGCTTAATTTTCTTGAATGATGTGAAGGTAATCATTATTTAACACTTTTCAAAAGTCTTGAAGTCAGGACCGTTTTTTATTCGATTTAAACTTTAAATGTTGTTGAATTTTAATAGAAAATAATCTGAAAGAAGGAACTATAAAGATAAATGCTAACTGATTTAATTCAAAATCCGTATCAAACTAAATACCATTGCAGAACGTGAAGGTCAAGTTTCATTATTTCACTACGGAACCACAAAAAGCAATTAATATCTCAAAACCTACTGAAATTGTTAAAATCAAACTTTGTTGATAGTATTTTTTAAGCTTCGCCTGTTAAAGCGAACCGTTTACATCGAAGAGAGAGGGGAGTGTTGCGAGCGGAGCAGTGCGCCACACACCGTCCGGCGACGCATACATCAATCACATACATGTAATATCTTCAACTAAAGCTTATATAATCATTCTATTACAGTCCACTAATCATTACAGCACCTTAGCATCATCAAGAGACAACCCTACATATGGTCCTTCGAGCCGGATTTTGAAATTTTCAGAGCTTTCTTCCTTATACCTTACAAGCTAGATAGCGGAAAGCGATTGATATTCGCAGAAAGAGATATACTTTATTGACTTAAATAAATAAAAAATACTTAGAAACATCTCATGATTACCCCTTGTCTATCTACGCTACCTTTGGGCCTCAGGGGGTTTTAAACCAAGAGGAATATATGGCTGCCAAGGGCCGGCTCTCTACACATTCCAAACATCTTTACTAAAGGAATATGAGGTGCCGACCGCCAGACTACCTTCTAAGCCTCGCTAAGCGTTACTTCGCGCCTTGGTGATGTGTGAAGACATACAACTTCCATATAAGTTTTATTTTAATCTCTGACAGAATATCATTGCTTAGCAAGTTCCCTGTTTTGAAACACTTACTTCAATATACTGTCTCGATCTTTATTCTGTAATTAATCTCCACAATAAAATAACTGTTCATTGAAAGATTCGTTTATTATATGAAGTTCATATAAATTAAAAATCTCAAACGAAAAAATACGAAATCTAATACAAATGTCAGTTAAAAAGTGGAATGTTGGGAGAAGAAACGTAAGATACGTGATGTATTCATGCAAAATAATATCTAATTAAAGATAAACTATGGAAGAAAAATCCCAAGAGAAACCCAATCATTTCACCGTGGAGCCTCAACACACCTCAGCATGATGAAGTGTGGCTCGCCGGAGAGTTCTCCTTCCACACCCGGTTCCATTACATCAAGAGGCGGTGTGATAATGCAGTGACGTCTCCGAACCTATAATATTCTCTATGATCTCCTGAGAGAAGGAGGCAACCGCTTGCCATCTTTTCTCGTTACACAGAACCTCCATCTCTTCGGAGGTCTCCACCTATTATGGCCATGAGGTCTCCTCTCTTGGATTATAATTTTTTACCTGATCTTAAAGATATCCAGCACTATACATACACTGAAGAATATTCGACCACGCATTACAATATACACTGTTATATAGAAGCATTAATAAATGAAAACCCTTTATTGGTCACTAAAATTAAAACTATATACTCAATAACTAGATACAATAAATGTTGAACAAAGGGGGACTTTGTTGCTCAAAACGATATCTTCCAGGCAACCCCCGTAACTAAGGAAAATATTAAAACATGACAGTGGCGGTGTATATTATTATATACATAAAACATTTGAAATATATGAATTAAGTAAACAAAAATAATGATTATCTAATATATAAAATTCTCGTGTTACAGTTTTCGTTGCCATACTCCTCCGAAACGGTTTGACCGATTTTGATGAAATTTTTTGTACTTATCCGGTATCTATGAGAATCGGCCAACATCTATTTTTCATCCCCCTAAATGTTAGGGGTAGTCCACCCCTAAATTTTATTTTTTAGACAAAATTTTTAATTTCTATTTTTTTATGATACAACATACAAAAATACATACAACCCTAAATTATTAACCCTCTGCGACAAACCCCTATTTTTACCGGGCAGGACGACGTCTGCCGGGACAGCTAGTATACTATATAAACGTATCATAATGCATGCAGAATAAGCATTTCTATTATACCTGAGAGGACCAAATTTAATTAAAATGCATAATTTTAAAAGAGTATACTGACTAAGTTTGTATGATGTTGAGTGGCAGTGAATTCCATAAACGAACAGCCTGTACTGTGAATAAGTTATCAACGTAGGAAGAAATGTGTACAGGTGTCATTAAGGAGAAATTATTACTAGAGCGTAAATAACGGGAATGAGACAGATGTAGGAAATCAAAATTCAGCATTATTTATTAATTATGCGTGCAGGTACGAAGTAAGAATATAATTTTTGTAGCCGGGCGGCCTGTCGTAAGAGGCGACCAAACAACTCACAGTCAGGGCATTTGCCCGACTGTATGGCTACCACCCCTGATTTAGAGTATGCCGCCATAAACCTTAAGTTGTGTTCCGGCATTAGTGACCAGGTTCTCTCTTAAGAGAGCTGCAGCGCATTTGTAGTACCTTTGGTGTTGCAAATGTCCATAGGCGATGGTAACTGCTTTCCATTAAGTGGGCCGTCTGCCTATCTGCCGAACCCATGCAATAAAATAAGTTTCCCTATAGGAGCCAGGCCTAATAGTATAATACACGTATGTACACGTTGATAGATATATACTTGAGATTTATACCCAATAAACCTTAGTAACCCGGGAGACGATAATCATTTATTTCCTCGCATCATTTGTCGCAGTGGCGTGGCGTTGGGTCGTCTCCTACTCTCGTATCTCGGGACACTTGAGTAATTGCTATCGCAGCTTTTCAACGTTCAGTATTAATGTATTGCTTGATGAGAACATGTGACATTTCGAATGTAATATAGGCCGAAATAAATTCCAATGTCTATATTACACCGCCCTCATAAACACAAAAGTTGTATCTCGCAGTGAATTATTTGAAAAATAATACAGATAGAATGAAGAAAGAAAGAGAATATTGTTTATTTAGAGTTATTTGAAATGGAAGTTATATATAAGCAGTTTAATAAAAGCCAAAGGCTAACTAACTCTAAACAGGCCCTAACTTAGCAAATGCTGGTCAATAATAAACAACGCGACCAGCGGTACTGCCAGACAGTAACGTCACCTTCACAGAAAAATAACATAAACTAATCTTAGTTGAACTAAGTTAGTTTAATATTAACATTTTTAAATTGAGAAAAGCTTGGGTTATTAAATTTTATGTATATTAATACGATGATGTAAGAAAAGGTTATTTATTTATAAAATCTTTTATTGATTATAATATATGTTTCATTCTTTGTTACAATTCTTGAATTGCTTTCGAATTTTGTATATGTACATTATTAGTATCATTATTTAATCTAACTACCGAAGTACAGCTTGCTCTGTGGGTTAGAGTGAGAGAGGAGGAGCCTGCTTACCGCTGCCGTATGCGTGAGAGAAAGGGAAGTCAGACAGACTTCCTCTGTAAAGCGTTACGTAACGAAGCGGTTTACCCTCCTATAAGAAGTTATCACTTCAAAAATACCTAATGAATATTCTAGAGACTAGTACTATTATTTATATAGATAGAGATCTGATTCGTGGTGATGGCTAGTTAAATCCTGGCCGGAACGCATGCACCACTTAGGCAGTTTTCTGACCTAATGTGCATATTGTTGCAATTACCACGTGCTGACAACGGTGAAGGAAAACTTCGTAATGCAACCTACACATCGAGATAACGCTGTGCCAAACCTGTCAAGCCGCCTTGGACAAGCGTGGCGGGTATACTGTCTGTTCCCCCTATAATGGGAGGCCCGAGTCCAGCAGTGGAACATTTATGGCTGTTATTATTATGTATGTCTTTAACGACCACGGGCCATAAAAATGGCCCGCACATTTGGTGGGCTTCCGCGGGACCATGGAATGGCCAACACGTACAGGCCCTTTGACAAATTTAATGTAAATGTGGCGTGACACTGACCGGCGATTATCTCTGTTTACACCATACAATAATGCACCGAAAGACAAGCCCCGGCCAGTGTAGGACTATTATTATTAATAGAGATAGATAGGTTTCTGGGAAGTTTCTTAACGCTTCTACTAATTCAACAGCAGTAGCGTCAAGAATACTTGAAAAAATTTGCCGTTTAAAATACTTGCGAACGACTTTTGGCAAAAACACTTAAATACAATTGTCAAAAATATTTGAAAACCATTTTTGTTAATAAAAAAACTTAAAATAATTGTTATCACAAATACTTCAATAGAAAAATAAATTATGTTTATCGTATTTTCTGTTAATATTATAAGTATTTTCAAAATTATTTCAGCATTTTCCACTCGGGAACTTACAAGTGAGGTATAGCGAGAGTTTCGATAAAACCGTGAATTGACGTAAACCAATTTACATAGTAAAACATTCGTCCTGTCCCTTCAACATGTGAAAAGGATATTTGCGAACCCTTTGGATTATTTATAGAAGTTAAACAGATGAGATTTAAGTGTAGGATTGGAATTCTGAACATTTTAATTTTGCCAAACATGTAAGGGATTTATGGAGATATGTACAAACTTTTAGTATGTCTCGCCATTATTATAACAATGATAATATTCTTCTCTCCTCTTACCGCTACAACTCCATTAATTTTTTAAAATTAATTCTGTGACATGCTTCTGTATAAAACTTTTAAAAAAGAACTTGAAATATAAATAGAAGAAGAAATAAAAAGAAAATACATTTTTTAGCTTGACGTGTATGTAGCTGGGGAGATTTTTGCCGCTTCTTTTCCTAATAGCAATAACACGTTGAGAAGCGGTATACATAAAATGGGAAGAAAAAATAAATTTTAACTTATATGTATGATGCTGTTCACCAGTGGAACATATTTTGAATTTGAATTTCAACATGGATGGACTTTATTTAAGGTTTTCTTTTTTTTTATTATAGTATAGGTTCGCGTTTGACCACAATCTTGCCCTATGTGGAGCAAAGATGTGGTCTACGATGTATCACGCTTACCTAGAAGGTACCTATTCACACGGGACTTGAAGACACCCAGGTTATAAGTATCGGGAAAGACAGACTCCGGCAATGAGTTCCATTCTTTTGCGGTGCGTATGATGAAGCTGAAAACCGAAGAGTACAAACTAAGATGGACTAACTAAATTAAATATAAAACCTAATAATATATTTTTATAATACCAGCCCAGAAATGTCCCACTGCTGAACTCGGGCCTCCCATTATAGATTGTCCAAGGCGGCTTGGCAGGTTGGACACATCGGTTATATCGATGTGCAGCTTGCAGCACAATATTTTCCTTCAACGTTGTTAGCACGAGGTAATTGTAACAATATGCACATTAGGTCAGAAAACTGACTAAGTGGTGCATGCGTTCCGACCAGGTTCGAACCCGCGCCCTTTGAGTTTGGGTCGCGTGCGCCAGTCATTACGCTACCACGACTTATATACAAAGCTAAATATAGTTTTAATTAACTACTTAACTGTACGAACTTCTAAGAGAAATATTATTTTAAGAAAAACCGGCTTATGAAAGAAAACTGCAGCCTAGGGTTTCTAAGAACATTTTCCAGTTGGCATTTTTCAAAGCCCCATTAAAAGCACTAAGATCTAGGTATTGAGGTCGAGCAAGCCTGGCACCGTGCTTATGCCACATGTGCTCAACGGTGTATGTGGTTAATGAATATAAGATATAACGAAATGAAAATTACGAAATTTTATTTACACTTGCTCAGTTATTTTGAGAAAAATGCCTATAACATACATGGAAGGACATTTGGATATTCAGACAGATTGATAGATAAATACAAGGATTGTTGGATAGTCGTATAAATTGACGGATGTACAGATGAATAGTCGGATAGTTAGACAATCAGATAATTGAATAAATAGACAGACGGACGATGTATGATCGTACAGATCGATAAACGGATTGTCGGATAATCATACTGATTGAAAAACGTACAGAAGAATAGTCAGATAGTTAGAAAATCAGATAATCGAATAAATAGACAGATAAAAGAATAAATAGACGGATTCCGATAATTAAATGAATAAACAGACGATGGATAGTCGTACAGATTGATAAACGAATTGTCGGATAATCATACATATTGAGAGACGTACAGACGGATAGTCGGATAGTTATACAATCAGATAATTGAATAAATAGACAGATAAGAGAATAAATAGACGGATTCAGATAATTGAATAAATAGATGGATATACGGACGATGGATAGCCGTACAGATCGATAAACGGATTGTCTGATAATCATACACATTGAAACACGTACAGACGGAAAGTCGAATAGTTAGACAATCTGATGATCGATTAAATAGACAGACGGGAGAGGCGGACGCTGGATAGTCAGCCGAATAAATACATAATATATACAGACGGATGGACTGACTACGGAGTGTCGAATAGTCGTACAGATAGCCGGATAGGACAGACTGATGATCTATGAGACTGTAAAAACGACCAAAACGAGTGGACTAGAAGTTTGAAGCCATCGAAAGCAAGCAGTTTCTACATATTCAGTATGTCCTTTTGAACCTATTAATTTTAAGGATTAAAATTAATATGTATTTTCAAAGCCGCAGTATATAATAAGCTTTCAACTCGACGATTACAACAAGCATTTGAATATATATTTTCGGGAATGGCCCATTTTACCCTTTGACCACCAATCTGGATTATGTCGTTACAAGGGTTAATAGAAAGGTGAAAGTTTTAGGTACTTTAATGTTCACCATTTGTTTCCAGGTTGCAAATGAGGTGGTTTGCTCAAAAGAATTCAGAATTTATTTGGGGTGAAGGATTTAACATTAATTCAATTAATGCTATTCGATGGAGATTGCGAAACCGATTTGTTTCTTCATTTCATTACATTTGTTAATTCAACTGTGTATTCCACGCGAGTTCACTCGAGTGAATTTCAGCTTATAATCATTACTTCCTAAGGCCTTGAATAAGTAAGTGACAAACAATATTGTTACGAGTGCGGGACTCGAATTAAAATACCGTTGGAATTACTATAGAATTTATTAGAACAATACAAACACGTACAACACAGGTACGAATATAACTGGATACAACCAGTACAAATTGCACGATTCAATAACACACGAAAAGTCCGTCACTATTTAGCTTGTCATCTTGCTACTATCGTAATCGTCGCTTGACTGCCTCACCCCTCCGTTCGGGCATTCCTTTTATCCTGTAAAAATACAATATGCCTCGACGCATAACAACTATTTCCAAGAATTAGATCTACACACCTGTCTAATGACTGCCATAAAAGATGCCTGCAAATACTGCCATACAATACACAATAGACTGTTTTTCTTAGTAACAAATTTCCAACAGAAAGTAAACAAAAGAAGTCCAAATGCGGGAAGGTTTTAAACTGTTCTTTATGGCAGGCAGGTGTGCATTTACTTTTGTCGGCATGTAAAAATATTGTAGCCTATGGATATTTGTAATATTAAAGTGGTACCAATGCGCTGCCGCTCTGTAAATGGCTGACTGTCCAATACGGACAGTCAGGTTATGGTGGCTACTTTGACCATGTGATGCCATCACTGGATATGGGTTTTTGCCGCCTCTTATACTTTGCCACATGAATCACAGTTCTTTCTCCGTTCCTGTACGAATGCGTTTTTGATCATTACAGCGTGATTAAATTTCTCAAAGGCCAGAATCACGTGTATTATGTATCTTTGTAAAAATATTAACAAGTCATAACTAACCAAAATCCTTAAATTCTCGAAGTGTCAATCTTATTCGTTTAATCAAATTTTATGACATAAGATGATTAAATCTGTTTTTGTCCAAAATTGGATCCAAATATATTGAATTTAAATTTTACACATATGTGTGTGTGTGTGTGTGTATATACAGCGTGTTTCATTTCAAATGACAATAAATCATAACTTTAGCGGTCGTACTCCATACAAATTTTTTGGTACTATTAAATCAACCGTAATGTCAAAATTAAAATGTTGAAATTTCCGAACAAATTAATTACGATAAAAAGGGAATAAAAACAGAACATCTTGTGAATATTGGTTCGCGAGCGAGAGCGTTAGAATGAACAACTTCCGCGTTGAATGACGAAGAGACGAGCTGGCAACATGATACATTGGTCACTAACCAACCGATTTAGACACAATAACTGATACATGTTATTGTAATATTTCGAAATGAAAAATGAGGTCCTGTGGCTAAACCAAAGAAGTTACCTTGATTCATTTTTGTATTTGGGCAGAGTACGTCATGAAGAAAACGTGGTCTGATTTATTGTCGTAAGGTCTGAACACGCTGTATAAGATTAAATGAAACTACAGTGGATTGCTCGGATTATCTTTATGATCATACGTATATACCAATTTAGCGCAGTATTTAGCAGGCAGAGTTTTTAACTTGCTAAGACACATCATAGGGAAAAAGGGTTGACATGTGAGAACCCCTAACTACTGTTACCGGAAACGCATCACTGTATTTTTCAACGGATGCTTTTTACTTTTTAATATAACATAACTGACACACTTGTGTTGGGCGATATTCTCAGATTCAACAATCGGTATTGCTATTTACTTATCTGTAACAATAAATAATATTTACAAAGACAGAATGTAGCTTTTGCTTCTTGGGCAGTATATTAGGGAATAAAATGTAAAGTGGCGAAAACCAAAGACGCCGTGACGATAGCGTAATATAAATAAAACGAAATCCAATCTAAGCGGTAACCTTTCCATTAGCCCGTGTCTGGGTATTCTGACACAATCGAGAACGTTCGCAAACCATTTCGCGAGATTACTGCGGCTCCGAACTATTCGCAAACAGACGCGTCATTCCGCAGGCTTAGCAGCGTCGGGGCTTTAGTGCTGGGTACTCTTTATTCTATATGAAATATATCGATACTTCCAGTTACTCAAGTTTATTTATTTCTGTGAAATTTGGACTTTTATAGGGTATTATGGCTATACATTTATATAATATTTTCTTAAGTTTTCGCGACTTGTACACATAATAAAACTACGTTTTAACGGTTTTAAGCGCGGTAATTTGTTTTATTTAGGTTTATCCGACGTTTCGGCCGCTTTTCAGTTGCCGTGGTCACGGAAGACAAAGATGACATTTGTCAAACGTGTATTGTCAAAGTTTTTATTCAGCCTACCGCCAACTTGTTCATTTTAATTATTTAGTTTTAATTTTGTTTATGGATATTATTTACTCTATGGGAGCCTAATCTAATTTACCACCGCTTCACAACATGTTGTGGCTTGAAAAGAAGAAGCGGCGCAAGAAACACTTAGCAAACATGGCTAGTTCTAAATTTTTTTTATATAATATTAAAATGAGTGGAAGAAAAAAAATGTCAAATGTCATCTTTGTCTTCCGTGACCACGGCAACTGAAAAGCGGCCGAAACGTCGGATAAACCTAAATAAAACAAATTACCGCGCTTAAAACCGTTAAAACGTAGTTTTATTATGTATACATTTATACTTAGATATTTGTATATCATTATTGATTCGCAAACAAAATTGTTTTCAATATTTTCAAAATTGACAAAATTGCTACTTCGACGTTATTTTTTTATTGCATGAGTTCAGAAAACAGTCAGACGGACCACCTGATAGTCAGCGGTTACCATCGCCTATGGCAGTTATAGCACCGAAGTTGCTACACAAATAATAATAAATGTAAATACTCATGTTTAAGAAATAAATAAACTTTGATATGACTATGATACTGAGATTAGCAATAGTTTTGATCATCAGAAACAAAGAGGATATAATAATTACTCTCTCTTATCATAAATTTAAAAACGAATGAAATTTTCATTTATTTCATTTTACATCTCTAAACAATCTTTTTGGACGAGATAGAAAATCGTCAACATAAAATATTGTCAAACTGTTAAACATAATTTTCTGTGAACAGTCTGTTTTGTGACTCAGTTGAAATAGTAACATATGCTTGGGGAACGTTCAATGAATCAATTTGAAAACTGGCGGACTTTTTGATACCATGACTGTTTATAATCTTTATATATATAAATGAATGTTTGTCTGTATGTCCTTTATAGAATTGTAAACATTTGATCATGTGATGTCTTTAGCAAAGTTGTTGTGCATGAGCTAAGAAGGTTTCTGAGTTCGTTCACAATTGGACCCAGTAGGTGGCGCTGCTGTCGGCATATGGATTAAAGCTTTTTCGGGCAGGATGAGGTCTGCCGGGACAGCTAGTTTTGTAATAAAATCTTGTCGATAATATATCAGCCCGTCCCTAATGGCGGCTGCGGCACTACGAATCCACAGAGCTGCGGGCTAGCGTTGCCGTTCAAAGAGAATTTCATCAGTTTCGTTTGTACAAACAAGAGATCCGCAACTTTAGAGTTCTGCAATTCGATTTTTATTTCGCCTTTGCAACTAAAGCTTTTGGTTTTAATGTTCTTTTTATAGCAAGAGAAAGAGGTAATTAAATAATATTCACAAGACAAATTTGCAAGGCAATGTAGGATAGGAGTATTTTTGATTTTCAACTGTTGAATTTCTTAGGTAATTCGAGGTTGTTACGACGGCATACCGTATATTAGTTCGGTCGTGGTAACAACACACGCGCAAGAACGCATGCACCAGTTTGGCAGTATTCTGACCCAATGTCCATATTGTTACAATTACCATGTTCTAATAACGGTGCAACCTGCACATCGAGATAACCGATGTGTCAAACCTGCCTAACTGCCTTGGACAAGTGTGGCTGGTATACTCTCTGTTCCCCTATAGCGGGAGGCCCAAGCTCAGCAGTGAGGAATTTATGGGCTGTTATACAGCCTATATCAGTGACTGTGAAACCTAGCTTTGGGTAGTTTAGCTTAGTCACCCTTACACGCCTGGCTGTAGGAATTAGTCTTTTTTCTCCGTTCCGAGGATAAATGTCGAATTATTTAAGCGTCATAAAATTTCTGAGCAGCTGGAAAAAGGTTGTCAATCCCTAGTGTTATAAAAATCTAGCAGCGATAATTACTTTCCATCAGGTAGACCGTCTGTTTTTGCTGTTAAGACTTTACAGGGTTTTTATTACAATGCTAAAACAATATTTAATTTAGGTTGATTGGAAAAGATCTTTCAGCGATAAGGCCTTCTTCATTGCACAGAAAGTATTGTAAATATGGATTTTATAACTGTTTATATTGGTGAGCAATAAAGTAAATCTATCTTTCTCTTTTTCTTATCATCTTTTCCCAATTATGGGGCTTGGCACAATGTATGTGCAATCTATACTCCTCTATTCTAACATAAGTCTTCTGTCACACCACAAATCATTTCATACACAATCCATCCATGTCTTTCTTAGTCTACCCTAACATTTATATCCGTCATCTCGCAGTTAAACATTTTGTTTGTCGCGCGATTATAATTCCTCTTCATTACATGCTCATACAACCTTAGTCTTCTTCCTCTCAGTTACGAATGCTTCTCTTGTTTCAAAGAGTATAGAAGTTCATCTTATTAAGTCAGTCAGGCGTCGCTAACACAACAACTGTGACCCTTACGCCAGTATTGATCGCATAGCTGCGCCCTAACCGTTGTTGACTGGAAAGTTTTATAATTTAACATATAGGTACTATAGGACATAGGATTAAGGGTTTGAGTTATTAAGGTTAAGGACTAAATTTAATTAAAGTAATATCATGGAAGAAGAGGTATAAGTACAAGGTGATATATATTTAATATAGTTTGTTACGTTTTATTATTTAAAAAAATATTTTTAGACTCTGTTAAAAATTGCAAGTCTACTAAAGCTACCCTATGATTTGGTTATCTATACTAATGTTATAAAGAGGTAAATTAATAAAATAGGCTTTGATTGAATTTTCGCATTTACGGATGCTAGACTATCCACAAATAAGTCAATGTCAACATTTATATAATACATACATTTGGAGTAATAAAAAGAAAATAGACAATTAAAAATATTACTTATAATATATAAAACTGAGGAGTTTCTTTGTTTGAACGTGCTAATCTCAGGAACTACTGATCTGATTTAAACAATTATTTCAGTGTTTGATGGCCCATTTATTGAGGAAGGCTAACTTCATCACGCTAAGACCAAGCGGAGCACCAACGTAGAATGTTTCAAAATCGAAGACGAAGACGTGGACAGAATCGAGTATTATATATATCCAAATATATACATTATTAATAAGAGTAGTTAAGGCTTGAAAGCGTCACAAATAAACTTACTTTTGTACTATATATAATGTTAGAATACATTGGAATGCGTGTTCGCATCCCTACTTTGCTCAAGAATATCTAAATTAAAACGTGAAACATTACATGTGAATTAGAGTGCGCATTACTTTTACCCATTTAAGTCTCGTTCGGGGACGTAATGTCCTCGCCAGCCCGAAAAATCTACTTTCCTCTTAACCTTGTACACAAAACGGGATATTACTTGTGGAGAACACTTAGTAAATTACTAACACATGAAACTAAACTCTATTGTAGGTATACCATTATTCATTCCATTCTATACGGAGAACGGAGAAAGAATACAATTTCCTGCAACCAGGCGACTTGTCGAAAGAGGCGACAAAACAATCCACAGCCAGACGGGAGGGTATTTGCCCATCTGGATAACTATCACCCCTGGTCTAGAGTATGTTGCCATAACAACCTTGAATTGTGGTCCGGCATTGGTGACCAGGTTTCAGTCTCCTTTAAGAGAGCATAGCGCATATGCAATAAGAAAACCATTACAGAAAAAGTTAGAGACCAATGCCTTATTCATATTGAGATAACGTAAATTTGGAGGCGTCTTTAAGAACCGAAGCTTTAAACCTCCTTCTTCTTCAGCCAATCTCTATCCACTGCTGGATGTAAGCCTCCCCAAGTACGCGCCACATGTCCCAGTCTCACGTCTCTCTCGTCCAGCCCCTGCCGGAGACCTTGCGCAGGTCGTTAGTCCACTAGGCTGGCGGGGGTCATATGCTACGTTTGCCAAGACGTGGTCTCCACTTCAAGTCTTGTTAGCTCTTGATGTCGCACGTGGTCGGCACACTGCCACTTCAACTTACTATTTTGCGAGCTATGTCGGTTACCTTCGTTCTCTTACGGATGGCCTCATTTCTAGAAAACTTAATAGCTGCCCATGCCATTGAGCGACATTGAATTTGTAGACCAATCGCACTGTCAGGTCCATGTCTCGGCACCGTATGTCATTATGGGCAAACGCACTGCTCAAAGACTTGACGTACTGCTCAAAGACTTGACGCACTGCTCAAACTTTCAAACTTACTCTAACTCAATATAAATAAGGCTGTTATGGTACTATTATTTATTCAGCATATTTAACTAATCTCTCTATCTACTAGTCGGTTAAAAGTTATCCAAATGGCACATGTTTACATAATTAACACACACCATCATCATAATTACGTTATTGCATAAGTTCGACGAGAGAGCTATTTGTTAATTAAAATACCTACGTAATTCAGTGACGGCCCTAAGAGCTTTTTGTCTGATTAGTTTCCAAGAGTTTTATGATTTTTTTATTAGATACTCCAATAATGTAGTTTTATGATGCAGATGTCAATCTACCGTTCTTTGATCATAATTATGAGTTACTAGCTGTTGCCAGCGGTCAATAAAAAATCCCTATTTAGGGGTGGAATTACAAAAACCACAAATATTTGTATGTGTACATTTATTTCTAATACGTAAAGGGCATATAAAATTTTGTATTTCATTCCCTATACTTTTATTCCCTATTTCATCTCCTTGGGGGTTATCTTAAAAAAAACCCCTTCTTAGCACCTACATTATAGAAGGAACCCGAATGCAAATATTCAAGGTCCTAGCCCCAGTAGTTTGAGCTGTACATTGATATGTCAGTCAGCCAGTCAGTCGGTGAGGTCAAGCAAGTATGTAATGTGCTAGCAAAGCTCCTATGCCGCTGATTGGCCGACGCGAGCCGCCGACATACCCCTATGTGTCTGGCGGCTCCCACACCCCGCCACCGGGGGATAGTTGCCCCCTGCGAAATTAGACCGGGGCAAAGAGGGTCAGCTCGAGGCCCCATACCGGCTCTGCCTCCCTTAAGGTAGAGACGATGACCTACTCAAGCAATGTATTAACCTTGTCCGCGACTAAGTGACCTAAAAAATAGTTAGTTAAGTTACCCATAATATCAGCTATCTGCCAGTGAAAGTCCTATCGGAATCGGTCCAGCCGTTTCAGATATTAGCCGGAAAATCCAAACAGGCAAAAAATTTAAATTTTGATTTTTGATATAAATTCTGCATATACCTTCATATCCATTTATCAAAACGCTGTTATTTTTACATTGCACAAATATGTGTTGGCAACATCAACATATTTTTTTATTTAATTTTATGACTTGCAACATTGTAGTTGCATTATTGTCCTCTTCCGATTGGATTGTAGCGGAAGGCAAAAAATTTTTACAAGTTTTTACCCCATAGCAGTGTTTTAACTTCCACCACTACATCGACCTGGGTATCCTAGATCCACCACATCAGCTTGCAGACAATATTTATTATAATATATGCGACGAGCTGCGCACAATATGTGCTTTAGACGTTCCTAAGTAAACTAAGGACCGATTTTCCAACCATCAGATAAAAGCTATTCATCGAATAAATTACAATACGAGTAAATTAAAAATCACCATTGCGCGAACAAAACAGTTGAGCTATTTTACATTCAGTCATCATCATTATCATTATTTTGTCCGTGCAGGAACGGAGAAAGAATACAAGTTCCTGCGGCCGGGCGGCCTGTTGTAAGACAGGCAGACGACCAACTGGTGGAAAGCGTTTACCAGCGTCTATGGACATTTGCAACATCAGATTTGCTACAAATGAGCATCTGCTCTCTTAAGGGAGACTGGAACCTGATCACTAATGCCGGAACACAACTGAAGGTTGTTATGCGGCATCTAGACCAGGATTGCTAGCCATCCAGTCGGCAAATGTCCTACCACCTGGCTGTGGGTTGTTTTGTCACCACTGAAGACAGGCCACCTGGCCTCAGGAAATTGTATTCTTTCTCCGTTCCTTCACGTACATAACATTATAATAAGTATATTATATTAAAAAAAATGACATACGGATCTAACAGATAGACGGACGGACAGACATGACGATTGTATAAAGGTTCCGTTGTTGTCCAAATGGGTACGCGAACCCTAATTAACTATTCAAATAATTTTAAACTATCGTAAAAAAACTCTATTCACGAAAACTCCTCTCGGGAGGATAATTCAGGGTTAATTGTCAGCCTGAAAAGGTTCTGAGAATGTCCTGAATTGTTATACCCGGTTGAAGCCTGGTTTTAATGTGTCCGCCCGGACCAAAAAAAACTATAATGTACCCGGTTTTCGTCGTTTTTATCCGGTTTATGAAGGTATACATCCGAAATGAAATTGAGGTTAGAGTAATTATACTGAATGAAGATTACATTCTAAAAAGGAATTTTTGATTGAATATTTTTAGTAGCAGCAGCATTTTGTGTAAATAAATACTAAATGTAGTGTAGTTCTATTGTATATAAACATGGAAACGCCCTATCATTTTCTTATATAAAACTTGAGAACTTTTGCACTTTTTTCAAAAAAAGTTTTTTTAACAAATCTTCGACTCGACTTCGAGAGAATTAAATAGACTTTTTAGGTATGCTTATTGTATGGTAATACTATGGGAGATACGTTATTTCTTTTATTATACAACCTTGTGTGTGTAAGAAAGCAATGTCACATTGACGAAGTGCTGAGGCAGTTTGCAAAAAAAAAATGGGGTAGAAAAGGGTAATATCAAAGGTCAATTTTCTTCCTTATTGTGGACGCCCTATCATTTTTTTATTTAAGACGCATTAATTTCTGTCTTCTAGAAATGTTTTTTAACAAGTCTGACTTTGAGATAATAAATTAATAGACTTCTTTAATATTCTTATTCTATAGATAAACTTATTTCCTTCATTATACAGTGTGTTATCTTTGTGTAAGAAAGCAATATCACACTGCCGAAGTCCCGAGCCACCTTTTCAAGGAAAATTGTGGTAGAAAAAGGTAATATAAAAGTCAACTTTTAACTTTATCGTGGGGCTTGAGAACGGGCGATTTAATATGTCGCCTCTTGGCTTCAATAACGTCAAAATCAGACAACTCATATTTTTATTTGCCTATTAAAAAGCGGTGCTTTGGGAGGGCTTGCAAAGTTTTCTACTTAAAAATAATTAATTAATTATTGAATATTTAATATTTTCTTAAGTTTTCGCGACTTGTACACATAATAAAACTACGTTTTAACGGTTTTAAGCGCGGTAATTTATTTTATTTAGGTTTATCCGACGTTTCGGCCGTTTCTTGATGTGCTTATCCTAAGGAATTCTGACAATACTCTTGGACATACGGTGTATAGGAAACCTACCCATACAGACAAATACCTCAATGGTTCGTCTCACCACCATCCTAGTCAGTTAGCTACCGTGGGCAAATCTTTGTTTCAGAGAGCACAAAAAATCTGTGACGGGAACCATGTGGCTGGAGAGCTTCAGCATGTCAAGCGAGTCTTACAACGCAATCAGCTGAAGACTCCACACCAACGTCACAAAGGCCCCAAACCACCTTCAGTTGAGCGGTGCCCTGTTACCCTACCCTACATCAAGGGAGTCACAGACAGCATTGGTCACATTCTTAGGCGAGCTTCAATCAAAACATATTTCAAGCCGCATAAAAAGATAACCCAATTTTTGAGACCTGTGAAATGCAATATCCCACTCCAGGATGCAGGTGTTTACAAGCTCGATTGTGAATGTGGTTTATCATACATTGGGCAAACAAAGAGGAGCATAAAAACACGGGTAAAAGAACACATTGCTGACAGGAAACACGCAAGGTCTACGAAGTCTGCGATCAGTGAACACACGCTGGATAAACCCAACCATTACATCAGATTCGATAACCCACAAATCCTCGCAAAAGAGAATCGTTTCATACCAAGAATGATGCGTGAGGCTATTGAAATCAAAAAACACCCAAATTTCAATAGAGAAGATGGTTGGCAGGTACCACCTGTTTGGGATCCAATCATCAAAACTATTAAGACCCAAACCCAGCAAAAACTAACTGCCAGACCTCAAGACACTGTGAGCTCTTTCTGCGTGCAACGAAACAAACCAACTTGACTGATAATTTCTTTTATTTTTTCCTTCCACTCATTTTAATATTATATAAAAAATTTAGAACTAGGCATGTTTGCTGAAGAGTTTCTTGCGCCGCTTCTTCTCTTCAAGCCACAACATGTTGTGAAGCGGTGGTAAATTAGATTAGGCTCCCATAGAGTAAATAATAACCATAAACAAAATTAAAACTAAATAATTAAAATGAACAAGTTGGCGGTAGGCTGAATAAAAACTTTGACAATACACGTTCGACAAATGTCATCTTTGTCTTCCGTGACCACGGCAACTGAAAAGCGGCCGAAACGTCGGATAAACCTAAATAAAATAAATTACCGCGCTTAAAACCGTTAAAACGTAGTTTTATTATATTGAATATTTATTTGTGTATTTATTTCCATCAGTATTGATTCTTTAGTTGTCGAACAGATGGCGTTAGGCATACAATAAAATTCTAATCAATATTTTATTAATCTTTTTATTTAATGTGTATTTTTATGATAGATAATATATATAAATAAAAATTTAAATTACTGTGTCAAAACCCAAATCTGAAAGTGTAGTTATTCAGTAAAGTGTACCACAGAAAAATATTTATTATGTGATTAATTATAATTGTCAATTCTACCTAACCTGATTTCTTTAAAAATTACGACATAATTATTTTTTGAATATCTGATTCAAGATAACACGTTATTAAAGCCAAAAACTATATGTTGTTTCTTAAATGGACTATATTATTTATATAATGCCTAGTCTCAGGTGGCATAAAGCGCAGCTTTTGGAGAATAAATTGGTGAAATCGTCACGTGTCTATACCAGCAATCGAAAAACAGATATAAAGTTTCACTTAATTCTGATACTTGTCATGTTTGTCATATGAATCTAAAAAAATGACAATTTTAGGTTCTCATCAATCAGAAAAGTGACGAAGGAAATGGGCAGCACGAGTATGTAGACATAAAATATAGCGAATATAGCATGACTTTGCTGTCGGTTTTCCTCGATAATTTCTTGGTTTCTACCGTGGAAGTGGGCATAATTTGTTACATATTACTACTTACAAACATTTTTGTTTTGGCAAATTTATTAGTAAGAGTATTCTTACGCATTGTAAGTTGCCGTAAACATAGCCATAAATTTTCTAATAAGGCAAAATAATCTAAATGTTTTGAATCATGCATAATTTATCCATTTATTGTCATCTATTCTTACTTGATACGTATATTCTGTAAACGAGCTTGTTTACTCCTTTCACACAACCTTGGATGTAAGGTAAAATTTTTTGGTAGAAAATATAAAGTTTTCGTAAAATACACAACTATTGGATGTTAACGCAAGCGAAGTAGCAGTCAAGTGTTAGCCGTAACTAATAACTGTAACAATACAAATTTACGAATGTAAAAGATTTTTTAACCCATATTTCTGTATGAATTGGGACCCATGTACACAAACACCGTAATTAGACATCATAACTAATGACATAATTAGACATCATACATGTGTATTAATTAGATTTGGTATCCGTATATGATATTATTATTTCAATCTTCAACAAGTTTAATAGGTTTTTTTAGCATCCTTTATCATCAATATATTTGTTGGTCCTAAACTCCAAAAGTATATAATCTGAAATCAGACCTGCTTTAGGTCTTCAAAAAGATATATTCATGTTTTTATAGCCATGAACCTTTTATGTAACTTTTCGACGCCTTTTTATGACGAAAAATATTTACCTACTTTTAAAACGACCTATAAATTTTTACGGGTTAACCGCATTATATTGACACTGCCAATCGATAGAATAAAACCTCGATATTTTGTTGTTTAAGGAGTGTAATATGGTACTTATTCTTGTTGAAATGACATATTCTATACGTAGTGCTTTTTACTTTATTACCTACTTATCTGCTAAACCGAAGTACTTTAGGAAGAAATCTAATTCAAAACTATGATCATAAGCTTTTCTGTATACCGTTTTCTCCAATTATCAGATATTAACAATATCTGTGGAGACTCACTTAATTCGTGTAAACTGTTTAAATATTATATAGAAAATAAGATTGCAATTTTTGACTTTCTTAGTCTTAAAAATATGTAACTAATCATCAATGATGAGAGAGAAGCGTCAGAGGTACGCGCTTCTCTATATACTTATATAAATATCAACTAGTAATGTTTTACAAGATTGATCAAGTTACATAATGTGATTGTTATTTTCTTTCCGAAATATCAAAATGGAAATAAAAATGTATTGTATTGTATTTGAGTACATGGTTTGGAATCATAATCCGAAATTACACGAGATCGTTTTTGTTTATATTTTATAGAAATGGGGCAAATTTTAAAAATAAATAAATTAACTTGATCGAAATTTTTCATAAGTGATATCCTTAACTGCTTATTTAGGCATTTAAAAAGCAATTAATACATTTTAAATCTGCTAAAAAGTCACATGTTTTTTTTAGATTTTTGCAACATGCAAATATTATATAAGAAATACCCACATAGTGTAGTAACAATGTAATATTCCATAAATTCTTGTTTGTATACGAGTTTTATGGCTCCACACGAAAGTGAGGTTAGCCGAATAATAAAATACTCGTAGCGTTTATTTTATTCATTGCTCACCTTCGCTTACGGTTTTTTATGTGTGAAAGTTTTAAACTAGCAATGAAATGGGCTATGGCCTTAAATAACATTTAAACTCATCTAAAGTAGGTATATGTCAAATTATTGATTTCTGTTTGTAGTTTTCTCAATTTTCATATTATATTCTATTGTAACTTCGTGGCCAATTAAGTAACAAAAATCTGTAATTCCGACCATTTTACGATGTATCGTTTGTCTATATGTAATACTAGTATCTCTTGCTAATATCTTTCATCACGTTCTTGAGATATTGTTTAAAGATTTGTGGAAAAGAAATCGATTGACATGATGATATCTTGGAGCTTGATAAGAAGAAAAAGGTTTTGGACAAAAATCATTGCGTTAGGAGTACAGAATAAAATTTTTTATACCAACGTGATAATAGAAACTAATAGTAGGTATAAATTCTGCATGTTAAATTCTATATTTTTATCGGTTTGTTATATAATAGAGGTTTTGGTTGTCGACCCAATTATTGACAGAAAACTCACATAGATCTGTTTCCACTCTGTCTTTCTTGCGATGTTTTGGACGGCTGACCGAACGGCTGGCACAAATAAAGCATATTCACAATGCGATCCACGTTATAGTAATATACAACTGTCAACACGAGTGCAACTTGCTTAACTTGGGCAAGGTTTTCAGAAATTTATTATTTAAAAAAATGTTCTATATTCACAAATATGGAACAAAGAAAATCTTAAATAAGAAATTAGCTTATTTAGGGTAAATAAACATACGCGTTGGCAACACCGTGAGTAGTTCATTAGCTGCCGTCTCTCTGTTTCGTATTAAATTATGCAAAACATCGCGCGACGATTCTAATATAGAAAGAATGAAATCTCAGCCGTAAAAGTTGCCAGGGGGAATATCTAAATGGAATCGCGGGTAAAATGTTTAAAGGTCATGTGTTACGATTATTTAAAGTAATATAGTGTGCCAGTTATTTATCACGTTAAAATTTTGTTAAATATATGTTTGTTTTTTTTACGTAGCGCCTATGTAATAATAAAATGTAATATATAAAATTCTCGAGTTGCGGTGTTTATTACCAAACTCCTCAGTAGCAGCTGAACCGATTTGTATGAAATTTTATGTGCATTTCGGGTAGGTCTGAGAAGAAGTCGACATCAATTTTTCATGCCCCTAAACATTTTTTTTTGAAAAAATTCTTATTTATATTTTATTATGATTTAGCATTCAAAAATACATACAACCCTAAATTTTCATCCTTCTACAACTAACCCCTATTTTTAAAAGCGATATAAGTACTTTTTTTACTCTGTTCAAGTTGGTTCGAGTTTATATTAACATTCGGTCCCAGTAGATGACGCTGTGATTGGGTTCTAGATTTTTATTTTTTAAAGGCAATACAAGGTACGTCGGGTACAGCTAATAATAATAAAATTGTCATTTTCGAGATTCCACGTTAGTACATATTTGTTGCGTTTTTCCCACTTACATTACTTCTTTAAATAACGTTTACTTACTTTTTCCACCTCATCGGACTTTTATATAATTTTTCATTAATATAGTTAGGTAAGCATCTACGAATTTAGTTCTAAATACAATGTTTCCGCCAAAATGTCTGCCATAATCCAAAATTTGATGTTATACTTACTTAAAAATAAAGTTCAAAAGCAGCTCAAACTATTTGAATATCGAACGACGCCATCTTGTCCTAAAATAACAAGTAATGTATTCAAATGAGATCAAAATGGCCGCCGTCCCGGCGAACAATTAAAGCAATATCAGGGGAATTTGTTCTAGTAATGCCTTTCCACTTATTTTAAATAGGTAGAAACAGATACGGCGACGAATCAAATTGCTTTACAAATAGGTATAGTATTAATAGTTATTACTGTTTCCTAAACTTGAGTATTTTGACATAATAATTATATTAAATGTATTTACCGTATGGAAGAAAAAAAACATAATTTTGAATAACTGCTCACAGATCTATCCATCAGTGCAGGAACGGAGTAAGAATGCAATTTCCTGCGGCCGGGCGGACATAACAACCTTGTGTTGTGTTCGAGCATTAGTGACCAGGTTCCAGTCTCCCTTAAGAGAGCAGCAGGGCATTTGTAGCACCTTTGGTGTTGCAAATGTCCATAGGCGATGGTAACCGCTTTCCATCGAGTGAGCCGTCTGCCTGTCTGCTGAACTCAGATATGAGAAAAAACATCTTTTGACTCTTTATTATTATTGAAGTGACCCATAGGCGACTTACGTCACTCTTAAAATAATGTTATGCGACAGCAGCGACCTCTGACGGTTCAGACGGTGTAAGCATTGAATTACTATTTATCTTGTTACATGCCAGCGAAACTTCGTTTGCGTTGGCATGACCCGTACAAATTTTTTCAATATGTTCGGTTATTGCACAGAAATGATGTCTTTTATGTCTGTATCGAGTTTCATTAAAATTCGTTCAGTAGTTTTCACGTGATGCTCTCAAGTATGTCCAATCTTGCGCTCTTCAAAAGACGCCATATTGCTGGATTTTTTAAATTTCGAACCACGTGACTGTCATTTTTTAAGTTCATGGCTTGGCCACGTGGCTGTCACTGTTCTAGACATACATACCTTAAAATAGCTTCGCATGGCAACAAAGCTTTGAACAATCCCTCAAATTGGAAGCCTCAGCCAAGATAAGGGGGCGGAGGTCAGTCACCCCTTTTGTTTAGGTATAACCCGGTCAAAGGTCGAGCACTTATTCTGCCCCACAACGAGTTGTTATTTTATTTTATTTCCCTACCATTTTTAATGAATTGATACGGCTGCCTTGGTTTAATTATTTTCAGTTGGTTAATTTCACTAAGTATATCGGTAGATACACGGTTTGGTTTCAAAGAGGGTGAAATTATGAAAAGCATTGAGACGTATATGTGTTATACAGAAATGAAATAATTAAATTGAAAACAATATTACAAAATGAAACTTATTTATATCTGAAAAAAAATAGGTACATAATTATACAGCGTGTTTCATTTCAAATGACAATAAATCATAATTTTGGCGGTCGTACTCCATACAATTTTTTTGGTACTATTAAATCAACCGTAATGTCAAAATTAAAAAAAAAACAATTTCCGAACAAATTAATTACGATAAAAAGGGAATAAAAACAGAACATCTTGTAAATATTGGTTCGCGAGCGAGAGCGTAAGAATGAACAACTTCCGTGTTTAAAGATGAAGAGACGAGCTGGCAAATGATACATTGGTCACTAACCTACCAATTTAGTCACAATAACTGATACATGTTGTTGTGAAATTCTGAAATGAAAAATGAGGTCCTGTGGCTAAACCAAAGAAGCTACCTTGATTCGTTTTTGTATTTGGGCAGAGTACGTCATGAAGAAAACGTGGTCTGATTTATTATCATAAAGTCTGAAACACGCTGTATACTTATTATCGCTGTTACCAGGATCAACTCTCTGACATCTATTTTTGAAAGTGACAAGCTTCTGACTTTGATTTTTGTGCCAATTTGATTGACGCCATTTTCACACTGATTGTCAATACTGATAGCGAGAGTCTCAATGAACTAAAAACTTACTTGCGTTGGTATTAATGTTAGTTCTATGGACTAGCGCAATGGGACGCTTTAAATTAACGCAAAAATAGGATTGTCATTTACATTTACCAGCTAATCACTAACAACATTTTCTTCTGCTTGACACTCAAAAATGTTCACTATAATTGCCACATTCAAAGAGCTAAGGATGAATAGTTTCAAGACGAATTTATTTTTTTAAGTTAATATTTTGTTTTCTATGGATAAATAGAATGAAATCGTAAGAAAAAAGAATAGCTCGAAATTGCAGTGAAGGAGTGGTCGGTGGTGCAGGAGGGGGGAGAGAGTGGGTGGGACGGTTCGGGGGGAGTCAGGAGGAGATACGCAGGGGGGGGGGAGGGCAGAGGTGGGGGTTGGGAGTAGTCCAGTGGACTGTGATGTGAAGCGACGACGACGTTAATATTTCTGTAAGACCCGAAATTTGCGCTTAAATCCCTTATAGAAATTAGCCAAGCATCATTGCCTAACGTTGAGAACATAGAACTTTCTATGTTATAAAACACTAATATTTAAATTCGCTTTGTCCGCTAATTTTGCATGTTGCACATACGTAAACACTATTTTATATGGAAACACATTAACAAGAAATATTATGTATGCGAAAATGGAAAGCAACTAAAATGCAACGGGGAAATTATGCACTTTAAAACTTGCCTGTTTTATTTTAATAGCCATTGCAGTGAACGAAAAGTAGGCTACTTGAATATTTTAAAGGGGGAAATGAAGTATTTATTTATGTTGGATTATATATTCAAATTTAAAATAAGTTCCACTGAAGAACACTTTTTGAAGGTCGTACATGTAAGTCAAAATTTAAATTCTACCTCCTTTTCTATGTACACCGCTTCGCAAGTGTTATCGTTGTTTAAGAGAAGAAGCGGCGAAAATCTCCCACTCCTTCGCCACACTCCTGCTTCTTCTTAAGAATTCGGCTCGCGGCTTTAAATCCGTATTCCACTGATATTGTATATTTTATGGAAGAAAATGTCTCCATGCTCTTATCAGTTTTCAGAAGTAGAGTGCTTTGGGGTAATCTCGAAAATTGTAATGAATACGAAATCAAGCAACTTTTTTACTTTGATCATATCAATTTAAACGCTATACATAGTAACCTATGTAAAGTCTACTTAATTTAAATTTTCGTGGATGACTAACTTTTTTCCAACATTTTGAGGAGTTTCGGTATTACTATAAATTATTTATCTATTATCTTGACAAGTTTAGGATCTAATTAACTGTTGAATTTTGTAATATTTTTTTATTATTTTGTATTATATATTTATAGGCTGTCATTTGAAAATACTTCTTGTTAAAAATAGTGACCTTAGCACATAGCCACTTTATTTTATAATTGTATACGTTATATACATACGTTATCTGTAAATATTGACGCAATGTAGCCGCGTCATAATAATGAGATAACTGCACATGCGAATATTATGACGATTTAACGTAGATAGAAAAAATATCCGATATTACAAAAATAGAAAACATCTATGTTCTAAACTTAAATATAACATATTATGGTCAGTCCAAAGCATCATCAACTAGAAACCCATTCACTATCCTGCAGTGCAGTCCTGCAGTGGATGGGATTTGCAGGACTCTAGAGGCATTGTAGGCTGTAAATATCGTTAACAACATATATATAGGTCGCCTGCCATAGCCAATAGGCACCTACAAAAACTATTTGCATGTTTCATTCGAAATTACCCCAAAGGTAATCTCGAATTTAAATCGAAATTAAATAGCGTTAATCTGAAACTTCAGCGGTGCACTGAAATCAGTGACAGGCAGTCGTTAATGAATACCCGCTGCAGCGACTAATTAATATCAAAATGGCCGACGCGCTGACGAACGGCCTGTATAATTGCGAATATAGACGTTCAGGCGGGGGATTCGATACTCGAAGCAAACAGGCTGATGACGGGATCACTGCTGATCAATTTTGCTACCGTGATATTAATCTAAGTTATGTTTAGAATATTGTTTACTTCGTAAGTAAGTATTGTTTTAACTTCTATTATGTGTCCGCTGGTAATAAAGTGTATTTTTATTGTTGTTTCGATTTTTCGTAGGTTTACTGCAAATTAAGTTAGGTACATTTTATTGAATGCATTTTTTATTTAAACATTTTATTTTATCAACAAAAAACTGAATTCGACCCGGAACCAACAAACGCGTCCATAGTCTCTAAATACTCAAAAATTATGACGACTCTCACCACGTCTAGTCAAGTTATGCCGCCTGTCCACGCGGCTGTAACGCTTTTTCGTTTTTTCGAGATAGAAAAATCGTAATACCCCCCGTCTATATAGAAGTTCAATTCAATAAATATATTTGTGATGGGATAAAACCCGGTAAATAAAAACTTATTTCAAATAATCTTTAGTTAATTATAGGAAAAAAATTATGGCTCGAATAATAAGTTCGACGAAGTCTTAAAAAAAACAATTTTCAAGACAAGTTTATTAACGAGAGAGATAGACAGAAAAGCAATTACAACTATAAAAAAGGTCTAAAACTTTTGCCTAATTTTTTCTGTCTGCCTCTTCGCAGGTTTTAGGAACGCGTTCCAGCTATTGGCCTAACTCTCGCAAAGTAATTTATCATTAAATTCTGTCTTTCTTTACTGATCTGCACCCAAATCTATTGTTTAGTAATAAACTCACTCCTACTCTGTGAAATGGGTGAGTCGATTATATACTTAGTTAACGATTAGTGGTGTGCCTTATATAAATCTGCCATATAACATTCTATAGCCTGAAATTGAATAACTTGTATATATGTAGCTGTACGTCGACAACTTCCCTAGAGATGGGAACTGGGTTAATTGCATCCGCCGCCCGGAACCTCTCACGGGCTGCACCTGAATTCACCATGCGAGCTAACTTGTTGCGTTACGTATACCACTCACTAATTTATGTTCGCCTGGTACTTGATTAAACAGTGATAAAGTTTACCTATATATTTTTTTATTGAAACTTACTGTACTGTGAAGGAGTTGTCAACGAAGGAAAAGTATGTACAGGTGTCTCCTTAATGACAGATTAATAAGATTATTACTACGAAGGTCTGACTTGGAAAAGAACACCTAATATTAAAATAACTGTATAAAAGCCCTGTTTATGTTAGGGATGAAGAGGGGTCTGAAGGGCTCTTTATATATAAACGTAAATATAAAAAAACTTGTTTTAGAATTGAAGACGTGAGTGGATGAAGGTGATATGTCGCATATTCGGTTTTTTGCTTTTTTTGCGTAGATGAAGGTTATAAGTCGATACCAAATGACTACAGACCTTAGACCATAGATATAAGGCATATTTTAAAAAAATAAAGAGTTGCAAAGGTGTTAAGTTCAGTTCAGTTTAAAATAAAATTAAAACTTTGATCTCGATTTACTTAGAATTGGAATTATGCGACTTATCACCTTCATCCACTCATGTCTTCAATTGTTAATAAATGTTTATGATAAATAAAATTCTTTTAAATAATAGTTCATAAACGTACTAACTGGCAAATTATTTTATATGTGGTAAGATTTATTTAATTATGACACTTTAACAAGACTTATGACAAATAAGAGTTCTACAGCATACTAAAAATATTCAAGTTAAGCGCACCAGCTGAAAGTGAATTAAAATAGACCCGACAGTACTAAATAATTTTTTGATTTAAATCAATAATTGATTGTGTGAAGGATGACATGAAGAATAAAGAAGTAGAGACGGAAAGGACATTATAGAACACATATAAAGAGAAGAGATAAGACAAATAATCTCAATCGAATAAGAGATAATTTATCACAGATTAAATAGGCTTTATATTATACCTCCCACAGTTGTTAGAAGTTGTTTTTATGGTGATTTCATGCTTTTCAAATTACTTCCTTGTAATTGTCCAACGAACATTAATCGTTTAGTTGTTTTCCTCTTAACTGAGTTACGTGTATGTTGGGTCTTGGGCGACACCTTTTTGGTTTTTATGACTTCTTGCTTAGTGACTTTTCTCTTATTAGTCATTATTAAATGAACGAATTACTATTGGATACCGAAAATTAGGATTAGATGGAATCTCTTGGATGGTATTTTTCGGAATAAATATTTCATCTACCAAGATTATACACATGTAGGTTTGCTTATCATATTTTATGATTAGCGGCCTACCTGTTTCTAATAACGAACAACCAAACTAAGTTTCTTAAATATTAATATGAAAGAAAGGATTGAAAACCGTCATTTAAAATGTATAAGAAATGTCAGGTCAAATTTTAAGCAGGCAAAGCTTTGAGAAAGGTCTGAAGTTAATATTATAAAAGGGAAAGTTTAAGAGATAGTAGATTTTTGTTATACATTCGAGCAAAACTACTCATTTATTTATTTAACAAAGATCACTCAGATTTCACTGTACATTACAAAATACTATACATTTTAAAGACAGCACCTGAGCCAATAATTTATAATTATTTAGAAGCCAAACTTACAAAGAGAATGATTTAAGTTAAATTGAAACGATGTCATCATATTGAAGTCAAATGAACAAAATAACTGTGGTCAATACAGAAAAAAATGAAAATGAAAATTTTGAAAATGAAAATTTATTTCTTCAAAAACACATGCACAATTTGTTAACAGTTGCTGGAATCTTCTTTTAAGCAAAATTTACTTGTAGCAGAAGATCCCGCTCTTCCATACCTTAAATATTATTGTATTAATAAATATCGAAAATTATAATATATAAATTTTGAAAAAAATACATATGGAAATCCATTAAACCGATTTTGATAAAACTACAGTTAAACAGTATAAAGATCCCTGTACCCGGCAGACGTAGTCCTGTCTTTAAAAAATAAAAATCTAAACCCCGATTCAACGCCATCTACCGGGAACAAATGTTAATCTAAAGTATTCAAACCCACTTGAACAAACAAAATATGTCATCAAAGTCAGGCCCACCGTTTAGGAGGAGTATGGCGGCGCCACCTACTGGGTCCAATTGTTAATTTAAAACATTCCGGGAAAAACTTGAATACATACAACAAAGAAAATTACCCGATTGCAGTGCCATCTACCTGGTTCAAATTTGAATGTAAATCAGCAGAAAATTATTAAAATACTAATATCGCTATTAAAAAATAGTGGTTAGTGGTAGAAGGGTAAAATTTTGTGTTGTATTTTTAATGCCGAATCATAAAAAAATAAAATAAAAAAATGGACAAAAATAAAAATAAATATTTAGGGGTGGGTCACCCTTATTAGACCTACCCTTATGGACACAAAATTTCATACAAATCGGTTCAGCCGTTTCGGAGGAGTTTGCTAACAAACACCGCGACAAGAGAATTTATATATTAATTGTTTAACTAAGCTAAAATGCGATCACAGTTATTATACGGTATTATAACATACTAGCTGTGCCCGCGACGTCGTCCGCCCAGAATTCGTTTGCAAAATCCCCGATTTGAAACATTCTTCAATGGTACTCCGCTCCTATTAGTCTTAGCATGATATATAGCCTATAGCCTTCCTCGATAAATGGCTATCAAATACTGAAAGAATTTTTCAAATCAGACAGGGTAGTTCTTGAGATTAGCGCGTTCAATCAAACAAACAAACTCGTCACTATATATTAGTATAAGATTTTTTTTAAGCAGGAGAAATGCTATTTACGCGTAATACTGGTCCTTTGCAAGAGATTAGACCGTTATCGCTTATGGAGGCATTCCATTAAAGGCAATCCAAACATAATTGATCAGCTCGTGCGGAGACTCGAACCACCCTCCTCCGATGCACCACGCTTAAGGCAGGAAAGGTATGAGACTCAGAACGTAGTTACGCCCAAACCGATCCTAGTGCCTGAGAAAGCTCCTGGAAGAGCTAACTCACTTCGACGACAGGGGTGAAGACTCCTCTGCTCCCTTGATGCTAGAGGGCCCCTGAAGCGGTATTATTCAGGGAGGAAATCATGCGTATATTTGCGCCTCCGAGCTCTCAGCTGACCATATTAGTATAAGATTTTTTTATTTTTTTTTTTTGAGGCGAGGAAAATGCTTAACCGATTTGCGCACACTCTGGGCCGCCGCTAGGAAACGGCACGCATCGATCGGGGGCGATAACACTAGCAATAGTATGCTTTGTTTGTGCTCCATCCGCGATGGATGACACAGAGTAGTGTGGAGACTCCGAGCGATGCCGCACGGGCGAGCAACCTCAATACCCACTAAAAACCCCCTCCTCCTTTTACGACCCTGCGCTTTTGTTTGTGATGGAAAGACTGGGATATAGAACATAGTTACGCAACAGTCGATCCAGCGCAATAAAGTGCCTGGAGTGTGCCCCGGGAGAACACACCCCACTTCGAGATGGGGGCAGATGAATCCCTTGCTTTACCTAGCAGCTAAGGGCCCCCCGTACCGGAACCTAACTCAGGGAGGGAAGTAATGCGCGTACCTGCCTATCCGGGTGCCAGCTGAAGGCCAGCGACCTCGAGAAGAGACCGTAGTACGCGCCGAAGGACTTCGCTCCCTATCCCTTTCTGCGGCCTCTTTGAGAGACATTACTGCCTCGCAAAAAGTAACCGCAGCTTCCTAGCGGTCGTCGTTCTGCAACATGGCCATTACCAAGTGGCCGAGCGATCCGACGACTCCTACGTGCGATATTAGTATAAGATACGACAACTACAGTTATTAAGCTTTCATAAACAATGGCAGTCGACATTTCTCCGACGTAACTTGATGAACATCCCTAGGGATTGGATTAAATGTATATTTATTTCAGCGTAACAGTACGACAGAAAACAATTATTATGTTACATCTGTTTAATTAATGCTTTGAGGCTTTTACGCGTCCATGAACGATATTTATGGAGTCGTATAATCAATTTCGTGTACAAATAAATGACGACTGTAATTTTGTATATGAATATTATTGATAATCGGGGTCGTTTTTAACAGCTGTTACAATAGACGGGTTATTGAAAGCTTTTTTGATCGCGTAATTACATGCTGATGGTCTTACTTCGTAATCTTTCAGATAACAAAAAGTACTGTCTTCTTTCTTGAGGGCTGGTATACGCTTCTTCAATAAAATCCAGAAAAGTGTTTTTTGGTTTAACAACACTACAAACTCGATTTCCGTACCCTTTTTTTACAACTTAATTTCTAAATTTAACGGTTTTAAGCGCGGTAATTTATTTAATTTTGGTTATTCGACGTTTGGGCTGCTATTCAGTGACCGTGATCACGGACGACAAAGGTGTCATTTGTCCAACGAGTATTGTTAAAGTTTTATTTAGCCTACCGCCAACTTGTTCATTTTAATTATTTAGTTTTAATTTTGTTTATGGTTATTATTTACACTATGGGAGCCTAATATAATTTGCCACCGCTTCACAACATGTTGTGGCTTGAAGAGAAGAAGCGGCGCAAGGAACTCTTCAGCAAACATGCCTAGCTCTAATATTTGTATATAATATTATAGGCAAAAGAATGAACACCGAGAGGTTTTATGCTGTCTATACACCGCAGACGCCGTCCCGCCGGCACGAACCCGGCGGGTTAGTGCCGGCGGGTGGACAAAATTTTCCCGGCGACACGACAGTTGCGGCATGCAGTATTCACAATTAGTGATTGCACGCGTGTCTTCCGAATTATTACGACGTTTTAGTATTAGACATGAACGAGGACGATGAAAGTGATCTAATATTAGCCACTTGTGCGTTATTATAACTGAAGAGCGGAGAGAGGCGTGCCGCGGGATAGAAGTCTCGGACGCAAGCCGCTGGCAAGATCGTTAAAATCAGGCCGCCGGCCTAGCCCGCTGTGTTCGTGCCGGCGGGCCGGCCGCTTTGGTGTGTAGACAGCATTAGCGGGTATTCCCGTCTCGGGTAGTTAACACACTTCTTTGGAGGTGCTAGTGCAAACCCAACGTGGCGAAGCACACTTCTTTGTTCTTTCCCTTGGTGGCGCGTCCTTAATTGGATTTCACACAATAAAAAAAAAGGTCTTATGAATTACAAGAACAGCAACTTCAATTATTCTTTTTGTTAAGACAGAAATAAATGTGTAGACTAAATAAAACTTATTTTCATTTGTATGCCATCACAGCGCGTGAAGTGTGCGGCATGGATACACGTTTACCGACCACAATTTCCTTTATTGCCTTCTTCGTTTTCTCCCGGGAGAACCGAGCTCAACTCGGCCCTGACAATTCTATAAATAGCTTTATTTTCCGATACACCGTTGTTAGGGCGTATTGTAATGTACTTATCAAACATTTATCGAGAATGACGCAAAATATGTTGAGAACTTTATATTACATTATTTTTAATACTAATTATCTTAATTAAATTATTATCGAATACAATAAAAGAAACTTACTTATTTGTATTGGATTCTACCCATAGTCCCTTAAGACTATAGAATACTGAGCCTAGAATACAGTCTTCTATGGGTAAGGTGCCTAGAAGGCTGGCTGCGTTTCCTGGCTGGATCGCCATACTGATCCCTTGCCCGAGTTTTTTTTTTTTTATTGCGGAGATCAGCAGACAGGCAGACGGCCACTGATGGACAGCGGTTACCATCGCCTATGGACATTGCAACACCAAAGTGCTACGAATGCGCTGCTGCTCTCTTTAGGGAGCCTGGAACCTGGTCACTAATGCCGGAACACAACACAAGGTGTTATGGCGACATACTCTAGACCAGGGTGGTAGCCATCCAGTCGGCAATGCCTACACTGGCTGTGGGTTTTGTCGCTCTTACGACAGGCCGCCGGCGCAAGAATTGTATTCTTTCTCCGTTCCTGCACGGATAATAGGTATCAGCCCTCTGATCACCTGAAGAGTCAATGAGCAGTTTTGATAAATTTTGGTAGAGACTTTAGGATCCCACGGTCCAAGTGTCTCGACAGCAAACGGTACAAATCTGTTTCCACCGAATTCAATTCATGTTTTAATATTTATTTCAAATTAAAATGGTATGTATATCATTATTGTACCTAATCAATCTTAACTTTTAGAGGACTTCGGAAGGTTATAAATAGGTAGAGACACTGTCGACAATGGTTACGTTCCAGAAGGGACTCACAACGAACACGTTCACGACCGCGTTTTTGCCCATTCCACTTGCTTGTGGGTGTTACAATCATAAACTCTAGTGGAACGGATTATGAGGCGTTAATGTCATAATCGACGAAACACACAAATGTCATTAGTTGATTTGAAAATCGCGCCTTTTTCAATGTCAAGAGATACCTATGGAGAATTAATGCTCTCTGGTCAACGCCCACTTCGATCGACCTCTTAAAATAGGTCAGTGTGAGCGCTGTGCGATCGAAAATAATGACGACATTAGTGACGTTTTCGATACAACCACTGTGGTCGTCTTGTGGAACGGGAGCATTCTGGGCGTTGTGAGATATTAGAGGAGTGCGCTCCTAATAATAAGTTATACACTAGATATATATTAATGATGATATTTGTTTTGTTACAGGGCTGCTGTCATGGGACTCTGCCGAACATCAGGTCGATCTCGAGAAGGAGCTGTCCACCCTCACGGCCCAGGCACCCGAGGGGGAGGAAGCTCGTTATGGTACGTACCACCACAATTACCTATCAAAATCAAATTTATGGATTCGCAACTTGTCCCGTCCTGAGAAAATTAAAACTAGAACCCGATTCCAGCGCCACCTACCAGGTTCGAAACCACCCCGGGATCTACTCAACACACACAAAATTTCATCAAAATGGTAGAACCCATTCTAGCGCCAAGTATTTTGTTTAGATTTATGATGATGAATGATTACATTATTGAAGTTTTAGTAGGGACCCCTAATTTTTGTATAGCCCACATTAATCAGGGATAAAGTAACATTTTAATGGTGATAGAAATGTTGAAATCGGTCGGGTAGTTTTTGAGTTTATTCGTTATAAACATACAAAAATATAAATATTTCCTCTTTATAATATTACTAGCTGTCCGACAGACGTCGTCCTGCCGTTAAAAATAGGGTTGATCGTAGAGAGTTGAAATCTAGGTTGTATGTATTTTTGTATGTTGTATCATAAAAAATAGAAATTAAAAATTGTCTACAAAATAAATAAAAAATTTAGGGTGGACTACCCTAAATTTAGGGATGAAAAATAGATATTGGCCGATTTATAGATACCGGATAAGCACAAAAATTTCATCAAAATCGGTCAAGCGTTTCGGAGGAGTATGGCAACGAAACTGTGAACGAGAATTTTATATTAGAAATAGATTTTTTGCTTCTTTAATGTCAAAATTCTTATTTTGAACTTAGTATGCCTATCACAATCAGTTCTGTCGACTATAGTTCGATACATAATACGAATGTCCTGAACAGCATTGGTTGCCTTAGAACTTCCATTAAAAGCAAAATGAGAGTTAAATAAGAAAATATATATCAAACCTTAATGTCATGTGCTACGTAAACAGTCTCGGGTGTGTCAGTCTGAATATCTCATCTTACCTTACCATTACCTTAAGAACTATCAGGGCTAGTGAATAAATGTGTATTTAGTACATGTGTAGTCTTTGCTAAAATATGTGGAGATAAATGTATCTTTATTTATTTACCTACTGCGGTATTGAGTAAACAGAAGGTTGCTTGTCAGAAGGTGTTCTGAGGTGTGAGAGAAATTAAACCTGGTTTTTGATTTTAACTATTTACACGGTATATTGTCCACACATAAAATATAAGTGTATTACACTCGTTAAGTCACACGTTTGGGCGGATGTGTCACTTTAGAGAAAACCGATCTGTCGCAATTCCCGGGTAAGACTGCCTAATGCGCGTCGTATTTGCCCGAATGCAAAAACTGCTGAGAAAGCGATTTTGTGTCACCACAAATAGATCTAATATATAAAATTCTCGTGTCACAGTTTTCGTTGCCATACTCCTCCGAAACGGCTTGACCGATTTTGATGAAATTTTTTGTGCTTATCCGTATCTATGAGAATCGGCCAACATCTATTTTTCATCCCCCTAAATGTTAGGGGTAGTCCACCCCTAAATTTTTTATTTATTTTTAGACAAATTTTAATTTCTATTTTTTTATGATACAACATACAAAAATACATACAATCCAGATTTTCAACCCTCTACGATCAACCCCTATTTTTTTTGCAAGTTAATATATATTCTGTGTCACAGTTTCGTGCCATACTCTGAACGCTTGACGATTTTGATGAATTTTTTGCTTATCGTATCTATGAGAATCGGCCAACATCTATTTTTCATCCCCTAAATGTTAGGGTAGTCACCCTAATTTTTTATTTTATTTTTAGACAAATTTTAATTTCTATTTTTTATGATACACATACAAAATACATACAACCCTAGATTTTCAACCCTCTACGATCAACCCTATTTTTTAACGGGCAGGACGACGTCTGCCGGGACAGCTAGTCTTTATATATGACTTGGTTTTTTTCTTCTATACTTGGTCTAGAGGTACTAATTTTAAATGTACTGTAAGGCTACGAATTTTGAGTGGATATATTATGCGTGACATATAGGCAATGGCGAGGACGCCGTTTTTTGAGAACAGACATGTATTTTGTAATAGGTCCTAGGGCGGACAGCGCGCAACCTGAGCGAAAGTAAAGCGAAAAAAGACGCAAACAAATACGTCACTGTCAAAGTGACATTTAGAAAAATACGCGGTAACAAGGATTTAGGTACTTACATGTAGTTATTTCAGCTCTTTACGACCTCTTTCTTCTACAGAACATTGAGCCTTCTAAATCACTTTATGGACCTTATTCAGTCGAGAGAACACGAAAGCATTGAGCTCCTTTATTTCTTCCGATTGATTAAGAACGTGTTACTGCCGATAAATTCGTTTTGTATCGACAAATAACGAGCATTACGACCCTTGTAATATAGTTTTTATTACATAGATAAAATATTTTTTCGAGATTACTTTGCTTACGTTCTAAGAAATAGAAATAGAAATCGTGGTAGCGTAATGGCCAGCACATGCATCCCACACTCAAAGGGCGTAAGTTTGAATCCTAGTCGGAACGCATGCACCATTATGGCAGTTTTTTGATCTAATGTGGACATTGTTACAATTACTACGTGCTAACAACAACGATGAAGGAAAACGTCCTGATGAAACTTGCACATCGAGATGTGTCAACCATGCCAAGCTGCCTTGGACAAGCGTGGCGGGTATACTGTCCGTTTCCCTATAACGAGAAACCCGAGCCCAGCAGTGGGAGGCGTATGGGCTGTAATTATTATTACCTATATAACCCAGCTGAATTTCCGAGCAGGTCTTTGATATGGGGTTTTCCAAAATACATTGGACGGGCAGAGTCTTCTGGAATCATCGCCATGATTCAGCTCATAAGGCGGGCTCGATCGATGTGATACCACCTCTCACAGAATATCGGTTAGGTCGTGCTGTCGTAATTGTGTTGTTTGTGTGCACAAGTCCGAGGTGTTGCTACTACCTAAGGCTTCGCCACAAAGCTTAGGTGGGTAGTGACACCTCGTACCTGACTCCGGGGCAAGACAAGGCCCCCGCTCCGTGCTTGCCTTAGCAGCCGGCACGGAGTGAAGATCGCTAGAGCTAAGACTCAAGCTTCCGGGGGTGGAGTGATAAATGGCATCACGTCAGAAGTAGCTTCGGTGAACCTGCAGCCCACCTCTCTACACCCTTGGTAACTCGAACTCATGTTGCCCCTGTCTTCTATGGCATTTTTGAGGCCCATGCAGGAAGTGGCGAGTCACCGTCTGCCCATTTTTCCATATTCCTGAACATTGCGACAGGCAGACACCATAGGCCCCTATATTCCTTGACCCCAAGGACCACTAGCAGTTCACCCCAATAGCCCGGTACTTTTTGTCGTCACTTCCCACAATAGTCGTACACTGACCGGGGCTTGTCCTTGGGTGCATTATTATATGGTATAGACACGCCACATTTACATTAAATTTGTCAAAAGTGTTGGTCTTCCCATGGCTTCACGCAAGTCCTTCAATTGTTTAGGCCATTTTGATGTCCCATGATCTTGAAAGAAATAATAATTCCTGTCAGATCTCTCTATCTGACCCCCAATCCTCTCCTCCTTATCCCATCCTAAAGGCTGGAAATGCGTTGACTTCGCCTCTGGTGTTGCAAATATCTATAGGCAACGGTAGCCATTAGCCAGACTGCCTGTTTGCCAGGCTCGCGATAACAAAAAAAGCGCAAATTAATTTTTATACTAGAATTATGAAGTGAGAAAATGTAATATTTCAGTTTAATAAGATACCTAAGCTCTATATTTTGCGCAAATACATTTTATCTTCTTATAAGGTTTAAATTCTTGACATTACGAGCTTTTTATAGGCCCTCTCTAGATTATAATCGAGTAAAGCTGAGTTTGCGAGAGGCGGCCTCCTTCGTTTCATAATATTTACTTCATTTAATCAAGTAAAGATAATCCGAGAAAGATCTAGAAATTTTCATTTATCTTTATTAGTTCGCCTAATCCGTGGTCGAGACAAATGACGCAAGTTTGACTGATGGGTAAAAGTCAATCTTAGACAGTTTTCTGACGTAATGGGCATATTGTTACAATTACGACGTGTTGGCGGTTAAGTAAAACATCCTGATGAAACCTGCACATCGAGATAACCGATTTTATCCGTGCAGGAACAGAGAAAGTATACAATTTCTTGCGGCCGGGTGGCCTGTCGTAAGAGGCGACAAAACAACCCAAAACCAGGTGCTAGAGCATTTGTCCGACTGGATGGCTACCACCCCTGGTCTAAAGTATGTCGCCATAACAACCTTGAGTTGTGTTCCAGTATTAGTGACCAGGTTCCAGTCTTCCTTAAGAGAGCAGCAGCGCATCTGTAGCACCTATGGTGTTGTAAATGTCCATAGGCGATGGTAACCGCTTTCAATTAAGTGGGCCGTCTGCCAGTCTGCTGAACTACTGCAATAAAAAAATAATCTATGTCAAACTGACCAAGCGTTTTGTAAAATCATAGTGGTTATACTTGTACTATAGTACTGTCTGTGGCCCAAATCAGCATCATCTTACTTAATAAAACTATATATTAACGGTTTTAAGCGCGGCAATTTATTTGATTTTTATTGCATAAGAATTATATTATGTTAATCAGACATAGCTATTTGTAGACAAATAGTGTTTACTGAACAAATTGATGTTGGTAAGGATTTCGCCTCTCTGACAGTAAGATGATCCAAAGTTTGGCAGCTTGCATCGTAAAAGAATTATCATAATAGGATGAAGTGTGTGCAGGCGTCATAAGTTTTCGATACGCATCAGAGCGCAAATTGTGGGCAGTGTATAGGCGAAGGGATTTAAAACGCTCCTTAAGGTACTGGGGACTATTAGGAATAAATAATATATTATAAAGGAGAGTGAGAGTGTGAGTATGAATAGGATGATAATGTAAAATGAGTAGGAAGCCACTTGATTTTTTTACGATATTCGGACACATGGTTGTTGCGAGCGTCCCCTGACCCCCGCCGGCACACCGATACCGTCGACGCCCATAGCTCGCGCAATTAGCAGCTAGGCGTCGGACGGAATGCGGGATATAGGAGCGGCCTTGGAAACCGAAAAAACTACTTGCTACTCTTACATCATTCGTCTCTTTCGCGCACTTATTCTATGTATATTTTGATTCATGTAAATAATTCAATAATAATAATCATACCGTTTTTAATTTCCAAAAAGAAACAAATGCCACTAATAATGGTCATATTGTATTTGTTAGCATTAGTTTGTTTGTTAATTCGACTATTCATCTAAAACTGATTGATAAAAGGCTTCACAGCTATTTCGACGCTATTGACGCGACCTATATCGTCCTTGGTTCTGCAGCCATTTTGCCATTTACGCTCTGTGACCACTGAACCTGAAACTTGGATAACAAGCGCTTTGGCTTTGCTCAAAGTTCGGCGCTTGTTCATTATGTATTGTAAAGGCTTTGACGGCAAGTTTATGTTGCGCTGTCATCAAAAGAAATCTCTTCATTGTTTATCGGTGTTATTCATATTGAGATAGAATGGTTTATAGACTTTTTTAAGGTTCGTAAAGAAGTCTACAAACTTCTCTAACTCAATATGAATAAGGCCGTAAGTATAATATAACAACATACTTATTTTTGCCCCAGGCTTTAATTCAATTCAATTATTTATTTGCTTAAAATATTGTATACAAAAGATTACATATTTTTATATTGTTTATAGCTTCTACCCGTGACTTCGTCCGCGTGGAATAGTTTAAAAACCCTTCCGATTTTGAAACATTCTTTATTGGTGTTCCGCTCCTATAGGACTTAACGTGATGATATTATAGTCTATAATAGCCTTCCTCAGTAAATGGGCATGTAATACTGAAAGAATTTTTCAAACTAGACCAATAGTTCCCGAGATTAACGCGTTCAAGCTAACAAATAAACAACTTACTAAAAGTTCTTATAGTTGTGGTTTTCATGGTTCATGTGAATCAGCTGAACTTCTCAAATATCTCTAGCAATAAACTTTGTGTTATCTATCACAACAAACGAGTCAACTGTGAGCCTATAATAACAAATTTAATTGAATACATCCAAAAGGTCAATTCAAATCGGATAAACCCCAACTTTGACATAATAAGGGAAATGGGTAAAAGCATTTTGGTATAATGGGATTTTGGTATAATCTTATTAAATTGTAAATCCCTATAAAGCGTGTGTTCGCAATGGGGACGAGTTACAATTTATGCCGGTGGGGTAATACGGTACCGATAATCGAAATTGGGTAACGATATAGCGATTCAATTTTTAAAATGTGAAACAGATAAACATTATTCTGATTTATACGCCACATGTATTATACAAACTGTGCCCGCGACTACGTTTGTGTGTTGTTTTTTTTTGTGGAACTCTAAAAAATAGTTACTTAAGGAGTAACCTTATAATGGTAGCTATCTGATAGCGAAAGGCCCTCCAAAATCAGTCCTACCGTTTTAGAGATTAACCGGATCATCCATACAGACAGGGAGACATTATAAAAATGTATTTTTTATTTTAATACGGTATACTTTCATATGGATTTAGTAAAAAGCTGTTATTTTGACATTTCAAACAGGCACTTCAATTGTATTGATCTGTAATAATCTGTATGACTAGATTAAAACATTTTTTAATTTTTGAATTGATTACTTTCAATTTATATAAGAATAGTGTCGATTGTTTAATAATATTTAAATTACATGCCTGACAAACATCACTATTACGTCACCCACAACAATATAATAGGACATTATTATGTCATTTCTAAGTCGGATTTACTATCAAGAAATATGTAACTTGATAGACTTGCAAACGTCGAAAGTAAAATAAATAGGCTATTTAAAAATAATGTAAGCTATCGTTTTAGTGAAAGCTGTGCCTGAATAAAAAAATCACTCCCGAGAAAATTCCCGCGGGATTTCCAGACTAAAAACTAGCGCAGATTTAAGTCTTAGAATTTCCTATCAACAGCGTTAACCGCATCGAAATCGGCCCAGTAGGTTTGACGTGAATCCGAACAAACAGATGAGAAACCTAAAAAACATATCATCGTCTTCTCCATCGTTTGTATAGTCTATTCCAATTGTTTTTTTAATAGCTTCAATGCACAGGCGGCATTTTTATGACAATAATATTTTCAGTAAATATATATAGCTTACGTTATCAAAGTTGCCCCAACCGATGTCAGAACGTCGAGTGCAATAATAATAATAAAAAAACTCTTCCCTATTCAAAGCTCTCGAGTTTACTTTAAAAAGAACGAATTAACCATTAACCTCTCGAAAATCCCAACCCCGTTAATGAGTCCCCGAGACGATCTCGAGACCGATTCGTCAGGGTTCGAGTGGGCTCAAACCCATTCATTCGCTGTGCAAACCCTATTCGCACTCGACGGGGTGCTTGCTCACTTTACGGCATGCAAATGTTTGTGAGAAGGGAGGGATGTACTTTTGAAGGTATATTTATTAAGCATTTATGCAAATTGTTTTTATAGCTGTGAACAAGGTCATTAATACTGTATGGTCTTGCGCATAATTCACGATCCTTGAGTCTTGAAACCCTCGTTGTATTCGGGTCTCTTTATGTTGTCGTCTGTGTAACAAGGTTTATTCTTTTTTCTATTTTTAAAAGGGGTTTTATCACTCAGTGACAATGCTACCCCCGTAGAGACATACATCAGATAATACACTTTTTTTTAATAATCGGTTAACACAACAAAATCTTTTGCTTGGTGAGATCGGGGACAGGTTAAGATAGTGTCATAGACACATATGTTGTAGTTTCTGTTTCCAGTCTATAGGCTTGCACTCGGGTACACATCATCAGCACGTGTAAAACGTCGTCTCGTACACCACAGGTTGAACAATTTGGTGACACAGTCAGTCCCATTAAATGCTTGAACGGATTTGAGGGAATACACTCAAAACGCATCCTCCACAATGTAGTAATGTAAAGGATTATTCTGATGCAACGGTTTGTGCGACCGTAACATGGTGGAAACTCCACCAGTCAGAACCAAGAGTTCGCTTTATCTTTTCTAGTGGGCACTTCTGAAGAGTAGAATAATTTGCCGGAGTTTGTTTTTTCTGATATATACAATCTTGAAGTCTTAGAGTCACGAGTGAATAGGTATCTTCTAAGTAAGCGTGCTCCATCTTAGACTGCTTCATCACTCAACGTTAGGTAAGACAGTGGTCGAACGCAACCCTATACCTCCATAAAAAATGCTGAGTATGGGAGAAGATTACTAAAGAGTCATGAGATTGTAAAACATACACAATACTTAGGATCTCTATTTTAACAAAAAAATGGTATTTTTATGTGATCATGTAAATGTTAAAGCCTCTTTTGTTCTCCAAAATGATTTTACGTGTGAGAAAAGAAGGGAATTTCGAACAAAAAGGTTTTAACATTTCCCGAACAAAGCGTAGGCCATTAATCTTTCAATAGAAAGATACTGTTACCTCAAATATGAAGGCCACGTATTAGCTTCATGAACAATGTGAACCAGCCTTGATGGCAATTTTAATAAAAAAATTATTGGTCTTATACCAGTGTAAACTCCATGTAACGTCACTCGATTTAACGACTAACTCCCTTAAGCGTCGAAATAACGTTGCTTGGTTTCTTCCGTACAATAATACACTCTATGTAGCATTACGCCCACTCTCAACAACGACAACAATTAAATAACAAAAAGTACCTTTGATGTTGCCAAAATTAGTAAAACTGCGCAGCGGTGTACGTTTTTTAACGCTTCAACTTCGTCAACAAGAGACTCACGAGTTTCACAAGAGACTCAAAATGACCACGTTCACGACCGCGTTTTTTCCCGTCTAACTTGCTTGCGGACGTTACAATCATAAACTCTAGTGGAACGGGTTATGGAGCCTTAATGTCATAGACGACGAAATACACAAATGTCATGGTTGATTTGAAAATCGCGCCTTTTTCAATGTCAAGACATAGAGAGAATCAATACTCTGTGGCCAACGCCCACTTCGACCCATCTCTTGACATGGATCGTTGTGAGCGCTGTGTGATCGCAAATGATGACGTCATTAGTGACTTTTTCGCCACGACCGTAATGACCATGGTCGCCATGTGGAATCATTGAAGGAGTATTTTGGGCATTGCGAGCTACAAACGAAACGCGTTCTGTCTAAAAAATTGACAGTAACACGAGCGGAGCCACGGCCAAAAGCCAGATATAGGAACCAGCCATAAATCAATATGGGGCGTATTGACGCGGTACGAACGTCTCGCCGGCGCCTGGCGACGCAGTGCGGATTTCCTTTTATTACGTTTTGCGGCTTTTACACAGATTTAAGACAGTTACCAAGTTTTGCTGTAAAACATTTTATTTTCATAGCTTAAGCCTGAGTTTGGTCTGGGTTTTATTTAAAGCTGTCCGAGGAAACTTACATTATCGCACATTCAGTTCTGCATATCAAGTACTAAGTAAACATTTACACGCCGATTCAACTTTCTTCATTCTCTATTCGAAGTTTTATTTTAATGAGGTATACCAGTATATTAAGGCTCCTATTGCCGCAAAGGTTGAATTGGAATGTACACGAAACAAATTTTCGTTAGTATTTCCTGATCAATAATTTACAAGAAAACTTGAAACGTTTTCTCGTGATTTTTCTACTTACTTTTAATGACGGAAATAAATCACTAAATCACCTCCAAAACATTGACATGAAACCATTTTACTCTTTCAATTTTTATCAAAATGGCATTCGAAAAAATGTCTAATATTTAAAATAAGAGAGCAAAATAAATTGGTCGTATTAGTTTTTTTTGTTTTATTTTATTCACAATAAAATAAAAATGCATCTGAAAAACGACTCTGTGTATGAAATCTCAGCTATCGCCCGAAAAAATGATACCGAAAATTCTTCAAGAACGTTGGCGTGGCTACAAGCCTTAAGATTCCATAACTTCTTATTATTTTATTTATACCACCTTAATGTACACAGTTTAACAATAAAGTATTCTACTCTATCATACGGATCAAAGTAAGAACTGTAATCTAGATAACAATTGCAGCGTGCACTTCGATTTGTGCATACAGATGTATTTTGAGTAATTTTAGAATAAAAATCTTTGATTTACGTTAAAGTGTAACTTGTAGTGTATGTGCCCCTTTTCTAACAACGTTTTATTACTGGGCAAAACGAGATTGAATGTTATGAGAAATCTTATGTACCTTACATGGGGGTAGGGGGGGGGTCAAAAACGTCCAAATCATCTTTACGTAATTAATGAACGGCCTCTTATGGATTTTTTCACACCTTCTTATATATAAAAATAAATGTTTATCTGTATGCTGTTTATAGAATCGTAAACTATACATTTGATCATGTGATGATTTTCAGCAACTTGTTGTGCATGAGCCAAAGAAGGTTTCTGAGTTGGTTCACAATTGGACCCGGTAGGTGGCGCTGCTGACGGCATATTGATTGAGGCTTTTCCGGGCAGGGCGACCTCTGCCGGGACAGTTGTATATATACTTTTCCTATTTTTTTCTCTCTCTTTGAGAAACAAGATATTTATGATGTTTCCTCTGTAAGATATTTCTGATGGTCACCCCTTGTTCCAGGAGAGAGACTGATCCAGTTCGCATCAGAGAACCTGGTCACGGAGATCCTGATTCACCCGCAAATGAACACGCTGATGCAGTGCATGAGGAACCTGCTCAGCTCGTTCACCAGGCACAGGCACCTGGTGCACGCAGGATACACATTCGCGGGGAACGGCTCGTGGATTATGCAGGTACAACCCAAGACTTACTGTTGTTCTTAACTTTTTTTTATTGCACTAGTTCAGCAGACGGCCCACCTGAGGGAAAGCGGTTACCATCGTCTATAAACACTTGCAACAGCAAAGGTGCTACAAATACGCGGACGCTCTCTAAGGGTGACTGGAACCTGGCCGCTTATGCCGGGACACAACTCAAGGTTGTTATGGCGGCATACTCTAGAGCAGGGGTGGTAGCCATCCAGACGGGCAAAAATCATATTTTTCAATGACTACGGTGATTAACATATAAATACAAATGGACAGACAGTTGGACCAATATTGCATCATCTTAAGAGTTCCGACTTAACCGAAATGGTTACATAAATTTAAAAACAAAATCTTAATATATATAAATCTCCTGTCACGATGTTTGTCCGCGATGGACTTCTAAACTACTCAACCGATTTTAATCAAATTTCGACACCGTGTGCAGTTTGATCCAACTTGAAAGATAGGATCGTTTTTATACCGTTGGAACCGGTAGGTGGCGCTGAGATCGGGTTCTAGAATCCTCTTAACAACGGGGAGCGATTTTGTTTTTGTGTGTTTGAGTGGGTCCCCGGATGGTTTAAATCCACAATTGGAACCGGTAGGTGGCGCTGGGATCAGGTCATATTTTTTCAGAGCAGGACAACGTCTGCTGGGGCCGCTAGTATGTTTATATATTCTCGACAAAAAAGATAAAATATATATTAAGACTGTTTCTGACAACCTTGTTAACAACAAGAAATATTGTTTTAGAAAACTGTTTACGAATTTATTTATGTTTTCTATCCAAATTACTGTTCCCGAAAGAAAACAATTCCCTAAAGAAATACCTTAATAGACATGAGATAACGTATATAGATTTATTTCATAATAAAATATTCATTTTACAAAATGGCGGGTCTTCACAAAATGGCCGTCCTTTGACTTACAAATTGGAATTCATTTCCGTTGGGACTAGCATCTTATTTACAATGGAATTTATTTGTTGGAATATAATTATTTACGGGCATAGACAATATGAATCAGAGAATAGCATTTTATATGAAAAGATTTTGTAGTAATCGTTTTTTCGTGTAATATTAACTCATCACCGCATACAAAATCTGAATAATGATACCTACATTAAAATTCAAAACTTGCCGATAATTAATGGGTTAATGTTAAAGTTAGTGACTGCGTACAAATGCAATTTATTTATAGCGTTAAGAATAACATAATTAATGATTAGCTATAATATGTTAAATAATTCAAAGTGGGCTAGTGGAGTCCGCGCCACGAAAGAAGTTCCACGGAATTTGAAGGAACTAAAAGTGGCAGCAACGTTATTGATAGTATTTTGTTCGTAATGTAGCCAGGAAATATTTTTTCAGCTTTAATTATAGAATAGTAATAATAAATGAATTATAATAACTGATGCTATCGACCAAAAGAACGTTTTCTAAACAAAAATGTACTTTTTATTCAATAATTACATCGATTTACTTACTGATTAGCTAATAATTGCTCTGGCAGAACGGCGATTGCAGCGCCGCGTCTATGGGATAAAAGAAGTTATGGCGCGGACTGTACATTCGGTACACATGTCCCCAACATAATATCATATGTTGACTTTTTATTAGCATTTTTCATTTTGAGTTTATTTTTGACAGTTATAAAAGACCACAGAGTACATTAATATAATAGGAGAGGTATAACTTGTTGTAAAATGCTTCGCGCTTTTCGCTATCGCCAAAAAAAGAGTTCATAGTATCTGTATTATATGTTATGTGAAAAATAAAATTAAGTGCTCTAACGCACTTAAAATGTTGTCTGTGGTATTTGGTGAGTCTTTTTTGATAAAAACTATAATAATTAGTACAAGCTCGTAATAGAAGGCTATAAGGTGTTATTGACGATGCTCGCTCAAGCGTGTCAACAGCCGATGAATATCTTGAAGCAATTAAGACAACTGACACGGAGAATCATAGAAATGACTTATTTAGCAAGACACCAAAGATTTTTTTATGGATAATGCCCTTCAAAACCTTGAGCAGAAATGAAATATGGCGTAGTAGTACCATAACGAAACCTAACACCGTAAAAAATCGTTATCAGCTCCCAAAACAGGCTGTATACGCTTTTCCCCGAGATCCCAAGGGAGGATATCTAAGTCAATTATCTTCAACGACGGCTTATCGCTGCTTTCGAAGGTATATTTTGCAAATTGACCTTTTGTTTTTTTATCCAACGGTGAAGAGGGATTTACGGTATTGCCTTTTAGCTTTTGTTTTTCTTTTATACCAAAACAAATTCTCTTTTGTATCTTGTTATCAAATATTGTATAATATATCCAATAGATATGTTATTGACTTTTGTGGTTGAGTTTTCGAGGCGTTTGACCGCCAAATTCACTGGAAAACAGATATTCTGGGGTCGTTTTGTGGCCTGCTTAATATATTAAATGAACTTTTGGTCATTTATTATGGTTTGGGTGGCTTGGGTCGGCCTCAGAGTTGTCCGTTCCTCAATATCCATAGTATAAGCGTAGCTTGCTTACCTTGTATATATAATATGTGTTTTTTGCCGATTAATATAGGAAAGTAATTCAGCTTTTCCTACTAAATCATATCCCTCCTGAATACCTTTTACTTCGTCGGCCCTTATTTTTAACATTTTGAATGAATTGTTATCAGTTCATTAAATAAAATTTCGCAAATTTGCATATCATCTTATAATTGAATCTTCTACTTGTCACTTTTCAGGGATTATTTAACAAAAATAAAACCGAAATCACATTTTTCTATATTACTTATATTATAAAAATCAATTTTCAGACCTAAACTAGAAATATTGCAACCCACACAAATTTCCATCACCTATTTCACCCCGTTTAATATAAAGTTTTGGGCCAAAATGTAGCCTACATCCTTCCCTAGGATACAATCTATCTCGTTGAAAAATATCATTAATTTCCGTTCAGTCGTTCAATAATGCAAAGACCACAACTACGTGTTAGTGTGAGTTACTTTCACATTTATGTATGTTGTATGTTTGTATGGATGAAATAGATCCGATCTAGGTGTGCCAACCTACTTTTTAGAACGCTTTGGATAGCCATCAATATTTAATTTCCGTGTGCCGGTTCAGCGTCGCTTCGGGCCTAGCATTTAATGAACGGGCAGTATCGAATTATATTTTCGGAACGGCTAAATGACAGCTATGATTCGTTATACATTTTAATTTATGGTTTGGATGCCAGGCACATATGTGTTGTATAAAGTTTATATGAAAAGAGATGTCTTTACTCAATAGGGTACTTGACAGTTAAATAAATTGATATATTTTTATCTTTCTTTCTTTCTTTATTGTACACAAAATGTTACATAGCATAATAATTGAATAGTGACGATATATATAGGCGAGCTTAACCCTAAAAGAGTTTTCTTCTAGCAAACATATAACTCTAGCGAGAAGGAAGGAAACAAAAAGGCAGGGTTGTGTACATTAGAATATTTTATAATTTAACTATGTAATATAAATTTTAAACATATTTAAAAAAAACTAAATTATATACTATGTTCAAAACACTTATAGAAAACACATATATTAAATATAAGATATATACGTACATATATAATGTAAAATATAAACGTATAAGGATAAATTAAGACACATAAATGCTCTCCGATGAACTATCCTGGATCGTATGTAGTATTGGTTAATCATCATACAGATGGTCATAACCTTCTTTTTTTCGGATTATGGGTGTACTGTATTATGAAGTCATAAGAGAGTTGGTCTAAAAGAGAATGTCGGGGTGAAGGTAAGGAAAGGAATGCTCCGGTGGTTCGGGCATGTGGAAAGAATGTATGATGAAAGAACGACTAAACAGATATACAATGCAAAAGTGGATGGATGCAGAAGTCGCGGAAGGCCACGACACACCTTCCATGATCAAATTGATCGTGTACTAGCAGAAGGTGATGTCAGGAGCCTTAAGAACAGACGAGCGTGCATGACAAGAGCTATGAGTGTCAAAGAAGCAAGTGAGGTGTGTAAGAATAAGCCTGTATGGCGCTCTGTTGTTCGTGCCTACCCCGCAAGGGAACTGGCGTGAAGTTATGTATGTATGTATGTATTTATAAAGGGGTAGTTGACATATATCACAATAAATTCTGAAACAATGTTAATACAAAAGAGCGGACGTTCAAATACCATGTCCTCATCATATCTTTAAAATATTATGATAGAAATTATTTTAATTATTGTCTGAACTACAATTAATACGCTATTTCCTTGTTATAGCAATCACACCATAAATAGTAACGCTCGTATAAATCTGGTGGCTTTGACTTTTTGTAAGATGATAAAAAGTATATTAGTTGATTTTACTGTCAACTACCCTATTTTAACTAGTCAAATAAATTATAAAATATTGTTTTGTGCAGTAATTAAAATTGTTTTTTTTTTAATTTTAAATATGATGATAGAAAACTATTTAAACGTACGCACTTTTTTATATAAGTACATATATCGTTTTATCATTAAGTCTTCTTAGAGTTCGTGCCACGAAAGAAGTCCCACTGCTCGAGTGATTATTTTTTAGTGCGTGAATCGATGTAGGTAATAACTGAATAATAAATACAATATTACATAATTAATGCTGTAAGATTATTTCCTGACTAATCGAACAAAACTATTAAATAGGAGGTGCTACTTAACTTCCTTTATTTTCATTGGTGCTTCTTTCTGGCTACAAACTTAAATAAGAAAAACGTTTCCGTGATTTTTCTAATGTAATTTGGAAGTAAACAAATCGGGAAATGTTTCCGAAAGGCAAAACATTAATATAAATCAAGTGAAATTGAAATTTGAAAGTCAAACGAAAGAAATGAAAAGCTTTATTAGATTTCTCGAAGAATGATGGTGAATTTGTTAGGTTAGACGTCAATTGATTTCAATAAAATGTTTTGATTAAATTCAATAAGTTATATTGAAAACTCTTAATTGGTTTTAGTTTTCATGAATAGAAATTTGTTGGTTTTGGTAATTGAAAATGGAGGGATGTTAATAAAATACGCCAAGTGCGTCTCATGCACACAGACCCTTAAAAATCTATATCGTTAATAAAATTAATGTATCTGTTTGTAATAAATGCCTATGAAAGTATATACGGTATTTAATATATCAAAAATATTTTTTTTTAATTTCTGTCTGTCTGGATGTTCCGGCTAATCTCTGAACGGCTGGACCGATCTTGACGGACTCTCAATGGCAGATAGCTGATGTAAATAGGAGTAACTTAGGCTACTTGTTTTTAGAGTTCCGTAAAAACGAATTCTACGCGGACGAAGTTGCTGACACAGCTAGTTTTATTTCATATAAATACACCATAACTTATAAACAATAACTCAACGGATGTTGTCTAAACTGTTTAATTTTTTGGGAATTTTCGATCTTCTAGTTCAAAGTTAAAGAGGATAGTAGAGAGCATGCTTTGAGATCTAACGCTGATTATTTTTACACATAGACAAAATGACGAACGCAACTATTTTTTGTTTACGTGGCTACGAAACCTTCAACCCTATCATAACAAAGAAATGCTACTTTCAAATTTATATATTAACTAGCTTTCCCGGCAGACGTTGTCCTGCGCTGAAGAAATTAAATTTAGAACCCGATTGTAGTTATATCAAATTTCATCGAAATCGGTCCAGCCCTTTAAGAGATTCAATCACATACTCACGCACAGAAGATTTTTATATATAAAGATATAATAGAATGTGTATTGATATTTTCATTGTTAAGGGATCTGAATCTCTTGGTCTACATCTGTAGGGTTATTTACAAACGTTGGAAGTTTCCGTGTCCGAACGGAAAGTTCCTTAACAGAACCTGTCGGAAATATATTTTCGAAAGTTTTCGTTTCACGTTCCGTCGAATTGCAAATTGATTCGTTCGGGAACTTTCCGTTCCGACACGGAAACTTCCGGCGTTTGTGAATAACCCTACTGATCTCCTTTAAGGATATACTTGTAAGGTTGTAATCATTTAAATAATTTTGATATTGAGCTAGATCTGGCTAATCTTACACTGATTTTGAATACTAGATATCCTAGAGAAGAATCCTTGTAAAGAACGTGTCCATCTTTCCAGGATGGTACATTCTCCCTGGCTGACTTCACAGACGCGTATCAGGAAAATGAAGTCCAACGCGTCATCCGTGCATACGAGAACTCCATTTCGATCGACGTCCACTGCTCGACGAGCGGCGGCGGCGAATGGGCGAACCTTCCAGAGATGCCCTTCGTCAAATACTGCAAGATTAGGGTCAACCCTACAGATATATTGGACTCCGGCTCACAAGCCATCAAGGATTTTGTCGGTAAGTTAGTAGAATAAAGTATTACATACCTACATGTACAGTTTTGTTGGTAAAGGAGTACAGCACCACTTTACCGACAAAACTGCTTGCAGTGTGGAACATCCGCCTTCCTTGTCACTGTGAAAAGCAAAAATAGCTGCCTAATTTTTTTTTCATGCAAGTGTTCAGCAGATAGGTAGACGACCCACTTGAAGGAAAGCGGTTACCATCGCCTATGGACATCCAAATCAAGTTTCTGTGAATTGAGCTATTGCCTAGGGTTAAACATTCGGTACAAACTCTAGTAGTTCCTAAATTTTGTAAACGAATTTACCCAATCAATAGGCCGTGCCCACATAAACAGAGTATTGGTAGAAAAGTTTTAGTAGGTATCACGTGAAATATTGATCCATTACGGTCGTTTTCAATTTCATACGTCTAGAATATAATTTATTCAGGTATATTGAATTCGTGCTACCTTTGTTTAAGGCCATGTTATGGAATGTTATTCCTTGAAGTTTGTTGAGCTTGTAGAATATTGAAAAACTTTATGTTCAACTACCTAAACTTGGCCCTACTTCGTTGTGGCAAAAGTCTTGCCAAAATAGTAGGTACTCGTAATAAATTGGAAAGACACATGTTATGCCAATACTCCACCTGCGTTAGCGTTACTGCCTGTGTGAAAATGCTTCTTATTTATAACGTTAAATAATAACGCGTTAATGATGACTTGCTGTACTAATGTTTATACATGAGTTTGCTGTCAATGCTTAACGTCATTATTAATGTCGCATCTTAAATAACGCATCAAAACCTCGGCTACATCTACGTGACACAAGTTATGTTCTTTCAGAAGGGACTTTACAAACTAATATAAGAAAAGAAAACTTAACCTATTTATTATATTATATTATATGTTATTTTACCTCCCACCCATTTTGATATTATATAAAATTATTAGAGCGAGACATGATTACTGAATTATTATTAATAATTATAATTTACTCTTTAACAATAATTATATTCAAATTTAAAAGTTTTTATTCAAAATAAATTCCAATGGAGAACACTTTTTGAAGGTCATACATCTAGGTTAAAATTTATTTTTACTTCCTAGTCTATGTACACCGCTTCGCAACGTGTTATTGCTGTTAAGCAGAACAAGCGGCAACAAACTCCCCAGCAACACGTGTAGCTAAAAATTATTTTCTTTATGTTTCTTGTTCCATTTATATTTCAAGTTCTTTTTTTAAGTTTTATACAGAAGCATGTTACAGAAAGACTTTTGAAGAATTATTGGAGTTGTAGCAAACAGTGCATATTACATATATCGATATCGTCTCCCATAGAGTAAATAATAAATATAAACAAAATTAAAACCAAATAATTAAAATAAACAAATTCGCGGTAGGCTAAATAAAACTTTAACATTACTCATTGAATCAACTGTCAATTGTAGCTTTGTCTTCCGTGATCACGGCTACTGAAAAGTGGCCAAAACGTAGGAATTCTCAAAATCATATAAATTACCTCGCTTAAATCCGTTAGAAGTTTTATTGTGGACACTATGTATACTATTGTATTCTACCCATAGCCCCATAAGACTATAAGTAGAATACTGAGTCTAGGCCTGGCTGCGTTTCCTCGTTGGATCGCCAGAGGCCATACTATTCCTTGTCCGAAGTAGCACCAGTCCCCTGACACCTGAAGAACCAATGAGTCGTTTCGATTAAAGTCTATTTACTTATTCAAAGAAGGAAACAATATATGAGTGTTATTAGTAGCTTATTACATTCGAATGAGAGGCTCGGCAAGTTTGGGGGTCCCTAATTACGTACTAGGGGGGGCATTCATCACTAACGATGCCACTTGTGCACCCGCTGTTCGCTCCATGTTTAGGAATGGGAATTCAGAGAGCGACCATAGAGTATTTTCTGTTTTTATTTCCTTGAGATACAGTAGATTTTTGGTATCGTAGCGTTGCGAGTAAGAGCTCACTCACTCGTTAAGGGGTCGTCTTTATTACCCTAATTATTAGCCGAGATTAGGCTCCCAGAGAATGAATGAAAACCATAAACAAAATTAAAAACTAAATAATTAAAATGAACAAGTTGGCGGTAGGGTAAATAAAACTGTAACAATACTCGTTGACACTTGACATCTTTCTCCTCCGAGTTCATGGCCGCTGAAAAGTGGCCGAAACGTCAAAATAACAATAATAAAATAAATTACCGTGCTTAAAACCGTTAAAACATAGTTTTATTACATAAATAATTATGATGAAAAAATTGTTTTTAGATAGATAGATAGATAGATAGATAACACTTTATTGTACACCATTACAGAAAAGCTTACGAACTAGTATTATTATAGTAGGGTACAAAGGGCGGTCTTATCGCTAAAAAGCGATCTCTTCCAGACAACCCGTGGCAAGAATATTCCGATTTGAAGTGGCGACGGTGGTATACATAATTATTGTACGATTACTTAAATTTTATTAATAAATATATAACTATACTATATATACAAATATACACATAAGTTATATACATATATAATATATAGCGATAATATGCAACTATTTAAACATAATAGACATATAGCTATATGCAATATAATATATACTAATTACATAAAATTACATATCATTATATTGCAGATAGAATTTTCTGACTAAATTCTTAAATATTATTAGGGATTTTGCTTGTCTGACAGCAACAGGCAATGAATTCCAAAGTTGGACAGCCTTAACCGTGAAAGAATTATTGAAGAACGTTGTACTATGAATAGGAGTAATAAGTCTATGTTGACTGGAAGGGCGTAAATTGTGAGAGCAAGAAATAAATTCGAAGCGTTCTTTAAGGTACTGTGGAGTAGTAGGGATGAATAAAATACTGTAAAGCAATGAAAGAATATGAGTATTCCGGCGAATACGGATTGGCAACCACTTGAGCTTTTTTCGAAATTCAGAAACGTGGTCATACTTGCGTAACCCAAATATGAACCTTATGGAAAAGTTTTGGAGTCGCTCAAGTTTATTAAGCTGTTCTTGAGTTAAATCTAGATAGCTGGCGTCGGCATAATCAAGTATGGGCAAAAGTAGCGACTCTGCTAGCTTAATTTTGGTGGCTATGGGCAGGAAGTTTTTCAGCCGCCAGAGTGATCTGGAGGAGAGAAACAAACGCCGACTCAACTCCGTTATATGGGGTCTCCAGGACAGCTCACTATCAAATATAACTCCTAGGTTTCTGACCTTATCACTGATAGGGATAAGCTTCCCATCAAAAAGAAAACTTGGCATACAGGTCCAGTCAACTTTACACAGCATCCGCGAGCTACCGATGATAATTACTTGAGTTTTCTCAGGATTCACAAGAAGTCCGTTCGATTTACTCCATTGCAGTATGCGGTCAAAGTCAGTGTTTATCGTTGCGACTGCTTGATTTAGTGTAGCAACCGGTGCCTGCGTGTAAATTTGCAGATCGTCTGCATAGAGGTGATAGGATGAAGTAAGTTCATTGGAAATTGAGTTTAAAAAAAACAGCGAATAATAAAGGAGATAGTACGCCGCCCTGTGGAACACCGGCAGAGAGATCACACCACGACGAATAGTCGTCATCAACTCGAATGCGCTGTCGGCGTCCATACAGGTAACTATGAAACCAGTCGATTACTTCAGGAGATATGTTAATAGAGCGTAGGATGCCGAGTAACACTTCAAAGTCAACATTATTAAAAGCACTGCTGAAATCGAGCAGCGATAGCACAGTCAGCAAGCCATTGTCCATGCCATGCCGGATGTCATCTGTGATTTTAATGAGGGCTGTGGTGGTGCTGTGGCCAGGACGAAAACCAGACTGGTAAGGATTCAAAAGGGAATTACGGTTCAGGAAAACACTTAGCTGCTGATGAACTAAGCGTTCGAGGACTTTGGAAAGGAAAGGTAGTATGGAAATAGGACGAAATTGAGAAAAGGAAGCGGGGTTGGGTTTTTTTGGTAGAGGAGTAACCTGGGCTTCCTTCCAGGCAGCTGGGAATACACAAGATGTTATGGATGTGTTAAGGATATGGGTAAGGGTAGGATTAATGACATCCAGTATGGGTAGGATCATGTTGCGACTAATGCTATCACTGCCGACAGCATTAGATGTAATGGATTTTACAGCTTTCTTAACATCACTATCAGTAAATCGACTAAAAAGAAAAGGAGAATGCTTGGGTGTTGGCTTGGACGAGATTCTTTTCAAAGTTTCAGACTTTATTACTACATCAAAGTCAGAAGTGGTAGAGAAGTGTTGATTTAAATCATCAATATTGAATTTTTGACTGACTGAGTTTTCTGTTTGTTTGCCAATCCCCAAAGAGCGTAGAAACTTCCATACTTTAGCTGGATTATCATTTTGAACTGATTCGTGAATATAACGGCGTTGAGCGTCCCTACACACTCTATTACAGCGATTACGAATGCTCACATAAGCAGCTTTGTTTGCTTCGGTTGGCTTCATTTTATATCGAGTTTTAGCTTTAGATTTCTTGTGCATCTGCGATTTAATATCATCGGTAAGCCACGGTGCAGGCAAGTGTTTGACCTTGATACGGCGTAAAGGCGCATGAGTATCATACAGCTTCATCAAAGCAGCATGAAACACATGAACCTTATCATCAATAGTGAGTGCACTGACCACCCCAGACCAGTCAACTTCCTGAGCGTCCTTAAGTAAGGCATCTAGGCTCATGCCGCCAAAATTACGCTGCAGGATGATTTTGGGCTTAGCTTTCGGCGGATGTAAGTTATATGAGAGAAAAATCATGTCATGATAGGAAAAAGCATCCGCCGAACATTGACCATAATGAGATACGTGAGGTAGTGATGAAACCATTATTAGGTCGAGAAGAGAAGGGGATGAATTAGGGAAACGATGAGTAGCACTCAGAGGAAGAATATGTATGTTAAGGGATCTTGTTAAAGTTTCTAAAGCAGAAGAACGATGGTCTTGTTTAAGGAGGCAAGTGTTGAAATCACCCATGATGATACTATGCATATATAAAGGAGAAAACTTTTCTAGTAAAGTTTCAAAAGAGGAGAAGTAATTAATGCGAACAGACGATGCGTAAAATACTCCTAGTAAAATTTTGGTATGCGTAAGTTCTACTTCTATAAATAAATACTCACCGTTATCCGGTGTTGGGGGTTGTGAGGATGCACTTAAGATTTTGTATGCTAGATGGGAGCGCAAGTATATAGCAACACCTCCACCACCAGTACCGATACGGTCATTTCTAATTAGACGATATCCTGGCAAAGAGTATGAAGTAGAGGACAGGCAAGGTTTAAGCCAAGATTCCGAAACTAATACAGCGTGCAAATTATTATGACTAAATGACGCCAGCATATCGGGGAAATGAGCTGGAATACTCTGAGCATTTATGTGTGCCACATTGAAATTACGGGAAAGGCCTGAAAATTGATTTTCAATTACTTCTTGTAGTGAAGATAAATCATGGTTGCTGCCATGTGAACTGTCAGATGAAGACAAACAGGAATGAAAATCTGAGTCAGAATCACTATAACTCTCATAGTTATCCATAAAATAAAATAAATACTTTATATAAATAAATTACAATTTCAAATATATAAATAATCAAATATATAATAATACACAAATATTGTTTATAAAAATACAAATCAGTCAGAATGTATCTGCCAGGTGTGCGGATGAGATAGCTGATATGAGTATAACAACACAATAATAGCAAAAACAAAACGCAACAAAAGACACAGGGCAAAAAAAGTAAATTATATGAATGACATTGACAATTATGACAGAATTACAAGAAAAAGAGACTAGAGAAAAAAAAAAAAAGGTAAACAAACCAACATAATAATAATTAAGTTAATGTAAAGTCAATGTGCGAAAACTATAAAAGAACGAAAGTTATAATAGTAATGAGATTTTTGTCATATTTTATAAATTACACAACAAGAAATGGAGTACAGAACAATTAATAAACGGAAATGTATAAAGCGGAGCGAAATAAAACAAGCAAAAGGCTCGTTTGAGAATCGCTACTTCTTAGCTCCTGCTGTCGGACGACGAGTTTTGGGAACAACTACAGGTTCTTTGGTCACAACCTGTGCTGCAACCTGGTCTAAATTAGACGAAGCGGGGAAGCTTTCCAAGTCGATTAACTTTTCGATGCGTTGGCGTGTACCGTCGCGGGCTAACACATAGATAGTGCCCTCCCGCGTCCAGCAGTTCCTCACTCCTAGGCGCTGCCTAGCTTGGATAAAGAGTTGATGTCGTCGTTTAGTTAAAAACTCCGATATGGTGATCCCGGTGCCCTTGAGCTTAGTTTTAGCAAACCAGATTTTGTTACGGTCCACTGCATCACAGAGCTTGAATAGAATAGGTCGCGGACGCTCGGCTGGAGCTGGTGCCTTTCCCATTCTGTGCGACCGGCGGATGTCAGTTTCTTTGAAGCCTTCTAACTTGAGTTTTTCACAAATGATGTTAGTAACAGCAGATGTGGTATCCTCTTGTTTATTCTCAGGGACTCCATGTAACAAAAGAATTTTTCTTCTAGACCGCATCTCCACCTGGTCTACTGACTGCTGCACAAGGTCTATCTGCTCCTGTAGAGCCCGAAGAGACTTCAATATAAAGGTCTTAAAATTGTAGAAGTCACTACTCAGAGCAGAAGTAGAAGTATTTGCTGGTGCACCCTTGTGTAGTTCACCCTCCAGGGCATCCATGCGTTCAGCAAATGTTGAAGAAAGCTAATTCATAGCTTCCTGTATGGCATCCATATTGTAGGAATATGTACTTACAAGAAAAAATGTGAAATAAGTGTGTTGTGTTGTGAATTGGTAGGAGATAACACCTGACAGTTATTATTGCTACAAACTGTAAGTAATCATGTAATAATCACTCACTAATTCTTATTTAGTTAATTAAAAAGGTTAAATAATTGCACAAGTTATTTTCAAAGATGTTACCTTTTCCAAATCTACCCACCAAAAAAAGCTTTAGCTAGACGTGTTGCATTTTGGTTGTATTTGATACATTTGATTATACCTTCATATGCATTTAGTAAAAAGCTGTTATTTTGACATTACAAACAGACACTTCAATTTTATGTATCTGTATAAATAAACTAATCCTTACGCTCCTACAAATCCATTTATTTTATTATCATACTAAAACAGATTCTTAGCAATATGCATTACAGTCCGCATCAAATTAAACTTGAAGCCAGCCATGCGAATTCAAAAGGACAATTTGAAATCCAGACAAAGTTGATGGTACAATATAAATTTTCCGACATAGTTCCCCTTGTTTCCGTACCAGACCTCATTATCTAAATTTGCACAAGACGTTCTTGTTAGGGCTGAATGGAACTAGCGGCGCGCGGCGTGCACTTCCCAGTTGCCATTATTCGAACAAAATAGAATTGCCAGAAGCAGACTGTCATTATTTTATGGTACAATGTCCTTGTGTCGAAAACAAACAATTTTGAACAAGTTGCGATCTTAAATATTCCTACTGCTTTTATCCGTGCAGGAACGGAGAAAAAATACAATGTTCTGTCGATCTGTCGTAAGAAGCGACAAAACAGCCCACAGACCGGTGATAGGATATTTGCTCGATTATATGGTGACCACCCCTGGTCTAGACTCTAGAGTATGCCGCCATAACAACCTTGTGTTGTGTTCCATTAGTGACCAGGTTCCAGTCTCCCTTAAGAGAGCAGCAGCACATTAGTAGCACCTTTGGTGTTGCAAATGACCATAGGCGATGGTAACTGCTTTCCATCAAGTGGGCCGTCTGGACACACCTTATATAAAGCAGCACTGCACCTGAAGGCATTTCTTTCTTCCTCTCGGGAGTTCGTATCTGTGATCGTGCATCCCAGGTATTTGAAAAAAAAACTACTTTAGGGCCTCAGCGCACCAGCGCTACCTTTAGTATCGGCAATCGGCGATTTTGCATCGCGTTTTAGCGACTCTACGTTTGATCGCGGTATGAAAATCGCGCTTCATGCTGCATCATTCGCGACTATAAAGTGTATGTATATAAAGTCTTAGGGCCTTGATCATTGAATAATAATTTTTCGTAACCTAGTTTTATATTCCAATAAAACGAACCATGTTCGCGTGATGTGTATACCTTGATTTAGTACCCCTATTAGCTATTTTCGTTCTTGTTATGAATAATTCATATGTTAAGATTATGGTTAAATTATAGCTTAATGGCGTATTTTTGTTACTGCCGTGTAATTGCTTAAGTTACTTTTAATAGCTACGTATCATTAACACCTAATAAAATAAGCGCCTAATTAACAAATTTAGCAATAAATTTTCTCACTATCAGATTGTATATCCAGTTGGTTAGGTGCGTGTAAGTGCACAGAGGCAGATTATAAGGTTCCGTAGTACGGTGTTTACATAATACCAATCCCTAAAACAAACTTGCCAGTGATACCACATATCCCAGAAAAAACTTAATTTAATAAAATTCTTTAATCTTAGTTTTGTTTTCTTTTTAATTCCTAGAATAGATTTTTTTTCTCATTTTCTTCGGCAAGTTGAGTAATAAAGTATTATTATACCGGTTAGTAATTACTCACTTGTTAAATGGTTAACCATTTATAGATGTCTATAATTCTATAATAATATTATACAAAAGAAAGTTTTTTTTTGTAACGAAATAACTCTAAAATTACTGGACCGATTTCAATAATCCTATCACCATTTGAATGCTACATCATCCCTAATTAGTATAGGCTATATCAATAATATATAATAAGTATCCTATGTCCATTCACAGTATAGTGACTACATACATACCAAATTTCAGTATAAACAGTAGCATAGGTTTTCCATGAAAGCGCAACAAGCATTTAGAGTTACTTCCCATTTATAGTATTAATATGAATTCAACGAAGGAAACCTCAACAAACCTAATTAATTAATTCCCGTTACTTTTTTTTACGTCATATAAAAACTGTTTATTTTTTTAATACAAAACTTGAAAATAAACTAAATTATAAATAGATTAATTAATATAAAGAATGTAGCAAATCGCTGCCAGAGGGAAGCGTGCCCAGAAGGCTGGTTGCATTGCCACGCTGTATGGCAATGCTGATTCGTTGCGCGAAATACGAACCAGCCTTCTGATCATGGGTGGTATCAAAGAGTTTCTTACAAATTTCTTTGAAGAAACCCTTTGCCGATGGACCCCACGGACCTAAAGTTTCAACTCCAAACGGCACAAATATGTAACCCCTTCCTAGGGTTCCATATTTGCGTCGTTTGAGATCTTCAGCTGTTGAAGCAGCGTTGCCAGCCCCTAACTTAGTCACTGGAAGATGAGATGCCGCCAGAGTGTCAACGCATGTCGCGTCCCACACAAGCGGCCTTCCCATCTTCCAAGGAATAAGTGACATCCCATCCGGTCTCTTGCCATCGTCGCGCACCAAGCCATTCGGTTCTAGGATGGCTGGTACGCCAACGCTGACAAGAGCTCGGCGGATGATGTCATTGAGGCTGGCATGGCGAGATCTTCGGCCAACACTATGTAGACATGATAGTCCATGGTGTCCATATGAATCCACCATAGTTCCGCACTGGCAGCGGTGTGGTACACAACATGGAGCCCCCAAGCGAAGGCTCGCAGCTAACCGGAAAGCAGAGTTGTCCAATACTGTACCTGTATTAAATGAGGGGTGTGCCTGCAACCACTGTCCAGACTCCCAACTAGCGACGGCTAAAAGCCGAGCGCGCTCTGTCGAACTGGAACACGTTTGAAGGAGATTTTCCCGTGCCAGTTCGCAGATCGGCCCAAGCCCGCTGTGAAGTCAGCGCAGTGGGCTGGTCAGAATTAGGGCAAGCCATTGACCAGGCTTTTTTGGTATCTGTCAAATATGAAATTTCAACATTCAAATGAGTTTTTTCTAGAATTTTTAATACTAAATCGCTGTACTGTTAACAGATGACAAAAAAGCCGGCAAAACGATACTGGAAATTTTGCGGACGCCGAGGCCTCCAAGTCTCACTGGAAGCGAGCCTTGTAGCCATGTTCGGTCATCCATGTCCAAATTTAAAATGGATGTGAGCGTATCCTTCACGATGCTATCCAACATTTTCAGAAGAGAGGTTTCTTTAAAGAGTGGGCTGCATCGGAGGGCATACGTAAATTTAGGTACGAAAAGACAATATCGGATGATAGTGAAAGCCATGTGGGTATTAATTTTGAGCAAGCAATCCGAACTATTACGAAAATTTTGAATATTCTCTTCGACGAAATCGGGTATCGACTCTTCGAAGATCGGGGCACCTAGGAGGCGAAGTGAAGATTTATTGATTATTCTGATTTCTGGGGTTAATAATTTTATTTGTGATAGTATTTCAGTTTTATGATCTGCATTATTTATAAATATTTCACATTTGTTAAAATTTATATCTAAACCTATGATTTTGAGTTCTGTTTTTAAATTAATTAAGTCTTCCAAAACAGTGTTTACTTCGCCTCCTAAAGTGCCATCATCCAGATACCAGACTTTAAATTTGGATTTTAGACGTGTAATGATCGGATGAATTGCCAAACTAAAAATGGCCGGCCCTAAGGGGTCACCTTGCTCACATCCTGTTTGTGACTATAATAGACTATCCTGAAATATCAATTTTGAATTTTGACTGTAACATTGCCAGAGGAAGTGGTAACAATCTGGAATTTTGTCTTTAATTTGTGCCAACAAGGCGGACCGATCAATTGAGTTAAAGGCGTTCTTGACATCCACCTTCAGCACCAAGTCTCCGCCGTTGTGATGGAGGAAAGACCGAAGAGCGTGAACAGTGGCTTCGCAGCCCCCCCCCCGCGAACCAAATCCAAGTTGATTAGGCTGGAAGTATGTTTTTAAAGTTTCAGCTTTCTTTCTGCAACAGCATTTGGCAGCGAGGCGGCGGTAAACCGTGCCCACAGCTATGGGCCTTATTCCCCCATCTTTCTTTTTCAAGGCACACAGATAGGCACCATAAAGAATACCAATGATCTCGTTCGGTACCTTACCGGCAAGCATAAAGTTAATTAATGCCGTCAAGTCCCTCAAGAGCGACTCGCCAGCTTCACCACAGCCTCCAGCTGTTAAATCTTTGAGATACTGGGGCGTCAGACTATCGAGGCCCCGGCAGAGCCTCTATAGAAAGACCCGACGGCATTCCTGACATCTTCCATGGTGACAGTCAATGTGCTCTCGAAATTCGGTGGATCTGGTAGTACGGTGTCTGGTGGGGAAGGTGGATGTTTGTCACGCAAAGCAGTGAGGGTATCGTCACAGTTCGGCGCTACTGCATCACCAGAAAATAGAAGACGTGCTGCTCCCCTAATATCCCCGTCACTAAGATTTTTTTCCACTATATGATAAATGGCAGAATTTTTTCGGTGACCATTTGATGGAGAGCAGCATTGAAGGTTGGATAGACAGGTTGCTTCCAGGTTTTGGCCTAGCATTAAGCAGTTATTTTTTATTTCTTGTGTTAACAATATGTTTTCATTTTGGTTTCTGTTCATATGTAGTATTAAATATGGAAAAATTAAAAGTTGCTCCCAGCTAGTAACCGAATTTTGAGCCAAAACTGATTTAATTAATTTTGAAAGAGTATAACATGTCGAAATACGTGCACCACGGGGAATTATTTTTAAAATAGGATTATGTTTTTTTAATTTGGATAGTAGTTTCCAAAAATGTTCTTCAATAGCTGGTGGGTTTAAAGAAATGTTTGAATTTGGAGTGGGTACTGTGCTATTGTTGTTAATTTTATGCTTTTTTCCACAGTGAATTTTGAGGCCATGGTGTCCTTTAAAAAATCGGGGCTGGGAGCAATGCGGGCATTGTATGATATCTTGTGATGCAATAGGCTCATTACTAGTGGATGGTGTGACTATCGAAGCTGCCTGAGGGCTCCAGTCCATTACTTGAAAAAAGCAGCATATAAACTTATAAAATATACATTATAACCGAAACTTAAAATTAAAAGTAAGAAAAATTAATAATAGATAATGTACACTATCTAAAAGTCTTAAGATTTCAAAAAAACAACTCCTCCTTATAGGTAATTCACTTCTTTCTGTTTTATATATGCTGCTTATACTTCTAATTTCACGTCCTCTATGTGTATGCCATAATATTATGTATTTCCTTTTTTTTACCCGTATATTTTCTTGTGCAGACAACTCGCTCAGAACTTCACTTATCAACGTTTGTAATCCGATCCATGTTTTGTTATTTAATGGTATGCGTATGTAGATTTGTAGAATTTAGGCTTTCTTGTAAATATTTTCTTCTTTAACGAATTAAATGACAAACAATTTTGCTTTGAACACTTCAGGTTATTGTTTGATGTTGTTAATGGGAGGGGGAACATATGGGTCACAGAAATTAAATTGCATGGTACGCTGGTCGATAATATTGATCTTGTTTAAATTTTTGACTTGGAAACTGCACTTTATATATTTTTATTTGAATAAAACATGATAGTGAAAATCACTTTGAAGCTATTTGTTTGACGATTCTAAGGTTATTAATTCCCGTTACTTATATGCATTACGTAGGTTGAAACTACCTACAATATTGCGTAGATCAATATTGTTACTACAAACACCGATCAAGACATAAACACAAAAGTACCAAGCGTTTCGAGCTAACATGCTATTCCAAGCTTATTGGCTATACCAGCTTTACGAAGACCAAAACTCTCGTAACTTATGCAAAGCAATAGAACCGTAATAAACACGACGTACAACAGCAATTATACACGTGTATACTACGTTACCGAAAGCCATACAAATACAGCTCCCCGTGTATAGAAGTTAATTTACGCTCGCAAGTTTCAAATTGTTCGCAACGCAAAGTTTGACGTTTGTGAACGAGGCTTAATGAGCGCTTATGACAAGTTATGAGAGCTTTCGAGCTGCGAGCCTTTTCATACCCCATTTTAAATTATATTTTGTATTTTGGTAAATCATAACCCTTACTTATGTATTATTGTATATGACTAGGTATTTGTATGTCTGTTTCTTACATTCGTTTGAGAATTTATGTATCTATTGCCTTTTTAACCGACTTCCAAAAGGAAGAGTTCTCAACTTGACCGGTATTTTATGTATGTACACAGATTACGCTGAAATTTATTATCCGATTTATGTGATTCTTTAGTTTAATGCTGAATAGTTGCCATGTAGTATTCTGTTCTTCTGTTTAGTATTGTGCACTCCTTTCCTATATAAACTATAAGTATGCGAAATTTCGTACTCGTCCGTCCGCGAAATTTTAGTAAATAGTTTTGCTTCACGTATATAAATATAAGTGTGTTTTTAGGATGATTTATTCGTGTTCCATCTTCATGTAATTATCATAAAATTTTGTACACAATTATATATTTTTGATAAAATATGGGGAAAAATGATGTAGTGGCCTAAGGATTCTGATCTAAAATTTATGTGAGTAAGCCCGCTAGAAACTTGTGTAACAATAATACTATGTAATGCCAGTTGAAGACTCTTAAGGCGTCTAGAGTCTAGTCTATCGGGTTCTAAGTTGGAAAACCAATTTAAGTTATCAAGAAGTTTAAAGTTACAAGCTTCAATGTGTGAGAGTTGTGTAATTTGTGGAGAAGATCTGAAAGTGCTTGTTACAAAGTTTGCTATTTTATTAAAGGTATCTAATGGAAGTGTGTTGTTGTTAAGATTATCCCGAGAAATGGCGTCGTTTCCGCGGGATATACGAAAATAGCGAAAAGCATAACACAGGGGAGGCTTATATCCCGAGGGAAAACTTAGGAGACTTTTTATCCTGATAAATAGCGTCTCTTCTATGTAATAAAATAAGCGCTGCAATTGCGTTTTCTCAATTCACTAAAAATACGTTGTCATAAGAAACAAGTCATTCATTGTATTGTTACGAGTTTAGAGGGGCTCGAATTAAAATGCCGTTGGAATTATTATAGAGTTCATTAGGACTATACAAACACGTATAACACAGGTACAAATATAACCGAACACAACAAATCCAAACGTATTGCAGAAGGTCGTAATTTAATAAAACGCGCAAAGTCCGTCACTATTAGATTTTCTTTATGTACACACGTCTCACCTTGATCGTGGTTCTTGCCTCTCTCCATCTAGCCGTCGTTTTATATCTCACAAATACAAATATGCCCGTATCGTTGTCGACTTAATCCGCAACACCTAGCTAATGATCCGGTCACAGGCGGCCATAAACGAGTACGATAAATCAATGGGCTGTAGCCTAGAAACGTATGCCAATAAATTAGTAAACAACGACGATCATGAAAGAATTGCAATTAGTTCATATGCCGACAGGTAATAAAATGTGCTTCATGGAATTTATCTTTGTCGGGAGGCTAAGTTGTAACAGTATTAACTTCAAATCAGGTTGGCTTCAACTCATCTATGTATTTACTGCTGTTTAAACTATATGTACTTAGTTTTCCAGTTATTATGTGAAACTTATAACAAGAAACATTAAAGTTTAAAGAATTACCAAATTAATTTGTATTTACGTAACATAAAACTACTACCTAAACTCTAGTAAATAATATTCTACTATATAAAAATAAGTCGGGTTTTCCTTCCTGACGCTATAACTCCAGAACGCACGAACCGATTTCCACGGTTTTGCATTCGTTGGAAAGGTCTCGGGCACCGTAAGGTTTCTGATTTGGTTCACAATTGGACCCGGTAGGTGGCGTTGCTGTCGGCATAACGACTGAAGCTTTTCCGGGCAGGACGACGTCTGCCGGGACAGCTAGTATATCAATAAAAAATACGTAAATAATAAACTTTATTCGAATTAAGTACTAGGCCAACATAATTTAGTGAGTAGTATACGTAACGCACAAAGAAACAGCAAAGTTTTATGTCTTTAATAAAAATCCTTATTTAGTTCGTATGTGAGTAATAGAAGCTACTACTACCAGGATTTTAAAGCTCTAGTATTTAATAAAACACAAAGAATTCTACCTCTTGCAGAGTGTAGATACATACACCGACCGTATTTAAAAATGCATTCACATAATTATACGTTGGTTATTCTTTAAAAGGTGGTGGGAATCTTTTCAAAAAAATATTTTATACTCGAGCTATATGGATAAAAGCTTTCGTTTGTTAAAAGCTCGCATGAAACTGAGTGTTACGTGCAATTTGCTGTTTTAGAATTGCATTGCAATATATTTTTTATAATTTTAACTGCAAATCTATATTTTATATTATTGTTACGTGCGTGCGGGGGTACGTACTTATGATTGGAAGGGAACATCAGTTTTTCACCGCTTTTAATAACTTACACAGCCGTGAGTGGTTCTTATTCGCAAGGTTGCCTCTACACGCGTAACTAACGTCGCATTGTCCAGACGATAAGATGTCTCACTCGCAATACTGTCGCCGATATTGCGTAGCCACCTTCTGTTACTGCTCACCTCCGAATTTATCGCGTGTAGTTTGCTTCTGGATCTTCACTTAAACCACGCTTAACTCACTGAACTCACTTCACTGAACTGCCGACTAAATTTTTCGCCAAATTCTCCACTAAACTCGTCACTGTCTTCTATCAAATTTTTCTCTTAACTCTATTACGCATTTGTTGCTTCGCTATCTTGAACTGGACTAAACTCTCGGCAGGCGCGCCTTTGCTAATATACCCGGAAAAATCTTCTAGAACCCATAATTTCGATCTCTTTTCGTTAATCTTTTATTTACTATCTATTCCATTCTAAGCGTCTATCTATCTCTGTCTTTTTCTTCCCGAATATACTAGTCTAGAACTTTCGTTCATCATCTATCCCTTTCTAAATGTATCTGCCCTTGTCTGTTGCGTCAAAATCTATACCTTTTCGAAAAGTCTTGAGACCGGCTTACGCTGCCAGAGAGTTCTGCCCTCGGTCGCTACAATATTATTTACTGATGAAGTTGAAGTTTCTGTATATAATTTTTAAATAAATGTCAAATTTCAGTGTAAATTGACCAAGTGCGTGTCAATCGACGTACAGTGAAAGATGTCGTGTAGTGACGATTATCCGCAGTTTTTGCTAAATCGACTGGGGAATCATAAAAGCTTTATTAAATTACGTATCAATTGAAAGATATTTGCTTGTCTCTTTAAAATTTATGCGTTATGTATTGTAATCGCTATACGAAAAAAAGGAAAATTGGAATCTATTATAATATCAGCCCATAGATGTCGCACTGCTGGGCTCGGGCCTCCAATGATTGGGGTAACGGACAGTATACCCACCACGCTTGTCCAAGGCGGCTCGGCAGGCTTGACACATCGGTTATTTCGACGTGCAGACTACATCACGATGTTTTCCTTCACCGTTGTCAGCACGTGGTAATTGTAACAGTATGCACATTAGATCAGAAAACTGACTAAGTGCATGCATTCCGGCCAGGATTGAACCCGCGCCCTCCGAGTACGGGGCGCGTGCGCTAGCCATTACGCTACCACGACGACTGGAATCTATTAAAGTCCAGCAATAAAAATAGTAAAGGCGACAAAGGTCGCACCAGGCCAGTGCTATGCGTTTATTGGAAATTCCTCTAGGGCCTTCAATACAAGCGGATATTTTTGCTTATAGATAGAAAAGAACGGGTGTTAAGAATACGTCTTACATTCCACACGAAGAAGATTTCAAAAGGACATATCAAATTAGTAAGACATTCTTCTATACTCTGCGAAATTATAGCAATAGACGTTTTGTTCAGCGGGTTCTAAATTATAATTTACCACACGTGAAATAAGTTTACTAAATTATGTCATCATAACTTGCTATTCTCGTATCAATTCTAGACGGCTTCGGTGTTTCATAAGATCAACTGTCAACGTATTGTGTTTCTCATTTTTTTAACAATAATTGCCTAACAACCAAACAATGTTTTATGCCAGGTCTGATCTAATGTATGTCGCCATAATAACTTGAGTTATGTTCCGACATTAGTACCAGGTTCCAGTTTCCCTTAAGAGAGCAGCAGCGCATTTGTAGCACCTTTGGTCTTGATGGAAAGCGGTTACCATCGCCTATGGACATTTGCAACACCAAAGGTATTACAAATTCGCTGCTGCTCTTTAAAGGAGACTGGAACCTGGTCACTAATGTCGGAACACAACATATGTTGTTATGGCGGCATACTCTAGACCAGGAGTGGTCGTCATCCAGTCGAGCAAATACCCTACCACCTTGCAAGAACGTCTGCCTGTCTTCTGACCTCATGTAATAAAAAAAAGTTGGTTGGTACGGAGTTCGCTTTTAACAGTAAATAAAATTTATTTGGAAGCGGCGCAGCGATAGTGTCAATAAATAATCTGCAAGATTCCCTTTCTGAAATAAATAAAAAATACATGAATGATGAAACTTTAGACCATATTTATAAAATAAGTAGAAAAAGGTTTTACCGTTTCATTGTTCCTTACAATACTCAATTGCCCAACATGATAACTCCAAGAAAATGGAAATTTATATTGAAAGTGTTTCTCTCTAAAAATTTTCTTTACTGATGATATTCGGAGTAACGATATTTTATTCTCATTTTCCGTGAAATTTAGGTTCATCCGGCCCCTTGTCGGTTCTCGTTGGGTCGGCCATTTATTTTTCTTATGAATTTTTGATATTTGATGGATGTAGCGCCCTAATACAACTGAAATAAGAAATAATGGATACATTGTCGGAAGTGGAGTTATGAAGGACTAGCTTCTGGTCGCGACTTTGTCCGCATGGAATAGTTAAACGTAAGTTAAGTTAAAAAAAGCTTTTTAAAAAGGGTTTAAATACAAGCTTTTGAGATCATGGATATCATGTAGCAGCAGAGTGCTAGCCAAGACCATTAAAACGAGCCCAAACAAGACGGGTCTATCGTGTTTAGTACAGGAGTACCAACATTTTTATTATTACATGAAGTCAGAAGACAGGCAGACGTTCTTGCAAGGTGGTAGGGTATTTGCTCGACTGGATGACGACCACCCCTGGTCTAGAGTACCTTCCGACTCCATCATCAGATCAGCTCCATGGTACCATATTATTGCATTGTCACGCGATATACATATGCGTGGAAAATTTGGAAACCGGAAAGATGGTAAAATTTTACTTGCAAGATTCCTCCCGAACTTACATACATACCGCTTCTTTGCTTCAATAACGTGACATATCCTAATACTCACTTATTTCACTCACTCAATATATTTTGCTAAATTTATCATATTATTACAACTTTCTCATATATTTCAAAAAGCTTAGTAAATTGCCACTAAATTTAATTGTAAAAAATATACAAAAAGTGTAAAATATGTTTGGGTAAAATCTTTTTTTTGAAATTTTAAAAGTGGCGTACTGTAAATTTGGGTTTTTCAAGATACCACGTTATTGAAGCAAAGAAGCGTTACATAGGTTCATCCATTGCAATTTTTCAAATCAGACCATTAGTTCCTGAGATTAGCACGTGCAAGCAAGCAAGCAAACAAACAAACAATCTTTCCAACTTTATATATTGGTATAAGAAATGAAAAATGTGACCAATTTAATGTACAATGTATGTGTATATAATATGTAAAGAAACGACTAAAATAATACGAAACTACGAAATATTAAAAATTAACATTTCTTAAAATATTTTTTAAAATCTCGATAATCTAACTTTTGGTGAAATTAAACAACCTTTTCCCTTGAATTCCTGATTAGACGAGGGACGAATAAAATTATTTCCCGGATGACTGTTAATTAAAAAAAAAGAAAACCGGGCACTAAGTTAAAACTTTGCAAACTCAAATTTACTAATTAAAGCGTTGTTTGCAGAGAAAGTCGTTAAACTTATTTGATGAAGGTAGAATTAATGGAGGAAATGCATCTGATTATAGTCTATGATTTCCCGTAACGGTATGAAATATAAAATAATTTATAATAATATGAAAGATAAAGTTTGTTAGTTTGGATGTTCGGGGTAATCTCCGGTACCTACTACTGATCCGATTTTGAAAATTCTTTCACCACAGAAAGCTACATTATTCCCAGGTGATATAGGTTATATTTCATTGTGATTAGTAAATCAGTAAATTTTAAACATAAACATTAAAGTGCCCGTATGTATGTGTGGATGTTGAAATGTAATAGGGTTGTCATATACGAATTCTCATTTTGAAAACCAATGTAATGTAAATGTAATGTAATGGTCGAGATATGGTTAAAAAAAGATGGCGTGCGTCTCGGGATGCCCGACTGAAGTGATAACTTAAACTAATGTAACTCGAGAGAAAGGGAAGCTAGACAGACTGGCGCCGTAACGCGCTACGTAACGAAGCAGCTCATCCTCTCATAAGAAGTTATCACTTCAAAAAGTGAAAATGTTTTACGTCCAGCGAAGTGAGTATGGGAACGCCTGTCAAATATGTTACAGCAATAACTTTCAATGCAAGAATTGCGCACATCCTCGTACGAGGCACTGCGAGTGCTTTCTGCGTTTATGAATTAATCAAATGTTACAAAGCATAATTAAACCGTGATGTTCGTACGTGCGTTCGTTTGGGTGTCTGTGCGTGGGTGCATAAGTATTTTTAATAACACCCAGCGAAGTGGGCGCGGGTCGTGCTAGTAGTAAATATTTTCATTTTAGCAAGACCAACCAAAAAAGTACAGAAATAAAAAATATGATGAAACACGAATATATCAAGTAATGTCAAGTATTTTCCACATAGGCAGGCAAAGGAACTTACTCCATACATACAGCGTTCTCTGATGTATTCTTATATCTCAGCCGAATTCTTTGACTGACGTCAATCAACGTGTATGATTAATTCTATTCTTTTGATACACACTCTTTTGTTTATTGTTCAAGTCAAATTAACACTGTAGCCTTGGCGAAACCTGTGATAATTTTTTTTGGTGTTTATTTATTTATTTATTATTATTATAGAAGTCTTTGACATTAATTATTATGGTTGAATTTCGATCACGGGTGACCATTAGTATAAATATACTATAAAAAGCAGTAAATGTAATAATCAGTGAAGAACTTAAAAGACCACATTTCACTACTCTTTTCAGATTCCTCACAAAAATATAATTATCTACTACTAAACACTTTCAATGTCCTGCAACTATCGTTTTTCATTATAGTCAATTACTTAATTGACTTAAGCTATTATTTCGAGAATATATTAAAAAAAACTAATATCAATATTACAGGGGCCTATTCACTATCCTGCATGGCAATCCGTCGCGTTATGCAGGGTTGTGACTATTGTTGTAGCCTGCATTGCGTCCGGCAACACCGAGCAGAATGCCTCTTGAGTTCTTCTGCAAGCTCCACCCAATGCAGGACTGCACTGCAGGATTTTAAATGGGCCTATTAAGCGATAATTTTTAATTTACGGATTGCAAAACATGAGTCATACGTTTGTCAAGAAGCATAAATTAATATATAATGTTTTTTTTTCAATTCTTAGCATACCTGGACCCATACATAGTGCCAGCAAGCCTGGAGCAGCTCCTGGTGTCGAGCGACGTGGTCGGCAACATCAGGTTCAGCCACCCGACGCTCTACGTTTTCCCGGGAGGGCAAGGGGATGCCGCACTCTTCGGTATCAATGGATTCAACATGCTAGGTGAGCGCTTGCCCTTATTCTAATAAAATACTTAATTCCACATGCCCTATTTGCCGGTTCCTATGTCTTTATCTATCCATTAATTTGTCTTATTGCTGATAGAAAATTGATATTATTACTTTAGTGTTATGTCAAATTTATTTATTAATTTAAAGTTAGACCAAAAATGAGATAGCTGTTTTGTGTGAAGAGGATATTATGAAGATTTGTGGTGTATTAATACAGGGGCCCGCTTCTGTTGTTTCAATGTCTTGACGTTACTATGCTTTTTTAAAGTATTATTCCATTGCGATAGTGTCAAAACTTTGTATTCTCTTAATCCACAATATCTTCTGAACATCGTCGCGGCGGACTGATAGTAAATCAAAATTGGTATTACCATCAGCAGAGATGGCCTTAGTTTAAATGAATATTGAAAAACTACAAAAAAAATAAACATTTATTTCGCGAGTTATCGATTAAAATGTTTATACAAAAAACTAAAATGTGTAAAATAACTTATTTCTAAAGCTATTATTATTAATATATATTATCTAAAACATCTTAAAGTCGGTGCTTAGTAATTTTCAAAATATAGTCATTTTTATGTTTTACTTTACACCGACTTCAAGATGTTTTAGATAATATATATTAATAATAATAGCTTTAGAAATAAGTTATTTTATACATTTTAGTTTTTGAAGTCGGTTTTTTAAGCGAAGTGTTTTAAATTTTATTTGTTACTTTTTAGTGTCTAGCTATGTATGGGTGGACCACGAATGGTGCCGCGCTTCTTAAAAAAATTAGGTCCCAAGAACCGGGAACCAAAAATGTTCGTAAAATGAAAACTATTGGGCCTAACTATGTCAAATTTTTAGGGGACCACATGGCAGCTATTCCGCGTCAAGCAAAAAAAGAATCACGTAAATCGGATCATAAATCACGGAGTAATCGGCGAACATACATAAAAAAAGCAACAAAAAAAAGATCCCGACGAACTGAGAACCTCCTCCTTTTTTCGAAATCGGTTAAAAAGTGCTGTGCGACAGGAATGAAAAGAATACCGAAACCAAACAAAACCTACAAAAGAGTCCATAGTGTTCGACGATTTTGACGAAATAGTAGGAGTAAACTTGAGCCCCAAGAGTATGGAAGAAAAAGACCCCCAATGGGACGTATATGCGTTGACATCAATATATACGTGAAGCAAAAACTTTGTAATATTTTTTACGAAAATTGCGCGGACGGAGGAGTATGAAATTTCGCATACTTACAGTTTATAAAGAGAAGATGCGACGAATGCTATTTTTTTAAATTGCGAATAAAAAGTACATTAAATCAGTAAAAAAAACATTACACACACTACCATGTATTTGACACACACTCTTGTGTTTATTGTTCAAGTCAAATTAACAGTGGCGAAACCTGTGATAAATTTTATTTTGTATTTATTTATTATTATTATTATAAAAACAGTCTTTGACATTAATTATTATGGTTGAATTTCGACCACGGGCGACTACTAGTATAAATATACTATAAAAATCAATAAACGTAATATCAGTGAAGACTATTCCTTAGAGCATGAACTTATTTAATGTTAAAAAGAAAGAATAAACCAATCTCTTTTGAAGATGCCGACAAATAACACTTCATGTAAAGCCTTGTGAAGCGAAGAGCCAGCCAATAGAGGCATGAGCCAAGTTTTGGATCTCGGCCAATAAAAGTGAAGCCAAAAGTACAAGTTACGCTTTGTAGGCGTGCCGTTGAGTCTGTGAGGAAACTTCGAGATTATGTATCCAATATAAAGTTTAAACTCCATGTAACGTCACTCGATTTAACGACAAACTCCCTTAAGCGTCCAAATCACTTGGCTTTGGTTGGTTTCGCTTGTCTTCTATATAACATTACACCCACTATCAATAACGACAACAATTAAGCAATAAAAAGTACCTTTTAAGTTGCCAAAATTGGTAAAGCTGTGTACGGTCTTTTATCGCTTTATTATTAGTCAGCATCGTACATACCGAAATTTCATAGTACTGCCTTCATCACTCAGATGCCTCAATGTCACAATATATGAACAAAATAAGTAAAACAATACAACAAAATTACTGGTACACAAAAGACGTCGGAGAAAAATAACAGGCAACTCTCCATTTAACGACAACTCTCTATAACGTCATAAAATTCACAGTTCTTTCGGTGTCGTTATATAGAGTTTGCACTGTTTTTTACATGACATAACAAGGGAATACAAGTGAAGTTAGTTACCTGTCTAATAAAGGCAAGAAACTCCCCAGGAATACGTCTAGCTATTATTTTTAAAGTACAGAAGTTGTATTACTATTTTACAAACGCACCGCTCGCCAGCAACGAGATGTTCACCCCCATTTCCTTGAGCTCCCATGCTCAACTATGCAACGAATCTCTAGAACATTCATTTCGCGTACAGCAATGATCTGAAGGGAACTTCCAGCCGCGGTTTTCCCTTTACGCTACGACATGGGGTTCTTTACGAAGGGGTTATAAAATTTCTTAGAGGTCGGCAACGCGTTGGCGACACGCCTGACGTTGCAAACGTCCATAGGCGACGGTACTTTCAAAGAATTGATGGAGCTGTAACAAACCCAAAATATTGTTACGGTCGCAATAATACCAATATATTAGTGATAAATAGTATTTAAAAAATAGGTAGTGAAGAAGACTTGACACAAATGTAGAGACGTGTTCTCGGCCCGCCCTTGACAACCTAAGTACTCCACCCCTCTTCGAAGTACATATGTCGCCAACGAAGGCATTGGTTTTCAACAATAAGAGAGAAAATACTCGAACAATAGAGATCGCTATCGTAATAGCAAGTTGTTTACTTGGAAAATGAGAAAATATTATATTTCACAAACATTTATGTAAGATAAGAAGCAATTGTTTATGTGTTTAGGTATTTTGGGAAACACGGGTCAATTAAATTTCTTGGCACTTCTTTTACTCAATACACGGTGTAGGTATCGAACCGATAGGCATTAGAGAGGTAGTTTAAACTTGATGATTTTCAAAACTGTTTTATTGTAGGATTTTATAAGATTTTTTTTTTGCTGAAGCACAGCAGACAGGCTGACGGCCAAACTGTGATGGAAAGTGGTTACTGTTGCTTATGGACATTAGCAATACGAGAGGTCCTGGCAATGTGCTGTCGGCCTTGAAGGAAAAGCTGGAATCTGGCCACTGATGCCGGAACACAACTCACAGTTGTAATGGAAAGAAAGAAATAAATTATTTATTTATTTTAATGGCGCATACTCTAGACGAGGGGTGGTAGCTATCCAGTCGGGCAAATGCCCTACCACCTGACTGTGGGTTGTTTTGTCCCTCTTACGACAGGCCGCCCGGCCGCAGGCATTTGATGTCGACTCGTGCAATAATTTTTTTTTTTTTTTACTATTTTATAATGTAAACTTGTTAGGTGCATACGACGATATCGGTAAAGTGAGAATAATACAACATACCTTTGTTCTTATTAAACTTCTTGTTCATCCAAATGTTGTTTCGAAGAATGAATCAATGAAAACTCTTTATTGTTCACCATAACTTAAGCCTAGTCATTTAATATAAATCGATAACATTAAAAAAAATCGCTAATAGCGATAAGACCGCCTACTGTATTATAAAATTTATTTCTGCTAACTAACTAAAAGATATTTAAAACAATAAAGCATATTCATTCATTCATTGTAAATATTTTTAACAATTCGATTTAAAAGATTCAGCAGATTAAAACCTCAAATCCCTGAAGCAATCGCAAAAACGACGCGTCACTTGATTGGAAATAAAATTCGGGATCCATTCGAGGCGCTCCGATGTACACTTTGTTGTTCACCCCCCCTAGAGTTATAATGGCTTAATCTGGTTTGGGGTGGAATCCCAACAACAACAAATAATGTAGTTACCTAATGGATGAAACTTGTAATTGTAAAGTAATGAAAGATTGTGAAAAGACGGATTTTGTTGCAGTAGTCATTATTACGACAGAAACAATATTTGTTTGTTTGTTACCACTCCTTCAAAACGCCTGATATAGATTTAATTAAAAAGATTAGCTAGACATGTTGGGGAATTTCTTGCCGCTTCTTCTTATTTAAACAGCCATAACACGTCCGCGCATTTTTTGTAAAAAGGGGTACAAGTTTTTCTTCACGTAATATTAATATACTAGTCGCGAAAATTTAAGAAAATATTACATAGACAAATATTTAAATTTTAGTTGTATAAATACAATGAATTTGAATTTCAATTTTAGCAATATACAGCAAATCAAGTCAAACCTTTCCTCCAATAATCACTCTCATGTATTTGCGTCAATATTTACATATCCGATACAGAATTTCAAATTGATACGTTGACCTGAATAAGCGTTGTCGGGTCCAATCGTGAAAGCGTTATTATTCCGATGGAAACATTACGAGCGCTGTTGTATTGTTCTGATTTACAAATCAACTGCCTGACGATAATAAGGCTCAATTGCATTGAAACAAAAGGTAGGACTGCATTCAGTTTAATCACTCAATATTCTGATGGTATTTGTACAATATCGGGCAAGTGCCTTCACATGTGTATGGTGGTCTCTGTGGTTCAGCGCGCTAAACTGGCATGCTAAATTACGGAAGCGAACTCTTTGCTACTTACTATGGTCTGGGTATCATGATATACCATGTGTAGGTTTGTGTGCTGATTATTGCATATCCTTGAAGGCCACGGGCCATAAAAAGGACCCGGATTTTTGGAGGGCTTGCGTGGGGCCATGGGAAAGCCAACACGTTGAGGCCCCTTGACAAATTTAATGTAAATGTGGCGTGACACACGAGGTGACCTTATCTGTGCAGGAACGGAGAAGGATTACAATTTTCTGCGGCCGGAGGCGGGGGGGGGGGGGGGATACTGTAAAAGTCGACAAAACAACCCACAGCGTGATACTACCGTATGGCTGGCTACCACCCCTGGTCTAGAGTATGCCGCCATAACAACCCTGAGTTCCGGCATTAGTGGCCATGTTCCAGTCTCCCTTAAGAGAGCAACAGTGCATGTCTATCACCCTTAGTGTTGCTAATGTCCACCGCTTTCTACCAGACGGGCTCTATGCCTTTCTTCTAAACTCATACAATAAAAAAAACGACTGAACGGCGTTACAAGGGACTACTCTGGGGCCGATCCCAGACACCCAGAAGTAAATAAATGACAATTTGTTTTCGAAATTTACTATCTCAGGAATCAAACCCAGAACCTCTCCCAGTGAGCTATTATAATCCATGGATGCTGGATCGTTATGTACCGAAGCGCAATTATTTGTTTTTATTATTACCGGGACGTCTGAATTGATATTACATTTGGTTGAATTTTCAGTTGATGGCGGTTTCTCCCGCAAGGCTTGCTGGTGGGACTTCGCCCGGCATCTGGACAGGCTGGACGCCGTCCTGTTCACCAGATTGAACAACTGCTCCTCGTCGGGAATGGCGTCCGTCCTCCGCAGGAAGGCCACGGCAAACGTCTACCCTCAAATTGGACACTTCTTCTGTAATTTAGAAGTAAGTTTACTTTTATACATAGTCACACACCTTTTTTTATTGCCTGAAATAGGCTAACAGGCAGACGACCCACCTGATAGAAAGTGATTACTGTCGCCTATAGACGTTTGCAACGCGTTGTCGATGTCTAAGATATTTTATGATGCTTTCTGCATTGAAGCAGGATATGGGCGGTTGTTTCTTCTGCCTCCTGGCATGTTTTACACAGAGGACCGTCGGTGATACCTTATATTGAAAAGATATCCATTCAAATTGCCATGTCCGGTGGCTGCACTAATAGTTATTAGTGCAGGTTTAGGAATATCTTAAAGCCGAGACTAGTTAGTCTCGGCTTTAAGATATTCCTGGAGAAACGCAGGTTTGCTCCGGGCATGCGTGTAAATTTAAAATAATTAAAACGTAGCGGGTATAATTATTATAATTATCGCCTATTACTTAGCCCTAAAACTGAGTATAATTAGTTATACAAATATTATAATGAATCCAATTTATGAAAAGGTTTTACGTCAGCGGCGCCATTGTGTCGGCCCTTTCAAGGTTTTTCACGTAACACTAACCCTAGATTTGCTTCATCGATCACAAGTAACTAGGTAGTAAATGGAATTCAGACTATATGTCTAAGAATCGTGTACAGGTGGTGTTAAAAGTCACACGATATACTCCATAGATAAAAACCTATTTATTTTAAGCGATATTTTGAAAAGGTGTCAAAAGTTGACAGTTTGAAATGAACCACAAAAATGTATAATTAGTCAGCCTTTTGTGCACGCTTCCCCCTGGCAGCAATTAGTTACATAGTCTATATTAACTTTGTTTGTATTTTTTTAAAGTTAGTTTATTCTTTATCGCACACAAATATTTACACACAATATTATAATACGGGTAATGTATAAAGGCGAACTTAACTCGAAGAGTTTTCTTCCAGCAAACCTACGAGACTAGCGAGAAGGGGGAAAAAAAAAATCTAATTACAGAATTAGCATATTAATTATAGAAAAAACACACACGCACACACACATAGACACATATAAATATAAACATATAAGGATAATGTAAGACAGTGACTGTCTTTGACTATTATATTTTGAAGAGACTCTCCGATGAACTATCTCAGATCGTATGTGGCAGGACGTTCCCATAGTAACTGCGTGGACGGAGAAAGAACCACTATATCATACCGGTAAATGTATGGGTGCTTTGAGAAGAAGAGATTTTGAAATTTACTTACTACAGTATTACATAAAATCATTAATACACTATCCTTTTCATGTAATAAATCCGATAGTAACTTTTACAAAAGTTGTGTTACATTTCATGAAAAAATTTCAGCATCGGTTTTGCTGAAATTTGGCGTGTATGTAGTTTCAACACGAGGAGGACATAGAACTTTTTATGCCGGAAAATACGGTACTTTCCGAGATAAAATCAATTAAATTTTCCGGGGGCAAATGGCGCTTAGTTAAAAATTTATAATAAAATATATTCCGTGCTTGTTTGCTCTTAATAAAAATTTGGGTCTAGGATAAAAATATGCCATATTTGAAAAAGAAGATTTTCAATAAATTTGAGTTGAAAACCGTGTTCGTTGTGTTTTCTTATTTTGAGATATTGGGGTGAAAAAATCTATTTTACTGTAATAATAATTGTAATGGGCGTCATGGGATCATTTCAGAAGGGCGTCAAGTAATTTCTTCAAGGCAGGCAAAGCGCTGGTAACTCCTTTGGTGTGGCAAATATCCATAGGCGGCGGTGACCACAGAATACATGTACTCTAACGAGAAGAATGCCAAGCTCGTACACAAATTTAGGGACAGCCCACTAGCGCCATCTCTGTTAAACCCTAAAAAATAAACGCGCGCGAATATTTTGAAATCAGAATGTGATCAGATCTCGCGGTAAATTCAAAACTTTGTAAGCCCAATCTTACACCAGTAAGATTTGCTCAGGTAAGCTTTTAGGGTTAAGCGTGCATTACAATATATCAATCAGACGCATCCGTTTACAGCTGAGTCTGCTATTGTTAAATTGTAGTACGCGCGTAATCTTAAACTTTTACATGAGCAAAACTTACTGGTGAAGGAAGGTGGTAATTGAGAAGTGATACATAATTTGAAAAATAAAGAAATATTGTTGATATAAATAAAACACATTAATTATCACAAAATGTATTTGTATAATTATGACTTTCTTCTGTCTAGAAATCCAAAATACAAGAAAATGTTACTAAGACGGTACATTACAACATTTTTTTAACATTTAATTATAATATACATACATAGTCAGATCAGAATTATAAAGATAAAGTGTTGTCTTCCGTTTTCTTAGGCTCGTCGATTCATAGTTTAACTGTGGAATTCGTATACTAGGTAAAAAGGTGACCGACGGTTAAAACCTGTGTCGTAAGATCAATTCTAAAATATGGCGACTCGATGAAACTTCGAATAGTGCTTTTTATATGACAACATTTGTTAAATACATTCATTCTTTCGAAGTTTTTTTGTATTATAGCAAGTATTATGTCATGGCCGGTTCCCATATCTTACTTATCATTCATTTGCCGTAGTATCGGTTGAAATTTGGCATAGTATAGCGACGTAAATTAACCTGTTATGATTAAATGAAATACAACTTACCGCAAACTATTTGTTTTGCCTGGTTTTGGAAAGCGATGTAGACTTATTGTAGGATCTTGTGCCACTGAAGCCCTACACTTGATGCACTTTCTAAAGTTCTCACGTGAATATTCCATAGTGAAATAACAAAGAGTCAAATATCTCAAACTTGAGCCTCTATCTCGTTAAAAACAATCACAATAATTACACCAAACACTTGAACGGAGGAACAAAAAGCTCAACTCGACGTTACGCGTAGTAGAAATTCCGAAATTGTGAATAAAATAGTTAAACCGAAAGTTAGCTTAACTTTCAAAAGAACCGTTGTCCACGATCTGTCATATTATTTAAAAAATAAGGAGTTGCCATTTTAGAAATAGTAAAAGTTTGAGTAATATTCTTAACTTTAACTATTTATTTATTTATTTTAATTTATTCATTAAAAATTCGGAATGATTTAAATCTAGAGTAAATCATTTTTAAACTAAAAAATATATCATAAATAAAACTATTAAATATATCCATTTTTCTCTATTGTATTTTATGTCAAATTATGACGTAAAAGAGTAAGAAAGCATTATAACTTCCTTTTCTTTCTCCGTCATATTCAGCGACCCCGGAAGTCAACTTGGGTGGAAGAGGTTGACTGGGCCTGGCGGTGACCACTTTCCATCAGGGTTGTCTGCATGTTTATCAGCTTTTGGCAATCAAAATAATTAAATTATTTTTATAATGATATTACGACTTCCATTACGATAATTGTAAATTGTTTAAGAATGTATACATATGTCACGTGTTGAGTTCTTGCTCATAATATTTTACAAATGCTTGATCGAGCAAGCCATATTAATTACACTAAGTCACCAGTCACCGCGCGTTGCGAACGTTACGCACCTTACAAAGTTGACCAAACACAAACAGTTTTAACGAAGTTGACAATATGAAAAGTTTTGTGCCTCAAGGATTGTATTTTGAAATGTTTTAAAATGTAATAAGTTGGAGTTACGGTAATTTTCTGTACCTTTTCTGTAATGAATTATGATGAGGAAGAAATTTATGTTTTACCTAAATACTAGTTCAGCTGTGTTTAGCAAGAAGAAGAATCTGGCATGCTTTTTATTAACTAAATGCTGCATCTTAAAGATAGAACATTAAAGTTTCGATCTGTTGTAAGAAGCAAGACTAATAAATTATTTACATCTGACCTAAAAATATTACATATTTTACATACCGACAAAAAATGCGCACCTAGTTTAAAACATCTTGAAGTCGGTGCAAAGTAAAAATAAAAATTACTATATTTTTGTTGAAAATTACTAACCACTGACTTTAAGAAATAAGTTATTTTATACTTTTTAGTTTTTGAATTCGGTTTTTTTAAACGACGTATTTTTTATTTATTTGTTACTTTTAAGTGTCTAGCTATGGGTACGCCTACGAAAGGTGCCGCGCTGAATGGAATTTTTTTGCATAAAAAATGATCATAAAATGAAAACTACTGGGCCAAACTATGTCGAACTTTTAGGGGACTAAATGGCAGCTATTCCGCGTCGAACAAAAAGAATCACGTAAATCGGATCATAAATCTCGGAGTAATCGGTGAACATACATAAAAAAAAATCCGACGAATTGAGAACCTCCTCCTTTTTTTAAAGTCGGTCAAAAATAAACGTACACATACATTTTGTTTATATAACACGTCACGTTATATAATACGTCTTTTTTCTTCAGTATTAATAAATACATAATATAATTAAATATAAAGTAATATACATTAAAGATAAACCAGAAAGTAATATTTTCATCATAAGAGTAAATAGATATATTTTTTGTAATAAACTGGATAGCCTTAGTTTAATTTGTATATTGTGTATTGTATATTGTGCATTTCAGGAGCGACGCAGTCTGGCCAGCCCGGACGGCGACAAGGACGCCGATCCACTGCTGGTCTCGCTGCTGCAGCAAGGCTCGGACATGATGGCCGACCTGCGCCACATCAACCTCAAGCCTCAGCACTGCTACCGGAACCCTGAACCCATCAACCTCTACCACAAAGTGGGACATGGTCAGTATCGTCATATCATTATCCTTGAAGGAACGGAGAGGGAGAAGCGAAAATACAACCCACAGTCAGGTGGCAGGGTATTTACCCGTCTGAATGGCTACCACGCCTAGTCTAGTGTATGCTGCCATAACAACTAACAACCATACTTTTTATACATTTTTATAGGTAGGTTATTGATATGAAATAATACATTTTAACATGAAACAAAAGTCGTGGTACCGTAATGGCTAGCGCACGCGTCCCAAACTCAAGGACGCGGGTTCGATCCTGGCCGGAACGCATGCACCACTTAGGCAGTTTTCTGATCTAATGTGCATATTTTTACAATTACCACGTGCTAATAACGGTGAAAGAAAACATCGTGATGAAACCTACACATCGAGATAACCAATGTGTCAAACCTACCAAGCCGCCTTGGACAAGCGTGACGGGTATACTGTCTATCCCCCCCCTATAATGGGAGGCCCGAGCCCAGCAGTGGGACACTGATGGGATGTGTATATATATATATATATATATTATAAATTATATATATTATATAATATTTTATTATATTATTATATTATATATTTAAGTCAATTCAATGGTATTCCGGTTGATTTAGCAACTAATTGAGCGGATTTCATTATACAAATATTTGTACAAAATAATATAAAACTTCTATAGTTAGATAGATAAACAAATTTAATAAAATAACAACAAATAAAACACTGAATAATAAATAATAAAATAACAAGAATGAACTTCAAATAAAATCAATTAATTAATTAATTTAATTATGTAGTTCAAGCATGTTTATTTATAATATACTTAAGGATCTGCACCACCTACATCACCAGATTAAAGTTGCCTGGAAGAGATTGCTTTAAGCGATAAGGCCGCCAATGTTTCTACCATGACAATAACGTGTTATCTACCTATCTATCTAATTATCAAACCAAAACCAAACAGTCAGATCTCACAACAATTAGCAATGTAAATAATAATTATTTATTTGACTTTCACCATTGACTTTTGCTGGTAAATAATATAATTACTCCTTCAAAATGTAACGAATCTTTCTTGCTGACCGTACATGGGATTTTAAATTTCAAGTTTAGAATTCGTGCGAATATACAAATACTACATACGCAAAAACTTCTCGAAGCCAAATTATATACCAAATTGAATAAAATTTCATAGTAGGTTTGTATTGAATCGATTTGTAATCAATGCTATTTGTTTTTTTCCAGGAACACTCGACATGTACGTACTGAATCCGTCCAAGGACTCTAAATACGTTCGTGAATTTCTTAAAAAGTGGCATAGCAGTGAACAAAGACTATTTGAAGGTGCTAGTGTATCTGGACAATTCAATTTTCCCATACCGAATTTGATTTCAATTTGTGCGTTACTTGTCTGGCGACCGGCCAATCCCGACGACACGATTACAAGGATCATGTTCCCTGGTTCTACTCCTCAACACAAAATATTCGAGGGTCTAGAAAAACTTAAGCATTTAGAATTCCTCCAGCATCCAACTTGTACCGGAAGGCAAATGGCCCCCGTACCTCCCCCTGTTACTACAACAACAACGGTCACATCGACCAAAACAGCTAGAGCTACAACAAAAATTAGTAAAGAAAAAATTGTTAGTGAAAAAACTAGAGAAGAAAAAATTATAGAATCGGAACCACCACCAAAAGATAAGGATATAAGAGACTTAAAATATGAATCCGATTCCAAAAATATTATAGATAATAAATTAATAAATGAATTAGTTGACGGTGAAGAGAAGAAACTAGAATCCGTGTTACAAGACGCAATCACGGCAAGAATAGAAACTAAATTAGATGATAAAGTTGCTCAATATGAGAGTACAGTTTTAGATGGACTATCGAAAAAGAAGGACGTTAAAAAGAAAGCTACTGATAAAAAGAAAAAAATGATAAGACTGATGAAATAAAAGACTCTGTAGTTAAAAGTGATGAAGTGAAAAAAGCAGAAAAGAAAAAAGTTGAAAGTAAACATAAAAGTGAAATTACAAGCACAATGACTAGAACTAAAATTAGCCATAAAGCTGCAAAAGCAGTTGAAAAGAAAATTATTTCAAATTTAGTTGAGAAAAAAATTACCGAAGATAAAAAGTCGCCCCCGACTACACCTAAAAAGCCTTTAGATACAAAATCAGGACCTCCATTAGTTGTTAAAGACAAAATCAAAATCAAGTCAAGAAGATTAAGTCCTAGTACAACTACAGCTAAAAGTGTTAAAGAAGCAAGTAATCGTAGAGTTGTTGAATCTAAATATAAGCAAAGTTCTCCAAAAAGAGACGTAACTAAAACTATTGATAAGAAGGAAACCAAAACTAAACGAGAACCTCTTTCTCGTAGGCCGAGACCATTAGCATCACCAGTGAAAGGCTTAAAAAGCATGAAGAGTCCATCAAAATCGGCAAAAGCAAGCAAAGCAGATACTTCTAAATTAAAAGGCTTACAAAGAGTAAATTATGAAGATATCTTAAAAGATGCAAAAAAATCAGATGAAGATACTTCTAAATCGCTTGATGACATCAAACAACAAGAATTGGATGAGAGAGAAGAACAAGAAATTGTAAGGGAAATTGAAGCAGTTTTTAATAGGGATAGTGAAGCTGAGGAAAAGATTGAATTCGTTGGGCGTTCCGATATTGAAAAGATCACGTGCATGATAGACGAAGCAAAGACTGAGACGACTGCCGACGGTGAATTCGAAGAAGAATATTTAATTATTGAAAAGGAAGAAATAGAACAATACCCTCAGGAATCTGTTATTGAACATGACAAGCACGATGACAGAGAACACGAGCAAGAACTCCTGAAACACTTAAGGGATACTGAAGAATCAGAAAAAATTAAAGATGTAAGATTAGTAACACAAGAAAATCAAAAGGATATACAAATAGTTAAACAAGATGATAGCAAATTAAAAATGGAAGCTACAACCGAAGTTGATACAAAACAAATAGAATCAAAAGAACATTCTGTTAGTGTTGAAGAAAAACAGGATATAAGTAGTGAAAAGAAAACATCAGATAGTAAGAGCGCTCAAAAAATTAAATACTCCCCGGAACTAATACAACATCAACAAGAGTCTCAACCTGATGAAAGAATATCTACTACCATTGAATCTGGAGCCACCACAGCCCCAACTTTACCTGAAGATGAGCGAATAACTTTAGATGACATTGTGGAAGACCAACACATTGAACCAAAACTGTCTAAAGAAGAAAGTAAGGAAGTATTATTTGCACAAAACTTAATAGATACACAGAAACCGAGTTTACTACAGAAGACTTCAAAATTAGATAATATTCCTTTACCAGTTAGAGAAATTGTCAAAACTCCTGACGAAGTAGCTGACTTGCCGTTGCACGAAGAAGTAGACTATAGAGCTTATGAAGACAAGAAAACCCCGGAATATGATTTATTTAAGAGTAAACATGAATTAGGATATGTGCAAGAAATAAAAACTCCCAAAGATCTACCATTATCACATGATGTTATCGTCAAAACTGTTCAACGCGCATCACATGCTGAAATTGTTACTGTTACGCCAGGATCTGCACCAGAATCTCCTATGTATCATGAACAATTTAAAGTCTCTGTATTGCCTGGCAAGGATTTGCATTCTGTAAAAGAATATGATGAAACATATAACTACGACCAATATACAGAAAAACTGCGGGAAACACACATAACAACTTTAGATTCTCCTATTAAAGACGATATAATTATTGTGGAAGATATTTCACATATGCCTGAAAAGATCCCATCAATACCAGAAGACGTTGAGAAAGAAATAGAAGAGGCGCAGTACATAGAAGGTAGTGAAAAACCCCCTATCAGTCCTAAAGATGTTGAAAAAATCGTGGCTGACGTAGCTGAAGTGTTAAAATCAGAAAAAAGCTTAGATGAAATAATGGCTGAAAAATCCCCTGTATCCGCGAGTAAATCTCCTGAAGCATTATATGAAACTGACATAGCAATTATTTCAAATATTGAAGCAACTAAATTGCTTCTTGAAAGTGAAAAACAAACTAAGATTGATCATTACGACGAAATACAGAAAGTTCTACATAAACCGAATATAAAAGAGACGATAGACATGATGTATGTTCAGAAAGAAATCTCTCCCGTAAGATCTATTACCTCAGAAGATGTAAGTGAATTTTCAGACAAAACTGTTATCAGTGAAGGAAAGCGTGTCAAACGTGAACTTCGAGAAGAAAAGCCTATCTTTGCTAGCTCAAATTTTGAAACAGATTTTGAAAATGACATTCTTTCCAAACAAAAAATTTCAATACCTGTTAATGAAAAAGACAGGACGATATGTGACATACAAGAGACCAAGTCTGAAAAAACGGTATCAGTATGCGCAGAAGAAGGTAAAACTACTGAAGAAGTTAAATCTTTAGAAAAAGAATTTGAATTAAAAGAGAAGAAAAAAATTGCAGAAAGTAACGGGCATGCCCACGAAATAACAACACAGGAAAAAATTACCGCATCATTACAATCTGCTAAGACACTTGAAAAATTAGAAGAAAAAATAGTTAGTTTAAAAAAGAAAGAAGATGAACTATCCCTTAAAATGGATCACGTAGAAAAAGTATTTAAAGAAACAACCGCAGTTGAAACAAAGGTACCATATTCATTTGAAAAGACCACAATAAAGCCCGCGTTGGAAACAACATTATATACGACCCACGACGAAAAGGATGTTAATGAACCATTTCCACCAGTAAAAACAATAACACTGGACCATAAAGAAACGTCAGTCGAAGAAACCACGCAAAAGCATATACTTCTAGATAAAAAAATTATACTAGACAAAAATATATATAGCGCTGTTCAGGCAGATATGAAGCAGCCAAGTTCGGTCACGGAATTCATGATAGATAAAGAAATTAAGCAAAGAGAAATAGCACCAATCCTAATGAAGGAAGTCTTAAGAGGACCACAACCTGTCAAGGAGGATATCAAGGAGCCTATCACAGTTGACAAAGAAATTAAATTAGATGAAAAAGAACCAGGTCCCGTAACAGAAGCCTTGACGGAACCTAGTCCTCTCAAGGAGGACATCAGGGAGGCTATCGAGGTTGACAAAGAAATTAAACTTGTCGAGGAGGAACTAAGCCCCGTCACAGAGGACTTAAAAGAACCTAGTCCTGTCAAAAAAGATATCAAGGAGCCTATCGTGGTTGAAAAAGCAATTAAACTAGATGAAAAAAACCAAGCCCTGTTGAGGAAGCCTTAAAAGAACCCAGTCTTGCCAAAGATGTTAAGGAGCCTATCGTGGTTGACAAAGAAATTAAACTAGACGAAAAAGAATCAAGCCCTGTTAGGGAGGCCTTGAAAGAACCCAGTCGTGTCAAAGAAGATATCAAGGAGCTTATCGTGGCTGACAAAGAAATTAAACTTGAAGAGAAAGAACCAAGCCCTGTTAAGGAGGCCTTGAAAGAACCAAGTTCTGTCAAAGAAGATATCAAGGAGTCTATCGTGGTTGACAAAGAAATTACACTTGACGAGAAAGAACCAAGCCCTGTTAAGGAGGCCTTGAAGGAACCCAGTCCTGTCAAAGAAGATATCAAGGAGCCTATCGTGGTTGACAAAGAAATTACACTTGACGAGAAGGAACCAAGCCCTGTTAAGGAGGCCATGAAAGAACCCAGTCCTGTCAAAGAAGATGTCAAGGAGCCTATCGTGGTTGACAAAGAAATTACACTTGACGAGAAAGAATCAAGCCCTGTTAAGGAGGCCTTGAAGGAACCAAGTCCGGTCAAAGAAGATATCAAGGAGCCTATCGTGGCTGACAAAGAAATTACACTTGTCGAGAAAGAACCAAGCCTTGTAATCGAGGCCTTGAAAGAACCCAGTCCGGTCAAAGAAGATATCAAGGAGCCCGTCGTGATTGACAAAGAAATTAAACTAGATGAAAAAGAACTAAGCCCCGTTAAGAAGGTCTTGAAAGAACCCAGTCCTGTCAAAGATGATATCAAGGAGCTTATCATGGTTGACAAAGAAATTAAACTAGATGAAAAAGAACAAAGCCCTGTTAAGGAGGCCTTGAAAGAACCCAGTCCTGTCAAAGAAGATATCAAGGAGCCTATCGTGGTTGACAAAGAAATTACACATGACGAGAAAGAACCAAGCCCTGCTAAGGATGCCTTGAAAGAACGCAGTCCTGTCAAAGAAGATATCAAGGAGCCTATCATGGTTGACAAAGAAATGAAACTAGATGAAAAAGAACTAAGCCCCGTTAAGAAGGTCTTGAAAGAACCCAGTCCTGTCAAAGATGATATCAAGGAGCTTATCATGGCTGACAAAGAAATTACACTTGACGGGAAAGAACCAAGCCTCGTAAAGGAGGCTTTGAAAGAACCCAGTCCGGTCAAAGAAGATATCAAGGAGCGTGTCGTGATTGACAAAGAAATTAAAATTGACGAAAAAGAACCAAGACCTGTGAAAGGAGCCTCGCAGGAACCATGGTCTGGCAAGGAAGATATCAAGGTGCCTATCGTGGTTGACGAAGAAATTAAACTAGAGGAGAAAGTACCAAGCCCTGTTAAGGCGTCCTTGAAAGAACCCAGTCCTGTCAAAGAAGATATCAAGGAGCCTATCGTGGCTGACAAAGAAATTAGACTTGACGAGAAAGAACCAAGCCCTGTTAAGGAGGCCTTGAAAGAACCCAGTCCTGTCAAAGAAGATATCAAGGAGCCTATCGTGGCTGACAAAGAAATTACACTTGACGAGAAAGAACCAAGCCTGTAAGAGGCCTTGAAAGAACCCAGTCCTGTCAAAGAAGATATCAAGGAGCCTATGTGGTTGACAAAGAAATTAAACTAGAGAAAGAACCAAGCCTGTTAAGGAGGCCTTGAAAGAACCCAGTCCTGTCAAAGAAGATATCAAGGAGCCTATCGTGGTGACAAAGAAATTACACTTGACGAGAAGAACCAAGCCTGTAAGAGCCTTAAAGAACCCAGTCCTGTAAAGAGATATCAAGGAGCCTATCGTGGTTGACAAAGAAATTACACTTGACGAGAAGAACCAAGCCCTGTTAAGGAGGCTTTGAAAGAACCCAGTCCTGTCAAAGAAGATATCAAGGAGCCTATCGTGGCTGACAAAGAAATTACACTTGACGAGAAAGAACCAAGCCCTGTTAAGGAGGCCTTGAAAGAACCCAGTCCTGTCAAAGAAGATATCAAGGAGCCTATCGTGGTTGACAAAGAAATTACACTTGACGAGAAAGAACCAAGCCCTGTTAAGGAGGCCTTGAAAGAACCCAGTCCTGTCAAAGAAGATATCAAGGAGCCTATCGTGGCTGACAAAGAAATTACACTTGACGAGAAAGAACCAAGCCCTGTTAAGGAGGCCTTGAAGGAACCCAGTCCTGTCAAAGAAGATATCAAGGAGCCTATCGTGGTTGACAAAGAAATTACACTTGACGAAAAAGAACCAAGCCCTGTTAAGGAGGCCTTGAAGGAACCAGTCCTGTCAAAGAAGATATCAAGAGCCTATCGTGGTTGACAAAGAAATTACACTTGACGAGAAAGAACCAAGCCCTGTTAAGGAGGCCTTGAAAGAACCCAGTCCTGTCAAAGAAGATATCAAGGAGCCTATCGTGGTTGACAAAGAAATTACACTTGACGAGAAAGAACCAAGCCCTGTTAAGGAGGCCTTGAAAGAACCCAGTCCTGTCAAAGAAGATATCAAGGAGCCTATCGTGGTTGACAAAGAAATTAAACTAGATGAAAAAGAACCAAGCCCTGTTAAGGAGGCCTTGAAAGAACCCAGTCCTGTCAAAGAAGATATCAAGGAGCCTATCGTGGTTGACAAAGAAATTAAACTAGATGAAAAGAACAAGCCCTGTTAAGGAGGCCTTGAAAGAACCCAGTCCTGTCAAAGAAGATATCAAGAAGCCTATCATGGTTGACAAAGAAATTAAACTAGATGAAAAAGAACCAAGCGCTGTTAAGGATGTCTTGAAAGAACCCAGTCCTGTCAAAGAAGATGTCAAGGAGCCTATCGTGGTTGACAAAGAAATTACACTGACGAGAAAGAACCAAGCCCTGTTAAGGAGCCTTGAAAGAACCAGTCCTGTCAAAGAAGATATCAAGGAGCCTATCTGGTTGACAAAGAAATAAACTAGAGAAAAGAACCAAGCCCTGTTAAGAAGGCTTGAAAGAACCCAGTCCTGTCAAAGAAGATATCAAGGAGCTATCATGGTTGACAAAGAAATTAAACTAGATGAAAAGAACAAGCCCTGTTAAGGAGGCCTTGAAGGAACCAGTCCTGTCAAAGAAGATATCAAGGAGCCTATCGTGGTTGACAAAGAAATTACACTGACGAGAAAGAACAAGCCCTGTTAAGGAGGCCTTGAAGGAACCAAGTCCGGTCAAAGAAGATATCAAGGAGCCAGTCGTGGTTGACAAAGAAATTACACTTGACGAGAAAGAACCAAGCCCAGTTAAGGAGGCCTTGAAGGAACCCAGTCCTGTCAAAGAAGATATCAAGGAGCTTATCATGGTTGACAAAGAAATTACACATGACGAGAAAGAACCAAGCCCTGCTAAGGAGCCTTGAAAGAACCCAGTCCTGTCAAAGAAGATATCAAGGAGCCTATCATGGTTGACAAAGAAATTACACTTGACGAGAAAGAATCAAGCCCTGTTAAGGAGGCCTTGAAAGAACCCAGTCCTGTCAAAGAAGATATCAAGGAGCCTATCGTGGTTGACAAAGAAATTACACATGACGAAAAAGAACCAAGCCCTGTTAAGGAGGCCTTGAAGGAACCCAGTCCTGTCAAAGAAGATATCAAGGAGCCTATCGTGGCTGACAAAGAAATTACACTAGACGAGAAAGAACCAAGCCCTGTTAAGGAGGCCTTGAAAGAACCAAGTCCTGTCAAAGAAGATATCAAGGAGCCTATCTTGGTTGACAAAGAAATAACACATGACGAGAAAGAACCAAGCCCTGCTAAGAAGGCCTTGAAAGAACCCAGGCCTGTCAAAGAAGATATCAAGGAGCCTATCGTGGCTGACAAAGAAATTACACTTGACGAGAAAGAACCAAGCCCTGTTAAGGAGGCCTTGAAAGAACCCAGTCCTGTCAAAGAAGATGTCAAGGAGCCTATCGTGGTTGACAAAGAAATTACACTTGACGAGAAAGAACCAAGCCCTGTTAAGGAGGCCTTGAAGGAACCAAGTCCTGTCAAAGAAGATATCAAGGAGCCTATCGTGGTTGACAAAGAAATTATACTTGACGAGAAAGAACCAAGCCCTGTTAAGGAGGCCTTGAAGGAACCCAGTCCTGTCAAAGAAGATATCAAGGAGCCTATCGTGGCTGACAAAGAAATAACACTAGACGAGAAAGAACCAGGCCCTGTTAAGGAGGCCTTGAAAGAACCCAGTCCTGTCAAAGAAGATATCAAGGAGCCTATCGTGGTTGACAAAGAAATTACACTTGACGAGAAAGAACCAAGCCCTGTTAAGGAGGCCTTGAAAGAACCCAGTCCTGTCAAAGAAGATATCAAGGAGCCTATCGTGGTTGACAAAGAAATTAAACTAGATGAAAAAGAACCAAGCCCCGTAAAGGAGTTCTTGAAAGAACCCAGTCCTGTCAAAGAAGATATCAAGGAGCCTGTTGTGGTTGACAAAGAAATTAAACTAGATGAAAAAGAACCAAGTCCTGTTAAGGAGGCCTTGAAAGAACCCAGTCCTGTCAAAGAAGATATCAAGGAGCCTATCGTGGCTGACAAAGAAATTAAACTTGACGAGAAAGAACCAAGCACTGTGAAAGAAGCCTTGAAAGAACCCAGTCCTATCAAAGAGGATATCAAGGAGCCTATCGTGGTTGACAAAGAAATTACACTTGACGAGAAGGAACCAAGCCCTGTTAAGGAGGTCTTGAAAGAACCCAGTCCTGTCAAAGAAGATATCAAGGAGCCTATCGTGGCTGACAAAGAAATTACACTTGACGAGAAAGAACCAAGCCCTGTTAAGGAGGCCTTGAAAGAACCCAGTCCTGTCAAAGAAGATATCAAGGAGCCTATCGTGGTTGACAAAGAATTAACTAGACGAAAAGAACCAAGCCCTGTAAGGAGCCTTGAAAGAACCCAGTCCTGTCAAAGAAGATATCAAGGAGCCTATCGTGTGACAAAGAAATTACACATGACGAGAAAGAACCAAGCCCTGTTAAGGAGGCTTGAAAGAACCCAGTCCTGTCAAAGAAGATATCAAGGAGCCTATCGTGGTTGACAAAGAAATTACACTTGACGAGAAAGAACCAAGCCCTGTTAAGGAGCCTTGAAAGAACCCAGTCCTGTCAAAGAAGATATCAAGGAGCCTATCGTGGTTGACAAAGAAATTAAACTAGACGAGAAAGAACCAAGCCCTGTTAAGGAGGCCTTGAAAGAACCCAGTCCTGTCAAAGAAGATATCAAGGAGCCTATCGTGGCTGACAAAGAAATTACACTTGACGAGAAAGAACCAAGCCCTGTTAAGGAGGCCTTGAAAGAACCCAGTCCTGTCAAAGAAGATATCAAGGAGCTATCGTGGTTGACAAAGAAATTAAACTAGACGAGAAAGAACCAAGCCCTGTTAAGGAGGCCTTGAAAGAACCCAGTCCTGTCAAAGAAGATATCAAGGAGCCTATCGTGGTGACAAAGAAATTACACTTGACGAGAAAGAACCAAGCCCTGTTAAGGAGGCCTTGAAAGAACCCAGTCCTGTCAAAGAAGATATCAAGGAGCCTATCGTGGTTGACAAAGAAATTACACTTGACGAGAAAGAACCAAGCCCTGTTAAGGAGGCCTTGAAAGAACCAGTCCTGTCAAAGAAGATATCAAGGAGCCTATCGTGGCTGACAAAGAAATTACACTTGACGAGAAAGAACCAAGCCCTGTTAAGGAGGCCTTGAAAGAACCCAGTCCGTCAAAGAAGATATCAAGGAGCCTCGTGGTTGACAAAGAAATTACAACTAGAGAAAAGAACCAAGCCCTGTTAAGGAGGCCTTGAAAGAACCCAGTCCTGTCAAAGAAGATATCAAGGAGCTTATCGTGGTTGACAAAGAAATTACAACTACGAGAAAGAACCAAGCCCTGTTAAGGAGGCCTTGAAAGAACCCAGTCCTGTCAAAGAAGATATCAAGGAGCCTATCGTGGTTGACAAAGAAATTACACATGACGAGAAAGAACCAAGCCCTGTTAAGGAGGCCTTGAAAGAACCAAGTCCTGTCAAAGAAGATATCAAGGAGCCTATCGTGGTTGACAAAGAAATTACACATGACGAGAAAGAACCAAGCCCTGTTAAGGAGGCCTTGAAAGAACCCAGTCCTGTCAAAGAAGATATCAAGGAGCCTATCGTGGTTGACAAAGAAATTACACTTGACGAGAAAGAACCAAGCCCTGTTAAGGAGGCCTTGAAAGAACCCAGTCCTGTCAAAGAAGATATCAAGGAGCCTATCGTGGTGACAAAGAAATTACACTGACGAGAAAGAACCAAGCCCTGTTAAGGAGGCCTTGAAAGAACCCAGTCCTGTCAAAGAAGATATCAAGGAGCCTATCGTGGTTGACAAAGAAATTACACTTGACGAGAAAGAACCAAGCCCTGTTAAGGAGGCCTTGAAGAACCCAGTCCTGTCAAAGAAGATATCAAGGAGCCTATCGTGGTTGACAAAGAAATTACACTTGACGAGAAAGAACCAAGCCCTGTTAAGGAGGCCTTGAAAGAACCCAGTCCTGTCAAAGAAGATATCAAGGAGCCTATCGTGGTTGACAAAGAAATTACACTTGACGAGAAAGAACCAAGCCCTGTTAAGGAGGCCTTGAAAGAACCCAGTCCTGTCAAAGAAGATATCAAGGAGCCTATCGTGGTTGACAAAGAAATTACACTGACGAGAAAGAACCAAGCCCTGTTAAGGAGGCCTTGAAAGAACCAGTCCTGTCAAAGAAGATATCAAGGAGCCTATCGTGGTTGACAAAGAAATTACACTTGACGAGAAAGAACCAAGCCCTGTTAAGGAGGCCTTGAAAGAACCCAGTCCTGTCAAAGAAGATATCAAGGAGCCTATCGTGGTTGACAAAGAAATTACACTGACGAGAAAGAACCAAGCCCTGTTAAGGAGGCCTTGAAAGAACCCAGTCCTGTCAAAGAAGATATCAAGGAGCCTATCGTGGTTGACAAAGAAATTACACTTGACGAGAAAGAACCAAGCCCTGTTAAGGAGGCCTTGAAAGAACCCAGTCCTGTCAAAGAAGATATCAAGGAGCCTATCGTGGTGACAAAGAAATTACACTTGACGAGAAAGAACCAAGCCCTGTTAAGGAGGCCTTGAAAGAACCCAGTCCTGTCAAAGAAGATATCAAGGAGCCTATCGTGGTTGACAAAGAAATTACACTGACGAGAAAGAACCAAGCCCTGTTAAGGAGGCCTTGAAAGAACCCAGTCCTGTCAAAGAAGATATCAAGGAGCCTATCGTGGTTGACAAAGAAATTACACTTGACGAGAAAGAACCAAGCCCTGTTAAGGAGGCCTTGAAAGAACCCAGTCCTGTCAAAGAAGATATCAAGGAGCCTATCGTGGTTGACAAAGAAATTACACTGACGAGAAAGAACCAAGCCCTGTTAAGGAGGCCTTGAAAGAACCCAGTCCTGTCAAAGAAGATATCAAGGAGCCTATCGTGGTGACAAAGAAATTACACTTGACGAGAAAGAACCAAGCCCTGTTAAGGAGGCCTTGAAAGAACCCAGTCCTGTCAAAGAAGATATCAAGGAGCCTATCGTGGTTGACAAAGAAATTACACTTGACGAGAAAGAACCAAGCCCTGTTAAGGAGGCCTTGAAAGAACCCAGTCCTGTCAAAGAAGATATCAAGGAGCCTATCGTGGTTGACAAAGAAATTACACTGACGAGAAAGAACCAAGCCTGTAAGGAGGCCTTGAAAGAACCCAGTCCTGTCAAAGAAGATATCAAGGAGCCTATCGTGGTGACAAAGAAATTACACTTGACGAGAAAGAACCAAGCCCTGTTAAGGAGGCCTTGAAAGAACCCAGTCCTGTCAAAGAAGATATCAAGGAGCCTATCGTGGTTGACAAAGAAATTACACTTGACGAGAAAGAACCAAGCCCTGTTAAGGAGGCCTTGAAAGAACCCAGTCCTGTCAAAGAAGATATCAAGGAGCCTATCGTGGTTGACAAAGAAATTACACTTGACGAGAAAGAACCAAGCCCTGTTAAGGAGGCCTTGAAAGAACCCAGTCCTGTCAAAGAAGATATCAAGGAGCCTATCGTGGTTGACAAAGAAATTACACTGACGAGAAAGAACCAAGCCCTGTTAAGGAGGCTTGAAAGAACCCAGTCCTGTCAAAGAAGATATCAAGGAGCCTATCGTGGTTGACAAAGAAATTACACTGACGAGAAAGAACCAAGCCCTGTTAAGGAGGCCTTGAAAGAACCCAGTCCTGTCAAAGAAGATATCAAGGAGCCTATCGTGGTTGACAAAGAAATTACACTTGACGAGAAAGAACCAAGCCCTGTTAAGGAGGCCTTGAAGAACCAGTCCTGTCAAAGAAGATATCAAGGAGCCTATCGTGGTTGACAAAGAAATTACACTGACGAGAAAGAACCAAGCCCTGTTAAGGAGGCCTTGAAAGAACCCAGTCCTGTCAAAGAAGATATCAAGGAGCCTATCGTGGTTGACAAAGAAATTACACTTGACGAGAAAGAACCAAGCCCTGTTAAGGAGGCCTTGAAAGAACCCAGTCCTGTCAAAGAAGATATCAAGGAGCCTATCGTGGTTGACAAAGAAATTACACTTGACGAGAAAGAACCAAGCCCTGTTAAGGAGGCCTTGAAAGAACCCAGTCCTGTCAAAGAAGATATCAAGGAGCCTATCGTGGTTGACAAAGAAATTACACTGACGAGAAAGAACCAAGCCCTGTTAAGGAGGCCTTGAAAGAACCCAGTCCTGTCAAAGAAGATATCAAGGAGCCTATCGTGGTTGACAAAGAAATTACACTGACGAGAAAGAACCAAGCCCTGTTAAGGAGGCCTTGAAAGAACCCAGTCCTGTCAAAGAAGATATCAAGGAGCCTATCGTGGTGACAAAGAAATTACACTTGACGAGAAAGAACCAAGCCCTGTTAAGGAGGCCTTGAAAGAACCCAGTCCTGTCAAAGAAGATATCAAGGAGCCTATCGTGGTTGACAAAGAAATTACACTTGACGAGAAAGAACCAAGCCCTGTTAAGGAGGCCTTGAAAGAACCCAGTCCTGTCAAAGAAGATATCAAGGAGCCTATCGTGGTGACAAAGAAATTACACTTGACGAGAAAGAACCAAGCCCTGTTAAGGAGGCCTTGAAAGAACCCAGTCCTGTCAAAGAAGATATCAAGGAGCCTATCGTGGTGACAAAGAAATTACACTTGACGAGAAAGAACCAAGCCCTGTTAAGGAGGCCTTGAAAGAACCCAGTCCTGTCAAAGAAGATATCAAGGAGCCTATCGTGGTTGACAAAGAAATTACACTTGACGAGAAAGAACCAAGCCCTGTTAAGGAGGCCTTGAAAGAACCCAGTCCTGTCAAAGAAGATATCAAGGAGCCTATCGTGGTTGACAAAGAAATTACACTTGACGAGAAAGAACCAAGCCCTGTTAAGGAGGCCTTGAAAGAACCCAGTCCTGTCAAAGAAGATATCAAGGAGCCTATCGTGGTTGACAAAGAAATTACACTGACGAGAAAGAACCAAGCCCTGTTAAGGAGGCCTTGAAAGAACCCAGTCCTGTCAAAGAAGATATCAAGGAGCCTATCGTGGTTGACAAAGAAATTACACTGACGAGAAAGAACCAAGCCCTGTTAAGGAGGCCTTGAAAGAACCCAGTCCTGTCAAAGAAGATATCAAGGAGCCTATCGTGGTTGACAAAGAAATTACACTTGACGAGAAAGAACCAAGCCCTGTTAAGGAGGCCTTGAAAGAACCCAGTCCTGTCAAAGAAGATATCAAGGAGCCTATCGTGGTTGACAAAGAAATTAACTGACGAGAAAGAACCAAGCCCTGTTAAGGAGGCCTTGAAGAACCCAGTCCTGTCAAAGAAGATATCAAGGAGCCTATCGTGGTTGACAAAGAAATTACACTTGACGAGAAAGAACCAAGCCCTGTTAAGGAGGCCTTGAAAGAACCCAGTCCTGTCAAAGAAGATATCAAGGAGCCTATCGTGGTTGACAAAGAAATTACACTTGACGAGAAAGAACCAAGCCCTGTTAAGGAGGCCTTGAAAGAACCCAGTCCTGTCAAAGAAGATATCAAGGAGCCTATCGTGGTTGACAAAGAAATTACACTTGACGAGAAAGAACCAAGCCCTGTTAAGGAGGCCTTGAAAGAACCCAGTCCTGTCAAAGAAGATATCAAGGAGCCTATCGTGGTTGACAAAGAAATTACACTGACGAGAAAGAACCAAGCCCTGTTAAGGAGGCCTTGAAAGAACCCAGTCCTGTCAAAGAAGATATCAAGGAGCCTATCGTGGTTGACAAAGAAATTACACTGACGAGAAAGAACCAAGCCCTGTTAAGGAGGCCTTGAAAGAACCCAGTCCTGTCAAAGAAGATATCAAGGAGCCTATCGTGGTTGACAAAGAAATTACACTTGACGAGAAAGAACCAAGCCCTGTTAAGGAGGCCTTGAAAGAACCAGTCCTGTCAAAGAAGATATCAAGGAGCCTATCGTGGTTGACAAAGAAATTACACTTGACGAGAAAGAACCAAGCCCTGTTAAGGAGGCCTTGAAAGAACCAGTCCTATCAAAGAAGATATCAAGGAGCCTATCGTGGTTGACAAAGAAATTACACTTGACGAGAAAGAACCAAGCCCTGTTAAGGAGGCCTTGAAAGAACCAGTCCTGTCAAAGAAGATATCAAGGAGCCTATCGTGGTTGACAAAGAAATTACACTTGACGAGAAAGAACCAAGCCCTGTTAAGGAGGCTTGAAAGAACCAGTCCTGTCAAAGAAGATATCAAGGAGCCTATCGTGTTGACAAAGAAATTAAACTTGACGAGAAAGAACCAAGCCCTGTTAAGGAGCCTTGAAAGAACCCAGTCCTGTCAAAGAAGATATCAAGGAGCCTATCGTGTTGACAAAGAAATTACACTTGACGAGAAAGAACCAAGCCCTGTTAAGGAGGCCTTGAAAGAACCCAGTCCTGTCAAAGAAGATATCAAGGAGCTATCGTGGCTGACAAAGAAATTATACTTGACGAGAAAGAACCAAGCCCTGTTAAGGAGGCCTTGAAAGAACCCAGTCCTGTCAAAGAAGATATCAAGGAGCTATCGTGGCTGACAAAGAAATTACACATGACGAGAAAGAACCAAGCCCTGTTAAGGAGGCCTTGAAAGAACCCAGTCCTGTCAAAGAAGATATCAAGGAGCCTATCGTGGTGACAAAGAAATTACACTTGACGAGAAAGAACCAAGCCCTGTTAAGGAGGCCTTGAAAGAACCCAGTCCTGTCAAAGAAGATATCAAGGAGCCTATCGTGGTTGACAAAGAAATTACACTTGACGAGAAAGAACCAAGCCCTGTTAAGGAGGCCTTGAAAGAACCCAGTCCTGTCAAAGAAGATATCAAGGAGCCTATCGTGGTTGACAAAGAAATTACACTGACGAGAAGAACCAAGCCCTGTTAAGGAGGCCTTGAAAGAACCCAGTCCTGTCAAAGAAGATATCAAGGAGCCTATCGTGGTGACAAAGAAATTACACTTGACGAGAAAGAACCAAGCCCTGTTAAGGAGGCCTTGAAGAACCCAGTCCTGTCAAAGAAGATATCAAGGAGCCTATCGTGGTTGACAAAGAAATTAAACTGACGAGAAAGAACCAAGCCCTGTTAAGGAGGCCTTGAAAGAACCCAGTCCTGTCAAAGAAGATATCAAGGAGCCTATCGTGGTTGACAAAGAAATTACACTTGACGAGAAGGAACCAAGCCCTGTTAAGGAGGCCTTGAAAGAACCCAGTCCTGTCAAAGAAGATATCAAGGAGCCTATCGTGGCTGACAAAGAAATTACACTTGACGAGAAAGAACCAAGCCCTGTTAAGGAGGCCTTGAAGAACCAGTCCTGTCAAAGAAGATATCAAGGAGCCTATCGTGGTTGACAAAGAAATTAACTGACGAGAAAGAACCAAGCCCTGTTAAGGAGGCCTTGAAAGAACCCAGTCCTGTCAAAGAAGATATCAAGGAGCCTATCGTGGCTGACAAAGAAATTACACTTGACGAGAAAGAACCAAGCCCTGTTAAGGAGGCCTTGAAAGAACCCAGTCCTGTCAAAGAAGATATCAAGGAGCCTATCGTGGTTGACAAAGAAATTACACATGACGAGAAAGAACCAAGCCCTGTTAAGGAGGCTTGAAAGAACCCAGTCCTGTCAAAGAAGATATCAAGGAGCCTATCGTGGTTGACAAAGAAATTACACTTGACGAGAAAGAACCAAGCCCTGTTAAGGAGGCCTTGAAAGAACCCAGTCCTGTCAAAGAAGATATCAAGGAGCCTATCGTGGTTGACAAAGAAATTACACTTGACGAGAAAGAACCAAGCCCTGTTAAGGAGGCCTTGAAAGAACCCAGTCCTGTCAAAGAAGATATCAAGGAGCCTATCGTGGTTGACAAAGAAATTACACTTGACGAGAAAGAACCAAGCCCTGTTAAGGAGGCCTTGAAAGAACCAGTCCTGTCAAAGAAGATATCAAGGAGCTATCGTGGTTGACAAAGAAATTACACATGACGAGAAAGAACCAAGCCCTGTTAAGGAGGCCTTGAAAGAACCCAGTCCTGTCAAAGAAGATATCAAGGAGCCTATCGTGGTTGACAAAGAAATTACACTTGACGAGAAGGAACCAAGCCCTGTTAAGGAGGCCTTGAAAGAACCCAGTCCTGTCAAAGAAGATATCAAGGAGCCTATCGTGGTTGACAAAGAAATTACACTTGACGAGAAGAACCAAGCCCTGTTAAGGAGGCCTTGAAAGAACCCAGTCCTGTCAAAGAAGATATCAAGGAGCCTATCGTGGTTGACAAAGAAATTACACTTGACGAGAAAACCAAGCCCTGTTAAGGAGGCCTTGAAGAACCCAGTCCTGTCAAAGAAGATATCAAGGAGCCTATCGTGGTTGACAAAGAAATTACACTAGACGAGAAAGAACCAAGCCCTGTTAAGGAGGCCTTGAAAGAACCCAGTCCTGTCAAAGAAGATATCAAGGAGCCTATCGTGGTTGACAAAGAAATTACACATGACGAGAAAGAACCAAGCCCTGTTAAGGAGGCCTTGAAAGAACCCAGTCCTGTCAAAGAAGATATCAAGGAGCTTATCGTGGCTGACAAAGAAATTACACATGACGAGAAAGAACCAAGGCCTGCTAAGGAGGCCTTGAAAGAACCCAGTCTTGTCAAAGAAGATATCAAGGAGCCTATCGTGGCTGACAAAGAAATTACACTTGACGAGAAAGAACCAACCCCTGTTAAGGAGGCCTTGAAGAACCAAGTCCTGTCAAAGAAGATATCAAGGAGCTTATCGTGGTTGACAAAGAAATTACACATCACGAGAAAGAACCAAGCCCTGTTAAGGAGGCCTTGATAGAACCCAGTCCTGTCAAAGAAGATATCAAGGAGCCTATCGTGGTTGACAAAGAAATTACACTTGACGAGAAGGAACCAAGCCCTGTTAAGGATGCCTTGAAAGAACCCAGTCCTGTCAAAGAAGATATCAAGGAGCTTATCGTGGTTGACAAAGAAATTACACATGACGAGAAAGAACCAAGCCCTGTTAAGGAGGCCTTGAAAGAACCCAGTCCTGTCAAAGAAGATATCAAGGAGCCTATCGTGGTTGACAAAGAAATTACACTTGACGAGAAGAACCAAGCCCTGTTAAGGAGGCCTTGAAAGAACCCAGTCTTGTCAAAGAAGATATCAAGGAGCTTATCGTGGTTGACAAAGAAATTACACATGACGAGAAGGAACCAAGCCCTGTTAAGGAGGCATTGAAAGAACCCAGTCCTGTCAAAGAAGATATCAAGGAGCCTATCGTGGTTGACAAAGAAATTAAACTAGATGGAAAAGAACCAAGTCCTGTTAAGGAGGCCTTGAAAGAACCCAGTCCTGTCAAAGAAGATATCAAGGAGCTTATCGTGGCTGACAAAGAAATCACACTTGATGAGAAAGAACCAAGCCCTGTTAAGGAGGCCTTGAAAGAATCCAGTCCTATCAAAGAAGATATCAAGGTTCCTATCGTGGTTGACAAAGAAATCACACTTGACGAGAAGGAACCAAGCCCTGTTAAGGAGGCCTTGAAAGAACCCAGTCCTGTCAAAGAAGATATCAAGGAGCTTTCGTGGTTGACAAAGAAATTAAACTAGATGAAAAAGAACCAAGTCCTGTTAAGGAGGCCTTGAAAGAACCCAGTCCTGTCAAAGAAGATATCAAGGAGCTTATCGTGGCTGACAAAGAAATTACACATGACGAGAAAGAACCAAGCCCTGCTAAGGAGGCCTTGAAAGAACCCAGTCCTGTCAAAGAAGATATCAAGGAGCCTATCGTGGCTGACAAAGAAATTACACTTGACGAGAAAGAACCAAGCCCTGTTAAGGCGGCCTTGAAGGAACCCAGTCCTGTCAAAGAAGATGTCAAGGAGCCTATCGTGGTTGACAAAGAAATTACACTTGACGAGAAAGAACCAAGCCCTGTTAAGGAGGCCTTGAAGAACCCAGTCCTGTCAAAGAAGATATCAAGGAGCTTATCGTGGTTGACAAAGAAATTACACATGACGAGAAAGAACCAAGCCCTGTTAAGGAGGCCTTGAAAGAACCCAGTCCTGTCAAAGAAGATATCAAGGAGCCTATCGTGGCTGACAAAGAAATTACACTTGACGAGAAAGAACCAAGCCCTGTTAAGGCGGCCTTGAAGGAACCCAGTCCTGTCAAAGAAGATGTCAAGGAGCCTATCGTGGTTGACAAAGAAATTACACTTGACGAGAAAGAACCAACCCCTGTTAAGGAGGCCTTGAAGGAACCCAGTCCTGTCAAAGAAGATATCAAGGAGCTTATCGTGGTTGACAAAGAAATTACACATGACGAGAAAGAACCAAGCCCTGTTAAGGAGGCCTTGAAAGAACCCAGTCCTGTCAAAGAAGATATCAAGGAGCCTATCGTGGCTGACAAAGAAATTACACTTGACGAGAAAGAACCAACCCCTGTTAAGGAGGCCTTGAAGGAACCCAGTCCTGTCAAAGAAGATATCAAGGAGCTTATCGTGGTTGACAAAGAAATTAAACTAGATGAAAAAGAACCAAGCCCTGTTAAGGAGGCCTTGAAAGAACCCAGTCCTGTCAAAGAAGATATCAAGGAGCCTATCGTGGTTGACAAAGAAATTACACTTGACGAGAAGGAACCAAGCCCTGTTAAGGATGCCTTGAAAGAACCCAGTCTTGTCAAAGAAGATATCAAGGAGCTTATCGTGGTTGACAAAGAAATTACACATGACGAGAAGGAACCAAGCCCTGTTAAGGAGGCATTGAAAGAACCCAGTCCTGTCAAAGAAGATATCAAGGAGCCTATCGTGGTTGACAAAGAAATTAAACTAGATGAAAAAGAACCAAATCCTGTTAAGGAGGCCTTGAAAGAACCCAGTCCTGTCAAAGAAGATATCAAGGAGCTTATCGTGGCTGACAAAGAAATCACACTTGATGAGAAAGAACCAAGCCCTGTTAAGGAGGCCTTGAAAGAACCCAGTCCTGTCAAAGAAGATGTCAAGGAGCCTATCGTGGTTGACAAAGAAATTACACATGACGAGAAAGAACCAAGCCCTGTTAAGGAGGCCTTGAAAGAACCCAGTCCTGTCAAAGAAGATGTCAAGGAGCCTATCGTGGTTGACAAAGAAATTACACTTGATGAGAAAGAATCAAGCCCTGTTAAGGAGGCCTTGAAAGAACCAAGTCCTGTCAAAGAAGATATCAAGGAGCCTATCGTGGTTGACAAAGAAATTACACATGACGAGAAAGAACCAAGCCCTGCTAAGGAGGCCTTGAAAGAACCCAGTCCTGTCAAAGAAGATATCAAGGAGCCTATCGTGGCTGACAAAGAAATTACACTTGACGAGAAAGAACCAAGCCCTGTTAAGGAGGCCTTGAAGGAACTCAGTCCTGTCAAAGAAGATATCAAGGAGCCTATCGTGGTTGACAAAGAAATTAAACTAGATGAAAAAGAACCAAGTCCTGTTAAGGAGGCCTTGAAAGAACCCAGTCATGTCAAAGAAGATATCAAGGAGCCTATCTTGGTTGACAAAGCAATTAAACTAGATGAAAAAGATCCAAGCCCTGTTAAGGAGGTCTTGAAAGAACCCAGTCCCGTGAAAGAAGATGTTACGGAGCCCATCACGGTTGACAAAGAAGTCAAACTAGACGAGAAAGAACCAAGTTCCGTAAAAGAAACCTTGAAGGAACCAAGTACTCTTAAGGAGGATATCAAGGAGCCCATTATAGTTGACAAAGAAATCATACTACATGAAAAAGAACCAAGCCCTGTAAAGGAGGCTTTTAAGGAACCAAGCGCCTTGAGAGAGGACGCTAAGGGGCCCATCACGGTTGACAAAGAAATCAAACTAGACGAAAAAGAACTAAGCCCTGTGAAAGAAGCATTGAAGGAACCAAGTCGTCTCAAGGAGGATATCAAGGATCCTTTTGTAGTTGAAAAAGAAACTAAACCAGACGAGAAAGAACCAGGTCTCGTCAAGGAGACGTTGAAAGAACCTAGCCCTGTTGAAGAAGACATCAAGGAGCCCGTCGTTGTTGGCCAACAAATCAAACTTGACCATAAAGAACCAAGCCCCGTAAAAGAAGCCTCGATGGAACCAAGTCCTGTCAAGGAATGTATCGTAGTTGATAAGGAAATTCAACTTAACGAAAAAGAACCAAGCCCATTCAAGAAAACGTTAAAGGATCCAAGCCTTATCAGTGAGGATAAAAAACCATTCGCGCATGATAAAAAAATTGAATTACATCAAAAAGAATCAATCCATCTCGAGGAGATCAAGGAGCCTATTGCGGTAGACGAAGAAATTGAAAAAGAACCAAGCCTCTTGGAGGCTGCTTTGAAAGAAACAAGTCCCGTGAAAGAAGACCTTAAGAAGCCAATCATGACAGACAAAGAAACTAAACTAGCCCAAAAGGTACTATTCCGATTTTTACTGTCTATCTTTTCATACTATATAATTTTGTAATTGGCAGTTTGAGCTCGTTTGTTTGTTTGCTTGCTATCGTTTCTCGCGTTAATTATTGCACTTATCATAATAAAGTTCTGCATATATTTTGTAGGGAAATGAAAGAGTAGATAAGGTATATTTGAAAAAATAAATTTCATATGTTCTATATATTAACAGTTTTAATATAGTAATTTAAATATAAAAATCTGCGTCTAGCGAACAAAGCCGCGTATAATATCTCGTTATTTTTATGTGTAACGCTGTATTTAACATTCACCCATTCACAGGAATTAAGTAGTCCTTCGAAACATACAAGAAATCTAGAAGATATTACGCAATTTGATTACAAAATTATATTTCATTTCTAGCCATTTACAAACCCATTAACTCAAAACATGGTTTGGAATAATATTATTCCACAAATAATAATTATTAAAATTTTATACGCGTCTTACACGTATTATTGTTCTCATAAGCGTATAAAAATGTTATTAATATTTTTTATTCCTTTTCTTCAGAATTCAGTGTTGTTTTTTTATTTAATTCGTTAATAGCTATTTAAGAGAGAAACAAGAACCTATTTTTAATGGCTGAAATTCATAAAAAAATTGTGGCGTATGAAACCTCATAATGTGACTGGTTGGTTGGTTACTAGACAAACAGGGAGAAAGTCATGGTGAACAATATTAAAATCGAATTTAATCTTACCATGTACAGTAAAATCTCTATAAGCCGAATTCGAAATAAGACGCCAAGAAATTCGAGTGATAGAGTTTTTGACTATAACGAATTTTCAACTTCTAGAAGTTAAGATTAATTCCAACTGATTTTGAGTTAAAGATTTAAGTCCTAAATTGTTTTTTTTTAAGTTAAGAAACAACGATGTAAATTATCGGCGTTTTTTTAAATTTTTATTGCATAAGGTCCACAGACCAGCAGAGGGACCTTCTAATGGAGAACGGCTACCGTTGCCTATGAACATTTGTAACACTGAAAATGCTAGCAATATGCTGTCGCTCTCTTAAGGGGGAGACTGGGACCTGGCTACTAATGCCGAAAAACAACTCGAGACTGTTATGGCAACATACTCTAGACTCTAGACTAAAGCTGGTATCGGTTCCGATTTATTTTTTCGACTTATACAGGGAAACTCTACAGACCGACTCTACAGATGTTAATAGAATTTTTAAAATACAAAAAAGTGTATTAGAGCTATTTGCGGAGCATCGTATTTTGATAGCTGTAAGCCCTTATTTAAAAAACTTGAAATTCTTCCTTTACCTTGTTTGTACATTCTGGAAATTTGTATTTTTGTAAAAAAACACTTTTATTTATTTAAATCAAAATATGAGGTGGAAGGTAGTAGAACCAGACATAAAGAAAAACTATGTTTCCCATCGATTAGATTATCATTGTTTAAGAAAAACGCATATTGTATGGCAATAACAATATTTAATAAATTACCCACCAATATTAGCGGGCTACCATTGAATCGGTTCAAACCCTATATGACAACTTTTTTACTTAGTAGATTATACTATAGCGTAGACGAATATATTAATGACAATACAATAAAATAAGATAATAATATTGACATTTTTAAATTTAATATTTTCACTAAATTAAATTTTGTTTTTAAAATGTTTAACAATTCATTTTTATTTTTTTGACATGTATATTTAATTAAATTAATTTGTAAACATTAGTTTAGGGTTATGCGAGTATATTTGCACGTCATGTAGATAACAAAACATACTGGAAACTTTATATTATGTAACACATATTCATGTACCTATGTTTTTGCAAATAAAGACTGATTGATTGATTTTTGATTTTTTGCACATAGTTTATTTAAGAATAAAACGTTAAATATTTGCTTCTATTAAGCATTTCCGACTCCAAGGAGACTGATAAAACTTGTTATAACATAGTAATTTAATTAAATAAAAATATACTTAATATGATTTTAGATACTTTTAGCTTCTATACATATATTTCTTGACATAATAATATGCTCTTCAGTATTGCTGACAAGATCATCTTTTACAGATACCAAGCCCCGACGAGAAAACCTTGAGAGGGTCAAGCCCCGTAGAAGATATAAAAGAGCCAATTCTGATAGACAGACAAATTACACTGGACGATATGGAACCAAGTATTGAAACGGAAGGCATCCAAAAGGCAAGCACTGTTCAGGAAATTATTAAGAAGTCAGTATTTACAGATGAGGCATTAACACTAGACGCAAAAGAACCAAGTTTACACAAGGAAGCCATTAAAGAACCAAGTCCAGAACAAATTGAAACTGATAAAAAAATTGGAATAGACGAAACAAAAACAAGTTCTATTGTAGTGGGTTTGCAAATTCCTGTTAAAAAGCATATTTTAGAACCAATACAAGTAGGAAATGAAGGTGAATTAGACGGAATGCTATTAGGACCAGTTCATGAAGACACACAAACGCAAAGGCCTGTTGAAACAAAAGACACAACAGAAATGGTTAGAATTATAGATACACTCAAAGACCTCAGTCCATATGGAGAACCAGAAATGACCGAAAAGACAGTTATTAACTACATTCAAGAAAATAAAATAATAATCAAACGCGTGATTGTAACAACAGAAGTCAGGACAAAGTATGCCGACCAACAAGAGATTCTAAGAAAAGTAAAAACGGTCACCACAGTGACTACAACGGATAATTACCCTGATGGCACTATTCGCACTAGTGTACAAAGCAGCACTACTGTAAGAGACATACAAGAAGACAAAGACAGTGGTGATGAAACCTTTGAAGGTTTCGAACCAACAGGCGAAACCAGCGAAGACAAGAAAGTGGAGACTGAAACCATAACCGAGGGTGGAATCTTAATCAAGCGAAAGGTAACTACCACGACAATCGTTCAAATATTCACTAATGTTGTAGACAGGATTAAGCGAACCAAGACCACAGTCCGGACCGTGAAAGAAGACGAGCACCCAGATGGAGCAGTTGTCATAAAAACTAGCGAAAGCGTATCCATGATGGATGAAACTCTAGAAGCATTATATGATTATGTCGACAGCTATGAGTTAGAAGAACTCAAAGAACTAATGCCAGTAGGTGAGCCTGAGCAAACCGAGACTACAGAAACTCAAGAAATCCAAGAAAAAGGTATAGTAATAATTAGGACCATCGTGACGAATATAACTAAAACAAAATACTGCGACAAGCAGGGTAAATTGCGTAAAGTCAAAACTGTGACAACAGTAACTACAACTGATCAACTTCCGGATGCGTCGAAACGCTCGACCACTGAAACAAGTATTTCTATAACAGAAATTGAACTGACTATATCAAAAATTTCGGAACTGAAAAACTTGCAAAAAGAAGCAGCTCTCTCTGAAAAATCACCCTCGCTAAAAAAAGAATCAACAGTCACTGTTACGGAAGAAGAGAAAACTTCAATTGAAACAATGGAAACTTCACCAGAAACACTTAGAATTCAAGACGCACTCAAAGACCTAACTCCATCTGGAGAACCAGAAATCATTGAAACAACCGATACTAAAGATATTGAAGAAAAAGAAATAATAATCAAACGTGTCATAGTAATAAGGGAAGTCAGGACAAAGTATGCCGACATACAAGGGATTCTTAGAAAACTTAAATCTGTCACCACAGTGAATACAACGGATAATTACCCTGATGGTACTACTCATACCAGTGTACAGAGTAGTACTACTATAACCGACATACAAGAAGACAAAGACAGTGATGATGAAAGCTTCGAAGGTTTCCAACCAACGGGCGAAACCAGCGAAGACAAAAAGGTGGAGACTGAAACCATCACTGAGGGTGGAATCTTAATCAAGCGAAAAGTAACTACCACGACAATCATCCAAATATTCACTAATGTTATGCGCGGTATTAAGCGAACCAAGACCACAGTCAAGACCGTGACAGAAGACGAACACCCAGATGGAGCAGTTGTGACAAAAACTAGCGAAAAAGTTTCGATGGTTGATGAAACTCTCGAGGGATTATCTGATTATATTGACGGAAGTTATGAGTTAGAAGAACTCAGGGAACTCACGCCAGTAGGTGAGCCTGAGCAAACCGAAACTACAGACACTCAAGAAATTCATGAAAAAGGTATGGTAATAATTAGGATCATCGTGACAAATATAATTAAAACAAAATATTGCGATAAGCAGGGTAAATTATGTAAAGTCAAGACTGTGACAACGGTGACCACAACTGATCGATTCCCGGATGGGTCGCACCGCACGTCTACAGAAAGAAATATTTCTATAACAGAAATAGAAAAGTCTGTATTGGAGACTACAAAACTAAAAGAATTCCAAAAAGTAGCAATTGATTTCGAGAAACCATCCTCACCAGAAAAAGGATCTACAGTCACTGTTTCGAAAGAAGAGAAAACTGCAATCAAACTATATGTAAAAGAACCAAGCAGAATCGAGGACGCTTTTAAAGAAACAAGTCCTGTAAAGCAGGATATAAAGGAGCCTGTAGTCTTGGACAAAGACATTAAACTAGACGAAAAAGAACCAAGCCCAGTCAAGGAGGCATTGAAAGAATCTAGTCCTGTCAAGGAGGATATAAAGGAGCCTGTCGTTATTGACAAAAAACTCGAATTGGATGAAAAAGAACCAAGCCCAGTACAGGATGCCTTGAAAGAAACTAGTCTCGTCAAGGAGCCAATCTTGGTAGACAAAGAAATTAAAGTAGACGAAAAAGAACCAAGCCCAGTCAAGGAAGCCTTGAAAGAACCAAGTCCTGTCAAGGAAGATATCAAGGAGCGTATAGTCTTGGACAAAAAAATTAAACTAGACGAAAAAGAACCTAGCCCAGTCAAGGAGGCCTTGAAAGAACCTAGTCCTGTCAAGGAGGATATAAAGGAGCCTGTCGTTATTGACAAAAAACTCGAATTGGATGAAAAAGAACCAAGCCCAGTACAGGATGCCCTGAAAGAAACTAGTCTCGTCAAGGAGCCAATCTTGGTAGACAAAGAAATTAAAGTAGACGAAAAAGAACCAAGCCCTGTCCTGGAAGTCTTGAGAGAACCAAGTCCTGTCAAGGAGGAGATCAAAGATCCTATCGTGGTGGGCAAAGAAATTAAATTGGATGAAAAAGAACCAAGCCCAGTCAAGGAGGCTTTGTCAGAACCTAGTCCTATCAAAGAAGATATCAAGAAGCCTATAGTCTTGGACAAAAAAATTAAACTAGACGAAAAAGAACCAAGCCCAGTTAAGGAGGCCTTGAAAGAACCTAGTCATGTCAAGGAGGATATAAAGGAGCCTGTCGTTATTGACAAAAAACTCGAATTGCATGAAAAAGATCCAAGCTTAGTTCAGGATGCCTTGAAAGAACCTAGTCTCGTCAAGGAGCCAATCTTGGTAGACAAAGAAATTAAAGTAGACGAAAAAGAACCAAGCCCAGTCAAGGAGGCCTTGAAAGAACCAAGTCCTGTCAAGGAAGATATCAAGGAGCCTATAGTCTTGGACAAAAAAATTAAACTAGACGAAAAAGAAACTAGTCCTGTCAAGGAGGATATAAAGGAGCCTGTCGTTATTGACAAAAAACTCGAATTGGATGAAGAAGAACCAAGCCCAGTACAGGATTCTCTGAAAGAAACTAGTCTCGTCAAGGAGCCAATCTTGGTAGACAAAGAAATTAAAGTAGACGAAAAAGAACCAAGCCCTGTCCTGGAGGTCTTGAGGGAACCAAGTCCTGTCAAGGAGGAGATCAAAGAGCCTATCGTGGTGGGCAAAGAAATTGATTTGGATGAAAAAGAACCAAGCCCAGTCAAGGAGGCTTTGACAGAACCTAGTCCTATCAAAGAAGATATCAAGGAGCCTATAGTCTTGGACAAAAAAATTAAACTAGACGAAAAAGAACCTAGCCCAGTCAAGGAGGCCTTGAAAGAACCTAGTCCTGTCAAGGAGGATATAAAGGAGCCTGTCGTTATTGACAAAAAACTCGAATTGGATGAAAAAGAACCAAGCCCGGTACAGGATGCCTTGAAAGAAACTAGTCTCGTCAAGGATCCAATCTTGGTAGACAAAGAAACTAAAGTAGACGAAAAAGAACCAAGCCCTGTCAAGGAGGCTTTGACAGAACCTAGTACTATCAAAGAAGATATCAAGGAGCCTATAGTCTTGGACAAAAATATTAAACTAGACGAAAAAGAACCTAGCCCAGTCAAGGGGGCCTTGAAAGATCCTAGTCCTGTCAAGGAGGAGATCAAAGAGCCTATCGTGGTGGGCAAAGAAATTGAATTGGATGAAAAAGAACCAAGCCCAGTCAAGGAAGCCTTGAAAGAACCTAGTCCTATCAAAGAAGATATCAAGGAGCCTGTAGTCTTGGACAAAAAAATTAAACTTGACGAAAAAGAACCAAGCCCAGTCAAGGAGTCCTTGAAAGAACCTAGTCTTGTCAAGGATGATATAAAGGAGCCTGTCGTTATTGACAAAAAACTCGAATTGCATGAAAAAGAACCAAGCTTAGTACAGGATGCCTTGAAAGAACCTATTCTCGTCAAGGAGCCAATCTTGGTAGACAAAGAAATTAAAGTAGACGAAAAGGAACCAAGCCTAGTTCGAGATGCCTTGAAGGAATCTAGTCCTGTCAAGGAGGAGATCAAAGAGCCTATTGTGGTGGGCAAAGAAATTGAATTGGATGGAAAAGAACCAAGCCCAGTCAAGGAGTCCTTGAAAGAACCTAGTCCTGTCAAGGAGGATAAAAAGGAGCCTGTAGTCTTGGACAAAGAAATTAAAGTAGAGGAAAAAGAACCGAGCCCTGACTTGGAAGTCTTGAGAGAACCAAGTCCTGTCAAGGAAGAGATCAAAGAACCTATCGTGGTGGGCAAAGAAATTGAATTGGATGAAAAAGAACCCAGCCCAATCAAAGAGGCTTTGAAAGAACCTAGTCTCGTCAAGGAGCCAATCTTGGTAGACAAAGAAATAAAAGTAGACGAAAAAGAATCGAGCCCTGTCATGGAAGTCTTGAGAGAACCAAGTCCTGTCAAGGAAGAGATCAAAGAACCTATCGTGGTGGGCAAAGAAATTGAATTGGATGAAAAAGAACCCAGCCCAATCAAAGAGGCTTTGAAAGAACCTAGTCTCGTCAAGGAGCCAATCTTGGTAGACAAAGAAATAAAAGTAGACGAAAAAGAATCGAGCCCTGTCATGGAAGTCTTGAGAGAACCAAGTCTTGTCAAGGAAGAGATCAAAGAGCCTATCGTGGTGGGCAATGAAATTGAATTGGATGAAAAAGAACCCAGCCCAGTCAAAGAGGCTTTGAAAGAATCTAGTCTCGTCAAGGAGCCAATCTTAGTAGACAAAGAAATAAAAGTAGATGAAAAAGAATCGAGCCCTGTCATGGAAGTCTTGAGAAAACCAAGTCCTGTCAAAGTGGAGGTCAAAGAGCCTATCGTGGTGGGCAATGAAATTGAATTGGATGAAAAAGAACCAAGCCCAGTCAAGGATGCTTTGAAAGAACCTAGTCCTGTCAAGGTGGATATAAAGGAGCCTGTCGTTATTGACAAAAAACTCGAATTGGATGAAAAAGAACCAAGCCCAGTACAGGATACCCTGAAAGAAACTAGTCTCGTCAAGGAGCCAATCTTGGTAGACAAAGAAATTAAAGTAGACGAAAAAGAACCGAGCCCTGTCCTGGAAGTCTTGAAAGAACCAAGTCCTGTTAAGGAGGAGATCAATGAGTCTATCGTGGTGGGCAAAGAAATTGAATTGGATGAAAAAGAACCAAGCCCAGTCAAGCAAGCCTTGAAAGAACCTAGTCCTGTCAAGGAGGATATAAAGAAGCCTGTCGTTTTTGACAAAAAACTTGAATTGGATGAAAAAGAACCAAGCCTACTTCGAGATGCCTTGAAGGAACCTAGTCCCGTCAAGGAAGATATAAAGGAGCCTGTCGTTATTGTCAAAAAACTGGAATTGGATGAAAAAGAACCAAGCCCAGTACAGGATGCCTTGAAAGAACCTAGTCTCGTCAAAGAGCCAATCTTGGTGGACAAAGAAATTAAAGTAGGCGAAAAAGAACCGAGCCCTGTCCTGGAAGTCTTGAGAGAACCAAGTCCTGTCAAGGAGGAGATCAAAGAGCCTATCGTAGTGGACAAAGAAATTGAATTGGATGGAAAAGAATCAAGTCCAGTCAAGGAGTCCTTGTCCAGCCCAGTCCAGGATGCTTTCAAAGAACCTAGTCTCATTAAAGAGTACATCAAGGAGCCAATCGTAGTAGACACAGAAATTAAACTTGATGAAAAAGAATCGAGCTCGGTGAAGGAGCTCTTGAAGGGACCACCTCGTACCAAGGAGGACATGAAAGAGCCTATCGAGGTTGACAAAGAAATTGAATTACATGAAAAAGAACCAACCCCAGTCCAGGATGCCTTGAAAGGACCTAGTCTCGTCACGGAGGATATCAAGGTGCCTATCGTAGAAGACACAGAAACTAAACTTGATGAAAAAAAATCGAGCTCCAAGAAGGAGGTCTTGAGAGAAACAAGTCCTATCAAGGAGGACATCGAAACACCAATCGAAGAAGTTAAACTTGATCTACAAGAACCAACCTCAGCCTCGGAATCTTCGAAAGAAACGAGATCGTTGAAAGAAGATCTCAAGGAACCAATTGTAGTGGAAAAAGAAATTAAACTGGATGAAAAGGAACCAAGCCCAATCAAGGAAGCCTTGAGGGAATCAAGTCCGATAAAAGAAATTGTCAAAGAACCAATTGTAGTGGACCAAGATATTAAACTGGATGAAAAGGAACCAAGCCCAATTAAGAAAGCCTCAAGAGAATCAAGTCCAGTGAAAGAAGATATCAAGGAACCAATTGGTGTAGATAAGAAAATTAAACTGGACAAGAAAGAACCAAGCCCAATTAAGGAAGCTCCGAGGGAAACAAGTCCGATAAAAGAAATTGTCAAAGAAGCAATTGTAGTGGACCAAGATATTAAACTGGATGAAAAAGAACCAAGCCCAATTAAAGAAGCCTCAAGAGAATCAAGTCCGGTAAAAGAAGATATCAAGGAACCAATTGTGGTAGATAAGGAAATTAAAATGGACGAGAAAGAACCAAGCCCAATTAAGGAAGCCACGAGGGAAACAAGCCCGCTAAAAGATGTCAAAGAACTAATTGTGGTGGACCAAGAATCTAAACAGGACGAAATAGAACCATCCCCAGTCAAGGAGCCTTTGAAAGAACCAAGTCCCACAAAAGAAGTTGTCAAAGAGCCAATTGTAGTGGACCAAGATATTAAACTGGATGAAAAAGAACCAAGCCCAATTAAAGAAGCCTCAAGAGAATCAAGTCCGGTAAAAGAAGATATCAAGGAACCAATTGGGGTAGATAAGGAAATTAAAATGGACGAGAAAGAACCAAGCCCAATTAAGGAAGCCACGAGGGAAACAAGCCCGCTAAAAGATGTCAAAGAACTAATTGTGGTGGACCAAGAATCTAAACAGGACGAAATAGAACCATCCCCAGTCAAGGAGCCTTTGAAAGAACCAAGTCCCACAAAAGAAGTTGTCAAAGAGCCAATTGTAGTGGACCAAGATATTAAACTGGATGAAAAAGAACCAAGCCCAATTAAAGAAGCCTCAAGAGAATCAAGTCCGGTAAAAGAAGATATCAAGGAACCAATTGTGGTAGATAAGGAAATTAAAATGGACGAGAAAGAACCAAGCCCAATTAAGGAAGCCACGAGGGAAACAAGCCCGCTAAAAGATGTCAAAGAACTAATTGTGGTGGACCAAGAATCTAAACAGGACGAAATAGAACCATCCCCAGTCAAGGAGCCTTTGAAAGAACCAAGTCCCACAAAAGAAGTTGTCAAAGAGCCAATTGTAGTGGACCAAGATATTAAACTGGATGAAAAAGAACCAAGCCCAATTAAAGTAGCCTCAAGAGAATCAAGTCCGGTAAAAGAAGATATCAAGGAACCAATTGTGGTAGATAAGGAAATTAAAATGGACGAGAAAGAACCAAGCCCAATTAAGGAAGCCACGAGGGAAACAAGCCCGCTAAAAGATGTCAAAGAACTAATTGTGGTGGACCAAGAATCTAAACAGGACGAAATAGAACCATCCCCAGTCAAGGAGCCTTTGAAAGAACCAAGTCCCACAAAAGAAGTTGTCAAAGAGCCAATTGTAGTGGACCAAGATATTAAACTGGATGAAAAAGAACCAAGCCCAATTAAAGAAGCCTCAAGAGAATCAAGTCCGGTAAAAGAAGATATCAAGGAACCAATTGTGGTAGATAAGGAAATTAAAATGGACGAGAAAGAACCAAGCCCAATTAAGGAAGCCACGAGGGAAACAAGCCCGCTAAAAGATGTCAAAGAACTAATTGTGGTGGACCAAGAATCTAAACAGGACGAAATAGAAACATCCCCAGTCAAGGAGCCTTTGAAAGAACCAAGTCCCACAAAAGAAGTTGTCAAAGAGCCAATTGTAGTGAACCAAGATATTAAACTGGATGAAAAAGAACCAAGCCCAATTAAAGAAGCCTCAAGAGAATCAAGTCCGGTAAAAGAAGATATCAAGGATTCAATTGTGGTAGATAAGGAAATTAAAATGGACGAGAAAGAACCAAGCCCAATTAAGGAAGCTCCGAGGGAAACAAGTCCGATAAAAGAAATTGTCAAAGAACCAATTGTAGTGGACCAAGATACTAAACTGGATGAAAAAGAACCAAGCCCAATTAAAGAAGCCTCAAGAGAATCAAGTCCGGTAAAAGAAGATATCAAGGAACCAATTGTGGTAGATAAGGAAATTAAACTGGACGAGAAAGAACCAAGCCCAACTAAGGAAGCCACGAGGGAAACAAGCCCGCTAAAAGATGTCAAAGAACTAATTGTGGTGGACCAAGAATCTAAACAGGACGAAATAGAACCATCCCCAGTCAAGGAGCCATTGAAAGAACCAAGTCCCACAAAAGAAGTTGTCAAAGAGCCAATTGTAGTGGACCAAGATATTAAACTGGATGAAAAAGAACCAAGCCCAATTAAAGAAGCCTCAAGAGAATCAAGTCCGGTAAAAGAAGATATCAAGGAACCAATTGTGGTAGATAAGGAAATTAAACTGGACGAGAAAGAACCAAGCCCAATTAAGGAAGCCACGAGGGAAACAAGCCCGCTAAAAGATGTCAAAGAACTAATTGTGGTGGACCAAGAATCTAAACAGGACGAAATAGAACCATCCCCAGTCAAGGAGCCTTTGAAAGAACCAAGTCCTGAAAAGGAAGACATCAAGGAGCTGATCGTGACAGGCAAAGAATTTAAACAAGTCGAAAAGGTACTATTCCAACCTATAATATCTATAACTCTAAAAATGTATGTCTGTACATTGAAGCTATTTAAAAAAAACATCTGGAATATAAACGATGGAGAACACGATGCATATTTTAGAAATTTCTTGTCTGTTTGTTCGCGATTCACATAAAAAGTGTTCAGCCGATTTCGGTGCGGTTTTCGCTGATTGACAGCTAATTCTCAGATTCAAATTTTTTTCCCGGGAATTTTTATGGAAGTGTTTTTTAATGGCCAGATTAAAAAAAAATCGAATTCCTATGTGATTTTTTTATCCCGGGAATCTCATGGGAATTTTAAGTCAAGCGCGGGCAAAGTCTCGGGCATCTCCCAGTACTGTATAATATTATAAATTGAGGTGTAAGATTGTTTTTTTTGTAATGTTTTCACGCCTTAATTACTTCACCTTCCTTCAGCAAGTTTTGCATACATACTTCTAAATACTTACTCTACCTACTTCAATACAACTACAATCAGACAAAGAACTCTAGTTATGGTTTATAATAATAAGTTCTAGATGTTCTATGTATATATAGCTGTAGCAAAATTGTTTAAATTTAACCGATTGAATAAGGGCCGCTTGCATAAGGTTGCTTAAATTTATTTAAGAAACACATAACGTATTTAACACCCTTAAATACAATTGATCTTGTATTAGCAGAAGGTGATGTCAGGAGCCTTAAGAACAGACGAGCGTGCATGACAAGAGCTATGAATGTCAAAGAAGCAAGTGAGGTGTGTAAGAATAAGCCTGTATGGCGCTCTGTTGTTCGTGCCTACCCCGCAAGGGACCTGGCGTGAAGTTATGTATGTATGTATGTATGTAAATACAATTAGCGTCTTGCCCAACGCAAAATTTGCCGCTAAATATGTTTAAAGAACTGTCAATAATAATATGTATTGTGGTAAACGTATTTAGGCGGTTTATTATGATTAACTAATTTTATTTAAAGGCGATCGTTATGCAAGTGGTTCTAAATCTGCATACGGTTAATAAAGCAGCGTTTAAAATATACTAACGTAGTAATTAAATGAGAATGCACTGGTTTATAATGTAACTACTTTTATGTGTGATATATTTTATTGCTTTGATAATTATTGAATTTATTTAACATTTTTCCGCAAGCAACAATAAGTCCTTCAAAATGCACAGATATATTTATATGTTTTAATATTTAATTGCTTAAATTTGTGATTTAAAAAATGTTGATATTTTTAAGATAGTTAATACACAAAATTGTCTTTTTTTATATCTTTATTCACATTTTATTTAAAAAAAACTTGTTACAATATATTTTAAAATACAATTAAAAACTAAAACTGACCTATAGTATGAAAAATAAACCTAAAATTAAAAACTAGAACTAAATAAAAAATTATAGATAAAATATTGGTCCTAAACCAGTGTTTTTAATATTTGATTAGATCCTTAAGTTGATTAATGCCCGTTTTCACTAATCATAAATTCAGTATTTTCTATAGTTTTTCAAGACTAGTCACATAATTAAGAATATGTTTTAAGCGAGGCGTTTGATTTGTACTTCAATGGTGCGGCCACTTTCAGTAGCTATGATATCTTCTTCTTCGTGATGTCTTCGGTGATCACGGCTACTGAAAAGCCGCCGAAATGTGGAAATTAAACCCAAACTAAATTCCACGCTTTAAATCGTTAAAACGTAGTTTTAATTATTTATACCTAAACAGTTCTCAAACTGAAAATTATCCTAAGAATATCTGGAATGAATTCCATAGGCATTTTAAACAACATTGAATTGTGTTGTTTGTGAAAATCGTGTCAGTGTGTTCTACTCGAAATTATTTTTTAGGATCTACGGCAAAACAGTGTATAGATAACCAATTCGCAGACTCAGAATTATTGAGACCTAAATAAAAATATCAAGTTATTTAATATTTTAGATGGATAGATAGATAAAAAAAGTTTATACAGCATTACAGAAAACACAGAAAATCTTATAGCCTATACGTATTCTAATTGTGCACAATGGGCGGTCTAATCGCTAAGAAGCGATCTCTTCCAGACCACCCGAGACAGAATAAAACATATTATATTTGTCAAAGGTAGTAAATATTATAGAATATGCAGTTACTTACATTACATTTTATTCATTAATAAATATATAAGTATGTAAAATATTATACAAGTAAGAATTATACTTAATAGACGTATATAAAACACCTATTGATATTACATACATAAATATATGTAAAATTATCAAACATCACTATGTTGCAGGTAGTTCTTTTTGTCATGTTCTTAAATTATATGACATATTGTTAGTGATTTAGCATGTCTAACAGTAATAGACAGCGCATCCCAGAGTGAAATAGCCTGTACAGTAAAAGAATTATTGAAATTTGTGCCTTATTTTTTATGTAATTGATATTTAAATCTATGGATTCAAGATTTTGATTAAGGTCTGTATAAGTTTAAGGGTGCGAATTGATCGTGAACATCGATAAAGACCCATTAATTTATGACGAAAATTACATTGACACACAGAGATAAACGAAGATTTCATAATGGTTCGTCTTCACTAAATTGTTTACAGAGTGCAGTTTTTAAAGTCCTATATTTTAACAATTTTACGGTTTCAAGTGTTTTGTCTATAACAGTAATGAGCATTAATGATCGTCAATTTATTGGCTCAAAATATGTTATAAGGTTCATATGTTTAAGTCCTATCCGTGCAGGAACGGAGGAAAAATACTAATTCCTGCGGCCTGTCGTAAGAGGCGACAAAACAACCCACAGCCAGGTGGTAGGGTATTTGCCCGCTAGATGCCTTTCACCCCTGGTCTAAAGTATGCCGCCATAAAAACCTTGAGTTTTGTTTCGGCACTACGTGACCAGGTCCCAGTCTCCTTAAGAGAGCACCAGCGCATTTGTTGCACCTTTGGTGTTGCAAATGTCCATAGGCGATGGTAACCGCAAACCGTCAAGTAAGCCTTCTGTCTGTCTGCTGAACTCCTGCAATAAAAAAAAAGTTATGGTGTGCATATTTTGCTCTCATAGTTAGTATACAAATTTAATTAGTGAATATTATTCATTTCCATCAGACTTTTAGATTTTCTTTTTAAATATAATTCGTGAGTAATTATTTTGGAGATGAACCGGAAACCAAGTTCAATGATTACAATAAAAATTTAATACTACTTCACTAAACCGGTAGCATACTTTTTTAACTCTGTCTCGGGAATTCGGCGGGATTTTATCCAGGAATGATTAGGGTACAGGTTTTTCCATACTTTCTTTAAAGGGACATTGCAATCTGGGACCCACTAATGCGTCTGCGTATTTCTGACTCGTGTCGAAGTGAGTGAGAATCTTTAAGCAATTGATGATATATGTTGAAGACAAATATCATCAATCGCTATGTTTATGTTACACTCATCTCTAGACCGGTCTCTTAAAGTTAATTTTAGTAGATTAAACTAAATTTCTTATTTTGTGATTGTTTGAATTGTTACACGTAGACTTCCAAATATTTATTAGTTATAAAACGCTAATGACTTGCTTCTTTTCAGCATATCCTGCTGCAAGGACACTGATAAAACTTGTAATAATAAAATAAATAATTTAATACAAGTACATTTATTCTGAGTTTAGGTATTTTTAGCTTTGCCATATTATTGCTGTTTAGTGATCAACAACGTTATCTTTTACAGATACAAAGCCCCGTTGAAGAGGACGGAATAAGACCAATGGATAGACAGTTGATAGACAGACACATTACACTGGATGACAAGGAACCAAGTCTAGAAAAGGAAGCCATTAAAAAACCTAGTCCTGTCAAAGAGTACATCGAGGAAGAAATTGTTATTGCTAAAAAAATTGGAATAGACGAAAAGGAACCAAGTTTTATTGCGGAACATTTGCCAGAGCAAATTCCTGCTAAAAAGCATACCTTAGAATCAGTACTGGTAGGCAAGGAAATTAAATTAGATGAAACAGTATTAGAACCAGTACATGAAGACACAAAAATGCAAAGTCCTGTTGAAACAACAGAAACCCTTAGAATTCAAGATGCGCTCAAAGGCCTAACTCCATTGGGAGAACCAGAAATCATTGAAACAACCGATACCAAAGATATTGAAGAAAAGGAAATTATAATCAAACGCGTGTTAGTGATAAAGGAAGTCACGACAAAGTATGCCGACAGACAAGGTATTATTAGAAAGCTAAAAACGGTTACTACAGTGACTACAACCGATAATTACCCTGATGGAACTATTCGCACTAGTGTACAAAGCAGTACTACTATAAGAGACATACAAGAAGACAAAGAGACTGGTGACGAAACCTGTAAAGGTTTCGAACCAACAGGCGAAACCAGCGAAGACAAGAAAGTGGAGACTGAAACCATAACCAAGGATGGAATCTTAATCAAGCGAAAAGTAACCACCACGACAATCGTTCAAATATTCACTAATGTTGCGGACGGGATTAAGCGAACCAAGACCACAGTTAAGACTGTGACAGAAGACGAGTACCCAGATGGAGCAGTCGTCACAAAAAGTAGTGAAAAAGTATCCATAGTTGATGAAACTCTTGAAGCATTATCTGATTATGTTGATGAAAGCTATGAGTTAGAAGAACTTAAAGAACTGATGCCAGTAGGTGAGCCTGAGCAAACCGAGACTACAGAAACTCAAGAAATCCAAGAAAAAGGTATACTTATAATGAGGATTATTGTGACAAATATCATTAAAACAAATTACTGTGATCAGCAGGGTAGGCTGTGTAAAGTCAAGACTGTGACAACGGTGACGACCAGTGATCAACTCCCGGATGGGTCAAAACGCACAACCACAGAAACGAGTATTTCTATAACAGAAATTGAACTGACTACATCGGAAATTTCGGAACTGAATAACTTGCAAAAAGTAGCACCTCTTTCTGAAAAATCACCCTCGCCAGAAAAAGAATCTACAGTCACTGTTACGAAAGAAGAGAAAAGTTCAACTGAAACTTCACCAGAAACACTTAGAATTCAAGATGCGCTCAAAGACCTAACTCCATTGGGAGAACCAGAAATCATTGAAACAACCGATACCAAAGATATTGAAGAAAAGGACACAAGAATCAAACGCGTGATAGTGATAAAGGAAGTCAGCACAAAGTATGCCGACAAACAAGGTATTCTTAGAAAGCTAAAAACGGTTACCACAGTGTCTACAACGGATAATTACCCTGATGGCACTATTCGTACTAGTGTACAAAGCAGTATTACTGTAAGAGACATACAAGAAGACAAAGACACTGGTGATGAAACCGATAAAGGTTTCGAACCAGCTGGCGAAACCAGCGAAGACAAGAAAGTAGAGACTGAAGTCATATACGAGGGTGGAATCTTAATCAACGAAAAGTAACTACCACGACAATCGTTCAAATATTCACTAATGTTGTGGATGAGATTAAACGAACTAAGACTACAGTCAAAACCGTGATAGAAGATGAGTACCCAGATGGAGCAGTCATCACAAAAACTAGCGAAAAAGTTTCTACGGTGGATGAAACTCTTAAACCACTTGAATGTGGATCGAGCCCTATAGAATTGCAAATAAAGTTTGAAGACAAAGTGCCATGCCAATCTATACAAGACACAAAAGCTCATATGGAGGCTCCAAAACTAGACGAGAAGGTAATAACATCAGGTAAACAAATAAGCGAACTCTATGAAAAGGAACCTACAATATTCAAAGAAGATAAAACTGACGGAATGGTGCCAAGCCTAGACATAGTACTATCAAATTTGATGAAAAAGCACCAATCCTAATCAAACGACAAATCAAAGAACTTGATCTAGTCAAGGACGAAACTAAGCCAGACGCGAAAGTAGTCATTCCGGTTCAGAAATCTACTGAAATACCTAAACCGAACATTCTAAATGATGACCAAATCAAACAAGAAGTTAAGTTTGATCAGATAGTTCCAAGCTCGTTAGTAAAGGATATCAAACTTGGAGATAAGGTAATAAGTCCCCTTAAGGATCTCAACGAATCTTATAAAGAAATGTCAAGAAGAAGTAAACGAGAAGCAAAGGAACTGAGCCCAGACAAAGAGGAAATCCAAGCACATGAAAAGTCACCGAGTTTGACTCAGGATGATGAGAAACCTGAAGATATAATTCTCTTGGTACAAAAGACGAAGAAGAGTTAGTCATCGAATCTAGTCTGGATAAGGAGCTTAGCCCACTCAAAAAAGGAATTAAATCTGTTGAAGATGTATCAGGCTTAATTACAGATGTCCCTAAACCTAAGGATAAGATAGCAATTCTAGTCAAAAAAGAAGTCGAGGAGTCTAGCCCTGTCAAGGAAGAAACTAAACCTGACACAAGACTGTCAAGCTATGATGAAGAATTTAAGGAGCCTTTCTTAGCAAAGGAGGATGTCAAACCTGACGAGAATAAAAATGATTTGATAGACAATGAAAAAGAATTCAGCACAATTAAGGAAGACTTTGAAGACACATGCGTAACAAGAACCAAAGATGACATTAAAAGGGATGCAAAAATTCACACCATCGAAGGAACAGCTTCAGACTTTCAATTCAAAACTGATGCTTTTCTCAGCAAAGTTCCTGAAATAGAACCTAGTTCCGAGAAAAAAGCCCAGTTTAAATTAGATCCCATGGACAAGAAATTAGTATCTTTGATCAATATTAAACCTCAAGATCTTCACTTAGGGACTACCCATTTAGCAAAAAGAGAGTCAATACATACGGATGACATTTCCGAAATCGTTGATATGTCAAGTCCAGAGCTTGTTCAAGATTTCAAAGAACCTAGCTCAATAACAACTACAGAAAGCAAATTGTTTAAAGACGATATTTCTGACAAACTTGTGATAAAGCAAGTAGGTTTAGAAAAAGATGTTAGGCAAAAAACAGATGTTATTGAATTAACTGATATCGATGGTGGAGAATTAAAGAAACCAGACGATAGTTCCGTATTGGATGAACTTGATGCAGTACATAAAGCCTCTGGGTCTTATTCTAATGATAAATTAAAACTTGAAAAGCTAGCAAGTGATTTGACGAGTCCTAAACAAATTATGCCTTCCAGTTCACAATATATAGACCCGGATACAGTTTATCTAAGAAAATATAGATATCCAAGCAAAGAACATTTAACTGATATCGATGGTGGAGAATTAAAGAAACCAGATGATAGTTCAGTACTGGATGAACTTGGTGCAGTACATAGAGCCTCTGGGTCTTATTCTGATGGCAAATTAAAACCTGAAAAGCCAGCAAACGATTTGACGAGTCCTAAACAAATTATGCCTTCCAGTTCACAATATATAGACCCGGATACAGTTAATCTAAGAAAATATAAAAGTAAAGAACATTATTCGGATAGATTGGACGTATTCGATAGTGATATTACGAAAAAAGAATTAAAAACATCATATGACGAGAAAGATATCGATGAAAAAGAAAATAAAATTTTGGATATTTCAAGTGAACAAAAAGAAAAATCGAATGAAAATGATTTCACTGTTTCGGAATTGAATAAAATTACACAAAAATGTCAAATCTTAGACGAAACAGTACAAGATGTAAAGAAAGCCTTCCAAAAAGATGTTGAATCAGCAAGTGAAGATAGTGAAGTTAAATTGGAAGAAGTTTTGAAAGCAAAAGCTCGACTTACTCAGATTTTTACTGGAGATGAGATAAGTCAAGAAAAAAAGCAATTTATTTCTGAATTTGAACCAATACTTAAAGATAGTGCGTCTTTACCTTATGATGTGAAAAGGAGACATATTATTCAGGACTCTCTCGACAAATGTTCCATATCGACTATCGATAGTGGGGTTACTGACAAAGATAGTATCACACAAACTATCGTTCACGGTAGCAGTTCAGAAGATTTATCGAAAGAAGTAAGTTTAGAAGAAAAATACAGTTATGAAATATCAGAAAAGTATGAATTCAAAGACACACCAACAACGGAAATTGATGATAATAAGCACAAAGATCATATTAAAACTGAAACAACATCTAAAGTAACAGGTTCCTTTAAAGAAGAAATGACCTCAGAGACTACCGATTCTGGGGTGCATAGTATTTTAGATACTGACCATACTAGTAATATTGGAGACTTCGTAAAAGATAGCGCAGTTCAATTAATGGAGTCTATACATAAAGCATTTGAAGATGATACTGTTCAACAAGGTATTAAGACAGAAGATTTTGAATCCTTAGTAGTCCAACGCAATGTTGATAGAGTATCCACACCGCCAACTGTGCCAGTTAGTCCTTTACCGAAAACTCCAAGCAGCATACAAGATGTCAAGTTGTCAGAAGGTATGCAAAGTGAAATTACGTATGATAAGTCAGATAGCACTGAAGAGGTTATTACTAAAGTTGTACATGTTGGAGAAGATGTACTAACTCAAAAAATTTCTACATCCACTGAAAAGCTTCCCAGACTACCCAAAACGTCAGAGCTAGATGGAGATCCGGAACTTTTAAGCCTTATGCAAACTGTTGGAAAAATTAAAACTGAAACCGACACTGTCACAAAGATTATCAAAGAAGGTGAGAATGTTGTAACGCAAACAATCACCACAGTAACGACTAAAGAAATAATCTCACGTGAAGATGGAACTCCACAAAATATTAAAACAACTATTGAAACTACCACATTGAGTAAAGGGCCAGATGGTTCCATAACAACAACAAAAGATACACAAACGTTACTTTCAGAATGTTCTTCTAGTCTAAGATCAACATCGCAATTGGACTATTATACAAAAGATAGTAGAATAGACAATTATGACGTTGAAGACAAATCAGACATATTAAGCACGTTCCAAATAAAAGATCTATCTGACAAAAAAGCACCTTCATTAATAAGAAGGGATATGGATGCTTTTATTAGTGTAACAGATGAATCAGATGATAACGTTGAGGACACAACTATCGACACCGATGTCAGTAAAAAAATTATTAAAGAAAATAATATTGATATCGTAGAAACTACAACGACGACGACTAAGAAAGAAACAATACGAGCTAGTGAAAGTAAAAAAATATTAAGAACTACAACTGAAACTAATATAACTAAGGAACTTCCTGATGGATCTAGAGATGTGCAAAAAAATGTAGAAGTTAAAACAGAGGAATTAGTTTTAGATTCAAGTGAAAATGTGGATAAAATATTAAGCAAATATTTTGTATATGGTGAACCTGAAGAAAGTGTTATCACGAAAACGGAGGATATAAAACAGGAATCATTAATAATAAAGCGTACAGTTCTAACAAGAATAATTAAGACCAAATATGCAGACAGTCAAGGTATTCCAAGAAAGTTAAAAACTGTAACTATTGTGACAATAATTGATGACTATCCAGATAAGTCTTCCCAAAAACGAGTAGAAAGCAACATCGTACTAACTGATATAGACTTTGATATGGTTGAAAATCTAGAAATGCAAAGCTTTAATGTTGTAGAAAATAAGTATGTTGAAACCGAAACACAAGAAAAAAATATTGATATTAATGGTAAAAGTGTACTACAAATAGAAACCACAACTACTACTAAAGAAATATTAACAAACGAACGTGAATCCGAGAGGAAACTTCGAAAAACTATAGAAACGGTTACAGAAACTTTGCTCCCTAATGGAACAACAGAAGTAACAAAAGATATCAAAGTATCTGTATCTGATTACTTGAAAGACGTTATAGAGGATATACCAAAAGGATTTAAAATAGAAGGTGACCCTGAAGAAGATATTAAAGTTGAGTCGCTTTCATTAACAGAAAATGGCGTTCTAATTAGACGAAAGATGACAATTAGTACAACGAAACAGAAGTTTGTGAATGTAGAAGAAAATATCCAAAGAACAAAAACTTCTGTTGTTACTTTAATAGAGGATGAATATCCTGATGGTTCTGTTATTACTAAAACAAGTGAGAAGGTGTCCTATATCGATAATGTTCTTGATAGACCACTTGATACTTCTTACATCCCAAAAGATACCACTGAAAATTTGGATGATGAACTAAAACCCTTTGGAGAACCAAAAGTTACAGAATCAGTAGAAATCAAACAATACAAAGAAAAAGATGTGTACAAAGGTGAAGACAAAGATGAAAAAGAACCAGCAGCAACTGAAGAAACAAAGCCGGTATCAGCTCAGATCGAAAAACTACCTCAAACAATAATTGTAACACAGGCACAACAAATACCTCAAAATGAAAAGAAAAGCCTACGTCATGTGTTATTCAAAACCAATTAGTTGATAATGAACCAGTAGATAGCATGACTTCTGTACTTGAAAAAGAACTTACACATGATGATCTGTCACATGTCGAGGCCCTGAAAAACCTATTACCAATAAAGGAGCCTGAAATCACTGAAACGAAGATACTAAAGACATCGAAGAAAATAAAATAGTTATCAAACGAGTAATAGTAATAACGGAAGCCAGGACAAAGTATGCGGACAAACAAGGGATTCTAAGAAAACTAAAAACGGTTACCACAGAGACTACAACGGATAATTACCCTGATGGCAGTACTCGCACTAATGTACAAAGCAGTACTACTGTAACCGACATACAAGAAGACGAAGAGACTGGTGACGAAACCTTTGAAAGTTTCGAACCAACAGGCGAAACCAGCGAAGACAAGAAGGTGGAAACTGAAACCATAGCCGAGGATGGAATCTTAATCAAGAGAAAAGTAACCACCACGACAATCGTTCAAATATTCACTAATGTTGCGGACGGGATTAAGCGAACCAAGACCACAGTTAAGACTGTGACAGAAGACGAGTACCCAGATGGAGCAGTCGTCACAAAAACTAGTGAAAAAGTATCCATAGTTGATGAAACTCTTGAAGCATTATCTGATTATGTTGACGAAAGCTATGAGTTAGAACAACTCAAGGAACTGATGCCAGTAGGTGAGCCTGAGCAAACCGAGACTACAGAAACTCAAGAAATCAAGAAAAAGGTATAGAAATAATTAGGACCATCGTGACGAATATAATTAAAACAAAATACTGCGATAAGCAGGGTAAATTGTGTAAAGTCAAAACTGTGACAACAGTAACCACAACTGATCAACTTCCGGATGGGTCGAAACGCTCGACCACTGAAACAAGTATGTCTATTACAGAAATTGAACTGTCAGAGATCCCGGAATTAAAACAATTGCAAGAAGTAGCAGTTCTTTCTGGAAAATCACCCTCGCCAGAAAAAGAGTCTACAGACACTGTTGCGAAAGAAGAGAAAACTTCAATGGAAACAATGGAAACTTCACCAGAAACACTTAGAATTCAAGACACACTCAAAGACCTAACTCCATTGGGAGAACCTGAAATCACTGAGACAACTGATACTAAAGATATTGAAGAAAAGGACACAAGAATCAAACGCATGATAGTAATAAGGGAAGTCAGGACAAAGTATGCTGACAAACAAGGGATTCTTAGAAAACTAAAAACGGTTACCAGAGTGACTACAACGGATAATTACCCTGATGGCACTACTTGCACTAGTGTACAAAGCAGTACTACTGTAAGAGACATACAAGAAGACAAAGATACTGGTGATGAAACCTTTGAAGGTTTCGAACCAACAGGCGCAACCAGTGAAGACAAGAAAGTTGAAACTGAAACCATAACAGAAGGTGGAATCTTAATTAAAAGAAAGATAACTACGACGACTATCGTACAAGCATACAATAATATTAGGGATAATATTAGACGAATTAAGACCACAGTTAGGATAGTAACAGAAGACGAGCACCCAGATGGATCAGTCGTCACTGCAACCAGTGAAAAAGTATCTATGGTAGATGAGTGTCTTCAAACTTTATTGGAAGATGGAGTAGATTATGAAGATGCTACCGAAATGGAAAGTAGTAAAATTGAAACTTGTCTCAAAGATTTATTCCTAGTCGGTGAACCCGAAGAAAGTGAAGACCTAAGAAAAGAGACATTTAAAGAAAACGAAAGCGTCATTCAAAGATCTATTGTTGACAAAGTAGCAAGAACAAAGTATGCTGACCATAAAGGTATATTAAGAAAAATGAAAACTGTAAAAATTGTTACAAATACAGACCAATATCCAGACGGCTCTATAAAAACAACTGTGAATACTAGTACTTCAGTAAGTGATATAGAAGAAGAAGAATCAGTCCATACTGAGGATCTCAGAGAGTTTTCACATCTTGAAAATAAGTCTATTTCTGTTGATATACAAGAAAAGGATACTATAAGAGATGGAAAGGAAGTTAAACAAATTATAACGACGACTATTACAAAAGAAATGTTGTCAACAGAGGATGGGTCAAAAAAGAAACTTAGGACTACAACAGAAGCAGTCACTGAAACTAAGCTACCGACTGGGATCACTGAAGTCACGAAAGACATCAAAGTGTCTGTAGCAGACTATGGCATTGAAAGTTTAGATGAAAATCTTGTTGGATTTTCTGAAGTGGGAATACCAGATGAGCATACAACACATGATGTCGAAAGTTTAGAAGAAAATGGTATAACAATTATTAGAAAAACTACAGTTACTACGATAAGACAAGAATACGAAAATGTAGCAATTAAGTCGAAAAAGGTCAAAACTATAGTCAAAACTATTGTTGAAGAAGAATATCCTGACGGCACAGTCATTACAAAAAAAAGTGAAAAAGTGTCTATAGCTGATGTGATTTTAAAAATAGCAGCACCCGGGGAAATTTGCGCAGAGCCACCTGAGTCATATATAGACGATACTGAAGTAGTGGAGGATACAACTGAAGATTCTGATATTAAAAATGAAATCATACAGCAAGGTACGATAAAAATCAAACGCACAATAACTACTAAAACAAGAAGAGACACTTTAGCAAGTTCTGATAAAAATATCAAACGAGTCAGGACTACCGTTGAAACTATAACAGTTGATGAGTATCCCGATGGTTCAACTGAAACGACGAAAGATGTAAAAATTACTGTTTCTGAGTTTCAAAAAACATCAGACAGTACTTTGCAAGCAGCTCTACAAGGTCTTATCGCAACTGGAAAAATCAAAACATCCGTAGATAAGAAAACAAATATTATTATAGAACAAGATCAAAAAATTACTCAAACTATCACAAAGTATGTAACGAAAGAAGAACTCAAAAACTCCAAACAAATGAAATTGCTGTTAAAACAGTAACAGAAACAATTACAGAAAATGCCACTGCCGATGGATCAGTCGAAACAACAAAAGACGTAAGAACCCAAATAACATACTTACCATTAGGTACTGGGCTCGATGATTGGTCCCCTGAAGAGTTGGAAGAAATTGAAAAGCAACCAATTGCTAAGGAAGAAATGCCAGTTGCTGAAGAACTGCAACTTCCACTTAAAGAAACACCTACAACACAATCAAAGACACAGCAATCACCTGTTGGCAAAGTCACCACTGATACAGAAACATTCACTAAAGTGTTAAAAGAGGGTGAAACTGAAATTACACAAACGATTACTGTCGTTACTACGAAAGAAGTTATCAGCCCGAGAAGATCAAAATTACTGTTGAAACTACAACAGTAAGCAAAGGTAGTGATGGAGTAACTAAAACAACAAAATCAACCAAAACGACAATTTCTGAATTCAGTGAAGAGTATGAAGAATCGATAGATAAAGGGGAAAGCAAAAAATCATCCTCAAAGTTATCAACAAAAACTGGTGATATACAAAGTCTATCAGCTAGCGATGATTTTGAACATCTGGGGATCTCTTCACCACCTTCAGAAATTAGTTCCAAAGCCGCTACTCATTTATGGGGAACTGACAGCAGTGGAATATATTATAGCGATGACGACGGTCAAGGCAGCCCAAGCAGTACCAAATCACAAATCGCACATTCACCAAGATCAAACTTAAGCTTTGAATTAGACACAAAACTGCCTACTCAAAGAGAATGCAGTCAAGAAATTATTTTTGATAAACATGACTTGCTCGCAAAAGATCCAATGACGACATCAACATATGGCCATTTAACTGAACTAGATTCTGGATCATCCTCATCTCAATCAGAAGCTAAAACCGAAATACAAGTCAGTAAATCTGTTAACAAAATAACTGAAGACTTCATAGCGCATGAGAAATCATCGCATACAATCAAATCAGATGCTACGTTTTTAAAAGAAGCTGACGAACATTTTGAAAAGGCTATCGAGGAACATAAGAAGGTGAGCGGTTCCGATGTTATATCAAATATAACTGCCAAATATGAATTGGATAAAAAAATATCTTCCACGCATGAAAGTTCTTCAAAAGAAGAAAGTACAATAACACTTAAAGACTTAAGAACGGAGACTAAGAAAATTACAGAATCAAGTTCTTCGATGTCTAAGAGTGTTCGAGAAACAAGTGAGAGAACTGAACGTAGAAGCGTTGAGAAAGACGGTGTTGATCCTATTGAATCCTGGGGAAAACCTCTCGGGCTTCCAAGTCCTATTTTGCCTCCAATGGACGGGAAAAGCACTCCAAAAAAGCAAAATCCAACTATAACGAATAAGAACAAGATTAATCAAGAAAAGAGTAAAGAAGCTAAACGAGCATCAGAATCTCCGAGCAAAAAGAAGGGGCCTTCTCCAGTTTACATGGAACTAACTTATGTACCTCATCATGGCAACTCATATTACTCAGCTGTAGAATTCTTTAAACGCGTTCGAGCCCGATACTACGTGTTTTCGGGCACTGAACCCTCGAAGGAAATTTACAACGCCTTGCTTGATGCCAAGAAAACTTGGGAAGATAAAGATCTAGGTATGAATCTTTTTTCTAAGTCTTTTTACACGTATGTATTTTGACAACATTGAAATTCTTTTTATAAAATTTACCACATTACAAATTCATTACCTATTTAATCTGGTAACTTAGTCTCTCAGATCTTCGGAAAATTTGTTACTTAAAACTTCTCTGCATACAACTAGCTTTTAAAGCAAATCCTTCACAGTCCAAGCAGTTAGTCTTTGAAACGCGCTGCTTGTTATATCAAGCTATACAAGTCACTGCCTATTTTTAATAGACTTGTGAAAGATTGTTAAGCTCAAATAGCTCAATTTAAGGATGCTGTAAAAGTTATTTTCAGTTTTTCTAGTTTTATGTTTATTTATTAATCATATTAATATTTTATTTACGTATATCATATTAGTAATTTTTATATTTTACTAGCTGTCCCGGCAGACGACGTCCTGCCCGGTAAAAATAAAATAAAAAAATTTAGGGATGGACTACCCCTAACATTTAGGGGGATGAAAAATAGATGTTGGCCGATTCTCATAGATACCGGATAAGCACAAAAAATTTCATCAAAATCGGTCAAGCCGTTTCGGAGGAGTATGGCAACGAAAACTGTGACACGAGAATTTTATATATTAGATTAATGTATGTACACATTTTCAAGATCGTGATTCTGTATTGAGAGTAATGGAACATACCTCTGTCTTTAAAATGTTTTTCTATCCAAAGGTTGTCTGGAAGAAATCGCTAATAGCGATAATACCGTCTGTTGTATCATAAAATTTTATTTCTGTTAACTCTATCTTTTGAAACACAATAAAGCACATTCATTCATTCACATCGTTTATATTTACAATTATTATTGTGTTTCATTTACAGAAGTAACTATAATCCCAACGTATGACACGGACGTCCTTGGCTTCTGGGTAACAGAGAATGAGGAAGCTTTGGAGAAGTACAAAATTGACTTGTCACCCTCTGCTTCACGGTGTACAATCAACCTTCAAGACCACGAGACATCGTGCGCCGCGTATAGACTCGAATTCTAGGTGTCGGGTCTATTTGTGGCCTTCTCATCGAAGAAGTGAGCTGCAACAGCCGCCGGTCAGGAATATGATACATAGTATAATATTTGTTTTTTTTTCTTAAGTTTGAACTTGGATGCATTACTCATCCTTTAAGTTTGTATTTGTCGTAACTTAATTTTCGCTTCTAAGCTTTCGGTTACTTGTATATTTAATTTATTTGAATAGCACCTTAATGAAATATGCGATTCATGAAGATGTGTAAAGAACTAGCCTGTGATAAGATGGAAAGCATTCCTGATCGACGCCGCAACAGCGGTCCCTATTTCGCATGAGATAGTTTGCAAATAGATATGAATATTTGTGATATATATAATATAATGAATGAAAATGACAGACTGTAAAAGAGTTTGATAAAATCATAGATGTTAGTGAAAGATACACGCGAGTAGGCGTTGGCTAATAGTAAACGCGTCATGGCCCTCTGTAATGTCCAAACTTCATCAAAATTGTCAAACCAATCTCGACCTAAGAAAACAAACGTCCATTTTGTTCTTAAATGATATACGGTTTTCATAGTAGCTTCATTGAACATGCCATTTTGGAATATATTTCTGAGAATGTTTTAGAGATTTGGTCTTTTATACTTGTAGTGCTTTTATACACATATTTAGCGAGACCAGTCCATTTTATTTAGCCAACCATACAACGCTTGTGCGCGAGAAATCTACATTTTTCGATACGAAGATGTTAAGTAATGTACGAAAGTTATTTTGCTATTTGAGAAATTTTGAAAAGATCTTGTACAATTTTTAGCGTGCACGTATTTTGGATTTTATTTATAGTTACAAGCTTGGACGTGATATAAATTAAATGAAAAAAGTAGAATAAATGAACGGCATCTACGACGATACACCTGATATCAGTTTTAGGGATCAGAGTGTTATATTAGTAACATGTCTTAAAGACTTACCCGCTCGGAACGTTAATAAACCTCGTGTTAACTCATTCAATCATGTCAGAAGTGATATTCCATCTAGACGAACAGAGACAACTTCTATCGACGACAGTCATCATAATGCAATAAGGCGTGATGATGAAACACAATTTCTTTTCTTCAGCTTTTTACGCAAATCAAATACAAATTTAGTTGCCTATACAATCCGTTCGATGGCCAATATTGTTAGCACAAACTTGATTATGATCCTCGTGACGTATATAAAAAGTTTCAAAAAGAAGTGCCTGTATTTTTAGATGTTTTTATATGCGTAGCGAAAATTTTTGAATGGACAGAGATGGTTAGTATGGCCGTGGATACGGATTTTGAAGTGTCATCTGTTCCTCTAGATAAACCATGAGCCTAAACAAAATAGAGCTTAAAACAATATTTAAAAAAATAAATGTTTTAGTAGAAATATTATTAAAAACAATCATTCTATTTACCTTTGTTTGAGTTGTTTGCTTGTTGCGTCAAAGAATAGTATAACATAGTCTTTAAATACGTGTTATATGAATTTTACTCACTTTAATTGATCAGTGAAATAAGAGATTTTCGAATCTCTCCCTCTTTACATTTTCGAACCGTTGTTGGAATTTTTGTTCATATAAATCTCTAGTCGTAACGACCCAAATACTTATGACGTAATAGTCCTATACGTTCCTATCGAATTGTTTTTGTTTTTAAGATTTTCTACGTTTTTGTCGATGGAATTAAAATTAAATCCTCGTGTAATTATAGTTAACGTACTTCATTAGATGACTGTGAGTTCCGACCGTTTTAAGATTCGAACTTAAATTAAACTTTTGTAAAAATGTCTATTACTTCAGAGAATTGTATTGGAGATAATTTTATTCATGAATGATTACTAAAGAATGACAATGGCCTAGTAAAAAGCGTAACTCGTAACATATTCTGCAACTGCAATTGGTAACAGCAACCTTATTTTACTTTCTATCAATACTTTCAATTATTGAATCTTTTTTTGCTGAGATGGTTACTCACGTACCTTGTATCAGTGTAGAGGGATAGTTTGATGCGAGTTAGACATCAGTAAGACACACACATCTTCTATTTTTAATTGTTTGAGAGTTTTACACACGTTGTGGTGCGATGTTTATTTTAAACTATTAAAATGTTTTTAAGTCGAATATGTGACTTTGTATGCGTACATAACGGCCGAAATGCGAAGCGTCTAATGTTTGGAAATAGGAGCGAATAATAAAAAGGCGAATGAAAGGATATTGTATTTTGAAATAGATCATAAATTTAATTTTCTAAGTAGCACCTTTTCAGTTTCGTAAATTTCATAAAATTAAAATGGAGCTCATCAGAAATCAACAGACCTTCAGTTTTTCTAACTAGCGGTCCGTTCCGGCTTTCCACGGGACGTTTATGGCTGATTCTTTTACACCTTGGATCATATTAATGAAGTTTTCGTTGGGATTCGTATTTTTTTCTAGTAATAAATATAGCCCTAGTTACTCAGCTACAACGTATCATTCTCATGGTGAAAAAATATTTGAACTCGCTCGAGTAGTTTTTGAGTTCGTTACAAACATACAAATCTGTCCTCTTTATAATATTAGTTTAGATTTTGGTTTAAAAAATATGGGTTTGGAACTAAATCTGCTGTTAAGTTTTGAGAGTTTCTTTAAAAACAAAAAGGTATTGAAGACGTCAAATGTGATTGCAGTGTATATGAAAGTTACATTTTTTATTGGACGAATGCTATTCTATACCATTTCTTTTCTGTGGTTAAATTTAAGTTCGATTAATGAAAGCGGCCAAAGAACTCCGGTTCCTTGTGTCAGAATGTGGTGCGAGAATGTGATAGCCGTGCAGATTATATTTGTTCTATCATCTAGCGTGTAAGCTGTGGGCTTTCTTCCGATATAATTGATTTGATTATTTGCCAAACTATCCAATGAAAAGTTTAAGTCAATTACTTTTAAGTCATCCATAGAGTAAGATGAACCAAGGCTCCATCGCTTCTTCTGCCAAACCTTTTTATAATAAACAATAAAATTGTAGTAAAACAAACTTTATCCCCAAAGCACCAGCACAACGTATGAACATTTAAAATTGTAATAGTTACATTTTATATAACAGAAAATTAATTAATATATTGTACAATTCTATATTATTTTTGTTGTGGATCAGATGGGGTTTAATTTATTTAATAAAAATATATTTAATTATATCGATAATATATGTAATAGTATGTGTTACGTGTGTGAATAAACGTGAGCACAATGTTTTGACCGTGTCTTATACCTGTTCGATATTTGAATGAATATTAATTTCTTGATGATTAAAGTGTTAATTATGATTTAATTTACATCAATTTATAATTTAATTTATAATATGATTAATGTTTTCTTTTGTAATATTACAGAAATATTAATCATGTTGGGTTGAATTTCGAACACAGACGCGGTCATTCCATGAATTTATCATTTATGTAGTTTTGGGTTGGGATAAAACAGGGATGATGCTAAAATCTCGTTGGGAGGAGTCTAAGCCGATACCACGGTTTTTCTTAAGCCTTTTTATGCTCTATCTCATTGGCTTTGAGTCAATTTTAGCGTAAAGCCTAGTGCGAGTCTTAGACGTTGTAAAAATCTTTTCCATAGACTCAATATTAACTATAGTCTCGTAATTATTGTCAAAGTTGGTTATTGTTCTACCAGGAGCATAAAACGCACAGACGTGTGTATTTCAAACAAACTGTATTAATTGTGGATAATTTTGACGCTATATACTATGTATAAAGTAAATTTTAGATAACAACAAGTGCCTGTGTTGTTGTTTGAAATTTGCTTTCTACACAGCATTGTGAGTTTGGATTATCTGCGCAGAAATATTGTTTTATATTTCAAAAGTCTAAAGAAAGATTTTATTGATGTCAGACTTATCATCCATCGCTGATGTCACAAATTCAAATGTTAATGCTTATATACATTTGTAATTTTTTTTTTAATTTAAAATAAAATATTTATAAATACAATTAATACATTTGAAATCATTTCTACTATGTAGATTTATGATTATTATATATTTTTTTAAGCCTCCTAGATGTCTTACGCCGCTAAAAACTTAAGCAATGTACTAGCGACGCCATTCAACGGCCAGTGTTATGGAACGTTGCCAGCTGATAGCGGTGAGGCACTAGATTTTGTAATTCAATATCCATCGATACATACAGTACCAGTATCTTATATAAAATATTACTGGTATTATTTTGAACATAAAAATAGTGAGAAATTCTTGCTTTAAATTTTAAGTATAACAATTTTGAATTAAAAATGTTTGTATTAACATTTCAATTGTGACAAGTTAACCTTAGATGACCATTAAATTTTTCTATGAGTGGTTCGGTGAAGACTACACGCTTATGGTGATTAACGAAAATATTTGAGTGATTTTTCATTAAAATGTGCTTAGTTTCCTCGGGCTGCTGGTCAATAGGTCAGTGGCCCGAATTACTGTATTTTATAGCTAGAAACTCTAATTAATGCATATTATTAGGAATATTAAAAAAAATGTTATTAATTTTAAGAATTGTATCAGCTTAGTGAACATCAATAGCTCTGAGAAATAAATCATTATTGAAATTATTAAATGTGGTATTATTTGGGTCCTTTTCTATGGCAACACTAAGGGCAGTTTGCATAACGATCGCTTTAAATAAATTTAATTAATCATATTAAACTGCCTAAATACGTTTTACACAAAACGTATTAGCGACTCATTTTGTGTTGTGCAAGACACTAATTGTATTTAAGGGTACTAAATGCGTTTAGTGTTTCTTAAATAAATTTAAGCAAACTTATGCAACCCTAAGAGTTCAGCTTGGTGTTAACTTAGGTACAACACAGGTTTTCGGCCCACCTGATGGAAAAGTGGTTACTTCAAGATGCTCGAGATATAAACATAATTAAATACAAAAATCGTCTGAGTATACTAACACAATAATCTAATTATATAATATAGGTCGATACCTTAATTATGTTATCACGTCAATTAAACTAACTTACCCGCCTATGGGATATTAGCGATTATTTACAACCCACTGGGTTATAAATAATCTCCACGTAGTGTAAATATTTGATCAAATGTTTGTCAAATTAAAGGTGAGAAATAAAAGACAAATATTTTAGTATTCATTATATTAAGGCACATTTTTCATATCAAGAGTTAAATGCATAATAATCAAAGAGCGAATTTCACTCTCAGGTTTCAAAGAATATAGTCCGCAATATGTATAAAGTCCGCAACAATCTGGTCTTAGACCCTTTCCAAGCATTTATTTTACTTTTGGCAGATCAATTAGTAATGTCGCAATGCGTTAACTCGATTTGTTTCAAAAATCGATTTAAATGCAATCGATTTTTGAAACAATTTTTAATTATTTATTTATTATTTTTCTTTAAAGCAGAAATTATAATTCGATTTATTTACGTATAGCCTCGATAGTTTAATAGTTCGTGCTTTACATGACCCACAGCACATCACTATTACGTCACCTAACAAATATGTAACTTGATAGACATGCAAACGTCAAAACTAAAATAAACGCTTGGAAATAGTATAGACTATACATTCTACAACAGGTTGTGCAAGAACTAGGTTTTTCTTTTTAAAAATTAGATATATAGTTTTTTGGAATTGAAAATGTCGCTAATCAATATCTTAAATTGAAATCTTAAGCTACCTTTGGGATAGTCACATTAATTAATTACATAAAATAGACTAGAAGTATACATAAAATAGTATTCTTAAACTAATAATTTAATTTAATAATTAAATTTATACTTATAATTATTTAAATATCCTCTCATTTAAAAATCAAACAATACATCTATACACTAGTATTACATTAGCCACAATAGAGCTGATTTTTCATCAAACAATTAAATTATTCATCGTATAAATTATAACAAACTAAATGAATATTTTATATTCATATTATATTGGAAAAAATCAACTTTTATTCAATAATTCGATACAATCGAATCGAATACAATAAATTTAACTTATTTGTATTGTATTGTAATTTCTACCCATAGTCCCCCAAGACTATAAGTAAAATACTGAACGTAGATCACCGTCTTTTATGGGTAAGGTGCCCAGAAAGCTGGTTTGGCTTAAAACAATGGTAACTGGTAATTTTTACTAGTTGTATTTTATCTTATGAATAATTTTATTTTTACTGGCAATTGAAAATTAGCTCTTAATTGTTTACTCATTAATTAGTATGTTATAATTAACAATTAATTAATTCCGGAGTTACATTTAAGACGTATTCCAGTACATGCTACTTTAATATTCGATAAAATGAAAATCACGAGGCTTTGTGACACTACCTGCATTTGAAAATACTTTTGAATTTGGACGGATTATCATCACGATGATTAAAGAATGATTTTAGAATACGTGATTATGTCGACAGCCAATTGCAAATGACTAATACGCAAGACTGCATCCCAGCATAGAAATGGTTTCATTCTTTGAAAACCTCTTTGCTTAATATTGATGTCATAACAGTGCAGCAGTAGCAACTGTCATTGTTTATGAAATTAATATAGGTGCATAGTTATTTGCTGATGAATTGTGCATGCCGAAACACGTAAAGAGTATTATAACAAAATGTAAAATCGCTCCCAATCAACTTAATAGTTTTGAAATCATCATTGAATTTATTATTTGTTTAGTTGTAGTTGTTCGGGTGCGTAAAAGTTTGCTTGTTCCGACACAATTTTCACTAAGACGATATCTTACATTTTTACACATGTTACTCTATTTTATGCACCGGGAATCCTGCGGGAATTTCAAGTCAAGCGTCAACGAAGTCACGGGCATTTCAAAATAAGAAGCCCGATATGATGCTTAAGAACGTCAATAGAACGTTACTTTCTACAACTATTACCATATTTAAACATACTCCATTCAAAAACACTTATTTTAGCTCCTTGGAAGTGATTTTTTGACACAGTATTTACATACGTAAAAACTCATGGCAAACAAACTCTGGGCCATTCTTAATTGCCTGTGATTGAAAAAACTAAGGAAACTAAATTAATAAAACTAACTTACGTTATACATTTACTTATTAATTATTTATCTTTATCAAAGCTATTAGGGCTCTTACACAGCACATTTTTTAAGACGCAGTCGACGCGTGTTGCCGGTGCTTTGCGTTTGCATGGCTGCGAATTCACGTGAATCTCACTCCAGACGCGCGTGAGCAACACCCCTTACAAAGTAAAGCGCGCCTAGCGTGCGCGAGAGCTACACACGTGCGTGAATCCTGCTGGAAACGTGCGTGCGCGTTGCCTTAGTTTCGACTCGATTGATGCCATGTTAATACGTCGGCAAGTATTTTAATAAAAGAACGCGTTGTACGTGTTTTTTTGCAGCCAAAGCGGGTCAACAGCATGTGAAAAAGTCGTCGTCTGCATATTAAAATATTATGAACGTGTGAATTGGTAAATTAGTTTTTTATACGTTTTCAGGTGATTCTCCACTAGATTTGGGAAATTTGAGGTAAAGTATACGGAACTGTTGGGGAACTTAGGTTCCCTTAAAAAATTGGTCATTCTGATTTCGCTTTCGAGTAATCAAGCATTAGTTTTGCATGTTTGTTTTTCACGAATTTCTTTTTTCTCAGATGTGATAACATTAAACTCTTCACTTACTCTCATTGGCATCAGCGTCACATAATTACGCACAGTTTGGTGTACCGCACTTGTTGTGCTAGGTTCAGAAAAACCAATTTTTCTGAATTTGTAAGCGGGAACTCGGAAAAAATGAGCCGTTTGGGAGTGCGGTTCGAGTGCAGCTTCCAAATTGGTTGCGATAGCATCGCGTTTGCAGCGCGTCACAGTTGCGTCCGACGCGCGTCGACGGCGCCTGATAAAAACGTGGTGTGTAAGTACTGTAATGTAATGTAAGTAATGTGTAACTGAGGCTTACGTATATAGGTATACTCATTAGGTTTACTCAGGCGAAACAACAAATCACTGCTGCCTTCTCTGAACCTCAATAATTTTGAACTTATAACTAAATGGAAATAACAAATTACAACGACAAATGAACACAACATTTTCCAACTTTAGCAACATGTCACCTACAAGAATGGGGTTATAAGTAAGTTTTTGAGTAAACTAGTTTGTTTGTTAGTTTCTTCAAATTCTTTAGCGAGAATTATATATCCTGGCATCATGGATTTACTTAAAATTATTATTTAAATAATTAAGAAAATTGAAACACCCACTTACAGTTAAAATTACATTGGAATGGAAAATGCTCGCGCAGTTTTTACACTATTAGGCTACATATTCAAACAATATATAAATTTACTTTAAAGAGGCTATATTTAAAGAGATCTTCTAGCCATTTGTAATTTATTTTTAATAATTAGCACTTTGTAGTAGATTGCAAGGTTTTCGTAATGGTGTACAAAAAACCCACAAAAAAGTGGTCTGAACTTTTGACCCGGCCTATCCATTCTTATGTAATTCTATGTGCTTAATCCAAATCTAGGGTCAGTTGCGTCCATACACACTCAAAATTTTGAGGTTTTTTTTTTATCACGATACCTATAATTTTACGCATCTGTTTGAAACTTTTACGGGTTTTTTGGAATCTACTTAAATTTTTGAGGGCTGTTCCACAAATTTGATACAGTTCGCTTAGCTCAAATCCAGGACTACTGCAACTGTCATACTTGATCTAGTTCCATAAAACTTAATCACTAAAACTGTCATTTTTCAAAAATTTGCGGTGCAATTTACTCAAGATTTTGAGGCTGTATAGACTTAACTGAGTCCAGAATTACATGTATAGTTAAAAATACAGAACACTTTTGCTTGTGGACCGATGTTATTGCTTAAAATGATTATTTTAACGCTCATCATATCATATGCATCATCAGGTTATCAAGTTATGTATACTGATATTATAAAGAGGTAAATTTGTGACCTTGAAGGGAGTAGTCTCTGGATCTAAACCAATTTTAAAAATTCTTTATACTGTTCGAATGCTACGTTAACAAGGAATGTCATAGGCTATATAACATGAAGCTATATACCACGGGAGTGGGCAGAGGCTAGAGTTTGTTATAAAAATAAAGCTATATAGATCTGAAGTCGTCAGGTCTCCTGGTGAAGTACGCGACCTTGTCTAGTGGCACTTTGTACTCGTGCATCCATCGGCTTCCTTTCCGGAGGGATCCATCGATGCCGTCCTGCCAGAGCCCCGCTGGTAGGTACACTGAAACGATGAAAAATGGTCATTGCACATATGTAATATTTCTTGAGTCAACTTCCTTTGTGCGAACTCTTTTATAATGCAAATTGACACACTGCAAGGCACTACCTCTTAAAGTCAGAGGCCAGAACATAACTAATAATTAAGAACATACTCAGGAAACATTACCATTCACAACTTACTAACTAACTTATAATATGTATAAATATTTATAGTAATTTCTGGTCCGCGTGTAATAAAAATGTAAGTTAAAAAACTCCCGGTTTTGAAACATTCTTCATTGGTGCTCCTATTGATCTTAACGTGATGATATAGCCTATAGCTTTCCTCGATAAATGGGCTGTCTAACAGTGAAATAATTTTTCAAATCAGACAGTATCTATCAGTGGTTCCTGAGATTAGAGCGCTCAAGCAAGCAAACAAACTCTTCAGCTTTATATATTAGTATAAGATAGTACTTCCTGACCATCTTCTTAAATGTTAATAGAGATTTTGCTTGTCTAACAGCAAGAGGCAATGCATTCCAAAATTAGACAGGCTTAACTATCAAAGAATTATTGACAAACGTGTTATGAATATGATACGGTACGGTATGTACGTGACGTAAAATAATACACAACGAATGAAGATTGCACAGTGCTTCTCTTCTGTCTATAGAAACTTACCTTCTCTAGTAGTCTGACCCTTGTGCAAGATGGGCGCGACAACAATTTCATCCCCAATCGCGAACTCGTCTTCCACGAAGAGTGTTGGGTCACCGCCAGCAACCAGCCACAGCGGTCGGATCAACGGCAAGCCTTCTTCTAACGCCTCACGCTTGTATTTCAGGAGATGGGGAGTCACCTACAAAACATATTACCCAATCAATTAATTTTCAAAAATTTTAGACTGGTATAATCGTGTTTTATTGTCTGTGTATGTCTTGTTTTCGCAACTATTACACTTGATATAACTACGTTTTAACCGTTAAGATATAGTTTATTAGACCTATGTTGTAAAGAATGATACACTATAATATGAGGCGAGTAATGGTGGAAGAATCTAGTTGATTTAAAACTTTTAGAAAAAGGTAGAAAGTTCTGAAAGGAAAAGACAAGGAAGGATACATTTTAGAAAGCGATAGACGATGAACGAAAGTTCTAGAATAGAAAGTTCGGAAAGCAAAAGACAGAGGTAGATTGGGGACAGATAGTAAATAAAAGAATAACGAAAAGAAGATCGTAATTATGAGTTCCAGAAAATTCTTCCGGGTATATAAGCATCGTAACATGCGCCTACCGGGTAGTTTTAGAGTTGAGTTCAGTTCAAGAAGCGAAGCGACAAGTGCGATACAGACTTGGACAAATTTGGTTGAGTATTTCTCTTATGGATAAAATTAGAAATGAGTATATCCGAAAGAGATCCAGGGTAACCGACACAGCTCGCAAAATTAGCAGTTGAACTGCTAGCAGGCCAGTCACGTCTACCGCAGGACCGATGTCGTAAGAGCAGACGAGACCTGGAGTGGAGACCGTGTCTCGGCTAAAGTAGTGTCGAACGCCCTCCAGTACTATCTTGTGGAGGCCTATGTCCCACAGTGAACTGCGAATGGCTGACGACAACAAAGATTTATACGTCTAAACATTCAAATTTCAGTTTTGACATATTAATAGTTACAATATCCCCTAAATATTAAATATCATCAAAATATTGTGCAACTTACCACTTTCTGTCTTAAAGAAGTTAAACTCTTAGCCATCTCTAGCACCCTCTCATCATTATATTTACTTGGTAGATGCGTAAACTTCATCACTGGTAGGAACGTTGCCATTTGTAACCATCTCATATACAACTCCCTTTCTGGCAGCTCGATGCCATTCTCTTGAGTTGTGTTTGTTGAGTCAATTGACACCTTTGAAGATGGCAAAAATTGTTCACTTCCCGGCCAATAAATGTCACCGCCTACAGCTCCTGGCATTATGAATGGATAACCATTTATGCCATACGTCAACATTGTTGGTATGACCAACCTCATCGACTCCCATGTTGATTCGAATGGGGGTAAAGATAAAAATATTGGTGGCCTGGGCAATGATATTGCAGAAGATACTCCAATAATGCTCAGAGTTTTGTCAAATGTTTTAGTAAACACTGTTTTGTAATGATCAGGATTTATAAGCAACTTCTCACAGCGATAGTAGTGAGGCATATCATAAGCAGTGCCCAAATCGAAATAGAATGAATCGATGTGATACTCATCTATGACTGCTTGAAGTTTGCCAAGTATCCAGGGAACTGATCTGTTGTTGCTGATGTCAATTACACCAGCGCTTACTAAAGATTTGAACCTCGTTAAAGCAGGTATTCGCCTATCACTGTTCCTTTCACTAATTAAAAGTCTTTTCTGAACACATTCTGCAAAATTCTTACTTTCCGTACTAATAAAAGGTTGAATAGTAAACGCAACTTTAAATCCTCGCCTATGAAGTTTATCGACAGTGATATTTAACGTTTCAAAGCGACTTCTATCAACTGACAGATCACCAATTTCATTTTGCCAATGCTCATTAATTAAAACGTGACCTTGTTTCAGAAAACCTAAATTTATAACGTCTTCTGTATATTTGGAAATTGTTTCCGCTTGCAATTCGTGTTTGAATCTCGGTGCTATTTGCCAAACAGGTTCTGTTATTAAAGATTCCAAAGTTTGCATATCTGCAGGTTTCAAACCATCCCATAGAGGTGCACTTCTGTGATTGTGTATGGATGAATGCAGCGCTTTCATATCGGCAGCTACGCATATATTATATCTCATTTCTGGGAATTCCAGAACTCTGTTAGCAAAAGCAAAATCATCATACATAGCTTTAAGGCATATTTCTTTTCCATCTTTATTAACTGAGACATGTAAAGGTGTATCTTCATGGATAAGCAGAGCAGCGCCTTTATTGTTGATAAAATATCTAGTCAAAACATTTCCCCATTGCGCCTTTTGCATGTCACCAGTGATGAATGGTGTATAATCGATAGCACCAGTATTCAATGGCCAGGTAAGATTCATAGATTGGCCACCACCGTACCAGTGAGTTTTCGTTTCGCTCCAATCGAAGCAGTCGTTTGGATATACATCTGTAAGAGATGAAAATAAGTTTTTGAATCATAGTCCCTAAAATTCTGCAGCTTACTCAATTCTAACTAAATAAGTGACTAACTACTATTTATCAGAATCACATCACACAGCACACCTCGGGCTTAAAGCTTAATGTATCACAGGTCTTAAACTCCCTGGAGTTAAAATAAAATAAGTCTGTTATTGGAAAGAAATCTTTCAAATTTTCATTTAGTCATGAAAAATCTCAATAAAACTTACCTGGTCTCAAAGCCTTCCAATGTATAGAATAGCAGGTGGTATTATCAGCACCAGGATCATGCGGCATAGACTTCAAGTAGAATCGAAGGTTGTGAAGCCACTCTAAACATTCAGAACCTGCACGACGATGTTCCGGTAGACAAGGGTACGCTTTCACGTTTCCTTTTAGACTGACAGCTGGAAAACAGAATATATTTGTAAATGTGTTTTCTGAAATGACTTAAAATACTTATCAACAATTTCTATATATGTTTACTGATTTCTAAAGACGAGGTCTGGGATATTGTTAAAGATTTAGGCCGTTTCACGCAAATATGGCAACGGGTTCAAGGCGTTATTTGAGATGCAATATATATGTTGCTGTGTATTATCTTAAAATTGTGTGCGATGTACTTGGGCCTACCTATTATGGATGAACGGTATACTTGTCAGGCAAATCTAAGGTAGGGTATTTTTCATCTGAATCAACATATCGTTATTTTAACAATAAGCAGATTAAATTCCAACATATACCTAAGAGTTTAATAAGAGCTAAACATATTCCCCGGCTAAGATTTCTTCAACTTCCATCATTGCACTCTGTTAGTGATGGAAGTTCATTCGTCAGGAGGAAGGAAAGCTAATAACATAGCTATTAAGACACCTCAACTATACCACCACCTCAACTATGGCCTGTCTGTTAAAAAGGTATTTACTACTAACCTAAATTAGCTTTCAATATCTCGACGTCGTCCTTATTAAAGATCCTAATAAGCCTCTTGGGTTCGTTAAATTTCACACTATCGAAGTAGGCCTTGGTGAGTGCCTGCTGATGGTACAACACGTACGCGAAACCCACAAAAAAGCAGACAGCCAGAAACATTAAACCTACAAAGGCCCGGAGTTTGTAGTCGGTTGGTTTCTTACGCATCTTCTGGGGGATACTCTGAAAAGTATAGAAATTGTTTAGCTAAACACAAAGTACTAAAAACGTGGGAATTTTTATAGTGATATAATTTACATTTCTGTGTATTGGTCACAAAACAGGGAAAATATTACATCAACGCACTTGCGTAAGTGATTGTGGCCATAATGTTTACAGAGGAACTGAAAAATAGCCCTTACACTGGCTTTAGGAGTTTAAGGACTAGTTTCTATTTAGCCTAAATTAATATGAACAAGTAAAATTCCTTAACTATATTTTTGTTTGCAGAATCAAAATCTACACTAGTGTTCCAACACTAATTACCTACTGTAGGTAATTATGGTGTTGTGGATTCCAACCCACTTACAGCTTCTATCTTCTGACTATAGATTATTTAGTATTCAAAAACCTCTACCTGTAATTTCTCCTTAAGCAGACTGGCGAGCGAGTTGACTGACGTGACGGAATTGCTCGGCGAATACTCGTCCTCGTCCATGCTAAACTCGGATCTGCTGCCGAGACGTCTCGGGAAACCGGACTTGCGACGCGGTGAACGGAGGGGAGTTCTGGAAAATAGATACAGTATATTACAATAATTATTGCTTGTGATACATTTATTATAAGAAAATATTTTTGCAACAAACATAACAATGGAATAAATTCAAATTTAAAAGTTTTTATTCAAAATAAGTACTACTGGAGAACACTTTTTGAAGGTCATACATATAAGCTAAAATTTAATTTTACTTCCTATTCTATGTACACTGCTTCGGAACGGGTTATTGCTGTTAAGGAGAAGAAGCGGCAAGAAACTCCCCAGCAACATGTCTAGCTAAAAATTCTTATTCTATTTATATATCAAGTTCTATTTTTATAAGCTTATACAGAAGTATGTTACAGAATTACTTTTCGAAGAATTAATGGAGATGTAGCAAACAGTGCATACTCAGTAAAACACACACAGTTAGAGGGAAGAAGAATATTATTATTGTCATAATAATGACGAGACGTACTATAAGTTTATACTGCAACATATCTCCATAAATTCCTTTCATGTTTGGCAAGATTAAAACGTTATACAGTCGATTGTATAAGAGGCTATGTAAATGAAGAGTTATCTTTTAAATATTCTGGAGATTTCGAACAGCTAGCTTCTACGGACTTGTCCAAATTTTCGGGTGCAGTCAGAATGATGCAAATAACGAAGATTTATTTTATGTTTCGTCCAATATGAAACAGAAGTGAAAGAATCTAAAAACACTTACGAGAGACCACAGTAAAATCGTGACTTCGAAATAAAAGGCCATGTTTTCCTGTTTATGAACCAACGCGTCAGTTTAAAAATTATCGAATTTGCTTGAGTTAGATCAGATCTCAGATCTCAGGACAATACATTTTTAGCGAATTAGGAAGAGGGTATGAAAAATATCAGTGTTATGCTGAATTGGATTGAGTGAACTCTACTTCAACAGCTGAAGCTTTCAAGCGGCGTAAAATATGTAATAGATATTGGTACCGTTAGGAGTCGAGATGCTAGATCCGTGGGAACTATCTTAAAACACTTTTTCAAAGAACTTTGCATGGAACTTTTTAATCTCATCTATGACCAGAAATTTAGTTACTACACACGGCGTATTAGCATTGTCATCTTTCTAAACGAATGTGCTTCTCTCTGCTATGAGGCACATAGTTTGTAATCTTATTTTTCATGCCGACTTTTAATGTAATAAAATTTAGTTTTATTTCTGTATTGAATTAAATTGCATCACAACAAAGCACAGTATCACCTTCATTCGCTTAATACAACATTTATGTAAATCTTAAAAATATTTTACGTTTCACGTTTTCATTGATTTTGTGTATTCTCTCTTTTTAATCCTTGGCCAATACACGTCTTGGGTGGGGTAGTTATTGGGCTCGTTTATTTATTATGAACAGAACCGAACTTTTTTTTAACACAGGTAAGAAGGCCAAGGCGACGCCGTATTTTATATATCTGCTCTCAGAGGCGCTGTCTCCTTGGGTGCTCGGGAGCTCAAGAACCCATTTGAGTGAAATAGTGGGTACGGAGCACCCATTACCATCATAATAACTAAAATTAAAGCTATCAGCGTGTGCGCGTCCTTGTGACAATATAACCCTGTATTTCGTCAAAACACTTTCGGTTTGATTAAAAAGAGTATCAATAATTCGTTTTTAAAAGAATCCTGCAGTAAAAAGGTTTAATATTTGTGATAGCTAAAGTAAAGGTAGTGATAACTGTACTTCCTGTACCTGCTAATAAAAGTTATGTTACACACTGATATCATAACGACATAAACTTACAGTTAAACTTAATTAATACGGTATTTACACACACTTGTGCCTAACGAATTGTACCTAAATACACCGAAAGAAATACTAAGTACTTTAAAATACATGTATAGGTATGTAGGCGTAGGCATTTAATTTTTTTAAATATTTTATACTTTAACCAATTTAATATATTATTAAAATTTGTGTTGTATTGTCCCCCTTGACTCCACCTGCTGGTCCCAGGCGTAAGAACAGCGCTGGCCTTAGCAGCTAGCATTACGCTGAGTCTGGGTCCAATCTTAGGACTTGTATTGATACAGTTATCTTTTATTTTACTCAGTATTGTTAAAATGTTTATTTATCCTAAATAAAATAATTCTTTTTTTTCTTTCTTCTTAAATATCAGGTTTTCTAAAAGCCGGCGCCCCTTTCTACTCTACCATAGCGCCGATATCCTTGGTGTTCCAGATATCGACACAACCATAACCACTCACCATTACGTATATCACTTTCTATTTCGACAGATTTTACACCACAAATATCCACAAATGAGTCATTTGAAGAAACGATAAAATACAATAATATTATTTCTGCAGACGATACAAACAAATGCGCCAAGACCTCGTAACCTCGCGATAGCGTGTATGATTGTCCAGAAAATGGTATGACTGGTGATAATGAGGAAACCAATCTACCTACATGAAGCGACGGAGTTAGTCTCTAATTCCTACTTTTGTAAATATTGTATGACTAAGTGAAGCAATGTCTAACTGTAATCCTGATTAACAAACCTTATCTAATGCAATACTTATTACTTAGTCCAAAATAATTATGACATCAGCCTAAATACGTAAATATCGTAAAAGAGTGACTTCCTACTCATTTTCGCCGGAATACTAACATTCACACTCACCTTTATAACATATTATTTACGCCTATTAGTCCCCAGTACCTTAAGTACCTTTTAAATTCGTTCCTTCCTTGATCCTATTACGATAATTATTTTACAGTGCAGCCTGTCTAACTTTGCTGCCTCTTACTGTCAGAGAAGCCAAATCCCTACCAACATTTAGAAGTTTGCTCAGAAAACACTATTTACAGAAATAAACAGAATATAATCATGCTAATTTAATTCATTTATTACAATAACTTATGTATTATTGTATATATGCATTTGTATATTTATGTCTTAAATTAGTTTGAGTATTTATGTATCTAATGCCTTTTTCCTGCACCACCTATATCGCCAGATTCAAAGTTCTTTCATTTAGGTTGCCTGGAAGAGATAACTTTGAACGATGAGGCCACCTATTGTATTGCCTAGAAAATATTGTAAATATGGTCTATTTTTGTAATTGTATATTTTGGTATGCAATAAAGTGTTATCTCTCTCTCTCTCTTTTCTAACTTATACTTACTTTGTTCTAGTATCTTGGTTTCATGGTAAAGGATGATATACCCGACAGCTTTCCCACGACGTATTATTGTAGTAAATATTTTCCTTCATCGTCGAAGTAATTGGTAAAGGCCAGGAAAAATGCATAATAAACGCGAACTTTACGTTAGGGATTTCAATCTAGGTTATTCGAATAAAATATAGTTATCAAAAGTACTTCTTCCCTCGTGATATACGGTAATAATAAATAACAGAAAACGTTTTTGAATTTGACTTGAGAAATTAATTATATTTGAAGCCCACCTGGTGGAAAGCGGTTACATCACCTATAAACATTTGCAACACTTAGAGGAGGAAGGGGAGATGCTTCTTGCGTGTTTAATTATCTTATGGCCTTGAAATGAAAACGATTTTCGAGAACTTGTTTTGAGATTGAAGGTGAGCTTATGTCATTTTTAATTCAAGAGATTTTGTATTAAAAAACACATAAACACTTACCAAAAAATTAAACACTCGTGCCTAAAAATCACACTTTTAAGTTAAAGGTTTTAAGTAAAATTAACATACTATTTACATTAAAAAACCGTGATACGATCTTTTTAATTATGAGGTATTTATTTCTGTCTGGCAATTTTACTAACAGTTCAAAATTCATGAAGTCAGCAACAACTTAACGTCGGTAAGTAGGCTGCGTGCAAGCACGTGGGACAGACTACTGACACCACTGATAGGCCACTAACTGACTGATGTCGGACACCCCGTATGTAATACAATTATGAAACATACGCGCGGTTAATGTGTATGTTTGAAGATTTAAAGCTTAAATCGCGCCAGGGATTAATGTTAGTGCGAGAATAGTCTGTTCATAAAGCTGTTATCAATTAGTTTTATCATGGATGAAGAATACTGGGGATGGCATTCCTCCAGTAAGGCCTCGTAGAAGAAAGTAGATGGCGTTATATTTTATTTGAAGTTTTATCATTTAAAATATAATTATTTGGTATCAAATCGGTCATAAATGATCTCAAATGATAAAAAAGTTTCTATTTGATTTTTAACTTGATTCGATGATGAATAATAACATAACAACAATAAGTGAGTGGTCTCTGGAGCCTTATCTACCAGTAGCTTGAATCTCAGACCCCGTTATTGACGCAACTCAAGGTTTTATCATTATTTTTATATATTTTTAAAAGATTAGTAATATACTTAAAATTATAAGATTGATACATGTAGAATTTTACGGTACTACATGTAGTACCGCAAAATTTATGCATATGTATATGCATAAATTCCTTTTTATTACTCTACTAACCCCAAGATTAGTATCAACTGTATGTTTGCGCCACAATTCTCTGCGAGATGTGTCTATTATAAACTTTACGCAATATACATAAAACAAAGCCACTTGCCACGTCTGTCTGTATACCCGTTTAATTTTGTAAATTTATTCATTTTTAAATGATTTTTTAAGTGGTTTTCACCGTTAGTTGAGTATTATTTCCCAGAATGTTTATATATATAAAAACCTAATTAAGTTTTTATGTAAATAAAATAGAATTAGCCAGGATTATTTTATTGCATGTATTCTTCAGCAGACAGGCAGACACCAAAAACACCATGGACATTTGCAACACCAAAGCCGTACTAATGCGCTGTCGCGTTCTTGGCACCTGGCCTCTAATCCCGGAACACAACTCAAGGTTATTGTGACGGCATACTCTACACCAGGGGTCGTAGCCATCTAGACGGGCAAAAACCCCACCACCTGGCTATGGGTTGTTGTATTGCTTCTTACGGCAGGCCCTCCGGCCGAGTGAAATTGTATTCTTTCTCCGTTCCTACTTGCTCCATTTACTGCTTACATTAAATATGAAACTGTGCATGTGTGCGTATATACGACGTTCTTAAGTGTGATATGTTTACAACACTCATAACTACGTATTACCTGAGTGTCTTTGATTTAATACTGTATGTTGTTATATGATAACGTTATCGCGATGTTTTTGTGTTTGTGTTACCTTTGTTATCAAATAGGACAATAGTTGTTGTCTGATGCTTGGCCTCTTTATATAATATATTTGCATATAACCACTTGTTTAATTAAAATACTTTGTATTATTTTAATTATATATTCAAATCATCATGATTAGCGTAATGCTCTTTAAATGATGTACACGTCAAGTAATACGTAATTGTTTCTGGATTTACGAGACATATTTTTGATGGAAAGCAGTTACCATCGCCTAACATTAGTAACACCAAAGTTGCTAACAATGTGCTGTCGCTTTCTTAAGGGAGACTGGAACCTGGCCACTAATGCCGGAACACAACAGAAGGTTGTTATTGCGGCATACTCTAAAGCAGGGTTGATAGTCATTCAGACGGGCAAACCTGGCTGTCGGTTGTTTTATCGAAGCTTACAACAGAGTTCCTGCACGGATAATTGTTAAATTTAGGAGATAACTAGCTGTCCCGGCAGACGTCGTCCTGCCCGGAAAAGCTTCAATCGACATGCCGACACTGCCGAGCCTTGCCACCTACCAGGTCCAACTGTGAACCAATTCTCTGGCTCATGCACAACAACTTTGCTAAAGATCATCACATGATCAAATGTATAGTTTTCGATTCTATAAAGGACATACAGACAAACATTCATTTTGATATATAAGAAGAACAAGAAGATTTAATTTATGCTCGTAGTTTGATTTTATTTATAATTTAGATCCAAATTTTATTTTTGTAATTAGTACTACGAATATAACTCACGTACTAAGATTTCGGGCATGTGGAAAGAATGTATGATGAAAGAATGACTAAACAGATATACAATGCAAAAGTGGATGGATGCAGAAGTCACGGAAGGCCACGACACACTTCCATGATCAAATTGATCATGTATAGCAGAAGGGATGTAGAGCCTTAAGAAAGACGAGCGTGCATGACAAGAGCTATGAATGTCAAAGAAGCAAGTGAGGTGTGTAAGAATGGGCCTGTGTGGCGCTCTGTTGTTCGTGCCTACCCCGCAAGGGACCTGGCGTGAAGTTATGTATGTATGTATGTATGTACTAAGATCTTTTTTATTTATGAAGGTAGTTCGATCAGTATGTATATCGTATTCTAGATATACAATACGATATACCATATACATTATACATACATACTTTTGGATTCTTGTTCTAGAACTAGAACGAACTAAAAGTTTCACATCAATGTAACGAGCGAGATATACCTCTCTTGATATTACTTTTAACCTAACTGTGTAAAGAAAGTTTTGAACATAATTAATGCCATGCCAACGGTATTTGGTACAAAAGTCAGTCTTCGAAGATATTTCAAGTATGGTATTATCATATTCCGATAGATGTCACTTATTACATAATTTTTATTTGAAATTTACTAATCTATAGATACACTAGCGGTCCCAGCAGACGTTGTCCTGCTCTGAAAAAATATGACCCGATCCCAGCGCCACCTACCGGTTCCAATTGTGGATTTAAACCATTCGGGGACCCACTCAAACACACAAAAACAAAATCGCTCCCCGTTGTTAAGAGGATTCTAGAACCCGATCTCAGCGCCACCTACAGGTTCCAACGGTATAAAAACTATCCTATCTTCCAAGTTGGATCGAACTGCACATGGTGTGCAAATTTGATAAAAATCGGTTGAGTAGTTTAGGAGTCCATCGCGGACAAACATCGTGACAGGAGATTTATATATATTAAGATATATTGTTACAGCGCGCATTCAGTGGCGCGGCACTAGCACATGAGTAAATAAACGGTACAGAGTTAAAGCTCCATACAACCGCGCGAATCGGTTGCACTACTACAAGCGCGCGGGGCATGTGTGCGTGACCACTGGCGGCTTGTCGCGTACGCGGCGAGACAGCTCAAAACCAGTTTACGCCGGCACACCCAGTGGACAAACTCGGGGGCGGCAGTGCGACGCATGTTATTTTGTTAGCTACATGTTGGAATATTTGAATTGAAAACGTGGTATTTTATTAAGTAAATATTATTAGTTTGAAGATTGTCAATTTGATATGCCATGTGAGTGTTTCCCGTTAGATTACTTGAAAAACTTTGTTAGATTCAGAATTTACCACACCATTAAAATATATAATTGATTATTAAAAAACAAAAATTATAAAAAGAAAATTATTAGAGTAAGTAATTTGTAAAGTATCTATTCTATCATACTGAATAATAAAACTATTTAACAAATGTTTTGTTTAATTTGTCTTTACCTATTGTGACGACCCTACCAGAATAGGTAAGAATTTTGCACGTTCTTAAGAAGCTTTAACTCTGTACCGTTTATTTACTCATGTGGCACTGCTTCGCGTCTGCGCCCTGATTTGTTATTTTTTCATTTGTTTTTTTCCTTTGCCCTGTTATTGCAATGTATTGAGCACGCAAACATGCTTCTGTTGATTTTTATTAATATTATAGTTTTACGTTTTAATTGTTGATATCATTCATAACATATATTATTACGCCTTCTTTCTCACTGACTGACTTGCTGAGTGACTGACTAACCAACTGAAAGACGCATCACACTCAGCCCAAATGGTCTAGGATCGTGAAAATTTGCATGCGGGTCCTGGCATGTAGGTGCGTACCTATAAGGATTCTTTCAACTCCTAGGAAGTAAAAGTTTGAATAAAACTACGTCATTTTCAATGTTTAAAGGACAACATTTATATACTTACTTCTGGTTAGAAATTTATGCTATATGGAAATATATACATAATTTATTGGCGTTTTTGGAATTTAATATAAGTCTAAGATAAGTTGCACATGCATCTATCGAATAGATATTACTTAACTTGAAGTGAAACTGTATTTCTTTAATAGTTAACGTTGGAAAGCGCCTATATTAATCAAGTTCCTAGTTACTAAAGAATTTAGTTGACATAAGGCCTAATTTACATTTGCATTAGTTAAAAGGCGAGTTAACTTGCGAAACTAATAATACCTAAAAATTCAATGAATTACACAAAAAATTTAAATCCTAACTAATATTATAAATGTGAATGTCAGTTTGTCTGTTTGATACCCTTTTACGACTTTATTACCTCTGAAATGTCGGATTTTTGTTTCGTAAAACGAGGTAAAAAGAGAAAAAAGATATTATGAAAAATACATTTAAAAAATCGCTTTTCAGTTGAACTCTTCATCATATTTCACAGTAGCAAATTCGAGATTGACCATTGCCCAGCAGTGGGCACACAACATGGGCTACGTTCCACATGAGCCTCACAGCCCAGCAGTGGGACTTTTATGTGCTATTATTATATTGATATTTTGTGCATCACCATTCGGTCAGTCACACCTGGGGTACCGACACCGAGGGTAGTCTGAAAAGGTTCCGACCTCAACATGAAGATAGCAGCACTCGTAAATAAAAGCTAGTGAATTTCGTTGTTCATCTGTTGACAGTTATTCACCAAAGTTTCAGCCATGTGGGACGCGCAGTTGTTATGTAACAGTCGTTTGAGTGGGTTGTGAAATCGAGTATCGAGCTGTTATTAATTTTTTGTTTTTGAAAGGCAATACGCCTACTCAAATCAAGGATGGATTCTGTGTATGGGGACTCTGCATCATCATTTACCACAGTGAAATTATGGGCATCTGAATTTAAACGTGGCCGTAAGAGCTTGGGATGAACGTTCGAGACGTCCAAAATCTTCAACTCGTATTCCGTTAAGTCATTATAATCAGACATAGTATTCCATTTGCAACGTCAGCCTCTGTGGTTGAGCGGGCTAAGCCTTTGCCGGCCTACCTCACTGCAACGCAGAGGCTCCGGGTTCGATTGCTGGTATGGTAAATTTCGGAAAATAATTTTCTCCGTGATTTACTATGGCCTGGGTGTCTGGGATCGGCCTTAGAGTATTGCGTCGTATATTACCAATAACTTTCTTAATTTGGGGATATGTGTGTTTGTCTACCGATTATTTATTAATTGAAAACCTACAACTAATTGCATTTGATTAGACAACTATAAATAAAGATAGAAAGTGACAGGTTTTCACGAATAAGCTATTGATCAAAAGTAACATGCTGGCATAAAAGAGGCACTGAGATGTTTAATCACTTTTGAAAAAATTAAGGCTTAGACACTGCTTAGCTCCCGAAATACATACATACATACATAACTTCACGTCAGGTCTCTTGCGGGGTAGGCACGAACAACAGAGCGCCACACAGGCCCATTCTTACACACCTCTTTTCTTAAGGCTCCTAACATCACCTTCTGCTAACACATGATCAATTTGATCATGGAAGGTGTGAGGTGGCCTTCCGCGACTTCTGCATCCATCCACTTTTGCATTGTATATCTGTTTAGTCATTCTTTCATCATACATTCTTTCCACATGCCCGAACCACCGGAGCATTCCTTTCCTTACCTTCACCCCGACATTCTCTTTCAGACCAACTCTCTTTCTTACTTCGGTATTACGAACGCGGTCCGCGAGCGTCACTCCGCAGATTTTGCGCAGTGCTCGCATCTCGACCACGTTTACTCTACTTTCATGCTCTCTATTCCATACCCAACTCTCCCTTCCAGAAGGAGTCTGGGAGGGGATATACCAAGTCATCGGTAGAACGAAGAAGAGGAACGAGGATCAGCCAATGGTAGAAAGGGGAGTGGTCCTGGGAACGCAAGAATCCGCCGCATTACTTGCGGAAACGTTTTACCCTGAGGACAGTGCCGTGGGAAAGAACCAGCAACACAGGGCAGTTCGAGAGCAAGCGGCCAAATTGGACACAGAGCTCGCTATGCTAAGGAACGACGATCCGCCTTTCACTGCCCTTGAACTGAAACAGGCCGCACATCGGTTCAACCCCAAAAAGGCACCCGGGGCAGACGGACTGACCGCCGACATATGCGCCCAGGCTATCTACCATAAGCCAGAATTTTACCTATCACTGGTTAACAAGTGCCTTACACTCGGATATTTCCCGGCTATCTGGAAGCGGGCGACCGTGGTCGTGCTCCGGAAACCGGGGAAGGAAGATTACACCCACCCGAAATCATATAGGCCCATCGGCCTTTTACCAATGATGGGTAAAATCCTAGAAAGACTGATAGTGAATAGGCTAACGTGGCACCTCGTGCCTAAGCTGAGTGCCCGCCAATACGGATTCCTGCCCCAAAGAAGCACGGAGGACTCCCTCTATGATCTAGTGAACAGCATACGCGGAAAGCTGGTACAGAAAAAGATCATAACACTAGTGGCCCATGATTAGGGTCCGGTTGGCGGAGGAAAACTGCCCAGGTAATATCCAGAGGATACTGGGCAGCTACCTGGAAAACCGCAGCGTCTCGCTTAGGTACCTCGGAGAAGAGGTGGAAAGAAAGACCACGAAAGGCTGCGTGCAGGGTTCCATAGGGGGGCCTATTCTGTGGGACCTGCTCCTTGATCCCCTTCTAAAAGGATTAGACATGCAGGGATACTATGTACAGGCGTTCGCGGATGATGTTGTCCTTCTTTTTGATGGAGACTTCGGCAGCAGCATCGAGAGAAGAACTAATGCGGCTCTCTCCTATGTTCAGGAGTGGGGTATCCGTAATAAACTTCGATTTGCACCCCATAAAACGAAAGCTGTTACTTTCACCAGGAAATTAAAGTATGATACTCCAAGACTGAACATGGCAGGGGTCGGTATAGAGATGGCCTCAGAGGTTAAAGTCCTAGGTGTTACTATAGACAGCAAATTAACTTTCAATTCGCATATACGTAATGTATGTTCGAAGGCAATAAATTTTTACAAGCAGCTATCGCGTGCCGCAAAAGTCACCTGGGGCCTTAACCCTGAGGTTATCAGGACTATGTATACAGCGGTGTTGGAGCCAGTAATCCTGTATGCAGCGAGCGTCTGGGCGCCTTCACCCACAAAGTTGGGTGTGCGTAAGCAACTAAACACGGTCCAACGTGGATTCGCTCAAAAAATGTGTCGAGCATATAAGACCGTCTCCCTGAACTCAGCAATGGCGCTGGCTGGTTTGCTCCCCCTTGACCTCCGTATAAAGGAGGTTGCTTCTTTATATGAGGCCAAGAGGGGGGTAGAGCAGCCAATGCTTGGGGACAGGGAGATGGAAATGCGAGTTGCTTACGCCAACACAACTCACCCGGCCTCACAGATCGAGTTACAGTTTGGCTGCGTGATGGACCAGGAGCAGGTGGATGCGCAACGCCTTCTGGCGGTGCGTATCTTCACGGACAGCAGCTTAATCGACGGCCGGGTCGGAGCCTCATTATCCTTCTGGGATAATGAGGTCGAGACCACCAGCCGGAAAATTAAGCTGGCGTCCTTCTGCACGGTCTACCAGGCAGAGTTACTGGCGATACGTGAGGCTACGGCGTCGGCTTGGAAGCGTCCAGAGAGAAGCTTTGGCATCTACAGTGATTCCAGATCGGCGTTGCAGTCGCTGTGCTGCTGAAGCTCAGTGAATCCGCTGGCATTTGAAGCGAGGGAGAACATACGGCGGTGTATTCTCCAGGCTAAAGAAGTGAGCCTGTACTGGGTGAAGGCCCACGTTGACGTCAGAGAAAACGAGCGGGCGGATGAGTTAGCGAAAGTGGCTGCACTTTCTCTGAAAGTGAAGCCGCTTTACGACAAGTGTCCGGTTTCCTTCGTCAAAAGACAGTTCCGCATGGGAACGGTTGACGAATGGAACCGGAGATACTGTCAAGAGTCAACGGCATCCGTCACGAAACTCTTTTTCCCTGAAGTCTCGCGGGCCTATAAGGTAGTTCGGCAGATTGGCTTAACCAATCTGCACACCCAGCTGTTCACGGGGCATGGGGGATTCTCGGAGTACCTGAACCGGTTCGGGTGCAAAGAGAATCCCTCGTGCATCTGTGACAACAGCAAGCAAGAGGACGTCCCGCATCTCATTTTCTGGTGTCCGGTATATTCCCGGGAGAGGTACGAATGCGAAAGCAAGCTTCGTTTGGAAATTAAATATCAAAATATGACAGAATTGATGTCCAAAAAGAATTTAGAGGAATTTATAGGATATTGTATTAGAATAGTTAAAAAAGTAATAAGTAGAAATAAGACAATAGGCATATAAATAGCGAATATAACATATATTTAGTTATATATGTGTAAAACGCAGATAACCTTAGTTAGAAACAATAGACTGTAAGCCAAAAAACACAAAATAAGTAGTAAATAATGAAAGATATATAAATTTGATAACAAGAAAGCTGTAGAACAGTACATGTATAATATAGAACAAATGTTAAAAGCTTGCCGCACTGCAAAAACCTAGAATAAGATTGTGCCTGTCATTAGAAAGACAGAATAAGTAGAAATATGTAATAGAGTACACCAGTAAAAAATGATTAGATATTGAGTACATATGTAACAAAATTTAGTAATAATCATTTATGTATAAAACATGTTTAGATAAATTTAGTAAAATTGTAACCTAGAAACGTAACAAGAATGTAATAGATTTAGACCACTTTTTGAAATAAAGATTAAAACAAAAGAGAAATAAACAAAAGAAAAGAAAAACAAAAAAGAAATAGACCAAAATAGCAAAAGTAGATAAAAGAGAGAAAACAAAAGCCCCTAAAAAAGATAAAAAACCCAGGCAATCAAGTTAGCCCGGAGAGAATTAAAAAAAAAAAGCTCTCGCTTCCATACGTGAGCGTAGGTACCAGAACCGCGTTGTGTATGATAAGTTGGGCCTTCTGGCTGAGGTTCTTAGCGCCTAGAAGCTTACCTAACGCTCCATTCACACTATTCCCCAAATTTACTCTTCTTTCTATGTCAGCGGTGTACCTTCCACCCCTGCTAAAAGCACATCCAAGATATACAAACTCATTCACTTGTTCCAGCATAACAACATCGACCATTATACTTGCATTCGTTCTGGTTTCTTCTCTTTCAAACACCATAACCTTTGTTTTCTTCGCATTCAAATGTAAGCCTCTTACCTGACAGTCATCTTTGATCATTGTAACTAGTGTCTGCAGTTCTGATAGCGATTCGGCTAAAAGCACGGTATCATCCGCATACAGCACAGTGCTAACAGCTAGATCACCTATCCTCACCCCAACATCCATCAATCTTAATCTCTGGAGACAATTGTCCATAGGATGAACAGCAAAGCCGACAGCACGCAGTCCCAGCCGGACGCGCATATTGACGTCAAACCAGGGCGACAGGCTGCCGTCCACCCGCACGCATGCCATAGAGTCCTCGTAAGTGGACTGGACAGCACGCAGCAATTGGCCATTAATCCCATATCTAATAATATGTCCCAGAGGTCCTTCCGCACAACCCTGTCAAATGCTTTCTCTAGATCCACAAAACCGCAGAAGCTTCCGGCCCAAAGCCAGCTGCTTCTCCACGATATTGCGGAGCGAGAAAAATTGATCCATACATCCCCTTCCATTTCTGAAGCCCCCTTGTGCATCCCACAATAATCCATCGGATACCACTCTCATTCTCCTTTCAATAATCTTCGCATACACTTTAGATGCTGTGCTGATCAAACTGATGGCCCTGTAGCTGGCGCACTTTATACGTGACCCCTTGTCTTTATACAAGGGCACGATAACAGCGCGCCTCCAGTCCTCGGGAACCTTTCCCGTCCTCCAACACAAGTTGCATAAGGGCAGGAAAGCGTCCCGGACGCAGGTTCCCGAAATACTGATTATAAATGGGTCGATGACATCGTACTTACTTACATTGCTTACATAATTACTTGCTCGCACTAGAAATGAGTTTTGTCTGTAATTAGTAAAACTTAAAGTACACTTAGGGTTTGATTAAATTGTAAATATTATTATTATTACTTATTCTGACGTGTAGTATTTATGTCAGAGCTATGTCGTGTATTCAAATTTTCAAATTCAAAAGTTTTTATTCAAAATAACTTCCACGGGAGAACACTTTTTGAAGGTCATACATAAAAAGTTAAAAATTAATTTTACTTCCTAGTCTATGCACAACACTTCGCAACGTGTTGTTGCTGTTAAGGAGAAGAAGCGGCAACAAACTCCCCAGCAACACGAGCAACACGTCTAGCTAACAATTTCATTCTTTATATTTCTTATTCTATTTATATATAAAGTTCTATTTTCATAAGCTTATACAGAAGTATGTTACAGAATGACTTAATGAATGAATGGAATTGTAGCAAACAGTACATATTCGATAAAACAGAGACACAATAAAAGTAACGGAAAATATTACAATAAGTAGTTATAATAAACCATGTCGTACTACATTTTCCTTTTTTTGCTGCAATATATATGTAACGTACTTGTTCAGTGTTTTGCTTTCAATTTACCTAATATGGCTTAACATATTATAAATCTAATATTAGTTCGATTGCCTGGTGTGTTGTAGTCTTTTTGTGTCTAGGTTTCTCTTAGGACTAGGTATTGTTGTTGGATTTTGTGTGTTGTTTTCTAGTATTAATTGTGCGTGTAAGGTGTAAATGTTTAAATTGCGCGTTGATCAGTTACAGTGCATCTTTGGTGTTGCAAACGTCCATAGGCGATGGTAACCGCTGTCCATCGGGTGGGCCTGTCTGCTGAACTCATGCAATAAAATGTACTTAGAAAGAATATTACAAAATTCTTTAATATCCCAAGTGGATATTGGGTTGAGTGGCGGATGCTGCGAGGGTCTGAAGCAAATAAGGGTCAGTAATGAGGAAGCGCTTAGACCGTTGACCTGACTTGCATTGCGAAATCCTGATGCCGTCAATGCAATGACTTAGTGGCTTCTTATTATTTCAGCTTTATTGTTGAAAAATAAGGTCGAAATTTGTTTGGAATTGTGGTAAGCATTACGTAACGGTTGAGACTCTTTCTGATGAGAAGGTTATCCCATACTAGAATCATGAATAAAAAGTAATTTCAAACACAAAATTTTATGTGAATCGTTCTAACGCCTAAGCAGGCCTGTTTCTTAGGTATTAGTCCCTACCAGTGTCTTAAAGAAAATGTTTTAATGCATAAGAAAATTGTGAAAATCAAGTGTTAGGTTTTGTATTAATAATGCTTTCGTAACTAGCAGGTTAATTATAAATATGATAAACAGAAAACATTTATTCTACCTTATATTATAAAATTTAAGTCACAATTAAATTCACCAGGACTGAACATGCATGCAAAATTGCAAAATCGTAAGTGTGTATAAAAAAATGTTTCTTGTTGAGCTTGCAAAATTTTACTATTTTTTTTTTTTTTTATTGCAGGAGGTCAGCAGACAGGCAGACGCCACTTGATGAGAGCGTTACCATCGCTATGGATATTTGCAACCAAGATGCTACAATGCGCTGCTGCCCTTAAGGAGACTGGAACTGGTCCATAATGCGGAACAACTCAAGGTGTTATGGCGACATACTTAGACAGGGGGTGCCATCCAGTCGGGCAATGCCTACCACTGGCTGTGGTTGTTTGTCGCTCTTACGACAGGCCCGCCGCAGAATTGTATTTTTCTCCTTCCTGCACTAAGGTCCAATTTTCGCAGTCGTCATACGAAAGGACATAATAGGGTTGAATATAACTTGAACAAATTAAACATTAGAGTTGCGCAACTAAAACAGTTGAATTCCTTCACTACTAAATTCAATCAAGCTGTAATTTAGTAGATGTATAATTTTATCTGAAGATTGAAAAATCAGCCCTTAAGCAAATTATTATTGCACGTTTAGTAAAAGCTTATAAAACACTCGGAATCATAACGGCCCAGTAAAAATGTAATACGCCTGAAAACATGTTGAAAAACATCACTAGAGTTTTGACCAATATTATCAATTTTTAATGATTGCTTACTGTCCAAGACATAAAATAACTATGTTACCTATAATATTTAGTCTGGCAACACTAGTTATTTTTCGGTATGACAACATTCTATCAATCAATTCTTTCTCGGAGTTTTTGGCGGGAACTGAAAGGAGACGTTCTGCTGTGCAGTTTTATTTTCCAAAAATGTGTATAATTACTCTAAAATGAACAATAGTTGCAGGATATTGATAGTTTTTGAGTAGAAATTATGTGTTTTTGTGAGAAATGTGAACTGTATAGTCAGATGTGATCTTTCGAGTTTTCACAAGAACTCCATTGAATGGCGTCGGTTGTAGACTGCAATACAACTGCGCTACTATACGAAGACCTATTAATTAACATGTTTCCGACTGAAAGACTTTGATTCTATGGTCATGAATAAATTAATAAAAAAAAAAAACAATTCTTTCTCACGCTAAGTGGATCTTTACGTAAATGACTTTACTGTACTTATTTAATTATTTAACACTTACTTCGATCTGGTGTCGTCAGAGAGCGCTCCATTGTTGTCGTCAACGGATATATCTCCATCGCTGAACCCTGATCCCGTGCTTTGATGATGCTCAGGTATCTGAAAAGAGGCAATGTTTATTTACTTACTGGCTTTTTGATTTCTTATTATTTGACATGAAGGATTTGATGCTTTGAACAGCGCGTTCTACTAGTAGCTCATAACTATCAAAATGCTCCGTTAGTCGTTCCACAAGGCGACCGCGGTCGTTGTGTTCGTGGCGAAAACGTCAAAATTTTCGATCACACAGCGCTCACAACGACCCATGTCAAGAGGTGGGTCGAAGTGGGCGTTGACCACAGAGCATTAATTCTCTCCATTGACATTGAAAAAGGCGCGAGTTTCAAATCGACCAATGTCATTGGTGTATTTCGTCGTTTGTGACATTAACGCTCCATAATCCGTTCCACTAGAGTTTATGATTGTAACATCCACAAGTAAGTGGAACGGGAAAAATCCCGGTCGTTATGAGCCTCTTGTGGAACGTAGCCACATCAATCCATCTCTTTTTGGTCTACGTTTACACTTGCATCCATCAATGTTCTATCTCAACATTCACGCTGTCACATGAATTACATCCCTCCATATTACATACTACCTTAGTCTTCTTTCTCCCATATTCCAGTCACGTGTGCAACTTTCCAATAAACTCTTATGTATTATTTTCTCACCTTATCCATTCTTGTAATATAACACATCCATCTTACACTTAAAAACACTGTGATTTACCAAAAGGAAATTTAATTTAATATGTTAATTGAACGCATTAAATATTAATCTTGAATAAACAAACTTTTTAGATAAGACATTGTTTGAATAATGAAATAAAAAAATAATTGTGAAATTAAAATTAGGTACTTATTTAAGTTTTAAAGTATATATTATGTAGTATTATAAAAATGCAAATGATTTGTTTTACACCGCGAATGTAACACCAACACATTATCTTAACAAAATGATGAAATCAAACAAAACTATGTTTGGATTGTTGTAAATTATTGTTTACATAAATTTCCTTATTTAGAATATGAAGACATGTGACTGACAATAATGTACATATTTATATATAAGCTATTGTAAAAATATATATAGGAACTAGCTGATGCCCGCGACGATACTCGTGCGGGACTTAACCTCTTTATTCAAAACCTTATATCAGTTCAAATTACATTAAAAAGACTACGAATGTATAAAGGGCGGCTTGAGATGGTAAACACAGTAGCCAACTGTCTACGACGACAAAATTTAGGACGGCAAAAATGCCTGTAAAAATGCTTGAACTACTAAAGCCCAAAAAAAAACAAAAACCACACTCAAAAACATATAATTATCAATTCGTTCATTTGAATCTAGAAAATATATGACTAGTGAAATAAAGAACCAACACAATATAATAGAATATGTATATATTTGTAAATTTATTTTTTAAATTAGTTTGAGTATTGTACTAATACTACCTACTATTTTTCAGATATTTTAATGTGTTACTGTTTAAGTTGGTGCACAATAAAGAGTATTTTTGTTTGTTGTTGATGTATTTATGTGTCCATTGCCTTTTTCCTGCACCACCTAGATTGCCTAGAAAATATTGGAAATATCGTAGACACAGAATAGCATAGCTATCCTTCGCATAGCATGCATAGCAATCTATCGATAAAAATCGTCCTTACATACAAATTTCTAATTATCACAATTATTTTTCCTCACAAGGTATCCCTAAATATAGTGACGTCATCTTTTTGTCCCTTTCTGCGGCACGCTATAGCGGTGTCAATAGGATTCTCTGTCAACGGTAAATATAGTCTGTTTTGTAATTGTATGTTTTGGTGTGCAATAAAGAGTTATCTCTCTCTCTCTCTCTCTCCCTCTCTTTCTCAACACGAATAGACAGAGTTCTGGGAGATTTTTTTATGGATCTAAGGTCTCACCTAATGCTAGTGATGACGCAGTCTAGGATGGAGCACGCTTACCTAGAAGAAACCTATTCACTCGTGACTTGTAGACTTCAAGATTGTATTTGTCAGGAAAAACAGACTCCGGCATATTATTCCACTCTTCGGCAGTGCGCACCAGAAAAGATGAAGCAAAACGTTTGGTTTTGGGTGTCCATTAATAATTTTACCATTAAAATGGGGATGGAGGAATCAGTTCGTGCAATTCTAACACTCCATGAAATGTATAGAAAGCTTTTTTTAGTTTTCTTAAGCTTCAGTTGGGGGCCCTGAAGTGACGGTAAGCACTTTCCATCAACTGGATCGCCAGCCTGGCTGCTGTTTTCCAGCACTAAAAAAATTATTCTTTTGCACTGCTAAAATTGTCATTGAAATCCATTGACCCGTTTCGAAATTTATTCAAGACAAACTTTCAGACAGACTGACATACAAAATTTCCAAAAACGGAAATTCATGATTATGCATTGTTGTAAATAGAAATTTTCACTATTGTGAATTTAATATAAATAACAGACAGACCACTCTTTATTTGTATTGAGTAGTTAAAAAGAATTGACAGGCGTTTATGAATAATTAACATAAGTTGTTGCACTCAGTCTTTTAATGTTGTAGTATTTAGTATTCTTCTTTCATATATTATTATCTAATAACAAAAGTGATACGAATTCATTTGGGTGTTTGCATGTTTGTTTGTTTATTGTATATGAACTGATTGTCATGAAATGTAATATGTATCATTTTAATTGGATTTAACGGATCATTTGAACAAATAAATATATTAAAATAAATTTAAAACCTTCCTTAAATTATTCGATCTTTAAGCTTTTCATCCGTGCTGGAACGGAGAAAGAATACAATTTCCTGCGTTGCTTGTCGTAAGAGGCGACAAAACAACCCACAGCCAGGTGGTAGGGCATATGCCCGACTGGATGGCTACCACCCCTGGTCTAAAGTATCCCGCCATAACAACCTTGAGTTGTGTTCCGGCATTAGTGACCAGGTTTCAGTCCAGCACCTTTGGTGCAAATGCCTATAGGCGACGGTAACCGCTTTCCATCAAGTGGGCCGTCTACCTGTCTGCTGAACTACTGCAATAAAAAAAAGCTTTCTGAATGATAATGATACCTTTCCTGTAATGTTCTTTTGATGTTAAACGTAATAAATTTGTGAAACATAAATTATAATAATTGAGTATAAAAATGTAATGGACATAATTATTGTGAATATAATTTAATATAATAGTATAGAATGTCTACACTTACGTCTGTATCTAAAACAGTTACAAGAACAAGTCGACGCTGAACGACATTTCTAATCTTATACTAATATATAAAGCTGTAGAGTTTGTTTGTTTGCTTGAAAGCGCTCAGGAACTACGGTTTGAAAAATTCTTTCAGTGTTAGATAACCCATTTATCGAGGAAGGCTATATATCATCACGCTAAGACTAATAGGAGCGGAGCACCAATGAAGAATGTTTCAAAATCGGGTTTTTTTTTCCTTTTGAGCATCCGTTGCAAGCGCTGCGTAAACGGTTAAAATTTCGCAAAAATCACGTGTTACAGCGACCCAAACGTGCTTTGGCCTCCAAAACGAGAATACGCCACCTGTTCTTGTCCTGTGCGATTTCTTGCCAGTTAAGGGCTTGAAGCTCACACAGGTCAGCCTCCACTCTGTCCCTTCACCGGTACTTGGGGCGACCGACCGGACGTCCCCCATCCGATCGTCCCAAATAGGCCCTTTACACGCTTCGATCCTCTTCCATCCGTTACACGTGACCGAGCCAACGGAGGCGGTTACGAAATCGAAAACTAGTTAGCGTTAGCCCAAAGTAACTAACCAAAGTAACTTGTGTAACCAAAGTGTAATAGCGGACGAAGTCGCGGGCAGGCGGTGCAGTCACTAAACATTGCGACTTTTCAATTTATTCAAAATCACCCGGTACGTATAATACGGCCGGCGTAACTTGGCGAATGTGAACATAGGCTCTGCAAACTTTAGCGCATGTAAACTCGTGAAAAAAATACAGTGACCAACTAGTACAAAGCAATGAAAAAATACAGGGATGAAGGGCGACCAATTGTATTCAATGACGAGTCGTATGCCCACTCTTCACACGAGTGTACATGCTCTAAAGTTCGCAGAGCCTATGTTCACATTTGCCAAGTTACGCCGGCCGTATTATACTTGCTAACACAAAAGAAAATTCGATTAAAACACAATTAATGAACGCTTATCTATCTCTATGGGTGTGGTAACAGCAGTTTACTATGCACAATAATAGATGTAACAAAATTGCAAAGTAATTTTTAATATAAAAATAATTCAAATTTAATTAACGTTAGCGTACCTATTGGTCGTTGTTAATATGGACACCTAACAATTTTCCACAATACAACACATAGAATATAACTCACGATCATAAGAATACGTGTTATAAAATAACGTGTCAATTGGTATTCAATTAATTGAATTAATAATAATCCAATTAATTGAAGTACTCTTAATTCAATTAACCAATTGGTCAATCACTATTTCGCACTACTAACCCGTGTAAGCGGTATACAATCAAACTCGACCCTCTTGACGCGCATCGCGGCACATTTTGCACTGTGTCCGGTTTCAATTAATCAATTAATTAATTGGTTAAACTTTAATTTATTGCGAGCAGTAATCACGTCACTATGCTCAGACAAGTCTATATTAGGGTTGACGATATTTTTCGATACTTTTAAAATCCGAGCAACTAATAAAATCGGTTTTTACACTATCCTGACTCTCGTTCATGGTTGTATAACAAAAGAAGGCAGTCAGTAAAGAGTAATAAGGCTTTTACTCGAGTCAAAAGTGAGGTAAATGGGTTTTACTTGAGATAAAAGGATTTTACTTGATCAATGATGAATACCTGCTCATCTATTCTATCTATGTATTAAATTTTAAATTGTTTATTTTTAACTCCATCTAGCGTGATCTATACGAACTAAGAACGTCAAAAGCTGTGTGGGAATCAATATGCACTGTACATTACAACCTTGGGTTAGAGTTTCAATTTGTTTACCCTATTTAGGATAGATGGCGCTAGCTTGATCTTAAAAATCTTAAAATACGGAATGTCATCTTGTTATATTATTGTGTTTTGATGAACTTCGTTGTAATGTAAAAGTCTTCAGTTGGTGTGTTATGGCGTTTTCGCTATACACATCCTAAGCCCAAAACACCCAGTGTTCTTTGATCGCCTTTTGCCAGGGAGTAGGGATGCAGGATAGTTCCCAAGGACGTGGGTAAGTTTGCCACGGACGCAGAAAAGTTTTCTAAGGATGCAAGTAAGTGTTTATGGCTTTGGCTAAATCCGCGAACACTGTCAGGCGGCGGCCTGTATGCCAATGCTCTATCGAATGAGAACTGATTTAGGCAATAAAATATATCTTAAATAATTAAATATTTACTAATCAAGAAGGAAATACAACCTGTGATGAACCGATGAAATCGATGAAATAAATACAAAACACAACCTTCAATAGACCAAGAAACATTACTAATGTAAAAACTTACTTAGTAATTCGTATAAACAATTGTTAATATACTATTTATTCAATAAAATTCATAAATTTATATGATAAACGGTTATTAACTTATTATTCTAGTCACGATATGTTCACCCACGTAATTCCTTTTAATGTTCAGTAGTTTTACTGTTCTGTATGACATTATATTACATTTATGACTTAGCAACAACATAATTTTTGTTTAAGGGAGAAGTTGAGACTTCCTCATTAAAGAGGAAAATTATATTCTTTACCTTTTTTATTAATCGAGGTCAAGTTACCCTTAATATCAAATGTTTTTAGCTGTATGTCAAGACCATACATAATACATCTTGTCGAATTTCATCCGTATAGAGAAATCTCTTTGAACATGCGACAAACTAATGATATTGAAACTAAAAGATCAGGTAGGTATATAAACCTATCATACAACCGGTCATGTAATACAGGTCCGAATGTTCGGCCACTAAAGTGATAGACAAACGTCTCCGCTCAGCTGAGATGACAAGTTGCGATGGATTCGTGGTGTTACAAGAATGGATAAGGTGAGAAATGAGTACATAAGAGAATCTTTGAAAGTTGCACTCGTGAATAAAAATTGAGAGGAAGAAGATTAAGGTGGTAAGAGCATGTAATGAGGAAGGATGGAAGTCGGAACAATGGATACAGATGTAAACAGAGGACATAAATATGTCAGAATAGATATGGAAGGAAAAGACATATCTACTGTGCCGAGAAATTGTTTTGGAAGCCTTAGTAGAATAATGACTTTCAATGACTTGCTATGCTCATATTAGACGAATTAACCAAATTGAATCAATTTGGTTTCAATGTGGTTGAAAGGCACAGAACTGAAAGGTTACGTGGTATTCAATATCGTTTAATGATTAAATTTTAAGATTTTATAGATCAATTTGGTTGATTGAAAGTCAGACAGAAATAGTTTAAAAGGGGTTTAAAATTCAATTCTGAAAATGTTTATTAAAAAAAATTCCTACATCTACATCGCCTGATTAGTTAATTATTTATTTTAAGCTAGGTTGCCTGAAAGAGATCACTTTTAGCCACAAGGCTGCCTGTTGGGCCAACAAGTATTGTAATTATGTATTTCGTTTTTGCAATTGTTTATCTGATGAGCAATAAAGTATTATCTAATCTTATTTAATATTTGTAAAATGACTAATATTTATTGTCAATTTGACATTTCTTATAACACTAATTATGGAATTTTTAAAATAATTATTTGAAATTTATGTACTACGTATTTATATTCTGTCTGAATATAAAAAAAATATTTTTGTTATTGAATTAATATAAATAAAAAAACTAATTTTTTTTACACAGATCGTGCAAAGATAGATACAGATGGCTACCTAATAGGAACAAATATAAGTAGAAGTTACATAAAATCAATAAAGAAGACTGAAGAAGGAAGGCATGAATATATAAACACATATAAACCCCACCTTGGAATCGAGGTCGATACTACTCGAGCTGTCGGTACTGCGGCAGCCGATGCTGTCATCGCTGCTCAAGCCGCCTTTATTCTCTGTGGAACTTTGACTCAAGTCTGAGTCGGACTCAATCCACAACGGGGAACGGTATTTGAACTTGTGCGCAAACGCATTAAATTTTGATTCGTTATCCATTGCTATTTAAGGTCTCGAGTAACGACCGAAATTGCCAAATATTCAGATCCGAATGTTGTTAAATGAAATTGATTTAATCCGAAAGGGAAAGTCCGGGATTTAAGACTAATTTTGTATACTTGACATAAATGTATTTCATTAATATCTTCTGTTTTAACGGTTTTAGGCGCGTTGTTTTGTTTGATGTTTATTTCGACGTTTTGGCCACTTATCCATAAGCGTAATCATTACTCGTGATTACGGATACTGAAAAGTGGCCGAAAGGTCGAAATGGAAATCAAATTACAATCACGCTTTAAACCGTTAAAATGTAGTTTTAATTATGTCTACTAGTCTCGAAGCATAATATTAATCCATTTAGGATTAGTATTTCCACTTTATGACACTTTTTCCCCGTTTTCACTACCTAACTCGCAATAGTGGTGGAAGTGAAATGTGTTCTAGGTTAGCCAGTATCTGTTGTACTGCTCCCATTCTAGAGATCAGGGGCAGTGCTAGACTAATCGAATGTAAGCAAATAAGATCCCGCGGGCAGTTCAACTGGTGCCGACACTTTTTCATTTATTATTTAGTATATAAAAATAATATAAAAGTTAGAATTTGTGGTGAATAGGCTAAGCCTTTACGGTGGTCTAGCTCACTGGAACGCAGAGGTCCCAGGATCAATTCCTGATTGGTAATTTCCGTTATTTATTATGGTCTCGGTGTTAGTTATATATTACTCATAGCACAAGGTACAGAATGTGTATGTTTGTCGCGAATTAAATAATATTTATTTTAAAATGTTTAGATATTTATCTAACATACTTATCGTAGAAAATGTTTCTTTTTTGTTTTTTAGTATGGAGTCACTTATGTTTTTGATCCAAATATCTTTCTACTTTTAGTTGTCCAAATACTTGAATATATAATATCTTGAGAAATAATATATTAAGCGCGTATAGAAATCGTACTACTGGCAGGCGCCAAATTGCACTACGGGTAGACGCTACTCAACAAGGGTTGCTCTTGAATTAGCAACAATGGTGGTCCCATTGTCACTAAGTCCTAAAGAATATATTCCAATATGTCTACAAATCGAAATTGTTATTTGTACTGTGACTGAATCCAAAAGAACTGCATATTATATATATATATATATATATATATATATATATATATATATATATATATATATATATATATATATATCTTATGACTGAATATGTATATATAATGTATTATTATGTGTAGCACGCTATCGTATTGGTGACAACTATAATGATTAAATAATTGAAAATTGATCCACTTTTCACTCCTTCAATTAACGGAGACATCACCTAGCAAACATATAAAAGTATAGTCAAATTGAGAACCTCCTTCTGTTTATAATACCAGCCCTTAAATGTCCCACTGCTGGGCTTGATCCTCCCATTACAAGAGAACGGACAGTACACCCACCATGCTTGTCCAAGACGGCTTGGCAGGTTTGACTCATCGGTTATCTCTATGTATGTTGCATCACGATGTGTTACTTCATCGTTGTTTACACGTGTTAATTGTAACAATATGCACATTAGATCAGAAAAGTGGTCCATGCGTTCCGGCCATGATCGAACCCGCGCTCTTTGAGTTTGGAACGCGTGCGCTAGCCATTACGCTACAACGACTCCTCCTGTTTAAAGTTGGTTAAATATGAAACTATAGAGATTAAATTGATCATCCCGTCACAGGATGTCGTCGAACAATTTAGACCACTCGACTCTGAGATCTGAACCGTATTCAATGTTTCAATTCAATGTCACGTTTAGCTCTAACACAATTATAGATTGAATAGGATGTTTTTTCATTTAGCTTACCCGGAAAGCCGGTCCCACGCTTTTAGAACATTCAAACTTGTTTGATACAATCTGTTCTATAAAAAATCTGTAAATGGTTCGAGTTCGTACAATGCGTTTAATTGTGTGAAAATATCTATATATAAAATAGTGTTTTTTTATAACGACCACATCGCTATCATTACAGTTGTCACAAATACGATAGCGTGGGACTCCTAATACATTATATATAAATATTCAATCATCAAAACTTAAAATATAGTATGCAGTTATTGAGAATTCTGCCACAGTACAGATAAAAATGACAATTTGTTGACATATCTTTTTCAATCTTGCAAGGCCTGTGCCATCGGCACCTTATGATATATCGTACGAACATGGTGGCTGCCTACGTACGTCGCAGCATATAATTCGCTAGAATGTTCAATTTGATTTCAGCCAATACACCTGAGTTAAACAATTTACCTCCTAACAATTTAAATAAGTAGGAGACCAATGCAAGTTTTCGTCTAAATCAGTGGCTCCCAAACTTATTTGTATACCGCCCACTTTGAGATTAAATTATTTCTTGTGCCTTAATTTTTTCACCTATAAAAAACACTATAACGTCAAATTAAATTAACTGATTATTGAGAGCATCAAATTAAATTAACTGATTATTAGCAAGGAAACATTCATTCTAAACGAGACTTTTACTATAGCCCGCAAGAGTTAACTTGAGACCTAAGCGCAGTAGGTAGTACACAACGGCGCAGAGTTCTCAAGTTAACTCTTATGGACTACACCTCACAATGCCTATTTTTTTCTGGGACTCTTACCGCCCCCTTTTAAGCCTGCAGCGCCCACAAGGGCCCGTTATCGCCCACTTTGGGAACCACTGGTCTAAATACTAAATAATTATACCCAGCCATGCCTAAGACAAAGAACGTGGGGGACATCAAGGGGTAAAATGGGTAAACACCATAGAGTGTTTGGTATAAAAATCTAGTAATTTTATTTTGTATGCGCTCCAACATGAGCCCCTTATTTAGTTTCATGTGGAACCCAGATGATTGCGTTGCTTTCTAAGTGGCTTCTTAGCAAAACGTTAAAAAATGCTTTAATGTCTTAATACTATTAATACCTTCTACTCGTGGTAATACAAAACCTAAATTTCCATAAGCTTTCTTATAAATGTTAATTGTGTGATCGCGGAAAGTTAGCTGTGTAGTAAGACATTCTCCAAGATTCCGCACCTTTTCAACTCTTTTTATTGCTGATTTAACCAAAAATAGATATGAAATAGAGAAGCTGGTTATTTCTGGTAAAAGAAAGGACAGAGCATTTTGTGGTGTTAATAAATAATTGATTATTTTCAGTCCAGTCTGCTACTTTATCCTGGTCATCCTCGAGCTTACAGACGCAAGTTACAACTTTAAATCGTTCGGAAACAAAAGGCATTTGGAATTTTTCACTGCCTCGGGCTAGTCATTAGTCATCATAATAAACTGAAATGGTGTCAGGTTACTTCCCTGACAAATTCCTGATCGGGTATGGGTCTCATTTATAACTAGCATATTCAACAAACTGTTGATGATCTTTCAGGTAATTAGCAGAAAAGTTTAATAGCTTAGGAGTAAATTTAAAATTACTAGGTTACCTCAAACCGTTATAGGAAGAGAACCATCAAGTTAAGTATTTTACTTACATTAAGCTGGTCCTTATTCTGCTTATCATTGTTATAACTCTTTAATCCAACAGGCACTGACACAGAACCACGTTTCAAAGCATTTTTGTACACCACCGGACTATCTACACCTACAGATTCTACTATTTCACCTTTCTCAATATCTTTAAAATCCTTTTTACTATTATCAGTCTTCTCCTCATCCGGTTCAGTGATCTTGACTTCTGGAGTTCGAACACCATCGGGTCTTTCATCAGGAGGGTCAGGACTTCCGACACGAAAGCTAACTCCTGGAGTATTTTCGTCATCATCAATATATTTGATGTCGCTTGGCGTTCGATTTGCTTCGAGAATTAGTTGCTTTGTTTCTGGCGGCATCTCGACGTAGTCGTGAGGGTATGACGGGATGTTTACCCGAAGATCTGGCTTTTTTCTAACCCTCATTTTAAATCAGTTTTATGAAGATATCGCTTGTTCAGTTTAATTCATCAGTATTGAATTCGTTGTCACCAATGTAATTACTAGTGATTTTGTTATAACTTATTTAAAACTCAAATCAGTGTCTTTTAGGATACTAACTGGTAGCTTCTGTGTAAAATGTAAGTATTGCAAATAATTGGTAGAAAATTTAATTCAAAATTCAAAAGGTAGTAAGTATACTGTTACGTTACCTTTATCAGCTAATATGAATCTTGGATTAAGGCGTTCCAAAACTTTATCAGCAAGATTAAGGTATAAACAAATCTTATCTTTCTAATTCAAGGATACGTAATTTTCCTCTTAAATTACTCAAAGATTGATTTCTTGATGTTGTCTCGTCTTATTTTATAAATGAATACCTATACAGGCGCCAACAATAGTTTACCAAAAACAACTAACTATGATTTTCTGCAAATAGGTTTTATTGTAGAACACCATAATTTTCGGAGGAAAATTTAAGAACATCTAGATTATTGATGGAGTAAACATTAATTTATTTAGTCACAATAAAAGATTATACTAAATATTGTTATTATATTAAAGTATCTTAAAACACGTTATATTTTATTATTTCTTCTCATAGACTGGGAATCTGTAACAAATGCACTAACATATCAAACAACGTTTTACGTTTAGTAAATTCTTGATCATCATTAAACTTTATAATGTATATTATATTACTTTTTGACGCAGATTTTTCAATAATCACATTTTTTATGCGTTTCTTTAATCACAACACGTATAATTAAACAAAAACACTGGTATTAATAATAATACACTGGTAGCCAATGTCGTAATATTATCGCAGTAAACGTATGTATATTTCTTTCCTGAAGTTTATCAAATTTGCTCCAATCCTAGGCGGCTTTGATAAACTTTAAAAGATAGCAAAATTATATTATTTTATCTTGAATGACAATTCCTTTTGTTTTGCAAAGAACTAGTGTCTGGCAGCGAATCTTCTTGAGGGGTCTCACTTGTTGTGTTGTTAATAATGTTATATACATGTCTCTCTCTTCTTTCACCATCTCACAGTTTATTTCTGATATACGTCTTCTACCACATATCATCATGTCATCTTTCACAGAATCCATTCACCTGTTTTTGTTCTACCCTTAGATCTCTATTCGTCAATCTTCCAGTTCATTTATCTTATTGAGAAAGAAGAAAAAAAGAAAATCGCTTTAATAATCATTGATAATTTGTCGTGCTATTAAATTGACAGCTATATTGACTATTACTTTTGACATAGCTTCACTGGTAAAAATTGGCACGTATCCCGTGAAATCAAACTCATTTTCTAGAATAAAATATGTCCTATTGTCATCCCAAAAATGGAAAATACGTGAATGACAGTTTTTATTAAAATTGGTTCCTTTTATCTTTATGGTCAAAGCGCTACAGAGTTACTTATAAATAATATAATACTTATACTTAATTTCACATTTCTGATATTGTCATAGATATCAGCATTACAAACATTTTTGAAAAAAACTAACTTTAACAAACACTTATATAAACAGATAGAGAGATGAAGTTTTTGCAATGGTCCAGTTTTTTCCCTAAAGCACTAAAAAGGATCAATAAAAATAAAACAAAAAATTATTAAATAATTGTAAATAGTTATAAGTCAATAAACGAAAATCGAAACACAAAGATAAGGAAACGCACTCAGAAGCTTTGATGATATGCATCAAATTGTACAATAACATGATATGTCGGCATTTCTTTGTACATTTAACTAGAACGAGGACATTAGCCCCAAATTACTAGATGACCATAAAGATTAGAGTATCAACATGATATTAAGTGTATTTGATTTAGAACCTACGTATATTCACGTAGGTACATTGTCTTAACGGTTGAAGTCATTATTTGCATATTGACTGAGATAATTCCTCTGTTTGATTTAGTCTCGTGATCTTTGGCATATTAAGACTGTCATCACACGATTCATCTAACTTGAATCAATTTGTTTCAAAACGCAGGATTGAAGGGATATGATACCATTCAATGACATTGAATGTCTCTATTTGACCACTTTGGTTGTTTAATCCATATTGTAAAATAAAAGTGAACTGTATAATATCAGTATAATTAAATTAAGAATTTTTAATAAACTAAGTCATGGTAGCGTAATGGCGTCGCACGTATTCCAAACTCAAAGAGCGCGGGTTCGATCCTAGTCGGAACGTATACAACATTTGGACTGTTTCCTGACCTAATGTGCATATTGTTATAATTACCACGTGCTAATAACGGTGAAAGAAAACAACGTGATGCAACCTGCACGTCGACATAACCAATGTGTGAATCCTGTTAAGCCGCCTTGGACAAGCGTGACGGGTTCATACTGTCCGTTCGCCTATAGCGGGAGGCTCGAGCCCAGCAGTGGGACGTTCAAGGGCTGTTATTATTATAATAAGATTATCGCTTACATGCATTAAGTAACTTAAAATTTAATTAATATTTACTTATATTGTATATTTTGGACGTAGTTACGTCACTAGATATTAAGTACCATAAATGGTACATATCATTTATGGTAGATACTACATTAAAAAGCTTAAAAAAAGTTTTTAGTTAGGGAAAGCAGGTAGGATTCGTACGTTTTTTTCTGAGCCTTATAAAAAGAAACTACTAGCTATTACAAAATTATTTAATAGCGTATATTACCATTTATCTGCTTTAATATTATGGAAGTGCAGTTTTCATATAAAGCAACACGGAGAAGTTACGACCGTTTCCTAAAAATGGAAAACGAAAGCACCCATGCATGGGTAGCTTCGTGCATAGCGTGGGCACATTCGTACATAGTGGGAACCTCCGTACATCAAGAAATGCCATTTATTCAATGTAGTAAAGTCCTTTAATGAGGTCAAAGTTAAAACAGCGTCAGCCGTCATATAGTAAACTAGTAATTATTGTATTCAGAGTACCTATGTAACGAAAAGAACACAAATGTATTTTTTTCTTCTCTAATAATTATGAAACTAATGATCTTCATTTAGTAATGATCAAAAATATTGTTTTAAGTACTTTAATACTTAAAAAATAAGTCCTGAAAATATTTATATAACATAATATTTTTTCTATTAATAAAAGAACTAAAAATCAACATTATAAATTTTATCACATTTCTCAACATACATAAATACATAACTTCACGCCAGTTTCCTTGCGGGGTAGGCACGAACAACAGAGCGCCATTTAGGCTTATTCCTACACACCTCATTTGCTTCTTTGGCATTCATAGCTCTTGTCATACATGGTACCAGCACTGCGTTGTGTATGGCAAGCTGGGCTTTCTGGCTGAGTTTCTTAGCGCCTAGAAGTTTACCTAAAGCTCCATTCATGCTATTCCTCAAATTTACTCTTCTTTCTATGTCAGCGCTGTACCTTCCATCCCTGCTAAAAGCACATCCAAGATATACAAACTCATTCACTTGTTTCAGCATAACATCATCGATCATTATCCTTGCATTCGTTCTGGTTTCTTCTCTTTCAAACACCATAACCATTGTTTTCTTCGCATTCAAATATAAGCCTCTCGCATGACAGTCATCTTTCATCATTGTAACTAGTGTTTGCAGTTCTGATGGCGATTAGGCTAAAAGCAGGGCATCATCCGCATAAAGCAAAGTGCTAACAACTAAATTTTTTTTTTTGCAGAGACTTAAAACATAAATTCGAGTTGTATTTATCGTGAAATTAGAACAAAATTGCCCATAGGTACAATATCTACCGGTACCTATTATACTAGAGGAGGATTCTTACAGTACGAATCTACCCCACATGTAACTGCACGAAGGTACCCCATCCAGATAATTCAACAAATTAATTTGAAATAAACATAACCGTTATATTGAGCTAAATATCTATTTAAATATTAAAGTAATATTTAAGGCATAAACTATAATAAATCACGTTTATAATTTGAGCATTACTTATACCAGCCAAGCGAATTAAAAGATGACAACGAAAAATACTTAGCAGAGCGAATTCAGTATCGACTTACATCATCGAAGCCAATGGCCGTATTGTAGCCCATCCCGCAGGTACCCGTATCCTACAAACGGCCATCACGACATAAATGCAAACATTTCAATGTTGCATAATGGCGGAGATATCTCACTGTACGAATGCTCCTGTGTACGAATCTACCTGCTTTCCCTATATCTAGATTTTTTTCACCTCATAAATTTAATATCCTTTAAAATCAAGAAATATGGAGGGATTATTTTCCAAGGCTAAGTGCTGCTAAAGTTTATAAAAATTGATAACTCAAGTGATTAACTGACCTCGTCTTGTGGATTTTTGAGATACTGCTGCTTTATCACCTCCAACTCCAAATTCTGTAGTGTTGGCATAGAAATTGAGTTTCTTCGCAAACTCGCTTTCCTAGCTTGCATGTCCCTCTCATTTTGTATCAGTTCACTGGACTCTATCGCACCAAAGGCTTTCGAAGTACTCGGAGAACTCAAATCTGTAGACTGTGTACTTGGGCTAGCTGCTTTTGATCTATCTGGTTCTAGAGTTATATACAAAGTACCTTCTGGGGTATTAACTACTATGGTGTCATTGTCTGGCGATGAATGAACTTCACCCAGGTCTCCCGCTTGCAAATTACCGTCTCCTTTAAGTGCATTGTCATTTTCTTCTCCTTTTTTGACATCTCTTATTTGTTTCGGTCTTATAGGCTCTTCAGATTTAACTAAATCTAGCTCAACGAAATCATCAACAAACGGTATGTTCTCGTCTTTTCTAATTTCTGGTGAGTTAAGATCTCTTACTGTTTCATTGATATTTACGTTGGTTTGTTTGTCCATAATCTTATTTCATAGTAGGGGCTGAAATCAAAAAAATAAGGCCTTGATTATTATAAGTAATTAAATATTAATAAGGGGGTAAAGTATATTTAAACGTATATTTGTTTCTTTACGTGTTTTATATTTTTTATTTGGCCGCGTTAAAGAGGCGATTGCAAATAATTTCCTTTTTATTGATTCCAAATGATATGATATTTTTTTCAATTATAATACGTACAAACGTGTGTCTTGTTCACCTGCCATATACAAAAAGGTACACCGGTGACGTCAAGACTTGTAAAATCATTAGACAGATCCTTTTGCGTTGTACGTGAATCACTTTGTATGCATAAATCATTTGAAAGACCGGTTAATGCTTTGTATAATTTCATATTCTTATGTAGATACTATAGTGATTTATTATTATATATATATATATCATATTTAAATTTTTGTTTACACTTGATATATTATTTGGTTAATTTAATTAACGAAGGTGTGCGTTCTTTAGACTTCAATTTGACTCTTGTTGGAATGTTCTTCACACTTGGGGGAATATTTGTATTATTTCTTTCTCATATTTCTACTCCATCCGGGATAATTGTAGTGATAGTGATGGTGGCCAAATACGCTTTGTTTATAGCGTTAAAAATAACGTCATTAATGATTAGCTACATACGTTATTTGACAATGTTTAATGACATTAAGTATATAATATAATTTAATACCAACATTATCCAATATAGAGTAGGGACGTCATAATTGATTGTGGAGTATTTTCCAGTTGTAGGCTTAAGCTAATTAGAAGTAGTACAAAATTCAATATTTCCTGTCCGGGATTTTTCCATTTAACCCATAACGTCGCAACCCACGAATATACTTTTTCCCGATGAACCCATTTCTATTCTCGTTTCAACCCATTTTAAAAGTAGCATAAAAAAACAGAGATTCCATATACGCTCTTAGAAACTAAAGTCAAAGATGAAAAATCTTAACACAGAAATAATATACTTATGCGGTACTTTTTATCCCAGGAATGACGCGCATAATTTCCTGGGAACAGTTTAAAATCACCACGAAGAAAAAAAATATTTGACTGCAATTGCTGTAAAGAGAGATTTGTATAATAAAGTTCTAGAATGAGATGTGGAATGAGCTCCCTCACGCGGTTTTCCCAGAGCGCTACAATACGGAGCTCTTCAAAAAGGGCGTAAACAGATTTTTAAAGTCTCAACGACGTAGGCAACGCATTGGGTCCAACGGTTAGTGTTGCAGATGTCCATGGGTGACGGTTGCCTCCTGCTAGTTTGCTATATGCAAACATAAAAAGAAGATTTTTCTAAAAGTCTATTTTTTTAAAGCAACCACTATATTTAATGTGGATTTTCTGAAATTCACACACCGCGTAACATTAGACTATGCAAACAAAGTCGGCTGCGCAGAACGTGTGCGATGCGATTTATCGCGAGATTAAGATCTCTATATACGGAGACTTACGTGGAACGCCAACGCCTTATCTACGTCATGTTATAATATAAATTAATAAACAATAGGTATGTATGTCACTTTTTTACAGGGGAAATCCGTTTGAGGGCCGTGAGCCGCGCGAGGGTAATGATTCGCCAAGTCAGGGTGGCTCTAGCACCTCACGTGTGAAGTGTTATTCCAACGCCGCGGTTAGGGATACCCTCGAAAACGCCTGTCCGATCCTCTATGGTCCTTCGTGTGGGCTGTGGCTTGCTTGCGCATTCACTACTAGCCCGACGGACGACGGCCGGTCCCCTTTTTAGGGCTGGGCTCATCTTGGATTACCGGAGATCTGGGTCTCTCCGGCTACCTCGAATCCCCGCGAGATGAGAGGGCGCGTTTTCCTCTCCGGCCTTTATGTGTGGGCGGACCGGTTTCCTGGTCGCCCGCATAATTGCCTACCATATTCAACTATTAGAACTATGGTTTCCTACAAATGAGTCGTCTACATCTTAAAGGGTTTAAGGGGTTAAGGGTTCGATTGGCGTAAACATAAAACGTCATATGGATGTGGTGGCTAGCTACTCCTAGCTGACAGGGCCGGTGTGACCGGTGTGATACCACGCTCTCACAATATATCGCTGTCAAATAACTTTATGCCTGCAGGAACGGAGAAAAAATACATTTAAAAAAATGCAGGAGTTCAGCAGACTGGCAGACGGCCCACTTGATGGAAATGGTTAATATCGCCTGTGGACATTTGCAACACCAGAGGTGCTACGAATGCGCTACTGTTCTCTTAAAAGAGACAGGAACCTGTTCACTGATGCCGGAACACAACTCAAGGTTGTTAAGGCGGCATATTCTGGACCAGGGGTAGTATCCACCCAGTCTTACGACAGGCTGCCCCGACGCAGGCAATTGTATTCTTTCGTGTCTTTATAAATTGAGAACCTCCTCCATTCTTGAAGTCAGTTAACAAAAAATTGATATGAATTATGTATTGAAAAACTTTAATTATAAAGCCTTTTTTATTCGGTGATTACTTGTAACTATAGTATCGCCAGTCATTATAATTAATAAATTCTTTAATAATAGAGTTGTTATGCGATGAATTCAATTTATTTTTATGAATGATTCCTAATTATATCTTTAGTTGAGATGAGATATACCTTGAGAAACATAATGGACTAAAAATGTATATCACTATTGAAGTGTTTACTATATTAATTAAAGTTTCCCAAGCAATATGTGGAGATATGTTGCAAAAAAATAATAGCACGTTATGTCTTTATATTTATAACTATAATAATATTTCTATCCTTTTATTGCGCTCTGTCTTATTGAATATGCACTCTTTGCTACAACTCCGTTAATTCTTCAAAAGTCATTCTGTAACATACTTCTGTATAAAACTTGAGATTAGAATAAGAAATATAAAGAAAAACAATTTTAGCTAGACGTGTTGGTGGGGAGTTTGTTGCCGCTTCTTCTCCTTAACAGCAATAACACGTTGCGAAGCGGTGTACATAGACTAGGCAGTAAATTAAATTTTAACCTATATGTATGAGCTTCAAAAATGTTCTCCAGTGGAACTTATTTTGAATAAAAACTTTTGAATTTCATATTAATAGGAATCTTATCGAAAAAAAAGAAAATAACTAAGACCATCCAAGTGCCTATAATTTTGATTTTATAACCCGAATGTCAAATTACTATCTAATAAAAAAAAACGAATGTATAATGACTTCTATAGATTAGTTGTGATTTGGAACTCGATGAAACAATAAAGCGACACTAAGAAGAGATTAAATAAATCTGTAGGACTAAGCCTGCTAGAGAATGAGATACGAGTTTTACATAATGCAAATTAGAGAGTCAATAATTTGGAACGAAATAAAACTGATAATAATATATGTTTGAATAAAATAGTGAAAAATTAAAAGTGTACTTAAGAAGTTTATTTTGAATTATAATATGTTGATGGATGCAGGCTAAAGGAATTATATTTATACAAAGTTAGTGGAAAATTATCTGTGAGTATATTTTCCGAAGTTTCACTTCTACTGAGTTTGAACTGCAAACATACACAATTTGTTTTAAAGTTTCATTTCAAATTTTGACCCTAAAATATATTACACTGAACCAAATAAACAATTTCTAGAAGTTGAGCTATATTTAATAGTATTATGAATTGTCTTTGTTACGCTTATTTGATTTGGGTTATTTTAGCCAACTGTTGACGTATACCCAAAGGACACAATAAAGACATGGCTATCAAAATGTTGAAAAATAACACATTTGCCTTAATCACTGAGCTAAATATTATCAGTATATAAACGTTGTGGTAGCTTAATGGCTAGCGCACGCGTCCCAACTCAAAGGGTGCGGGTTCGATTTTACCGGAACGCATGCACAACTTAATCACTAATCTAATGGGCATATTTTTACAACTACCACGTGCTAGCAATGGTGAAGGAAAACATCGTGGCGCAACCTGCACATCGAGATAACCGGTGTGTCAAACCTGCCAAATCGCCTTGAACAAGCGTGGTGGTATACTGTGTTCCCCTGTAATAGGAGGCCCGAGCCCAGCAGTGGGCATATTTATAGGCTGATATTATTATTATTCAAAATTTGTTGAAGAGGTTCATCATCGGTTATTTCTTATTGCTTTCTCAGTGGGTTCGTATTCATTACCAGCATGAAGTGAGCAATTTTGTAATGTGTTTTAGTTAAGATATTGTATACGCTACATGTACCCTCTGCCAGGATTAAGCCTAAATTAAATTTAATTAGAATGTGCTTACTCACTAAGCTATCATAGGATAAAAGAATTATTTGATAACACTATATTTACCTTTGCCAAACAGACGCCGGGGCTACTTAATCATAAAATAAACGAAAAGTACAAGAAGCACTGTTATTAACACCGCATACAATAAATAGTCCAGGTGAGCGATAAAAAACAAATAATTAAACTTTTCACTCAGAGTTTTTTGGCTATTCTCCATTTTGACACAATTTCGTAACAGATTATAGTAGTATAGTAAGTTATGGTAATTTTATCCAAATTAGGAATAGAAGTCGGTCAAGAACGAAACCTTGAGATACCCTACTGAATTAGTTGTGGCTATCTTGAGATAACTATTTATATAGTAAAGCAACTTTTGGGGAATACAGAGAATTACTCTAAAATAAATTTCGTATAGAACAAATATAAATAAACTTTATAATAAAAACAACACCTTTTGGTAGTAGAAAAAATTTTGAAATTTTGAAAGCAGTTTAAAATTAGTCTAATCTATCCATTAAAAATAATTAAGCAATTAAAGTTCAAAAAATCTGTGTTTTAACAATACGCGCGATGAATTTTACACACAACAATATTATCTAATACAACCAAACAAAAGTGGAGACTAAGAGCCAAATGCCATTCGTAAAGATCACGGTTTTTTGCACATCAAAAAAACTAGTTTATCTGGAAACAATTTACAATCACTTTGCGTCTAATTTAAATTGATTCGTCACATCTGAATACAGATTAGGATATCGTTATATTTCAAAGGCTACAATTAAGAATTAAATTTATTTTTAAGTATTTAGTTAAATTATTCTCATATTAAGCGTTTTGTAAAAAAATGGACCGTGTTAATTACATACTGTTGTGTTAACTTAAATTAGAATTAATTAAACTGATTAATAAATAATTAAATTTAATAACTATGCAAATATTTAAGTGTCTTTTATTGCGAAACTAGCGAATGGGCAGACGGCCTATCTGATGGAAAGTGGTTACCGTCGTGTAATAGACATTTGCAAAAACACAGGAGAAGCTAACGCCTTGTCAGTTTTTAGGATGGAAGAGAAATATGGTATTGAAGGGATCAGTAATGATATAGAATTGGAGATGAGATTGATCAAATAGTCAAATTTGTCAAGAGGCCTCCACTCGTAATCTTCAAAGTAAATAATATGGAAGAGTAAAGGAATTAGTGAAGCTCGACCATTTTTCCGGTAATTTATTTAACCCATTAGCACATTTTAGAGAATTAGAACGATATGTTTTTTTTTAATATTAAAGTCTACTATTATTTCGATTAGTTTTATATCAGAATACCACATAGTTTATAAAAACCTATAAATGAAGCACAAATCAAAACAACTGACTTTTGTAACACAAAGATCACATTTTTAGACAAATTATAATACTCATGTGCTTCCAATGAGAACTATTAGCGAAAGAACAATATGCTAACAAAGTATCGCATTACGGAGCTAAAAGTTAATGAATGACTAATGATTGGTAATCATTACCGCGTGATTTTGCCAATGGTTTCAAAGATTTGGACCCGATCAAGGGGCAACCATCATCAGATACAACATATCATAATAATACGTGAAGCGAAAACTTTGTACCCCTTTTTATGAAAATTGCCCGTATGTATGAAATTGTATGTATTGTATGAAATTTCACACACTTTTAGTTTATTTTGAGGAGTGCAGAATGCTACTATTTTTTAATTATGCGTAATAAATAAATAAAACCAATAAAAGAACATTACACACACTACCATGTGTTTGATACATACGCTTAAATACTCTTTTGTTTATTGTTAAAGACAAATTAAGTGTGTAGGCGATTTAATTCTTTGACAACAGAACCTTAATAACGTTCAAACTTAAATTGGAATTAACTATGGTCGAATTTCGACCACTGGTCAACCATAGTACCATTGAGTTATAATGATCTAAGCATAGTTCATATGATACAATAAAGTTTGAGACCAATTCAAATATAGAATTAATACAATTTGGCAAGAGCTGATACTCCACAAATTATGAAGGGTTTTTATCTGTTATATTTTTTTATCGTAAAACTTTTAAATATGAAAATAAATACACAATAATACCAATCTTTTTTATTTACATGGTTATAAAGCAACGTCACTTTACGCATTGGTCTATCGGCACACCACTAACTCCTAAACCACGCAAGGAGTTGCTGTCACTTAGATAATTTTCAAGGAAGTTTCATGTAACATACTTTATTTTTACTATAATATATAAATGATATATAAAAACCTAATTAACTACTTACCCGGGTTTGACTCACGGCGTAGACGCGGGCGAAACTCTAGTACTTATATTATAATACAAATATTGTATAGCCGCAAGGCAAACAACTTACAACTTACTTCCTTCTATTAAGGGTATACAACGCATCACTCTGGGGCTGATCCCAGACACCCAGACAACACTAAACGGAAAGTTTCTTAACGAAATTTACCATGCCTAGAATCGAACCCGGCCTCTACGTTCCACTGGGCTAGTCTGGTAAACAGTTAATCCACTGAACTATTGATGCCGTCATATTTAGTGCGAAAATTAACTTCGGACAATCCGTGTTTCTCACATGCAGCTGTTTGTGGCATGCCCACGCATGGGGAACCCGACTAATTTATGTACGCACCAAATGAAAAATTTGCGCCCAAAAGTAATCAAGAGATTATAATAATAATAACGGGCGCGATCTGTTAGTAGCTCGCAACACCCAAAATGCTGTGTTAGCCGTTCCACATGGCGACCACGGTCCTTATGGTCGTGTTGAAACCGTCACTAATGACGTCATTATTTTCGATCACACAGCGCTCACAGCGACTCATGTCAAGAGGTGGGTCGAAGTGGGGATATAACAAATGACATTGTATTGTATACTAGGTTGTACAACTGTTTAAATATAAAAATATATATTGTTACAACCTAGGCGCCGACAAAGACAGGTACAACGCACAGGTTTGTAGAAGTACATTTATTACCTTTCGGCATTTGAACTAATAACATGGATTATTATGGTCTTTTATGATCGTCTTCTTTTGTTTACTTATTTATTGGCATACGTTTCTAGAGAGCGGCCTATTGTTCTATTGTATTCGTTTATAGCAGCTTGCGGCTGTGTTCATTAGCCAAGTGTTACGGATTTTAAAGTAGAAGCTGATTCTATGAAGTTCGGTCCACGTTGTCGAGCGGGCACATTACATGTGTGCAGTATAAAATAATGGCCTAACTAAGGGAGGGGGCAATTGAGCGAGAACCACGATCAAAGCGAGACTTATGTACTACAATCGGGAATCTAATAGTGACGGACGGATTACGTTTGGACTTGTTCTGTTCGGTTATATTATATACGTGATTATATAGTTCTAATAAACTCTATAATAATTTGAATGGCATTTTGATTCGAGTGCCGCTAAATTCGTAACAATGTAAACACATTATATTATACATACAGACAAACTTCTCATAAAATAAATTTGTATATATTTGTAGTATTCAGTTTATAATAACGCTTGTGGTAATTCAGTTAAGCAGTGGCCATTACGAAGTAGCATTACAGGAGGCCTTTGTATGACGAGGTCGGCACAATAGGGCATCAAATTATCATGCAGCTAATGTTTACGTTGAAATATTATTTTTTATTCCCAAGACATTTCATGCCATGATAATACAGTATATTGATGATTTATTTACATTGATATTTATTATAAACTAGCTGACCCGGCGAACTTGGTACCGCCTCAGTATCAATAAATAAAAAAACGTTGATTTCTGAACGACGGGACAAACATCAAGGTTTGACGTTCAAAACGAGAAAACTGAAAAATAACTTCACTTTTACATTTAATTGATTTCTAAACGACGGGACGAACATCAAATGTTTGACAGGTAGAAATATTTTTAAGGGAAAGCGAAATTATTGTTTTTCCTAGATTCAAAGCATTTTTTTCATATTTACTCACCTTTTAAACCTTCCATGGACTTCCACAAATAATTCCAAACCAAAATAGCCAAATTAGTCCAGCCGTTCTCGAGTTTTAGCGAGACTTACGAACAGCAATTGATTTTTATATATAAGTATATAGACTTAGACAAAATTCATGTTTTATTTGTGCAGGAACGGAGAAAGAATACAATTTCCTGCGGCCATGCGGGCTGTCGTAAAAGGCGACAAAACAACCCACAGCCAGGTGGTAGGGTGTTTGTCCGACTGGATGGCTTACACCCCTGGTCTAGAGTATGCCGCCATAAAAACCTTGAATTGTATTCCGACAATAGTGTCCAGATTCCACTCTCCATTAAGAGTGCATTTGGTGTTACAAATGTCCATAGGCGATGCTAACCGCTTTCCATCAAGTGGGCCGTCTGCCTGTCTGCTGTACACCTACAATAAAACAATAAAAAAAAAACAAAATAAAAGTACAGACGGAAACTACATAAAGGAAAGCGTTAAGATGCTCACAAGTTTACCAAAATTGATTAAAAAGTTAATTATAAGTTTTATAAATAACACGGTTAAACGCGATGCAATGACGCCAGGGAGCAAACCGAGTGGAGACGGTCGCAGCAAATATTCGGCTAATTTGGGCCCTTTGTCCATGTATCAGCAAAACCAACAGTTGATGGGAACACATTTTGATTGGGCGTTATTTGCCATATTTGTAAAAATGAAGCAAATACAACGAATAAACTCCTCTGTATATTTTTGGACTTAATAATCAAACACCGGCCAAGTGGAGCGCCGCTATTAGTAAAGAGAAGCATTTAAACACATGGGATTACTCGGTATTACTAAGCTGCGTAATGATATTCCGATCGTGAATGAATGCACCCCATTGTTGCAACGAGGTCTATGCTAATGTGCAATGCATTATTATTTAGATCTTATCCTGATTGTTTATTACATAATTATACATGAATGTAATTATCATTAACTGAATTATATCATTAACTACTTCCAGTGCGGTGTTTTTTTTTCTTTGATCGGCATATCTCGGACATAGGTTGCATCTTTGGTTTTACAAGTGTTCATAGGCGATGGTACCTGATAACTCCTTTCCATCAGGTAAACCGTTTGCCTGTCAGATAAACTCGTGCAATAAAAAAATAGAATAGAGGATTGGATAGGAACATGGGCTATCGGAACTATCACTCATATGGAACACGATATCCTGTGAAAGCGTGGTATCATACCGATTGAGCTGTAACATTATATAATAAGTTATATAATAATGCAAACATTATTTAGTTTAATGAAATTTTATTTACACATTTTGAACTATAAGGAAGAAATATTTCAAGTTAAAAACGCGATAAACTTTTAACTAGGTCATGTATTGTCATTATCTTAAGATAAATATATTTTACGATATGATCGATGCATTGTTACTAAGAGATTATTCATTGCTGAAGGACGATAAGTAGACAGTCTTTGTGATGGCACAGCATTTCTTTATCAGGGTCAACAATCATGGACACTGATATCCTTTTTTAATGAGATGAAAATTTGTGGAACGGTAAGGTGGAAAATCTTCAACTGACTTGTGACAAAATGAGTCGCAACAAATTTTTAACTTGAAGTGTTACGGGCAGATTGTAAATGTAGGTACTTCTCCAATTTGAATTTTTTAGTAATAGCTTAGAAATATACAAAATAACTCTAGTATAATACATACAATTAACAAAATAAAACACATTATACTTCATCATATTATTATTATTTGCTTACTAGGATTTGCCCGCGATTTTGTCTACGGTTGATTTGAAATTCACGCGAGATTTCCGGGACAAAAGCAACACAGCATTTAAAAAGAAAGTAAGCTATCGTCATAGTGAGAAGTGTCAGAATGAGCTTAATTTGTATGCACCCTAACAACTACAAACTGCTCCTGGCAAAACTCCTGCGGGTTCCCGCGATAAGATTTCAAATCATCAGTAGTTAGTAAATATATTAATAAGATTGCAAATGAATGTAGTATTTATTTGACCTAACAATTTAGTTGTGTTTAGTTTTCCCGTCAGAAGTGTCACAGTATTAGATATATTGAGTAATTTATTACAGTGTAGTGTAACACACTATCTCTTTCTGTTCTTTTTTCTAGATTATAAGTATCCAGTTTTGGTTTAGATTTATTGTATGTATTGTTGGGCCTTCAAATTATGGATATGCTGTTGGATATTTTTTAGTAATAAATAAATAAAAAATACACACATTTTATAACACAAAATATGTTATGAATCAGTGAAAGCATTGCTATTAGATTTTTTTCAAACTGGCTATTTTAAATCTTTCACAGAAAAATCTTGCGAGGTTCCCAAGATAAAAAGCGCAGATTTTAGGTCTAGACTTAAAATCTGCGTTTTGCTGTAGACCAAAAACAACTAAGTCGAAATTGGTCCATTAGTTTTTACGTGAATCCCGAACAAACAGAGAAATGGACAAGAAATTTAAAATAATGCATCTTGTAGTTTATACAGTGTATTCTAGCTGCTTTTTTAATAGCTTTAATGCACAGAAATACCATTTTTAGAATTTTATAATAGATTTAATAATTAATATCATTGTTATATATCCGTGCAGGAACGGAGAAAGAATACAATTTCCTGCGGCCCGGCGGCCTGTCGTAAGAGGCGACAAAACAACCCACAGCCAGGTGGTAGGGCATTTGCCCGACTGGATGGCTACCACCCCTGGTCTAGAGTATGTCGCCATAACAACCTTGTGTTGTGTTCCGGCATTAGTGACCAGGTTCCAGGCTCCCTAAAGAGAGCAGCAGCGCATTCGTAGCACCTTTGGTGTTGCAAATGTCCATAGGCGATGGTAACCGCTGTCCATCGAGTGGGCCGTCTGCCTGTCTGCTGATCTCCTGCAATAAAAAAAAAAAAAAAAAAATGTTTTAACAAAAAATATTCGAGTGGTTAGTCAAAAAATCCTATTATAGTGTTCAAAAATATTGAATTGAGAGGTAAAAATTAAGATGATTGTGTTATTTTAAATGATATAAAATATGTAAAATATAACAATTCAGTATTACATATTTGGCAGAGATAGCTTAAGTAACATTAATATTAAAGCTATTAAAGGCCAACAAAGTAATAAGTTCGCGATTATATGGTATAAGACCTAAGTAACACTTAGTTCGCAATAACAATTATTTTATTAGATTTGGATTTTTTAAATTTGTCGAACTAACTTAAGTAAGCTTATTTAAATTCATCATTATATGAATCCCTTGTTTTTGGTGCAGCAGTGACCTGTCCTACAGACTTTACTTATACTTCAGACTCATACCTCATATATCAGGTTTCTTTGCAATTTTTTGTGTTGAGTAAAATATTTCAAATTTTATTATTATTGTTACTTATTTCATTCACTTTAAAGTGTTTCTGCTACTTTCCAAATTTGTAACATCTATTACCATTGCTCCTCGAAAACCTTTACTCATTATGTATTTAGACAATTATTTTAATATCAAAATATAAAATCCTAAAAACCTACCATAAAATTCCATACATAAAAATCACTTCACTACAATATAATCAGTTCAATTTTTTTAACTCGAAGATGCGCAAGAGTTGATTCGATGGTTCGCGGCGGACTGGCTCATTATCAGTTTACTTGAGTCTACGCGGATCGGAGTAATGTGTGACGTGTGGAGAGAACCGCGTGAGCTAACTAGTTTAGTGTGAGAAAAGGTAATCACGCGATGCCCGGACACAGAATATACAGAAGATGCAAAAAAGGTGTTGTATGTAGCAGGTGCAATAACATATGCAGAGTTTCTATATGACGTTTATGACATAGTAGAGCCATGCTGGAGTCATTATCTTGATTATAATTGTTAGAATATGGAGAAAGTGGAGACTGGTAATGTGTGGTGCTACAAGAATGGATAAGGTGAGAAATGAGTACATAAGGGGATCTTTGAATGTTGCATCCGTGACTGAAAAATTGAGAGAAAGAAGATTAAGGTGGTATGGGCATATAATGAAGAGGAATGAAAGTCATGTGACAAAAATAATGTTTAACTACAAGATGGAATGATGATATGTGGTGTGACAGAAGATGTATGTCAGAATAGAGTGTGGAAGGAAAAGGCGTATTGTGCCCAATTAATTGTGATATGGTGAAAGAAAAGAGTTTTCAGAATATGGGCGTGAAACGGTGAGGTCTCTTTTTAGCTAGGGGAAATCCGATTGAGGACCATATACTACACGAGGGTGGAATATTGTCGGTGGCGGTAGCACTCCTAGACAAAACTAGCCATCCAACCCCCATCCCGACGGCGTAACTGTGGGTAAGAACCCTTTTTCGCAAGGGAACCACCCGCTCCGCTTGTTCACGGCTGCCGAAGGTCCATACAAGCCCCCCGGCGCCGACGCTTCCCTCTTTGGCAGGAACGGAGCAAAAACGCTTCTTGCCGCCGGGCGGTCTGTCATAAGGGGCAACAAAACAACCCACAGCCAGGTGGTAAAGATAATTAAAGGGAAAATGAATACTAACGGATAAAGAGAAATGTTTTTTAATTCGAATTAAATAAGGTAAAATTTTTGTGTTTATCTCTTTGTAGTGGCGCTTTTTCATTTCATTGGGTTTGAAATCATGAGTCTAGAGAAGTGTCACTTCAAAAAAGTAATAAATGCGTATTTACATTTACGTAAATTTCATGAATTTTAAGGGATGGTGGTGCCAATTAAGACTTGAGTGCGTGTTACGAGTTAATTTTTTACTCGTCTGTTATTATCCTTAGGTTGTTAATTTTTATAGGTACCGTGATAAAATAGTCCTTTAAGAAACAAAATTCATCAACACCTAAAAGATAATAATCTTTTTGGTCCTATGTATTGTTGTATACGAGTAAATGTGTAAATAGTCCAAACAACTGGTTTCCCTCTGCCTGAGGTAAAGTGTAACATTAATATTTCCTCAGGAAGTGAGTGTTATGCGATCCGCTTACAACAGTTGACCATCAATTGGGCCTCTAGACAAATAAATAGGGACGGATTAAGTTCTGTTTCGTCAGATGTGTAAACGACTTAATGGGCTTGCACGATTTCTTGGTAAGGTTAACAACTGAACACACGGGTTGGACCGATTATGATGAAATTGTATGCGTGTTCAAGTGGATTCGAGAATGGTTCAGATTCACAATTAGACCTGGTAGGTGGCGCTGCAATCCGTACATAGATTTTTACTAAGAAACAATTCATCAAAATCGTTCCAGCGATTTACGATTTCACTAACATATATATAAACTTTTAGAAAAACTTAACATATATTTAAAGACATAAAAGTAACATAAAAAATAACAAATATTATCAAAAACATTTTCAAGTGAATACCTACATTGACCACTTTAAAGTTTTATGAAGATAAAACTTTAAAGTGGTCAATGTAGGTATTCCTAATGCTATTAGGAATTCAATTTTATAATTTTAAATTTCAGTCGCTACATACTCGATTATGATTATTATTCATTGCAAAATTATACTTAAATTTGTTTTTATGTAAGTTTAAATTTAAAGTTTATCGTGTTTTGTTACTGTTAAAAATATTCTAAGCCACTTTTCTTTTAACCTTTTTTTCATATTTTAATTCCTGCCAACCAACCGAGCGGCCTGTCGTAAGAGCCGACAAAATAACCCACAACCATGTGGTAGGGTATTTGCCCGACTGGGTGGCTACCACCCTGGTCTAAAGTATGTCGCTATAATAATTTTGAGTTGTGTTTCGGCATTAGTGACCAATTTCCAGTCACCCTTAAGAGAGCAGCAGCACATTTGTAGAACCTTTGGTGTTGCAAATGTCCATAGGCGATGGTAACTATTTTCCATCAACTGGCCCGTTTGCCTGTCTGCTGAACTCCTGCAATAAAATAAAAAAATACATCAATTTGAAGAAGTTAGTTCAGAGGCCAGACAGTCTTTTCAACCCATCTAGAAAACTTGTAACCCTGGTAATTTTTCAGGGCAGGATAACGTCTGATGAGCCTGCTAGTACTTTTTTATGTAGCCATACAATAAATACTATTATTGTCAGTGTATGGCTATAAGATAAAAACATATTAAGAATTCTTAACGCTTTGACTTGTCCGGTCGGCAGTCCCAAGTATCGCTGGAAGGACACACTGGAGGCTGACCTGTCGGAGCTACGAGCCAATATTGGCAAGAAACTGCGCAGGACAGTAAAAATTGGATACTCTCGTTTCGGAGGCCAAGACCCACTGAAGGTCGCTGAGCCAACGTAGTAACGCTTTGAATTAAATTAAATATGGGAAATAATATTATAATAGGAATAATCGGCAGACAAACACACATATTGTATATCCCCAAATTAAGCAAGTTACGCTTGTGTTATGGGTAATATACAACGGACTACTCTACTCTGGGGCAGATCATAGAAAATAACGGAGAAAATACGCTTCTGAAATTTACTATACCAGGAATCAAACTCGAAATCTCTACCTTGCAGTGAGGTAGGCCGGTAAAGGCTTAGCCCGATCAACCACAGGCCGTCAATTGAAGGGGACATACCCTCGGTATAGTTTACCCTGTTTTGTTTCACGCAAATGGACGAAAACCTTAAGGCGAGTCCACTCAATTTACGATTCAATTATCGCCGCATTCATGCCAAATGATTTTGTGCAAACAATTCGAGCAACACGCGAAGTGGGATGCTAATCTGTCGCTCACGACACGCTAACAAGTAACCATCTGGTCGTAAGTAATATTTCGTAAAGAAGGCAGCTATTGTAGATAAATAATATAATACCGGCATTGAATATCCATCAGTAAGTAGATACTGAGTTGCTAGTAACGCTTGTTAAAAGAAACAATTTAAGCAAATTAGGGGAGCACGGGGTAACTGGCACCACATAAGGTAAAGTCGAATAACCCTTGTAAATAACCACTTTTTAATTAAATAATTAATTACCTGTCATCAGCCATCTTTGAAATTATTGAATTGCATTAATTAATAATAAAAAAATATTTAACACTATAAATTTATTTTAGACTAGCTGTTACCCGCAACTTCGACCGCGTGGAATTTAATTAAATTTGTCTTCGGTGCGGCGACGACGGTGAAGTGCGCGTCGGCCTTTAAAAAAAATCCAAAATAAAATTAGCCGAAGTTACTCCTTATAACACCGGCTATCTGCCAGTCCCGTCAAAATGAGTCCAGTCGTGTCCGAGATTAGCCAGAACAAGCAGACAAAAATTTATAATAATGATTTTTTGATATAAGTACCGTATACACTTTTATATGCGTTTAGGAAAAAGCTGTATTTTGACATCACAACACCTGTTTGTAATGTCAAAATTAAAATGTCTACTTCAATTTTATTTATAGAGTATATACATGGCTGGCTCGCATGGCTCGGTTAAAATGAAAAACCAAACTCTTGGAATACAATTTATTTAGTTTTAAGCAAGTTCTATACTGATTTGTATATCACACAAACAACTGTGACTGACGAACGCTCCACTATATCTATACATAAGTATTATTATTTATCATGAAATGAACTACACTAGACTTGGAATGTTACATATTATTTTATAATGGGAGTTATTTGTGTCCAACTTTGAAAATAGGCAGTTTAAATATAACCTTCATCGATGTATCTTGTAATCGACGAAAGCGAGCGAGATTTACCTGTCGTTGTACGTGGAGATACATATTCATTGCGATAGTATGCATGTATGACGTAACGTATCGTCCGATCATACCCGCTTTCGGTCACGCACACACGCATACGTGTTACCACAAGTAATGCACGCTGGCCTTCGTGTGGTTTGCAATAACTAGACCTAATTCTAAAGCATCCAAAACCCGATCTTAAATTTTGTTTTAACTATTAGTCAGTGGAAGAGTGGTCTAATTCACAAATTTACATTAATGGAACTAAGCAGGTATTTCTTCCGTTGAGTCCATAGTTTCGGTTTATTTTAAATTAAACGATAACACAAAATGCTAGTGATTGAACGATCTACACATAGAGAAAAAAAATACCCACTCAACTTTGTTACTGCTTTGTGGATTAGGCCATTCTTAAGCTAATTTATGATTTACGCTGGAATTCATTTAACTACCCACTTTCAAAGTCCGACATCGGTATACTTATAGATCTACCTCAAGCCCTTATTCTACATCAACATTTATGTAGAAATGGAAGTAACACTTTTTTACTGTCACCTCAAGTTTTGGGTTGTACTTGAGTGTTAATTGAGAATAAGTGTCTTCGACTTGGTTGAAAGTTTCTCTTTCATGCCTCTGCTACACCTGCGCGATAATACTTTACGCAAATGTAGTCAAGGCTTTAATGCGTTATTCGATACGCGATATTATCAGTGACGTTACATATAAACGATAACTAATAAATATCTAGATAATAGTTAAGTTAGTTAGTTGGACACGGTACTGACATTAACGCATGTGGAGGCATCAAAAGAAATTTCTCTGAACCCATCAAAAACGAGTGAGATCGATGAATATACCTCGGTCTCCCCTAATGTCGTTAATAATGCCACTATCAAAAGTTTACGAGATTTGTATTTTAAACTACGACTCCACAATACTACTTATTCATTATTAACCATAATATATTTGAGTGCAAAAACATTTCATTTTATATTATATTTATTTATATTTCTCTACTAAAATTATTTACTTAATACAAAATAAAAAATTATAAATACTAAAAAAATGTAAATATTCTATTTTGAAAATTGAAATGTGAAAACATTTTTTCTTGCTTAACGCTATTTTCAAATCAATTCAGAGTAAATTATATTTTTTTATTTTTTTTCACCTTTCCAAAGACAATTATCTTGGCTGAGTGCTTGAAGGCTTAGAGTATTACAGAATATAAAAATTTGATATTTATTTATATCATAGTCGAGTTTGGTAGGGCATGATTTTAAAATGAGTTTAGTAGTTAAGAGTACATGACATTTTGACCACTTTCAAATGAGGCGAGATTTGTACGATTTGTACTGCAGCAGCACATTTGAAGCGATGAGGCCGTTGAGGCGGTGAGTGTCATTCCCTTATTTGTCCCGTACAAAACCTCTAGTTCGGAAATGTTCGTTAAGAATCGGGTGTGATCGGCCTCGGTCACCTCATTTTACTAGCAGTCGTACTTGTCATGTTGACCCTCTTTGTCATGTGATTATCCTTAGAGGCGTTATTTTGCTGTTGTCTTCGTTCAGTCCTTCCTCTTACATTTGACGCGTGAGTAGCAGCGGGACAAAAACTTTGAAGTAGTACAAATTTAAATTTTTACCTGTATCAGTACGAATCTAATTTGTATGGGACAAATGTACTGCCTCACACGTGTACTACTCAACATTATTTATTAGTATGGAACTTCGTGACAGGTTTCCTCAAGAATCGAGTTTAAGATCTTCAAGCTAAATCTTCAGCCAACTCATAGGTATTTGACTGACGCCAAAAAATTGAGTTTTTAGTGGCCACATGAAAAGCTATCCGTTGTAAGAGTAAGAGGCGAAAAAACTACTCACAGCCAGGTGGTAGGATGTTTGCCCATCTGGTTGGCTACCACCCCTGGTCTAGAGTATACCGCCAAAACAACCTTAAGTTGTGTTCTGGTATTTGTGGCCAGTCTCCCTTAAAAGAGCAGCAGCACATTTGTAGCACCTTTGGTGTTGCAAATGTCCACAGGCGATGGTAACCGCTTTCCATCAAGTGGGCCGTCTACTTGTCTGCTGAACTCGAGCAATGACTACTGGCCTCTGTTAAACAGATTACACACTTTATGAAAATAAAATTGCAAAAACCTACTCTTCAAGTTCCCGCCAAAAATTGGAATATTAAGTACCAAATCTGATCCCCATTAAAAAAATGTAAATTTAAACTTCACGTTTCAATTTTCAACGTATAACTTGTAATTTAAGAAAAAAACATGGCGACCACTCTTCTAAATCATCTACATTAGTTTTTAGTGCCCAATGGCACGTTCGAGACCAAATTACATTTAAAAAAAATCTTAAAAGTATTAAGTATATCCCTAACAATTATTTAAAAAAAATATCACTACATTAATACAAATAATTCAAATGAAACTTAAATAATCGATTTTATCTGAAACATGAATGGGAGAGCTTTTATTGATTAAACTTGACTAATTAAAATAAAACTTAAAACAGATTTATTAACATTTTTAAGAATAAAAAAAATCAAAATATCTAAAAAAAATTTGCTATTTCATATTATACGCTTTCATTTATTATTGCACTCTAAAGGGTTCAATTTCATTGATCGAATTTTCAAATCATATTTTATAAATGTATATATGAAACGTAGAAATGATTTATTATTTAAAAAATTACTTAAATGACGCTTAAATTAAGTACTTGTCATCAACAGTCGTCATGAAAACAGCATAAAGTATATACAATCATTAGAATCTACGCATGAAAATTACATTTATCTACAGTGTAGTGCAAAAATATGTACGGACTGCTGTTATTTTTTTGTGTATAAAAATGTTGTAAAAATAAAATTGTATAATTTCATTTCATATATTAAATATTTAAATTGTAAAAATCAAAATAAATCTTTACTTTTCTAGTAAAATAATTGTATAAAAAATTCAGTAGTCGAATGCATTCGATTATTAAGCTTTAAGCAGCATAAGAAATGAAAAGAAAACACAAAAATAATTTTAATTGCCGTTCAATTTTTTCACACGACTCTGTACATAAGAGGTATGACAATGATATAAACTTCATAAAACATTACTTAATAACATAATATTTTTATACAAAACCACATTAGCATTCAACACATAAGTGATCACAATTATACATTAATATTAATTATTTATTTATTATAATTTGTTGCTCGTTAACATCACTCCAATATGCTCGATTTAAAAACATTTATTTCATACACATGTATATAATACGCCACCAAATACTGTCAGATTATATAAATAAAAAAGCTGCAGTACATTTTATTCTAATTGTTTCTTCATAATATAAAAGTACGAACATAAAAGAAATATATTTATATATATACTAGCGGCCCCAGCAGACGTTGTCCTGCTCTGAAAAAATATGACCCGATCCCAGCGCCACCTACCGGTTCCAATTGTGGATTTAAACCATCCGGGGACCCACTCAAACACACAAAAACAAAATCGCTCCCCGTTGTTAAGAGGATTCTAGAACCCGATCTCAGCGCCACCTACCGGTTCCAACGGTATAAAAACTATCCTATCTTTCAAGTTGGATCAAACTGGACACGGTGTGCAAATTTGATTAAAATCGGTTGAGTAGTTTAGGAGTCCATCGCGGACAAACATCGTGACAGGAGATTTATATATATAAGATATATGTATATATATTAATTCATATTTATTAAAGTTAATTTGATTTTTTATATCTGCTGCGTACGTTAGGCCAGTCAGTCGAACAAATGTACACACACTTAGCCCATTTTCGTAATCGGTTTTTCTTGTATACTACAAACGATATCGGTGCGTTCCACCAATAACGTTTACAGTTTGTTTTCTTATGAACGTGTTTTATAAATAAATAACTGCAACTACCATGATTACTTCATCGATCTTCATCACGACCAATGAGGGTAATCAATACGTGATCAGTAATTTTTGAGGTCCAGTACTTTGGCCAAAAGTGTACAGTGGGTTTAATTCATAGGACAGTATGATTGCGTTACGAAGCGATGTAAATAGAGTAAATAAATCGTTTTAAATCTTAGACTCGACTATTTTAAAATATTTTTAAGCGTTTTATGTACAGTGGCGGAATGATAAAGTTCGCCAGTTTTCAAATTGATTCATGTAACGCTACCTTGTTACCTTTTCGAACTATTTCAGAGTAAACTAACAGACTGTTCAAGAGAAAACTATGTTAAACCGTTTAACAATAAAGTTTAAAATTAGTTACATCAAGGCTGTTTGACTTTTTGTCTAAGATTGTTTAGAGTGTAATACCTTGTAATTGATTTTAATATTTATCGTTATTATATTCTCTTAATTTCTTATTGTTAATCTCAGCGTCTGTCATTGCCAACATTGCAATTTTCTTTTTTACGATTCTATCTACCTATACATATAGCTAGCAGCTTCTTACTAAATGCATAAATATCAAAAAACAATTTTTAAATTTTCGAAGTGAAACTTCTTTAGAAACGTTTTATTTAAAAATCGATGAAACGAAAAAGCGATACTAAAAAGACATAAATATATAGGACTAGACCTGCGAGAGAATGAGATAAAACACTATGCTCATACAGATAGAGATGGAAATGTTTTGAAGTTTTTCATTAATACTTCAAGTTTCGTGGTTTATAGCTTAAATATATTTTAAAGATATATACATTTTTTTTGCAGGAGTTCAGCAGACTGTCGCCCATGGACATTTGCAACACCAAAGGTGCTACAAATGCGCTGCTGCTCTCTTAAGGGAGACTGGTCACTAATGCCGGAACAAACCACAAGGTTGTTATTGCGGCATACTCTAGACCAGGGGTGGTAGCAATCCAGTCGAGCAAATAACCTACCAGTTGGCTATGGGTTGTTTGGTCGCCTCTTACGAGAGCAAATATGTAATGTGTGTGAACATTTTGATTCCGCGAGTGTACATACGTTGTTACGTCTTCGAGTATTCGGTGGGCATTTCAACATAGTGTACTACTTCACCAAATGTAAATTTTATGGCACTAATATCTCATATTAATTTACACAAAATATCAGTATAGTAATACTGTAGATAATTTTCTAATATACGACCTCGTAGTTAAGGAATATAGTTTTTATTCTTGCTTAACCGATATTATAGGCTTTTATTGCTTCCCGATTTGTCGATATCGTTGGCTGCAATAAAATTGAAAAAAAAAAATATATTACTGGAGATATCAAACAAGCCTGAAGGGCAAAATCTAGGCTGGGAGCTCTAATCAAACATCAAAAGTGTGATATTTTTTTAACCATATCGTATACATATTGGTGATAACTTCTTATGGGCGGGTAAACCGCTTCGTTACGTAACGCGTTACGACACTAATCTGTCAGGCGTCCCGAGACGCACACTTTTTTGTTTATTATTATTGTTTATTTTCAAAAAATAAATACATATTCTTTTTCAAAATTAAAAAGCATTCTTTCGGCTACATACTTGATTCTATAACGATCATGTGCATTGTATGCAATCATCGAGTTGAAGATGTTTTAAATTTAATTCAATTATCACATATAACTGTTTGTTAGATTAGTATATTTGTATATTTTACTTAATTAAAAAATATCAACAAATCTGGAAACAACCTAAGACAAATAACATTCTCATATCGAGTGTGGATACGCCGAGAAAATGTTAATAATCCTTCAAATTCATCTATATATAAAATAATTTTAACATGAAATATATGTATAATTCACTATATATAATGGATATGTAAAGTGCTCACTATAAACTATTAGGGCGCGTTCATATTGATAATAATTCGATACTCGCAATTCGTATAGTATGAAATTCACGTGCCAATTGTGACTATTTATCAGATGCCCAGAAACCTTGGAAATAACGTAACAAACATATAAAATAAATACACAAACGAATTGAGAACCTCCTCCTTTTTGAGTCGGTTAGAAATACAACACAACACAAGTATATAATACACTAATGCAATACAAAATTCTTCAAGAAAACGAATACACTTTTATAAGTACGTAACTTTAAACTCAAGCAAACGATTTTTCACAATAAATACACACATGTCGAGAGAGAGACAGAATATAGAATGAGACAGTAATCTCTCTCTCTCTCTGGGAATTAAACGGTTAATCCAGCTATGTATAATGCGCTTTTCAAGCTTTACACTCCGAACGAAACATTAGACAACAATCGGTAATACAATAATAATTAACACCGTTTCCAAGACTTGCACAAACAAACACACACGCTCAAATCCACGCCTACAGACTGGACATAGACACTGTGTTATTGATTTGTATATATAGTAATGTTTATATATAGTACGAGCAAAACTTAAATGCGTTCATGAAGTTCGTACATGTCATTATGCAGAACAGTTATGAGGATCACAGAGTGAAGGAAGAGTGTTGCGCTCTCGCTCAGATGTTTTGCGGAATCGTATGCCGTCTCTTTCGCATAAGACACCGCAATGTGTATTAGTAAACGGTAGATTTGGACCAGAGTAAACTCGCGGAACTAACTTCACTCAGAGCGCATTTAATTTTTGCGCATACTGTATAGGTTTCAATCTGAGATGAGATTTCCGAAATGCTTACTGCCTAGCTCAGGAGTTAGGGCCGTCATCATTGCTTGCTGTATCTGACTTTTGCAATTCAGACTCTTTTCCATCATTGTAGAGCCTTAATCCCAAACAAAAAAAGAGCCATTATAGTAATGAATAGTTATTACAACTTAACTTGAAATGCATGTACCTATGTATGTATGTAAGTTTGGGTGCAATTTTGCAAGTTAAATTTGACCAACTTGCCGATTTCCGATTGAGCTGAAATTTTGCACACATATGTATATCGCGTGACAATGCAATAATATGGTACCATGGAGCTGATCTGATGATGGAGTCGGAAGGTGGCCATAGGAACTCCTGTACCAAACAAGACAGACCCGTCGTGTTTGGGCTCGTTTTACTTGTCTTCTAGCACTCTGCTGCTACATGATATGCAGGATCTCAAAAGCTTGTATTTAAGAACCTTTTAAAAATGCTTATTATCCAATAATTTCGGGGCATCTGATATTAAGATAAATTGTTAGTAATTATAGAAAAAATACTTGTTAGTTGCCCAGTAAAAAGTAAAAATAACAATGAAAAGTTACAAAACCCAGAAACGAGGTTTTTGAAAATACTTACTTTTATTTATAAACTGTTAAAAGACGAGATAATCACTTATGTTAATGATATTTAGTTATTTAGGGTTTAGACAATTTGGGTTATGTTTTTAACTGAACTATTTTCTTTGTTAATATACTATTATTGCTTTTAATAGACGAAGAGATATCTTCGAAACGTGACATATATCTATGTAGTAGTTATATTACAATATATAAGCAATTATTAAAACACTTAGCTAATAGAACAACGCCCCGATCAAAAACGTCTATTAGGACAGGCTATATTGAACAACTATTGACAATATTAAACATAACAGATCGACCAGTTTCACTGACAGCAAACAATATAATAATGCAAAGTCGCTTTCAAAAGCATATCTATCAAATAATCATGGAAGCAAGCACTTGAATAACACATGTGAATGAAAATCGTGCAATTTGTTTCTAGTTTTGCGCTACTTATAGTTCCGACCAGTAGTTTTCATGTGCGCAGAACAGTGCAAACCGGTTTTCGACATGTAATTTTTTTTTATTGCAGAGTGCAGCAAACAGGCAGACGGCCCACTTAATGGAAAGCGGTTTCCATCGCCTATAGACATTTGCAACACCAAAGTAGCTACAAATGCGCTGCTGCTCTCTTAGGGGAGACTGGAACCTGGTCACCGATGTCTAAACGAAGGTTATAATGGCGGTTAAATTGCAACGACTTTCCACCACATTACGAAAACAACAATGCTCATTGGAACTATCTCTAATAAAGCCAAAGAAACTGTACTAAATAGCTACAAATACATTTGAACTATTTTCTCTTATAGCATTGAAAGAGTGTTAGACAGAGACGCATATAGACACACACTAGTTATTTATTATTGTCAGTAGTTAAACTACTGACAATCATATTAAATTGTTTTAGTTTACAACATGTATTTGTAATAATAAATTATTTAATAAAGCACAGAACAAAATTTTATGACTTACTATGTGCGCCCGCGGTTTTAACCGCGCGTGATGGAAAATCGTTTCATTTTGGATAATTCACGCTATATGTTTATAAATTATAGCATATGTGTTATTCTGGTGTGTAAGCTATATTACTGCAAAGTTTCATCAAAATCAATTCAGTAGTTTTTGCGTGAAATAGTAACAAAAATACATTACTTACAAACTTTCGAGTGTATAATGGAATTCGGATGTCAATTTATATATAGGACTCGTGAGACGTTTCTGTCTCACTCACACCCGTGAACGCTATATTACTTACATGAATAAAAGAGCTCTTACTCAGTTTTTATTTTAGCACGATTTCTATGGCTTTATTATTCCGAGGCAAAAAATGGCAACATACAAACACGTTCATTAATAAATATATATCTAAAAAAATATATTTAGGATATAAAAAGGCGGTTATTTGAAATAACTTATATTACATTAATTAATATTATAATTGATGATTTTTTTTCTTGTTGAACTTATCTATGACAAATATTAAAATGCCACATTAATGTTACGTTTAATTGCCATAGCGACTAATAATATATTAATATTTTCTATTATAGAGAGATATTCGAAAATCTGGTAAAATATTTTGTAAATCAAATACAGCGTAAACTCCATGTAACGTCACTCGATTTAACGATAAAATCCCTTAAGCGTCGAAATCACTTGGCTTTGGTTGGTTTACCTCGTCTTCCATACAATTATACACATAGCATTGCACCCAGTCTAAATAACGACAACAATTAAGTAATAAAAGTACCTTTTAAGTCGCTAAAATTAGTAAAAACTGCTCATCTGTGTACGGTATTTTATCTCTTTACTATCCGTAATAAACTCGACTGTGGGCATCATGCATACCGAAATTTCTAAGTACTTCCCTTATCACTAAGATGCCTTAATATCGCAAGACATGAATAAAATATGTAACAAATAAATTACTGGTGCGGCAAACAAAAGACGTGAGACAAAAATAACAGATATCTCTCCATTTAACGACAACTCTCTATAACGCCATAAAATATACAGTCCCTTCAGTGTCGTTATATAGAGTTTACACTGTATATATGAGTTTTTGCAATAAACGAGCGGCAGTCAAATCGACTGAGATACTTTTTAATGACTCACAAAACATTGCAGGCCGATACATTTTGTACGACCTTACATACTCATGACGTCATAAGTTAGAAAAACAAAGAGTGTCGAATGACACATAAAATAATTTCAAATAAATAATGTTAGAGTTTGTTGCGCGTGTCCGCATCCCTATTATGAGAGCACTATGCTTAGTTTCGACGATAGGTTGAGTGTCATTCTGAATTGTAGAATAGTTGCATTCATATTGTTGATTGAAGAAAAAAAATTGGCGACATAAAAGTTCATATCCAATATTCGATAGGTTACATTTGTTAAATAATATTAAGTGCTAAGTAAAAATTACTACTGTCTATTGTTGTTTCAAATACCACGTTAAGGCTGTCACATCCCATATAACGCAACTTGCAACAATATCTTATACTTGAAGTATGAATTTGTTGTAGCGAGAGGTAGGGGTTGAATGATACTTCAGATGCCAGAGAGTAGTATTTACTGTCGAGTGCTGATGTGAACCATTTATTTTGGAAACGGTAACCTTAAGTACAAATATTAACAAGTCGCACAGCTAGTACAATATACAGCACAATGTGCGAGCGAGATAGAGCATCTATTAAAAGTGCGCTACCGCGTTGCGCTAGGCAGTAGTTTGTTGTCCGCTGTGATGATTAGACGTGTGCAACTCTCATAAATTAGGTGCAAAATATAATCGTATAGAAAGAATTAACATTTGATACTATAATTAAATTCACGATGTGTTTCACTCTTTATTAACGTAATTTTCATGTAATATTTTTTTATATACGTTTCAAAATTTGAATTTAATTAAAATGTCCCTTTTAAACAATAAGAAGTATTAATTTATTTGTAATTAATGGATTATGTACAAGATATTGCTATAAGTTGCGTTCTATGGGATTTGTCACTCATAGCGTTGGTCGTATTTGACATAGACAATGTCGACATTTTTAGCATAATATTAATTTACTTAGCTGGCAAGTATTGATGCTGTAGTTGTTCAGGTCGCCATAATGGCAAGCAAATATACTATATCATTAATATTATGTCAACGACATTGTAGATCTTTGACGTTAAACCCATATCATCTTGTGGCAACTCGAAACTCCATATCTCATTAATCAGTTAAGATTATCACACAAACACAATTTTTGCTATAAATATCACTCAATATCCTATAAGTATTACTCAATTAATATTGATCAAGACCAAAAATGTTTCATAGCTGTCACAGATATTCTAATAATCAATCTATGCATCATTCCACCTAAAAGTAATGATAATTACAGTACTCGCAAAACTTAAATGCGTGTCGAGAGAAGTTAGCTCTGTTTACGCAGATCCAGCCGAGTGTTAGCGTGTTTATGGTTTGTCAAATTTAGGATGATAATTTTGGCAGTTGACGTCCGTGAAGTTTCGTAATTTTTCCCGGTAACTACAGATAATGTCGTACTTTATTGATTATTATCACCCAAAAAGTAAAATGGCACGCATAACGAACAAGAATAGATTATCGAAAGTCTGTTTTTAAATAAAATAAATCGAACTTTAAAGAAAAATTAGGTAACTGTGAGTATACTTTTTCTTTGTAAATATTTAAAAAGAATTAATCGTTTTGTATTATCTAACCACTCAGCACAAGCACGCCACTATCGATTCCAAGTTCTATGGGAATAATCATCGAATAAGTTTATTAACGATTATACGCAAGCTCAGCTTTACTGTGAACTGGCAAAATTATCACCTATATTTGACATTGCATAATACACCTGATAGTGCATACACTATGGTGCGAAAGAGATAGCATGCGAGTCCAGATCACGTATGAGCGAGAGAGCACCACTTTCACCTCTGAACTCTGTATGTACCACTTCGTGAACCTTACGTTTGTGTTTTGCGCAATGAAGAGCACGAACTTCAGAGCCGCAATTAAATTTCGTTTGAATTAAATTCAGGCGTACGCAAATGTAAAAATGTCGACAAATCATGAGATTTAATTGGAATACAATACATTTTGCTTACTCTCTACATGTTTTCCTTATTGTTGCTTAATCTTATTCACCCGTGTCCGCCCAGTTGGCTTCCTCGGCTATTCTGTCCATGCAGTTGCAAAGGAATTGGTACTGAAAACAAATGCATACAATATTGACGTGAAATGGTTAACCTTGCAGTTGATCTTGTTTCGCACGGTGAGAGTTCCGATCGTCCGCTTTCCCCTCCCCCACCTATCTCATTCTATCTATCCTATCTACCCCCAATCTCATAGTTAGTTCTTGCAAGCGTTCATAGGTTAACGTTACCACTTTCCATCAGGCAGATAGTTAAGAAATGAATAAAAATATAGTAATTTAAATGTATAGACTACTACAATTAATAACTAATGATGATAAGGATATATTTGGATTCGTTAGATAACTAGAAAACGTCTTATATCGTAGACATAAGTCAAGTCGCCCTTACGTGACATGACATTCTATTTATATTCCTTTGGTGGAGGTTGCTGCTAAGATGTAAAACCTCCGTGTGATTTTTTTATGAGGCCTTCCAAGACCGAATTCTGAATTTACGAATTATACAAAATGGCGTAAAACACTCAAAGGAGTCATGTGACCAATTTAAACGAACGACTAACGAAACAAACTACATGTAGTGTCATAAAATATGAAAAAATAAAAATTACCCTTGAATCGGCTAATTTTGAAAAATACACACATTGTATTAAGACACCAAATCATGATATAACTTGCACAACTTATAATTCCGATTGATAGTTTTTGTGTGCGCAAAAATGTGCAGACCGGTTTCCGACATTAAATAATCTGTATTGAACTCTATTAGCAAAGGAAAGTGTTAGTGTTGCTCGGTATGCATTCTTAGCTCTGTCCCGCTTACACGATTCGTACACTGACGCGTGCCACTGAAATTGGTCTACGGCGCAGGTACACCGGGAGGAGTTATTCGTGGTGTAAAACCGTACGAGATGTACTCAGACAAAAAAGTGCGTGCGTCCAAAGTACAAATGTCAGAAGTGAAACTTCTTTGGCAAACTAATTTTTAAGTTTCGTTTATGTTTATACAAATCTAAAACTTTTAGGTTTCCGAACCTTTCATTTCAAAAATACCTAAAATCGAGTGCGCTGCGAAAACTATTGATGATAGAATGAAATAATGTACTACGACTTTGCAGAACACATCATTATTTACAAAAAGTGTCGCGACACTATGTATCTAACTATTATAGTTATGCCACAATAAGTGTTCTTTTATTTTAAAAAAATAATTAAAATGTCGCCGCTAGAAAAGGCTCTTTATTTGTATCTTGGTATTAATCATTATCAAAATAAATTACTTCATATTCAAGACTCCTTCAATACCTTTATATAACTTTTCGAATCATTTAATTCAGACATTCCATTCGAAAGATACCATGAGTTTAAAAATGTAAGAATTAGACCATGCGGCCGTGACGCTTTTTCGTGACCGAAAAATCGTAAGAGCCCGTCTATATAGAAGTTTCTCTTTAAAAAAAGCAAATGCGTGCGTGCTCACGTATGGCGTGTAGAGGGCGATGGTGCTGCTGGCGTCGTCGTGCCGCGAGTAGGTGATGCGCGCGCACGCGGCTTCGTCGTCGGCGCGCCACGCGGCCACCGCGCGCCACGGCACCTCCACGCTCGCGGTCGCCGCGGCCCCCGCGCCGCCGCCGCCCCCGCTCTCGCCCTCGCACCACGGCGACAGCTTGATGCCCGTCCAGCCTGACACAGTACGGGAGCTGCACACGTCTAGTCGTCGCAGCGGACAACGCACTACTGACTAGCGCAACGCGGAACAGTGTTGCCAACTTTATTTCAACGAACCCACAATTTGTGGTGTTGCAACCTACCAGAAAACCACTAAATTTGACGATCCCTCAAACCACCAGAAAACCACTAATATATAAAGCCAGTCAGACACTACCAGAATATTCTGTACATATCATCGATTTCGATGACATTTTTAGGCAATTTTCAGATTGGGCTAACGGGTGATCCTGTAAGGATTTTCCAGCATGTTACCAGCAGCAATATGTGCTTTTGGGTGTACTGTGGTTTAGGCATATTCTTTTTACAAAATTAATAAAGTAAAATGTGTTAAACATCCGTCGTACCGACACGAAGTATACTACCCGTTGTATTTATATTTTTGTGCATGCAAAGGAAACAAACACAAACAAACCTTTCCAATTCAAAACAAACTTAACCCAGTCAGCATTTACATAAAGTCCATAATCAAAATGATTCAAGAAATTGACAAACTATTCTCGGGAAATCATCGATAACAACCACCTTGATTTAGTTGTGTTGCTTACACACAAAAAATATACTTGTAACATAAATGTTCAAATTCTTTCCTGTAAATTTGTAAATCTTACTAGTGAGTGAATGTCGTACCTAACCACTGAATGAAGCAACCTAAGCCACTAGAAAAAACCACTAGCCACTAAAATAGAAATTTGTCCGCTAAAAGGTAAATCTAAACCACCAGATCTAGTGGAAAATCCACTGAGTTGGCAACACTGAGTCGCGGAAGCGCAGATATCAACAGTTGCTATATCTCGCTCGCACATCATCCGTCCTGCTTATACACTGTATGAGTTATTAATATTTGTACTTAAGGTTGCCGTTTCCAAAATAAAGCAGTTCACATAAGCACTCGACAGTGAATACTACTCTCTGCCATCTGAACTATCATTTAACCTCCATCTTTCGCTGCTAAACTATAATAAATCTGTAAATGGTCCGAGTCGGTACAATGCGTCGTGGACGAAAAGCACAGTGTTCTCCAATCCAATTCCGAGCGCACTAGATCAGTGTTTTCAACCTGCCAGTCGCGACCGCTAGGGGGGTCGTAGAGCCTTGCTCTGGGGTTCGCCGGCAAAAGGGAAAAGGCAATTTAAATTTATACCTCATACTAACATACTTTCTAAGCTTGCAACTTTTTGCAAAGTATAAGCCGTAATAATAAATAGGGTGGGGTGGGGTGGGGCCTCACCGACGGCGACGGCGACGGCGGGCGTGGCGCGGCAGTCGGTGCGCGCGGCGGGGAACGCGACGGCGCCGTAGCCGGGCAGCGCGCGCGCCAGCGCCAGGTAGCGGTCCGCGCGGCGCACCTCCTGCAGCGCCTTCAGCTGGTACAGCCGCGCGCCCGCCACGCACACGCCGCGGTTCACGTCCTCCACCGCCTGCGACCAACACGCACACGCACTCAGCGCCGAAAGGTGCATGCCCGTTTCGGGCCCACCACGATATCGAATCAACCCGCCCAGGCGCATTTCACAACAAATGGGCGTACACAAAAAATGCAGTTTTACACAAAGGACAAAATTGTGAATAAAACAAAACTTGGAATACCCTTCTTTTTAGGCACACTTGCATACTGGTAAGACTTTCTAAATTGTAATAGCATATTTTTTAATAAGCAACAATAAATCGCATTTTTGTGTTATGAAGCCATAATAGCCAGCTATATGTTATGAAGCCCTCGATATGAAGGTTTTTTAACAAATTGCATTGAATGCCAAAAATTGAAGATATCTATCCCGTGTTGGCGGAATGTATTCGGGGCGAGGCGCCTATAATGTAATTATGGGTAATTATGGCAGTATTCTGTCTTCTCCATTTTCTGGGGAGGCCCGAATTCTCGTTTAGTTACTATATCTGTGTACTTAGTTTAAGGAAGTAGAAGTAATTGAAAGATAGAACGGGGTGACATTGTCACAAAGTGACAAAATCCCATGAATGTAATAAAGATTAAAAAATAAGGACTCCCGCCGCTTACTTGGCATATTAAAAATTCAAGACTGTTATAAGCCATTATTTAAATATATCAAAAAACACTTTCGGTAAACTAATTAAACTGTTTACTGTATATATTAATTAAGACCCGGCTTAAAGGCCTAGTTGCCAAGCCATAATAAACATAAAAAACTTGAAAAATATTTATTTTCAATTCCGACCCATAATACAAAATCCTGGAGCCCAATTCGGCCTTTTCAATAACTTGCTGTTGCGAAGATATTCAAAGTAGAGGAGTCCATGGCGAAAATGACGAAAGTTCGTATTCTACACTAGCAATAATTTCACTAATAATGATAGTGGCCGAATCGGCAGAAGACCGAAACGAGCGCTCACCTGCCAGAAGACGAAGGCGGCGGCGCGCGCGTCGGCGGCCACGAGCGCCGCCTCGGTCGCGGGGCTGAACAGCCACTTGCGCACGCACAGGCAGCTGCTCGACGCCGTGCTGTAGTTCTGGATGTACAGCGAGTGCGGACACTCGTTCGGCTGCAACTTGCGCTCTATAACAAATTCATATTCAAGTTTTTTATTCAAAATAAGTTCCACTGAAGGTCATACATATAGGTTAAATTTAATTTTACTTCCTAGTTTATGTACACCGCTTCGCAACGTGTTTGCTGTTAAGAAGAAGACGCGGCGAGAAACTCCCCACCAACACGTCTAGCTAAAATAGTTTTTCTTTATATTTCTTATTCTATTTATATCTCAAGTTCTTTTTTTATAAGTTTTATACAGAAGTACGTTACAGAATGACTTTTGAAGAATTAATGGAATTCGTTTTGACAATTTTTGAGAAACAGGTTTATTTTGAGCCTTATGGTATATTTTAGCCAAAATATTAATATTTAAAAACATTAACATATTTCATTTAGCAATTTTATAAATATTTTGACATTTCGTTACAAAAACGCGTCAAGCTGTATGGCGTCTCGCATGACGTCACAGCGTGCAAAACAAACATCTGTTTCATCGAAGTGTCATCTGATTGATAACTTCTTGTGTTTTGCACACTATGACGTCACGCGCTCTGATGGGCGTTCATTATCACGTGGCTAAAGGTTGCAATATAACAATTTTATTTCTCAAAAATATCAATTAATATCTAATATTGGTTAAAACAATTTATTTTTGTCATATTTAGATCGTAATCTACGATATATATTAAAATCAGCCTATATTTTCCATACGTCAACTACCGAATTGTAGCAAACAGTGCATATTCAATAAGACTAAAGTAAAGATAGACTTATTATAACTAGCCTCTGCCCGCGACTTTATGCGCGTGGTGCGGTTTTTTTAACTATCCCACGGGAACTATTTAATTTTTCCAGATCAAAAGTATCCTATATGTTGACCAGGGATAAAAGCTATCACCATACAAAATTTCATGTAAATCAGTCCAGTCGTTTCGGAGATTAGCCGGTACAAACAGACAAACAGAGAAACAGAAAATTCGAAAAAAATCCAAATAGTTCTATTTCACTTCTGACATCCCCCTGACTCGGTTTTTAGCATTTTTTTCATTGTACAGAAATTCGACCTCTACAATTTTATTATATGTAAAGATGTATAGACACAAACATACTATATTTTTCTTGGTGCAACATATCTCCATAAATTCCATACAAGCTTGGCAAGATAAAAACGTTATACAAGATATAGTATAAGAGAAGTTGGAGCGCGCTGCTATGTAAATGAAGTTTTGTCATTTAAGTATTCTTCAATAGTGTAGTCTCTTTTTTAGCAAGATACTTTTAATTTAGTGAAGGGCAGATCTAATATTTCACTCGGAATCCTATAGAAGAAGCGTATACCAAACCCCAAGAAAGAGGACAATACTTTTATGGGAATATATCCTGTTATATGGAATAATAGGCTATTCCCGCGACTGGATCCATGCTTCACTTGAAATTCCCGTGGGATTCTCGGGACACAAAATACCGCAACATTGAACATTTTAAGAGAATGTTTAGCTATTGTTTTACTGAAAAGCCACTGTGTTTGAGCAGGCAAGTCGTTAATAAAATAAACAAACTGTGTGTCAACGGTTTTATTTGATTTTTATAATTACGACGTTTCGGCCACTTTTCAGTAGCCGTTATCACGGAAGACAAAGATGTCAAATGTCAATGAGTATTGTTAAAGTTTTATTTAACCTAACACCAACTTGTTCATTTTGATTATTTAGTTTTAATTTTGTTTATTATTTAAATTCAATCTTTATATTTAAATACAGTCTGCTGACTGTACACATTACTTTTTAGCACATGTACGGTATGTCTAAATCTTACCCATACTGCCTTAGCCCAGCCATAAACCTGTAAGCTTTAGGCTGTGAAATGATAGTCAGATATTAACAATTCTAATATAGACTCATCCTTAGATGCTTACACTAGCAAAACTTACAGGTGTAAAGTAGGGATAGTAAAAAAAATATTTACCAAAGTTATATTCGACAATTTCGAATATGTAGAAGTACTTCTGCACAGATTTGGAAAGGCCGATCTTCTCACAGACCGCCCTGTAAACGTCGTCGGCGTTGGTCGACTTCAGCACCGAGACGGTGACGACCTCCTTGTCCGGCAGCAGGACCTTGAGGTCCACCGGTGACGGGTTCGAGGAGTCATCGGAGTCAGTCAAGAACTCCTGGACTGCGTCCGATTCCGCAATGACGCGGACGGCGCAAACCTGCAAAATTATTTTATTTCCAGAAATCGAGACTTGGAGATCCCATCTGGAGATCATCGTTGGCCGCATGGACTCGCTCCAGGGCTTGATGGAGCCATGCTCCAGAGCAAACAACAGTCGCAAGCCGTGACCTCCTTCTGTGAGCAAGTAAGGGCCCAAAAGGAAGAAGACTAAGGATCGAAGGCGCCGCTACGCACAACCCTTCTTGGTGAAGAGGACAGCCTTCCCCGGGGGGTCCTGAGTGAGAGCTAAGCGTGGGGATGCCACAGTGTAATACCTATAATTTAGTTCTTGGGGCACCCCATAAAAGCACATAGGAGAGGGACGTAGGTCAGGCTTAGTGGGTAGTCTACGATCGATAGATGCATCAACTCAGTTATCGGTAACAAAAAAATACTGAGCAGTACAATACCACAGAAAAAGAACTATAACGTTGTTTATTTAACCAATTAGTTTTTATTTACTTTCCTCAAAAACGAAAAAAGCAGGTGAAAACCCTATTTAGGCACAATTAGCACCCCCGCTATGCTCGTGCGCGCATCTCACGCCTAAATGGATCACTTTCACCCCTCGCGTTACAATCGACTATACTAACAGTTTGTTAATATTGTAATAGAAAATTACTTCATTTATTACCTTTTCAAGATATTGCTCGAGTCCTCTCCTTCTGGCATCAAGCTGCTGCTCGCTGAGGGTGAACGGCCATTTGCCAGGCAGTTTGGGGAAATTGAACCCTGAAATATTTATGAACAATTTATTTACACAGATAAATAAAATTGAAGTGTCTGTTTGTAATGTCAAAATAACAGCTTTTTACTAAATGAATAACAAAGTATGTGCGGTACTTATATCAAATATCTGAAGCGGCTGGACCGATTTTGACGGGACTTTCACTGGCATATAGCTGATGTTTTAAGGAGTACCTTAGGCTACTATTTTTGTTTTTACTTTTCTAGAGTCGCGAAAAATATCACGCTGGCAGAGCTAGTAAACAATAAACTATTTCAAAATGAAACATTATAAGCCTAAGTCCGCACAGCGATATTTCTTCACCGCAGATTTTATTCTCGGTATTAATTCCGCGACCGAATTACACTAGTACGCACTGCGAATAAATTTCGTACTATTTTATTCAGTTCAATTCACTTCTCGCTGAGACGCACGTGTAAATGGACAACCGATTTAATTTATCTAATGCTAAGCGCGTAACAGACGTATCAAAGATGTCATGAACATTGATTCACCACTTGGGCATTGAGACCATGAAGGATTTTCTACATAAAATATCAAGAGTTAAGAAAATACAGCTAAAAGTTTTTTAGCTATTACAGAATGACAAAAATATCATTCGATAAATTACTACAACTTTCAATAGCGACGTTGCACGACTGTGCGAATCGCGCGAATTTTATTCCACTGTGCGAAAATAGCCATACTTACTTTATACGGTACAAAATATTCGCGCGAAAATAAATCGCACCGCTTCGGATCAATTTGCATCATGTCACAGATATTTTTCTCGCGCGATTTTTTTTACCGCCAGTGCGACTACTCCTATAATATTCAATGTGTTACAGAATAACGGGAAAAAAGTCGTGCTGTGAAATATCGCTGTGCGGACAGGCTCAAACTGTGTAAGCTAAATCATCATCATATATTCTATACAGATAAATAAAATTGAAGTATTTGTTTGTATGCCAAAATACAGCGTTTTACTAAATTTATATGAAAGTATATACAGTACTTATATATCAAAAATCTTTTTTTTTATCTGCCTGTCTGAATGTTCTGGCTAATCTCTGAAACGGCTGGTCCAATTTTGACGGTTTCACTGGCAGATAACTGATGTTGATGATGAAGTCGCTGCCAAAGCTAGTTTTTTTTAATATAAAAAGGCTACATGCCTCAGGAATATTTATTTATTTGATACACTTTCCATTCGACAGGACCACTCACCAACAAACTCCTTCCTCAACGCCTGATGCAAAGCGGCGAACTCCCTGTACCGGCGGCTGCAGAGATGCCTGCCAGCCATATGCACGTTGAACGCTACATAGGACCTGCCAGTGTTCCTCTCCATCACGACCCTGTAGTCCGGTATCGAGACCGGCAAGGACCTCTTGTCCGTGTAGTCGTATCGCTGGTACACCGTCGCTCGGGAGTTGGCAGCGCCGCCTATCACACCAACCGGTGCTGAGCCGTCGTCGCATGGCTCAAGGCGCTCTGCTTCCTATAAATCAAATCGATATCTACAAGTATCGTCTATCTCTTCTGTACCCCTGAAGAGTATGCAAATTTTCATGATGATCGGTTTTGTAATCAGGGTGTGAAAACTTAACAAACAACCAAATTACATTCACACATATAATATTAATTAGGCTGGTTGCAATTATATTACAATTTCCCGCGGTCAGGCGGCCTGTCGTAAGCGACAAAACAACCGACAACCAGGTGGTAGGGCATTTACCCGGTGGATAGCTACCACCACTGGTCTAAGGTATGTCGCCATAACAACCATGAGTTGTGTATTAACCAACCGGCATTAGTGACCAGTCTCCCTTAAGAGAGAAGCAGCGCATTTGTAGCACCTTGGTGTTGCAAATGTCCATAGCGATGGTAACCGCTTTCCATCAAGTGGGCCGTCTGCGTGTCTGCTGAACCCCTGTAATAAAAATAAATAAAAAAACATACAAATAAGATGATAAGTATTTAAGAAATAATACTGTCAAATCAATGTAATTACCCTTGGTGTAACAGAGATAACTGTGAGTGTGAGACAATCGCCGCCAGATTTGATCAAATCGACAACTTGTCTATGCGTCGAGCCTTCAACGTTGACGCCATTGCTGTAACAAAAGAAAATTTTACAAGATTACTATTAGAAAACATGAGGACTATTGAGATCATCAGAGGTCATCAGCAAAGTGACGACAGCGGATACTGAAGCGATTTATCCACACGGCTCCCAAGGACGAAGACAATATGGCGGCTTGTGGTCATTGGGAAAGTTGAAGACAGGAAACTCTCTCGTGGTAGATCTCCAAGAAGAATAGAATAGATATTGATATCCTGTCAACGCATAATCAAATATAGAACGACGCGCTCTCAGAGATGTAGTGAATCAAAACTGACTGCAGCGTATATTACATCACAAAGTTTGTAGAAAAGTCTCACCTGAAGATTTTCTAAATGCTTAACTATATTAAGGAATCAATATTGCATACTAGCTCGTAACGGGATATGGAATCGAGGAAAAAGTTCTTACCGGTAGCGACTGGTCCAATAAAACAAAAGAAAACAGGAATAAGAACATCTTATACGTAACAAGGGGCCTTACTTATAATCATTTGTTAAATTTAAAGATACTGCTCAGCAACTGATTAATGAAAATCTTACCCATAATCCCCTCTTTAGTCGCATATTTTGGGTACAACCTACATTAATCATTCAAATTTCGTTTATCTGTGCTCCTCTTAGGTAAACAACAGGTATATTACATATTTATATGTGAATAAAAAGATATTCATTGATTCTTGTCTGATACTGATTTCCGTTACTTAAGAGATGCCAACAATTTTATTATAAGTAAGGCCGAAGGTGTTTAAATTAAAAATCTATCTACTTAGCCTATCTTTTCCTCATCATAATATAATGTTGTTTATTATTACATCATTGTTAGTTTTAAACAAATAAGAGAACTAGGATTAAATTACGCAGTTGGGATCACAATAGTAAGGCCTTGATCAGAGTAATCGATATAAACAATGTTAGAAGTCAGATCAATGTTTAGGTAAGGATTAAATCAGATCAAAGAGTTTGTTTATATTAAAACTCTTTATTGGGCTTTATAGCAAATAAAAAGCATTTTAAAGGTGAGTTCAGTGGTTTAATTGCTGAGTATTGGTATGATTATTATTATATATTATATTGCTTAGTATATTTTCGATGCAAAACAGGTAGCGTTTTACTATAAGACTTGACTGTTTGTCGAAAATCTTTCGATGAAAATGCTTTTATTTGTTGGAAATTAGAAACCATAATAGAATTGGTAACACAGGTATGATGACAGTACATATATAATCCTAGCTGACCCGTGCCCACTTCGCTGGGCATTAGAAAAAAAAATGCTTATTATTAATCACAATCAAATATACTGTCACTCAGTAATAATGTAGCTTTCCACTGATGAAAGAATTTTCAAAATCGGTTTAGTACTTTCGAAGATACCCCATGCAACGTCACAAACTTTACCTCTTTATAATATTAGTATATATTGGCGAATGAAACTAGCGTAAATCATATTCACCTATACCAATATGTCCCGAAATAAATATGAAAGTTTGTTTCATTTGTTCGTTCCTTCTTTACACCTCTGAGAAAGACATAAAATGTTCTTTCGACATCAGACAAAAATAGGATAAACTTCATCCAGGAAAATTCGGATAGTTTCCGTTATCCAACATGAATATGAATAACGAAAATACGCTGCTGAAAGTACTTGGAGAACAAGGCGCACGAATGATTCCAGTAATTACCAAGAAAATGTTATTTAACGTTGCAATGTAGATAACAGTAGAAATGAAAGTCGACACCTAGATATTGATAAACCTTGAGTATTTCATTTACCCATTCGTCACAGCCAACGTTCCTTCATTCTCCAAATCATATATCTCGAAACCACTTGAAGCACAGTAATAGAAACAGTATCTAAAGTTCCCAGCACCACCTCTTTGCACTGACATAACGGAATTATGCGTTGTTTTATCACCATTGACACAAACGAGTTTAGCGTAGTCACAACACTGAATTTACATCAGATCTTGAGCAAAGCTGATCACATCTTCAAGACATCGACAGGTTTTTGATTCCGAAGTAGGATTCTAAGTGCGATTTGCTGCTGTCTTCAATGTTAATTTTAGCCTCAACAAGAATATTTAGGGTAAAATTTAATTCTTAGATCCCAATAAATAAGAGCCCAGTTTTAGTTTAGACTATTAGAGCTTCAATCTTATCTTCAATTAATCCAATAGTTAAGTGCACAAGAAATACTCCGACAATCGTCTCCAATATAACAACACTGGAAGATTCCAGCGAAAATTTATCTTTTGCAGATTCTCTGTAAGAAGACCTTGAGAGTATAATTACAATTTTCAATCACTTCTCCATAAATTTATATCCAGCTGATGATATAAAAGATCACTGGCTGATGGAAGTTTCTTACGCTTTAATATCTTCAAAATCCAAAAACAGCAGACTAAAGACAAAATCACCAACTTCAAATGCACAAGCGCAGTACAGCAGTTCCAAAGTAGTAATGACATATTTTAATGACACCTACAACAAACATACGATACAATTATTGCGACGTTGAATTGTATTGGAATATACTCGTTGATGTCGCGGTATCTCATACGTATTTGACCCTAAATTATTGTTTGATATTAGTTCTTATCAAACACTTGGTCGAGTAGAAAATACACGTGATCATAGATTAATATCTAAGTATTTTCCTGTTTCATCATAATCTTTCGCCACATTAGAGCAACTGTTAATTTTCACTAATAGTGACTTATATCTACAATAGCTAACTTAACCACAAATACATTTAATTTGATTTCATATAATTACAGAGTACAATTTTGAGTCCATGATATTCTGACATGCTATTCTAGCTTACACAAAATAATTTGTTTGAAAAAATAGCGACATACTGACGCTATTTACAAGTCATATTAAAAAGAAAGAGATACATTTTGAGAATATGTACGCCGCATTTACAGCAAAAGAGGTTTGCACTCAGCTTACTGATTGCTGTGCCGGACTTTTATACAACATTTCAGATGTTAAGCTAAAATAATCATTATCGTTCTGTGTGCTTCACTAACACTAGAAAACATTCCAATTATATCCACTATGCTGTACTATATAACATAATATGACTAAACGAAATGCAACTTACAAGTAATTTTAATCATAGACTTGTTGATTTTTAAAGTTTCAAATTAACTTTTGACTTTTTTTTATTTTTTTATTGCAGGAGTTCAGCAGACAGGCAGACGGCCACTGATGGATAGCGTTACATCGCTATGACATTTGTAACACAAAGTATACTAATGCGCTGCTCTCTTGAAGGAGACTGGTCACTAATGCGAACAAATAAGCGTTGTATGCGACATACTTTAGACAGGTGTAGCCATCCAGTCGGCAATGCCTACACTGCTGTGGTTGTTTGTGCTCTTACGACAGGCGCCGCGGATTGTATTCTTTCTCCGTTCTGCACGGATAATTCTTCTCACTGAACTGACTTCTCATTGAATTTTAAATTATAATTGAAATATGCTAAATAGTTCGATATAAATTGCCAGAAGAGTGAACCAGCGACTTAAGACTGCTTCTTTGAAGAAATTCGGGACTAAAGACTACGGAGGGTAGAGGTAAGGATAACCATCTCACATGGGAAAATAGTTGAAGTGTCCAGTTGTAAGCTGTAAATAACAGTTCAAAAACCGCCCACAGTGGCGCTGATGTAGACAAAGGGTATGGTGCAAATGTAGCTGTAGACGAATCTAAGTATGCCAAGTAAAAAAAAAAATATTTGGCGACTAGAGTAGTTGGTGACAGTACACTGTTATAAAACGTCAACTATTTACGTAGTACAGAGTAATTTACTAAATATAACCTCAAAGAATTGCTATGTGAAAACGTGATTAGTGATGTTATTTCGGGAATTTTGAATGATACCTACGCTTAGTGTTTTTGTAACGTTTCATTTTATAAAACTAAAGCACTATAATACTACACAAATACTTTTAGGGCTTTCTTTAAAATTCACCCTGATGCCAAAGTGGCGCCACTCAATTTAATGAATTTCGATGGACACTTCTTCATAAACAGAGATGGTTCTCCTTGCCTCTAACTTCCATAATCAGCACGACAGATAGTCGACAAGATTTTTAACTTTTTCAGGGTCTAATGCATTCACATAAACGCATCGACTCTTTCTAGCTATAAATAGGTTAATAGAATATTGAATGCACACTGAGCCAGTGCTAGCTGTATTATCTCGAATAATGAGTGCTAAATTAGGGTCACAGAACTAATAACACGCTCTAACCGGTTATAAAGCGCGATAATTTAGGATATTCTCATAATCAGGTTGTTAGCCGCTTATCCAGTATTTTAGGACCGGGTTCTAGATAGATTTTACCTACATCTTTTTATAGCCTGAAGCAGGCAAACATACAGACGACCCGCCTGATGGCAAGTGGTTACCGTCGCCAATGAACGTTTGCAACCGCAGGGGTGTCGCCAACGCGCTGCCGACCTCTAAGAATTTTTATAACGCCCTTCTTAAAGAACCCCATGTCGTAGCGCAAAGGGAGAACCGCGGCGGGAAGTTCCCTCCAGATCATTGTTGTACGCGGAATAAATGTTCTAGAGAACGGTTGCGTAGTTGAGCGTGGGAGCTCAAGGAAATGGGGGTGAATATTCCGTTGCTGGCAAGCGGTGAGGCATCTTACTTGATGTGAATTATTTAATAGAGCATAAAGTTCCATTTTAAACTTGTCAGATACGTAATACGAATCTGCAAGAGCGACCGCTTTAGGCCCCCGGACTCGAAAGAAGCAATATCCTAGACTTGGGCATTCATTAATGCTAATGATGTTTTAAATAATAGATATTTTATGACATTTTTTTTGCCATTACACAAAAGGAGGCAAATAGCAGATATAGTGATGCTAAGTAAAATTTCCAGTCTAAATAGACTTGCGTTATCTAATATAAAAATTCTCGTGGCGCAGTTTTTGTAGTTAAGCGCCTCCGAAACGGCTTGACCGATTCTCATGAAATTCTGTGTGCATATTGGGTAGGTCTGAAAATCGCACATCTATTTTCATCCCCCTATATGTTAAGGGTAGTTCAGCCCTGTTTTTTTTTTAATTTTTAGATATTTTTTATGATACAGCATTAAAAAATACATACAATCCTAAATTTTTCAACCCTTTACGATCAACCCCTATTTTTTCGGGCAACGGATAAGGACAACGGTCTGCCGGGACAGCTAGTTTATTATCTAAAATATGTTTAAAGTGCCAACAAGACTATTCCGGAATCCAATATAATTATTTGTTTCTCGGATATCTAGTTATTATAGGGCAAATTCTTATTTAATCTTGTGTTAACTAATTATAATCTTTTAGCTGTTACACGTGATATAGTTTTATTTATTATTAATCCAAAAGACAGTCCTGGTAAAGCACTGTTCTGAATATTAACAGGTTGCATTTAATAGGTAAGTTTTAAAATAATCTATTGTTAAGAGTGAGAGACATGAATTAAAATGCCGTTGGAATTATTAGAGTTTATTAGAACTATACAAAAACGTATAACACAGGTACAAATATAACCAAAAACAACAAGTCCAAACGTAAGGTCGTTATTCAATAAACGCGCAGTCCGTCACTAATATATTCCCGATTGTAGTACGCACGCCTCGCTTTGATCGTGGTTCTCGCTAGACTTCCGCTCCCTCGATCAGGCCATCGTTTTATACTGCACAAATGCAATGTGCCCGTATCGTAGTACAATAAAACAATGGGCTGTTTTCTAGAAGCGCATTCCAATCAATAAGTAAACAGAAGAAGAAGATCACAAAAGAATTACAATTAGTTTATGCCGACAGGTAATAAAATGTGTTTTGTTTCAGATATGGATTATGTTTGGGACTTGAGTTGTAACACTATTCTTGCTTTTTTTTAATTTCCTATTTTTAATTTGATTAAGGCGCCGTCCTATTGTCATCGCTCCCGCGATTGGTGCGATGCGTTCAAAAAATGATCGTGCGACCGTGCGTTCGAACATACTGATTCTATTGACGGTCGCGCGATCATGCGTTGCGTTCAAATTGTCTAAATTTCATCGCGCAACCATCGACGCATCGCAGACATACTGATAAGTACTAAATGTCCTATCCTATAGCGCTCGCCGTTCGCGGGATCAAATGTTTCTGTTGACATAGACAAATCTTTTTTCCGTATGTCGAAATACTGATTGTGAAATTCACCGCGCTGATTTCTATTTTTATAAAGTAGATATATTATGTCGTCCACGTTTTATTTTTTAATGTTATTTACGATTAAAGAAATATGGGCCGATAGCATAAACTGTGAATCTCTGTTAAGAGCCATTTCGAGTGTGATCGCATCGCTCCAAAACACGATTCTAAACCAGTCTCATCGTACGATGAAATCGCATCGCAGCCATCGCGCGAGCGATGACAATAGGACGGCGCCTAATAGTATATAAAGTATTTACTGGCAAGCATTATAGATACCATATGTGGAAATAATGAAATAGTTACATATTTTAATAGTGTTGTATGTAGTTATAAATTGTATTTTTTTCGAATTAAATAAAAATAAATAAATACATACCTATTACGGCGTCCGCTGCATAATCTCGAATTTCCGCCTATTTCTGGCGAACAGTACATCGGCTCGAGCAAACAACTCATGTTGTTGAACATTGTTACGCACGTAGCAAAGTGTTTTTGTTATTATTGCTATTATTGATTGCATATATGATAGACACGATACATCTTTAGTCGGATTTGTTGTTATTAGAACCCATTATCAATAAAACATTGTTATAATATTTTTTTAAGTTTTCGCGAGTTGTACGCATTATAAAACATTTTAACGGTTTTCCGACGTTTCGGCCCCTTTTCAGTAGCCGTGATCACGAAAGACAAAGACGTCAAAACGAGTACATTGTTAAAGTTTTATTTAGCCTACTAACTTGTTCATTTTAATTATTTAGTTTTAATTTTTTTATGGCTATTATTTACTCTATGGGAGCCTAATCTAATTTCCAACCGGTATCGTTTATGTTTGTCCGGTCACGAAAATCTTGGTAAACCGGACAATCTTTTGCCCGGTTTTAAACCAAATTCGTTAATTATTTGGAAAACTCGAAAGAATATTCGAACGTTGCAAATCAAATCATTTAAAAATAATTTATTGCACTAATATATGGTAGTTAATATAAATAGGTGGTGTTATTATATAATGGTCTCATGGTTTTTGCCGGTTTCGCGTACAATTTATAGAAACGTATATTATAAAGGTACATACTTATTACACTGAATCCAAAGATGCCATCTCGGGCAATAAAACTTTAAAAGCAGTGGCATCGTGTAATAAATACTGTATAACGTCCATGTAACATCACTCGATTTAACGACAACCTCCCTTAAGCGTCGAAATCACTTGGGTTGTCTTCCATACAATGATACTCGTACACACTATATAGCCATACACTCTCAATAACAACAAAAATTAAGTAATAAAAAGTTCCTTTTAAATTGCCAAAATTAGTACAAGATGCACAGCTTATCCTTTTATTATCCTAGCCCGTAATAAACTCGACTGTGGGCATCATGCATACCGAAAATTCTAAGTACTTCCTTTATAGCTAAGATGCCTCAATATCGCAAGATATGAATAAATTATGTAAAAAAAAATACAACAAACTGGTCACTTACTTACTGGTCAACAAAAGATGTCAGATAAAAATAACAGACTTCTTCTCTCCATTTAACGACCTCTTTATAATGCTATAAAATGCACAGTCCTTTCAGTGTCGTTATATAGAGTTTACTGTATATTGAAGAAGTTAGTTTACAGTTTTATATAATATAACAAATGCAATAACTTGTCCGTTTTTTTTCTCGAATATATAGACGAGAGCAAGGCACATCGCTTGCGCTGACTTGGCCACCTACAACGATTGGGGAGGAACATGGACTGAAAAGAGCCTATGTGGGCTGACCGGTCGCCCCAAACATCGCTGGAGTGACGTCATGGAGGCTGATCTGCGCGATCTTCTAGCTTATGACTGGCACGAGATTGCGCTAAAAAGATGAAAGCCGTTGAGGGGCAGCAGTTAGTCAGTTACGAAAAGTTAGTTAGTTACGAAAATATCGAGCCTTTACCGCCATTTGCCTTTTCCAGGCATGGAAAAGACCTTGGAAGGGGCCCAGAGAGGGGACCCACGCCTGCCAAGACATCCCGGAGTCGGGCAGCCCATTACCCGTAGCTCTGGCATAAGGCACAGGACGGAACACCCAGGGGTTTTAGTGGGTATCCTTTACTGGGGAGTGGCAATAGCGTGGCACCAGTTCTGACTGGGCACGCTAGTGCCACCCCCGATCCGGCGAATCCCACTCTCACACGGGTCGCGAACATCCCTCCAGGCTTCTGTGCCTGTCGCGGCTTAGTCCTCAAACGGATACCGTTTGAGGACTAAGCCGCGTAAAGCATTTTTCTTTAGCCGCCTTGCTAAAAAAAATGGTTATTGGGGGTAGGATAGGTGAGGTTTTGTTCTTTGTTCTTTGTTTATTTGTTATATATATATATATATATATATATATATATATATATATATATATATATATATATATATTATATATATATATATATATATATATATATTATTGCCAATATTCTCTTATGTATTATATATGTTTACAGAATTTTTGTTTTATATTATATATGTATATGCCAAACTACCAATATTTTAATACAATAAATAAGAAAACCCTACTGAATCAAAAACTGTCAGTTTTAGAACAAAATAATGTTCTTTTTTACCTTTTGCAACGAAAAATACACTTAGGTGCAAATTTCGCTAACAATAAAATGACGGTAAAGCCTCGATATCGGAACTGTAAGGAAAAATATTCAAAATTTTAAGAGAAAAAACAATGTACAGGATATATGGACGACCGACTATTGTTCATTAATATAATCGAAAAAATAAATTTATACCGACTGCTGTATTAAAATGAATGCGAAAAGGAGACGGATAAGCTTTCATATCATTCTTGGACCCAGATTGTAAAAGTGAGAGTGATTTTAATATCTCTTTATTATGCTGATATGAATTCTTATTATGATTTCTTAGTATGTTATTATTGCGATATTTGGTTTGTTTCAACTGCATTCATTTTTTGAAAAGTAATTGTAATACAACTTCTATATGTATTTAAAAAAAGAGTCTGAGATAATATATATAAATAACTAGCTACTTCCCGCGACTTCGTCCGCGTAGAATAGTTAAAAAAAAGTAAGTTAAAAAAACTACCGTTTTTGAAATATTCTTCATTGGTGATCCGTCCCTATTGGTCTAAGTGCGATGACATTTCTCGATAAATGGTCTATCTAACACTGAAAGAAACAGTTATAATAAGGTTCCCAAAAATACTACATTTTATAATTTAAAAATGTTTTCATCTGCCAAAAAGTGGCAACCCTACCTACCTAATACGTATAAGTACCTAATACACAAACACATACAAGCTTATGAACATGACAGCGATTATACTAATGACAACACGCGAAATCACCTAGTTAGCAATATCTTTGTTTTGTTTTAAAAAGTCACGCTTTGTTATGCGCAAGCGCACAGCACACCTTGATCTCTGAGACAACTTTCACTACGTACTGAAACGTTGTTAACCAAGTTTACACTTTCACTTGAAGGCAAATTGGCAAATTGGTACAGGCTTTAAACGTTTTGCACATGGGATTTTACGATGCGTGCGCAAGGTGGGATCAAGGCTGTGGTTGGATCGGGGGATATTTTTTGCGTAGGTAACTCTTTATCTATTATATAAAATTATTCTGTAGTGTTTATGCCACTGAGCTCCTCCTATACCCCTAAACTAATAGAATAAGAAAAACAATTCTTAGCTAGAAGTGTTGCTGGGGTCCATACATTTGCAACACCAAAGGTGCTACAAATGCGCTGCTGTTTTCTTAAGGAAGACGAGAATCTAGTCAATAATGCCGAAACACAACACAAGGTTGTTATGGCGGCATACTCTAGACCAGAGGTGATCGCCATGCCAGTCGAGCAAATACCCTACCACCTGGCTGTGAGTTCTTTTGTCGCCTCTTACAACAGGCCGCCCGGCCGCAGGAAATTGTATTCATTCTCCGTTCCTGCACGGATAAAAAGGTAAGCGGGTGCCCCGACTCATCCTAACTAATTTGTACTATTTTAAATACAAGCTTTGGACCGGTTTATCACACCAACCTTTTTTGAGGTTATTTTGGCGTTCCCTCCAGTTGACCTCACATCTGTACGTCGACACCAAGAATGCCAAGCTCAAAATCTAGTTTAACTTTCCATTTGTGATATAACTTTCATCCCTCGTTACGTGCCCATACTAACTTAGCTTTCCTCTCAATTTTACAGTCACCGGTGCACCTTTCAGGGACCTCATGTACTCATTTCTCACCTATCTGCTCTTGCAACAATACATCTTAAAATATCAATCGAACCAAAAGCCAAAATACTACAACATTATAAAATTACGATAATCAAACACTCTCCTGTTCACTCAGTTTGTTTTACATTAATTAAAATAAAATAATTTGCTTTTAATCGAATAACATTAAAAATGATTAAAATTCGAACAATCACTGTAATAAAAGTAATGAATCAAGCGAGCGAAAGCACTACTGGTAGGTAATAATGGTGGTAAATGACTAAGTACCAATTACAGCGATACAACATTACTATCTTGCGTAAATAGCGCGCAAATAATTACAAGATATGGGTACTATTATGTAACTTGTAAGTTGGGTACTATCGGGACTTTTTAATAGAGATGCCACGAGTAATGGTTTGACCGAATGCCGAATATTCGGCTGCCTCCTAGGAGTCCTAGGTCGAAGCGCCGAATATTCGGCTACCGAATGTTTGGCGTAGAATATGTACAATTCGCGCATGGCAGGTAGTATAAGGAAAAGTTCGTGAAGATTTTTTACGTACTAACGAATAATAGATAAACTATGTTTTAAAGGTTTTAAGCACGATTTTAAATAATCTATGATTCTTAAATGTTATTAAATATTAATAAATCGCTGTAGTGGAACACTTGCAAGCCAATGGATGGCGCTGTGCAATAATTGATGTCACAAACGTTTCCCGAAACATGCAAATAATGTAGACAAATTTTCAACTATAACAGGTGGGGACAACAATAGCCTCGCTGGAAGACCCTTCTTCAATCATTCCATCATTCATTCATTCCATGTCGTTTTCCACCATATGCCCTATAGTCCCTATACGGGTCACCCCCTTCATCGCATTTAACACTGTTAAAACGTAGTTTAAGGTAAGTTTAGTGTCTCTTCCTTCCTGAACCTTCTATTCTAGAATTTCTATCTTTTGGTTATTTCTTTGCTTTTCATCATCTATCCCTTTCTAAAATGTATCTGTCCTTGTTTTTTTCTCCCAGAGGTTTCTACCTTTTTCTTATTCTCGAGACCGGGCTTACGCTTCCAGAGGATACTATCCTTGGTCGCCCCAATATGTAATTATTAAATCTATTTTATAATACTTGTTCTAATTAGGAATGTTTCTGTTATAAGAAGAAAGAAAGAAAATGCGTTTTGAACACTACCAGGTCGTTTCCTAGAGATTGGACCAAAGCAATGAGAGGAAGCTACACCAATGTCAGAGTCAATCTCCGGCGTGTGTGGAGACACATACATACATAACTCCACGCCAGGTCCCCTTGCGGGGTAGGAGTGTGGGGACTCGACTACTCAATGCTCCACTAGAACCACCCTCCTCCTATGTGCCCCGTGCTTATGGCAGGAAGAGCGTGAGACTTAGAACGTAGTTACGCTCACGCTGATCCTAGCGCATCACTGCTTGAGAATGGCCCGGGAGAGGCAAACTCACTCCGTCAACAGGAGAATGACTCCTCCGCTCCCTAGATGCTGGAGGGCGCCTGCAGGGCGTGTGTCGATTGTAGACAACTAAATTCGCCTTACGAGTGTGCACACGGTACATAAACTAATTATTTACAATTCATATTCTTCCGCATACTTTCAAAGCTAGCTTGTTCAAGATCAAAAGCTATAAAAAATGTACAATTCAGTTGAGCAATCACTCAGCCGCGCAGAGCACTCCAATTGCATATCTGTCCTAGATATAATACAACGTTATAACCATTGTGTTGATATCTCATCGATTTCATCTATAAATTATAAAATTCTAAACTTGCCGTGTCTATACATTGAAGCCATTTAAAAAAGGCCCAAAGGCCGATTTTCAGTTACCAGACAAAATTCTTTATATCATAAAATAAAACACAACGTGGGAAAACTAATAATGACAATTGCATGTTGCCTGGAAAGATTGTGTACAATCAAGTGTACTGCTGCTGTTGTTGCATGAATAAAATAGTTGAATTGTTTCACTTTTGAATTTGGTCAGGTTATAAGTTAACAGACTGATAACTTTTATCTGATGATTCAAAAATCGGCCCTAAGCCATCTGAAGAACACACCTAGAGTAGCTTATCAACTAGAAAATGTTTTAAAATAACCATATAAAATCTTAATACACAGATTAGAAACATATTATTCATAAATTTATTTTATAAGAAAAAAAATCAAGACCTCTTTGTTATATTACTATAGTCTGCTTTAGGTTCCCCTTAACCATACCATAACACATAAAAGCTATCTCTTTCAGCCAAATCGTAATTTTAGAAAAATGTAGGATGGTATATATGGCCAACAATATACCATTGTTAGCATTCTACCCATCCAATGATTGACATCCTTTTAATTTATTTAAGGTAATAAGACATGCCTGCGACTTCGTCCGTGCTTGACACGAAATTCCCATGGGATTCCTGGGACACAAAGTACCGCAGGCAGCATTTAAAAAAATCATGTAATCGTTTTAGTGAAAACTGCGTCGGAATAAGGTAAATTTTATACACCCGAAAAATTACAAAGCACTCCCGGAAAAATCCCAGTGGGATTCCCGGGATTGAAAATACATCACACGTTTTATTCCATAAAATTTGCTGTCGATCAGTGAAAAACTGGCACTGGAATTAGATTTTTTTTAATCTGACATTATAAATAATTCCCTGAAAAAATGCCTCGGGATTCAGCGCAAATTTTAAGGGTCTCTGGGGTAAATAGTTTGGAAATCCCTGGTTTAGACCAAAAAAAAGGGCCCAATAAAATGTAAGTAATTATTTAAAAAATGTCAACTTAAATGTGACTTTGTTTTGTGATAAAATTAATATTGAAATTATTTTATTAAACTATTACAATGCATAGGTATGAAACCATACAATACTATAATTTGTAATGTATTGTATGACTTACCATCATAATCTTGTTTGGATGTATGTCAAGCACTTGTTTACATGTATGTAGTTCTTTGTTGTGTTGAAGATATAAATAAGCAATTGTTTTTACAATTAGTTATTTGTTTCTTCACCCCTTACAAAGATTTAAAAGCCCAAAATAAAAAAAAACAAATTTCGTGTCCTCAGTAATCTCACATGTTCAAACTTATTTCAGTCCAATAGTTTGACACAATAAATAAACAATCCACTGACAAACACACACATTTTATATCCCCAAGCTAATGCGAGTACTCTGGGGTTGATATCAGTCCGTAATAAATAATAGAAAATTAGTTTATGAAATTTTCCATGCCAGGAATGAAAACAGCATCTCTTAAAACATGCCACAGTCATAACAAATTGTTCCACATACCCCACAGCAGAACTAATTATGGCTTAAATAAACTACTTTCTCATCTTACTATGACTTGTAATAAAAATAAGCTTTTTTAAATATAAGCTTTTGAGATCCTGGATATCGTGTAGTAGCAGAGTGCTAGTCAAGACAAGTAAAACGAGCCCAAACACAACAGGTTTATCTTGCTTAGTACGGGAGTTCCTATGGCCTCCTTAATCATCCATCAGATCAGCTCTATGGTACCATATTATTGCATTGTCATGCCATATACATATGCAAAATTTCAGCTCAATTGGAAACCGGGAAGTTGATCAAATTTAACTTGCAAGATTCCACTCGAACTTACATACATACATAAGTACACCATTGCAAGTTAAATAAAAGCCTCTAAAAATTATTAAGTAGATATTTTCTATCACTCAAAACCAATTTTCAAATTAAAACTTGAGAAATTACAATGAATTTGAGTTTCTTAGGCGACATAGATATTGTTATGAGTTGCAGGACTCAAATTAAAATGCCGTAGGAATGATTATAGAATTTATTATAACTATACAAACATGTATAAGACAGGTACAAATATAACTGAACACAACCAGTACAAAAGTAATGCACAATTCAATAATACGCGCAAAGTTCGTCACATAGGTGTTGCAGTGAGAGAGGCCAGCAGAAGTTAACCCACTTAACCACAGGCCATTTTATAAGATTATTCTCACAAAGGTTGCGTACCGTATGTAGCTCGATACACCCAAGGTCGGTCGAAAAACCCACATGGCAACCATGGTCTTATGGTTGTGGCGAAAACATCACTGATGATGTTATCATTTTTGATCACACAGCGCTCACAGCGACTCATGTCAAGAGTGAGATGAAGTTAGCGTTGAATACAGAGCATTAATTCTCAATATAGATTGACACTGAAAAGGCACTATTTTCTAATCAACCAATGACATTTGAGTATTTCGTCATTTACAACAAGAACACTCCATAGTCCATTCCACTAAAGTTTAAGGTTGTTGCATCCACAAGTGGAATGGCAGAAATCACGGTTATGAATGTGGTGCTTGTGAGCCACTTGTGGAATGTAGCCAAAATCAGTTATCACCATGGACAATAACTTATTTCAATAAATATAATTAATTCTTATATGTGAGAGGTAAATTACTTGCAGTAAATTAGTTTGTAGCTGGTAAAGGAGAGACAATAATCAACAGATAATCTTGTCTGGCTACAGGTGTGTTATAAAAAAAACCAGGAGTAATATCAATCATATCCAGTTGACCTTTTGCATTCAATTATGATACAGGTGAGACTCAGACCATGAACCAGGAGGGGGAACCTTTTGTCAGAATATAATCACAAGTAAGAAGGCAGCAAGGCTTAACCAAATCCAGCCAATGTAAACAGAATAGAATAAAAAAGAAAATGCTTTGTTGTTCACCACATACACATTAAATTAACAATTTACAGTAGTTAAATTAAACAGTAAAAACAAGAATGAGCAGTGTTATTGCTTTAGAGCAATCCTTCCTGACAACCCAGGCTATGGATTTTATATACTGAATGACAAGTGTATGATGGTGGTGTATACATTAAATATATACATATATCAAAAGGATATATAAATATTACACAATACATTATATCTAAAATAAATAAACCATAATAACTGATTTCAAGTCCAAACAAGCTAAATGGCGCTATCACACTGTCATTTCAGTAGGAGTGTGTCTCTGTGTGTGCAAATTTTTTGTTTTCATAAGGAAAGTGTCTTTGAAAGCACAAATTAGCTTTTTAAATAAAAAAAATAACAATTTGAATATTGTTTAAGTATTAAAAATACCTAATAATGTTGAGTGCTGATGATGACAGTTAAAAGAAATTCGCAAATGGATGTAAAATTGCAAAAAATATAAAATTTTCAGTAAAAACAGATTTTTTTATTTTGAAGTATCCAAATTATCTATAGAACTTTTGTAATGTATGAGGATTTTGATGGATAGCTGTCAAACGGTTTTAATTTTAATTCAGTTAAACCACCAATTTTTTTTAATTTGTAATATCTCCTTAAGCAGGGTTGCCTGGAAGAGATCACTATAATGATAAGGCCGCCCATTATTCTAATGGAAATGTTCTAGCTTAAGTTATGGTAAACAATAAAGAGTTTCATTCATTCAATCATTATAAATATATATATATATATATATATATATATATATATATATATATATATATCTATATCTATATTTGTGTGTGTGTCGGAATAGTATTTATTATTATAAAGTTATCATATGATGGTAGTAGTCAAATGTAGTAATCGGAAGTCATATAACGGGATGTCAACATAGAAGCATTTATTATCAAGCTGACAAATATCAGAAATGGAGTAACTAATTATTATAATTGTTTTTATGATCCAGGCAACGCTATGAAGTAATTGCTATTTTTAGCAATAATGTAATATTATTGTTTTGTAGGGTAGTTTTCATAGTATTTTCCTATAAAAGGGGTGGGGCATGTAGATGGGGTTCATTGCTTACTGTGCTGTGTGAATGTCACCCAAAGGCTGAACAATAAAGGGGACACCCTGCCCAAATAATTAATATTTGGTATATTTGGTACTTTCTTACCCAAGTATCTGCAAGGCTGTTACCCTAGTACAGGCAGTCTTAAACCGACAGTCTACGAGTCAACAACGGTGATTCTACGTTCACCGGTTTAACAGAGCAGAAGCTCTGCGGGACAAAAGGCCCACAGTATATTGTGGTCGATAATTACTGTTCAATAAGCAGTATTCTTTGAGGGCATACTGCTGCTCGACACCTGACAAGCGCAGAGACAGCTCTTGGAGCTGTCCTAATAATTAGTGTATTATTGTGATAATTCTTATATTATTATAATTGTAATATTTCTAGTGTAATAAACTTTGATTATCACATTTCAATTATTTGTATTATACTTCGGAGTGTCAGCTGCTCCCGGCGGGAGTGAATTCGACATATACATACATATATATAATAAGTACTTTACATGCAATTATGTATTGAAATTAAATATTTATTACAGTGTGAAATAATATATACTCTATCAGTTTTATAAATATGAGGAGTGACTTTGCCTGTCTTACATTTTCAGACAGTCTGGAAGATGACTATCATAACAAATTGTCTATTAGAACATAGGTAGGTAGATTGTATGGGCGCTGAGTGTATTTGTATTACAATTATCTACCAGAAGCTTTGGGAATCCCACAGCCTCTGCCTCATAAGCTGACATAGACATACCCACAAACTAGTTGCAACATCAGCTCCACTATTGTCTCAGAATGAGGTGTGTATAAGACATTTCTACATTCTTATTGCTTGGCAATCATTAAAGCTTGCAGTTGTTAGAGTTTGCCTTGCTCAATCTACACAATTTTAAATTATCTTCATCAAAATACTTTGCTATTGATGCCAATATAAGCAAGTAGACAAATTTACAAAACAAACTTCATGTATGATAAAGGTTCTTTGATTTAGGTTGCATGGAAGAGACTGCTTTAAACAATGCCATGAATTGTACTACCCTCTTACCCTTTAGTCTTAACACTAGAAAATTTGTTACTATTTTTGTGTTGGTGTAGATCGGCACAACTGATTTATGACCCACTTTGCTAATAATTCCTTTAAAACCATCAAAATAGTAGTAAGGTTTATTGTGTGTGTTGCATTTAGGATGTTATAAACATTAATAAAAATGCGTCACTAGCCTCAAAACTATGCAATTTTAAACTTTGTTATCATTGTACTAGATATGTTTTAGATAAAACAGTAATGATTTGAAATAATTTGAATCTCGAACTGAAATCTGCCTTATATTTCTAACTCTTTTCATTATAGAAAAATTATTATAATTTTAAAAACAAAATGTCATTCTGAAAGAATATCAGAAGTCAAGTAAAGTCAATGAGAAAAAAATTAGAACTCAATATCTAAAAATTAAATTGTATATTGGGTAGTCTCGCAGAACAAAGAGCTCGGATTGTAGTGCTCAGTGAGGAAGGCTATGGCATTCGAGAAATATCACGAGTGTTAAATATAAGTCGGAACACAGTGAGAACATGGATCAGACGGCACGCTGAAGAGGGCATTCTTGAAGATAGACGAAAACATAATCATGGCGTTCGTCGAATAACAAACCAACAAAGTACAGATATGCAGCACCATTATGAAGAACATCCTTTTTCTCATACCCAAGATTTCGCGGCACGTTACGACGTTTGTTTACAAACCATAAGAAATCATTTACACCATATTGGACTGCATTACCGGCATTATGCTAAGAAAGTACACTTAACAAATGCACACAAAACTGCAAGATTAAATTTTGCACGTAATTATTTAGACTTTGAGTGGACTAATACCATATTTTCAGATGAAAAATCATTTAGATCGTCTCAACATGGTCGCTTAACTATAACAATACGCGATACACAGAGGATCACGTAGTACTCAATCAATTATCTGGTTGAATTTCAGCTAACATGTGGGCCTGGATGGGTACTGGGGGTATAGGTGAACGTGTCCAAATTTCTCCTCGTCAAAACGCATTAAACTATGTCGATTTGTTGGAAGAATCAATGTTACTGACAGTGCGAAGAAGTCCCTGTATTCTCCTACGTTCACGACAATTGTCGAGTACATACCGCCCGAATTGTCTCGAACTGGTTTACCCAGCATGAAGATGAAATTACTCTAATTCCATGGCCATCTAGGTCACCAGACCTCAACCCAATAGAAAATTTATGGGGTTTGATGGTTCAAATGTGGGATAACAGAAACGAGAGGACAAAGGAAGCAATTGAGCAGCACTGTAATGAAATTTGGAATTACATGAGGGGAACCGACATCTGCAATCGTCTAATCGGGTCGATGCGTAATCGACTATTAGACCTCATTGAAAACAATGGTGCTTATACCGGTTTTAGGTTTAAGTAAAGTAAAATGAGTGCCATTTCTAACTATGAAATACTACAACCAATTAATAAAATTAACAAATTTTTTTTATTTTCTTCCACATTAATGTTGTTAATGTTTTATTTTCTTGTGTATTTGTGCTACCTAACGTATAACGATAACCCTAATATCTAATGTTGTATATACAAAAGGTTTGGCCTGTGTCACCTTTGGCTTGTCGATTTATGACCGGTTCCGATATCTCACTATTCACTCCACTTCAAGTCCCCTACTTTACCGTAGGTTGAATTTTGACATTGCTTGTATAGAGATTACTTCAAATTTTAATCGTTAGTAAGGCAAATAAACGGTCGGTAAGATATAGGAAACGGCACTTAATCCAACATACTTAATGACAGAGATAGTAATAGCATTTGTCAGATGTTACACGAGTATAGACGAGTCTCTCCGATCTGTTTAATACAATGTAGTCAGTAACTGTCAATGTCTAATAACATGATAACAAGTTCGTTACCAAGGAAATGTATGTTCAGGCGAATTTCAACCTAATTGTATTTCACGACTGTAAGAAAATGACCTTATGGTGGGTCATGATTCAATTTGTTTGATTGTACAATAAAGAGTAGTTGAGAGTTGTTATTGTTGTATGAAAGTCTTGTTAGAATCTTATTATGGAGTTCTCAAAATTAAGATGTATTTTATATGTATGAGTATACAAAATAAAAAGTTATTACCTATTGGAAAATTTACAATTTATAGAGGGCTCATTTTCCACATTGTAAATGAACTTATAGCTGGCAAAATGTCTAGCAAATATATAAAAAACTATTTTTGTAATAACTTATATAACATGCATAAATAATGTGAAAGATAATTTCAAAGTTGACTGGGTTTTGTGAACGAAAATAAAACAAGTTTTAAAGTTATGAATCATCACAACATTATGTAAATGTGTAGTACAACCACAATAAACTATTCGGAACTTTGGCAACTTTCAAAGACAACTTCAGAAGCTTTACTTCTAAAGCTCTTGAAATTATAGTTTACAGGGCGCGTAATGCGTTGCCAAGTCAATAAAATAAACAGTTATGGGTAGAACTATAATCCCAGAGGATCACTAAGGAATAACGTGTAGGTGTGCTGGTTTTCTTAGGGTTAACAGTACTTACACTTCGAGAATGCGATCTCCTTTTCTGATGCCCGCCTGCTCAGCTGCGCCCTGCTCCAGCACAGCGCTTACGTGCTGGAGAGGAGCATAAAGCTCACCGTTGATGGATCTCAACTGCCCACCCTCGGACACTTGCCCACGCACATTGAAACCAAAACCGGTCTCAGTTTTATAGATAGTAACGCGACGGGGTCCATTGTTTGCCACTGTTGCTTTATTATTTCTATCCGTTCTGATAACACTGTTATTATCAGTTTCTGTCTCAGCCATTTTGAACTAATTCACCACAGAGCACAAAAAATACGTTTGACAAATGTATAAATCAGAAACTTCACTTTGTGACGTTTAGTCCTAATGTTACCAATAAATTTTCTGAATTACAATATTATTTATTTTAGTCACACCAAGATTGCGTTGAATTGATGATTTTAATAAATTATTGATATTTTTTATTACAATGCCAATCAATTTTGTAGTTTTAATAATAACCATATATATTACTTAGTGCCAAATGGATGCATGCACAATATCATTGTTACATACAAGATTAACACAACAAGATAACATTAAAAAGTGGCTCTTCGGCTTTATAGCAGAAGAAATAGATAAATAACTCACAGAAACTACCATTAAGTTCCGGGCTATTAATGTGCATTGTATTTAATTATTAAAAAAGGTTCGCAATAATACATGTGAAACAGACCGTATTCATAATAATCGTTCTTATTAAATGTTTCCTAGACATAAATTAGTACAGCAAGCTATCCAGAAAATCAGCTAACGATTTAAAAAGAACACATCAATAATTATACTTTTGTATGAATAATAAGATTTTTAAATAATAAAAACATTCTATTTCATCATTTACCGTATGAACAATTAATATTTACTACTCTACTGAACAAGACATTTCTAAAGCTGTTCAGTATTCTTGTAAATAAGAAATACTTTCAAAGCAAGGAAAAAATTCATCCCCTGTGACGTTTGATAGAATGGTAGAATTACGTTGATAGAACTTAACCCCATTCAACAAATAAATTTAAAACAAAGTTGTTTTTTTAGATTTTCATATCATAGACCAAATAAGAAAGAAAGAACGACAGAAAAAATATTTGATATACGATTATCTGACAAAGTGTACACATTGAACCGATAAAAATCAGTGATAGCCGTCATTGGCATAATGTGTATGCGGTGTCAAGGGGTATTATGTTAATATTTTTTTTGAAGTGTTCTTATTGGATCGCTATGTCTTGAAGTTAGTTACGTGTGGATGCGTCATCTGTTGAAATTTTATGTTTATTAATTCCAATGATAAAACAGTGATATAAATTTACTCCGTTTAAACGCGAGAGTGCGACAGTGTCGAAACAACGTGGTACAGAATTTCATTTTCTTTCACATCAAAATCAGCTGTGAACATCAGTATGGCCGTATCATTTCTTCAAAAATAAAATTGTTTTTGTAAAATCATACAATAAAAAAATAGTAAAGTGTAGTTTTCGTACTTATAGCTGCAGTTTGTTTATTAGTGAACAGTGTTGATGTTGTCTGAAAGTGTTGCGTCATGACAGAAACCTCTCACTGACAAACAAATACAAAAATTGCGACTCTGTTGTATTCATCGACTTCTGTGATTTCTATTTAGCGTTTATCGTTTCCTGGGGACGGTGGCTAATGTTATATTTGTGTTTACCGAGCGATATATAATGAGTAGTGTTAGATTGAGCTTCGTTTCCGTGGGAAGGATAGCTGTTAGGAGAAATGCACAGTTGACATCGGGTGAGTAGATTCACTGTTTTTTTCTATTTGGCGTTAATCCAGAGTTGTGGCGCAGTGGCTATACGCGCGATAGTAAGGTCCCTGATGTATTGCTGTTTGATAACAAAGTTTGTGTGATTGTTTATCGCAAATTTAATAATTGCGTGACTATGCGTGCTCGCGGCATTGGATCGGATTTAATTACATGTAGTTCTCCTCATATCCATTCTGAAGCAAGGTCAAGGTACTGCATTTATTATCTTGACACTGAATGTATTAGTATCTAACACTCTTGGAATCTACTCTATGAGAAGTGTTGGAAGCTCTTTATTGGCTGTAGTCATGTTTATTTGTGTATGGAATTTCATTTCCTCAATCCTTACATAGTTTTATCTCTTAGAAAATTATAAATAAACACATATTACATTCACTCTAAACATTTAAAGCTATATGTCTTCATAATTTTAGTGATTTGTTGTATTAATCTTAATACAAATGTTATTATAAATAAACTGTTTTTCCTTAACATTGTCATACCTATGTTGATTAGTAAGCATCACTTCAGCTGGTGCCATGTTACTGGCTCATGGCTCAGAAAACTGTTTTAGTTATGTTACTTTTGAGCAAAGATCTTTTTTCCTCTTATCTGCAATGAATATCACAATACTATAATCAGATTTGATGGAATGGCTATTACCGGGAAAGTTGAATCCTGTGAGCTATTGAATTGATACTGAAAAACTATTTGATTAATTAATTAAATGCCAGGTAAACATATCATGGGTTGGGTTTACATATATGTCCCTGGATGATTTCCTGGGTGATTTTAATGGTTAATGTGTTTAGGAATATATTTAAGACTTATTTATAACAACTGAAATTGGTTTTGAGTGGAAAAAATACATATTCAATTAATTATCGAAGTTTGAAATTCACGACAATGATCTAGTAATTTGGTCACCGAGACGTGTTTTTACGTTTTTTGACGGGATTTATAGGACACTGTATGTATCCGAAAATTTAAATATGTGGAGTTTTAAACAGTCAGTTAGGTTAGGTTTTGTGTAGACCAAAGCGAACCGACCGATTGCCAGAACCGACTGGTAACCATTCACTATTTATCTTATATATTAGTGAAAAACAGAAGTGAGGTTAGATTGACAAAAACATTAATAACTCATGAACTACACATTTCTGACACATAGGAGTTGCAGAAGGGGTGAGTTTTCCACCTGTTTCCCATCGGGGTAGGCAGAGATGATGGATCTCCACTTGTTATGATCTTACAAACACAAAACAAACATGTAAAAATTTGAATCTAATTGCGACATCTAGGAGAGCGCGGCAAAATGCGGCCTAGAGTCGATATTAGCTATGGCCTAGAGTCGATATTAGTCTTGGTTGTCTATGGTATATTCGTGGCATTAATCGATTAATTAGGAAAACAAAATTCTTGGTTGCAAATACCTTGAAATTAAGTTTAATCAAATAATTACGGAAAAGAAAATTTTAGTCGTCAAGACAATCAGCGCCTCCAGTGGCGAACCGTCGATGCACCCTATCCAGCGCTATATTAGCGCGCGAAACAGCAAACAGCTAACATTGCAGTAACAGTGCGAGCCAGAAGGAAATAACCGAAGAAATAGCGGAGTTTGGTTGAATCCCTAAATAGGCCCTATAGCATAGCAAAAATTTACTTAATGGATAGCTATTGTGTCACTGGTGAACAGGAAAATGAAATAGTTTAGTTTAGTTTAGTTCAACTTGATTATGGAACAAGAACAAATAATTTAAGGGCAAACCAAAAGGCGGCCTTATCACTTAAATCGATCTCTTCCAGGCATCCTGACTGAGAGGACACTTTTAACAATGAATAAACGAATATTATGTCTCTAGCCGAGATTGATATGTATTCTGCATTAACTTGGCTGCCAATCAATTAGTGCTGAGCCAATTGACATTGGTAGCTTTTTGAGAGTTCAAGAATGTCTACTTGTGCTGTTTTCACTTTGAGATGTTCATGAATCTCTATGTTTCTCACATACAGGCATATATGTACTTGAGATAGTACAATAAATAATATAATTGTGTATTAACTTTCAAATTTAACTTTTTCTAATGTACAGAACTGCCAAGGGTTGTTGTAGCATCCCCTAGTGGAGACTATAGCCTTCCATTGGGTCATAATTGGATCCACAATATAGTGAAAATAGTTTGGTTTATATTAATAATAATAATAATAATAATAATAATAAATTTTTATTGAACTAAAAAATGTTACAAATTATACTTGCTGTTACAATGATACTTAAATTAAACTAAACCTTAGAAACATAAATAACTACATTATAATGACAAGATCACAATTATAAGTAAGTATTTAAATCGACAATAATAATTTTGAACCTGTTCTTTATATTGCCCGAGTTGTTGAGAGTAGCGCTGTCTTCCTAGCTAGGTTATAAAATAACCTGTGTTAAGGAGAAACAGCATACTAGACTCAGATAGGATGATACTGAACGGGGGACGGTTAGTCAAAATGTTAAAGTCCAAGTTTTATGTTATGTATGTATGTGATGTGATAGTAAGTTATGTATTTATATTATGCATGTATTGGTTTGTGTATATTCTGTGGTATGTTGTGTGTATGGAACATTATATTATATTATTTTACTAGTGTTATTCTAATAATTTTTCTGTGTCGTCATAATTACTGTTTTGGAGAAATGTTCGTAGTGATTTTTTGCATTTTGCATAGATTAGGTCATAGATTGGACATTTAGCATTAATTCGATTGTAAAGTGCAGGACCAAGATAAAAATAGAACTTTTTAACGAATGAGAAGTTTATATTAGGTAATACACAAATTATGTCTTTGCGACGCTTGTAGATAATTTTAAAAGGTGTTTGTTGATGTTGCAATAGGACCGTATGAAGAATAAATAACTGGCGTACGTTCAAAACATTACAAACTTCATATAGTTCGGTAGTTGGAAACAAAATTGGACGAAAAGTAGCCACTTTTAGAATTGCTCTGTGAGCTATTTCAAGAGGTTTCATATATGTTTTGGAAGCTCCACCCCAACAGGATATACAGTAAATTATGATCGATTGACATAAAGCATAATAAACATTGCGAATTATATGAGGATTAGCAACATGTCTAAGAGTTTTAAAAATATATATAAGTTTGCGAACTCTACTAGTAAGGGACTCAATATGAAGTTTGAAATTTAAATTTTTATCCAAAAGAATGCCTAAGTACTTAATATGATCTACAGAGGTTAAATTAGGGCATTTGCAGACAGAAGATAAGGAAGAGGAACAGTTGTGCGCTTTCAAGATAATTGGTATTATAGGTTGTGAAACAGAGCTTATTGAAAAAGTAATAAATTTTGTTTTAGACGTATTAAGGGTTAGAAAATTTGAAGATAACCAATTCTGTGTTATATTAAAACCATATTGTGCAACATTTTCAAGATCATGCCATGAATCAGCAATAAATGTTAACGCAGTATCGTCTGCGTATGATACTATAGTAGCGTTGGGGATGGAATGATCACATAACTCATTGATAAAGACAAGAAACAGGGTAGGACCTAATATACTACCTTGTGGGACGCCATATTCTACAGGGAGGTCATGGCTAGTGAATTCGTCAATCTTAACGATTTGGGTGCGGTTTGTAAGATAGCTTCGGAAAAGATCCAATTGATCACCTCTGACACCAACTTTTTCAAGTTTCAGTAGAAGAGTAGAGACAGGTATAGTATCAAAAGCTTTAGCTAAATCAAGAAATATAGTTAAAACCTTTTTCTTCTGGTTTAAATTTTGAACTATGTGATTAGTAAGTTCTAATACTGCGTCATTCGTTGATTTATTTTTACGAAATCCAAATTGGCGTGTAGATAATAAGTTAAAATGTTCAAGATAATATGTAATCTTCTTGTTTAGCAGTCGCTCAAATACTTTGGACAGAGCTGTGAGTACAGCTATTGGTCGGTAATTGTTAGGTAAATTCCTGTCTCCACCCTTGAAAATAGGATGTATAATAGCCTTTTTAAAAGCAGAGGGAAATACCGAAGTCTGAATACAGAGATTGAAGATATGGCTTAAAGAAGGTGCCAAAGCTGATGCATATCTTTTTAAAATTATGGGAGAAATACCATCCCAACCGGTCGCAGCATTTGAGCGTAACGATTGAATAGCTGTAATGATTTCATCTGGATCCGTACTTTCTAATACAAATGAAGAAGATATTTTGGTGTAAGCTGAACTGTGCCGAGTTGAATGAAATGAAGTTTGATTTTGTATAATATTGTTAGCGAGTCTTTTGCCTGTGTCGACAAAAAACTTGTTCACGTTATTACAGGACGCAGTTGGCGTATTAGAAAGTGAGAGCAATTGTGACGAAATAGTTTTCTTTTTTGTGGTATTTGTTATATTCCTAATAGCTTCCCAAAGTATTTTTGGATTTTTAATAGCGTTATTAAGTGTCTCGGTATCATGCTGTCGTTTAGCTTTTTTCAAGATACTTGTGCAATGATTTCTATATCGTTTGTATGTTATGGTAAAAACCTCATTATCAGGCGATTGTTTTACTTTTTTATGTAATTGGTCTCTATGTCGCATGCATCTTAATAACCCAGGTGTGATCCATGGCTTAATGGTTTTATTTCGTGAAGATATTTTAATATATTTTGTGTGTTTCGTTATAACTGATTTTATTAATTCAATAAAAGTATCTACTGCTAAATTAACATCTAATATAGAAGTAATTTGCTCAAAATTAATACTATTCATAGAGCTATCAAGCATATCATAGTCTATTTTAGTGATATAGTGTTCAGCAGGTGATTTAGTGTACTTGCGTTGAAGACAAAATAAAGTTGAATTGTGATCGGTTATAGTAGTGTCATATAATAGAGTAATAGTTGGTAATTGTGTTTTTAAAATAATGTGGTCTAGACAATTATTTCCTCTGGTTGGTAATGTATGTGCAGGAATAAGGCCATAAAAAGCTAGAGAATTTAAGTATTCAGGTGAGCGTGAGTCACTGTTATATTGAGTATCTTATCTATATATCTTGAGCTGTGTTTGCAGCTGTTTCACATCTAATTTGAATAGAAACTAAGAACAATAGTTGAAACACCATCCAAAAAATTTGCAGCTCTCACTGAAAACTTACATTACATTTTATTCAATTGCAAGCTGTGACACTTGTTGAATGTTACAAATAAAAATATATCAATTGACCTTTGATTTTTTTTGAAATTTTCTAAACAACTCATGTTTGATTTATATGAGTAATTTTAACCATGTGATTTTTTTTGTGATGAATAACAGAAAAATGTAATAACATGATTATAATAATTTTATTCAATGGTCAAACAACATGCCAGTATTTTATGTTTGATATGACAAACTGTTGTTCCTACAAAGAAATTAACATCTTCTCTATCTTTGAATTATATTTTTGTGACAGTTTATGTGATAAAATGATATTCTATATATTCTATTCTAAGCTTGTTGGCATGACAACAATAATATAATTCTTTATAAGAAATCATTTGTAAATGGCACAATTTGTAATCTTTGTTACGCTGATAAGCAAAAACATAGTCTGCATGGATAAAGAAAGAGGAGTTCATTGCACTCTGGTTGAGATACACATTAACATAAATGTTTTGGTAACAATCAAATATCTATTGACAGTTGATTCTTTGTTGTTTAGAGTGATATCATCACTGAAAAGGTGATTGACCTCTTATGAACTAGTACATGCATTTAAGGAATTACCCAAACGGAGTTCAGTATCTCTTACACATTTTTGAAGATAAATACAATTGAGGGAATTTTATTTATGTCAAATTTATATTACGCCAATCACAACATTTGTTGTTACAAATTTTTCACAAAAAAATCATTTTCATTCTGACTATCACGGCGAAGACTTGATTTATCCGAACCTAATTTTGATGGATTCGCGATTATTCGGATTTGCAGGCATTTCATGGTTAAAATTGCAATGGAGTATTAATACAAGTATAGCAAGTCCATAAACCAGCCCATTGCTGGGCTCGGGCCTCCCACTGTAGAGGAAAGGACAGTACACCCTCGCACTTGTCCATGCCTGCTTGGCATGTTTAACACACCAGTTATCTTGATTGTGCAGGTGAATAGGTTTCATCACGATTAATTCACCCTTGTAAGCATGTGGTTTTTTAATTATTAATAATAATACGCACATTAGATCAGAAAACTGCCTAAGTGGGGTGTTTCCGGTTTCTACCCACTTTTTCTACCCAAAAAAATTTTTCCACTTTCAACCCAAAATCTATTCCGTTATCAACCTACAAAAATAAATATAATATTTTTTTCTGTCTTCTACTCAAAAAGCTTTCCATTTTCAACCCATTACTAATTTTCATTGTTTTGAAGTACCTCAAAAACATTATTGCTTTAAATATATATTCATTGCAAGATAAACAGCTCACAATATTAAAATGTTTAAATCTACTTAATATTTGTTCACGAACGATTTCTTAGCTGCAAGTGTGTATGACATCACTGGATAGTAATAACCCAACACGCAAATGAAAAAACAAGTATTTTTTCAAAATTATTTCACCTGAAACTAAAACCAAAGCCTGTTACTTTCACTTTTGCCAAGCGATATATAAAAAAGGCAAACAGTTCAACGTGACCAAGAAAAAGGCATTTTAAAAAACATCTATGTTCTTATTATGTAACATGGATCTTTAATGCTAGCCTTAGGTTTAATGCTAGCCTTAGGTTTAATGCTAAAAGAAATGGTGGATGATGTTTTTCTCTATATTATGGAATAGAGTCCCACACATTAAGATGCAGTGAGATTTAATGATTATATTGTCAAAACATATTATTATGTTTGGTGAAAAATATCCCCTAGAATTATGGTCTTCATATGTATGTCGACACAAAACACTAACTAACGCTCTTGAAAGCTAGCATGTGACTGTAAACCGCGTTATGGCAAAGAAAAAGTCACTAAACATGCTTCAGTTCTTTCAAATATTATGAATAATGACGCTAAATAAAATAAAATACATGGTTCAAAGCAAAAGATATTGTAATATCAAGGAATGGAAAAACATGTGTTAGAGAGAGACAATAAATAGAATCTGCATTTAATGACTTGGCTTGTGGCAAAAAAATTATCGCCACTTTTAGGTAACATAGCTCTTTTATATATTAAATTTAAAAAAGCTATTACATAATTTATGTCAATACTTCATGCTTTTAACGTCATTATTAGTATTACCTAATCTATGTAATTATTCAAATTTTACTTAACTTTTAGTTATATTTTCAATATTATGATTCCAAAAGCAATAAATGCATCCAGTGTATTGAACAATAGTTACAAACATTTTCTTATTAAACTAATTTATAGTTCCTCAAAGTCTATTTGATATTTTACTCTGTGTTATTTGATATTTTGACGAGGTTGTGAATTTTGAATGTTTTATAATCTAAATGTGAGTTGTTTGTAAAGAATGTATAAGAATCTTTTTGACTTTAATATTTTTTAAATAAATATTTTTAATCGAACTAACTTTTACTGCTGCCTGTACTCGGTTCAGTAGAAACCTGAATTGAATTTTGTAATGGATTGAAAACGGAATTATTATTATTATTTTAGACTTGTGGGTAGAAAAAGTGGGTAGAAAACGGAAACACCCCTAAGTGGTGCTGTGCGTAGTGGCCGGGATTTGAACTCGCGCCTTTTGAGTTTGGAACGAGTGTGCTATCCATTACGCTGCTACGACTTTGCAATGCAGTACGAAAATGTCTATCTCTTATGACCGGTCCTTATATCGTACTGTTCCTTCCCTTGCTTTATCTAATTTGGAATTTTGGTATTACTTGTATGAGAACTTATGTCAAACTTTAACGCATAATAAGGCAAATCACAGCAATGGGCCATAAATAGTTTTTTCTGACAAGACAATCTTAGTCTTCAAGTCACAAGTGAATAGGTATCTTCTAGGTAAGGGTGCTCCATTTTAGACTACGTCAACACTACATCAGGGAAGACAGTGGTCAAACGCAAACTTATACATCCATAAAACAAACAGATTTTGGTCGATAATCTGTGCAAATCGGTTTGCACAGAATAATCGCTACGGTATATCGTTAAGGCATAAGTGGCCGCCTTTTATCGACTCGAAGCTGTTGGTTCTGCCGAAATAGTCAATATTCATGACCTTCTTTAAATACTTTGTTCAGACTCTCCTTGGCGTTAAAAATATACAGAAGGAAGTTTAGAAGCAATTTGGCGCGGATTTTGATTGCTAAAAACTTCATAAACTCGATACATTATCCGATATAATTGGATAGGTACAATACATCTATCTAAGTATTAGGTAATCTGCATTAGGGTCCGAGCACATTACAGCACGTTCTTGATCATAATTTGGTACCTACTCGTTTTTGGATTGTCATAAACCTACCAGTATTTCTATCACTACACTATATAGTGTAAACTCAATATAACGACACGGACGGGCCTTTGCATTTTAAGACGTTATAGAGTTGTCGTTAAATATGTTTGTCTAGCGTCTTTTGCTGCACCAGTAATTTTGTTGTGTTAACTTTATTCATACTATATTATCTATTGTATACATTATAACATTACTATCTTGCGACATTAAGGCTTCTCCTTTAACAATAACTAAAATTGCTTTGGAAGCGGTGGTAGATTCATCACTTTCACTTTAGTAATTTGTAAGATTCTATCTATAGTACTAATATTATGAAGAGGTAAAATTTGTGACGTTGTAGGGGGTAATCTCTGGATGTACTAAACCGATTTTTAAAATTCTTTTACTGTTTCGAAAGCTACGTTAACAGGGAGTTCACAGGCTATATAAGATGACGCTATATACCACTGGAGCGGGACAGAGCGCGGGTGAAACCGCGCCGGGCTGCAAGTTTGAAATAAATACATTATTTTGATTTTTTTTCGTTTTACGATCAGCAGACTCCGAAAATATGTACAAATTTTCTTTGTGTATCTGTTAGAGCATCATGTGAAAATTACTGAACGGTTAAGCTTATATCTGGGGTCAACACTTGGATACTTCTTATATCGACAACAGACGTAATTTTCATGTGATTGACGAATATATTCAATAAGATGGCGCTACTGTCGCGTTATTTTTAATGCTGTCGCTATAATTCACTAACAAACACGTCGTCATGACAACACGAACGACGTTTCGCTGGCTTTATTATATTTTTTATATTACACGAGTTCAGCAGATAGGCAGACGGCCACCTGATGGAAAGCGGTTAACGTCGACAAAGGACATTTATAAGTGCTACCAACGTGATACCGCTCTCTAAAGGGGGACCTGTGCACTAATGCCGGAACAGAACTCCGGGTTGTTTGGCAGCATACTCTAGACCAGCGGTCGGCAACACGTAGCCCACGGGCCTCCTGCGGCCCGCGAGATACCGCCATGCGACCCACGACTGTTTTATAAATTCAAAGCCTAGAGCATCGACGAACTGTTCGACCTGATTCCCCCTGCACCATTCCATCTTCGGACTACAAGGCGCTCTGGTCTACGCCATCGTTTCACAGTGGAGACGCTGCCAGTGCGTACTAAACGTTTGGACTCCACGTTCCTTATACGTACCGCAGAATTGTGGAATGCACTACCAGAGTCCGTGTTTCCCGAAAAGTACAATCCGGGTATCTTCAAGTCTCGTATGATATATGAGGTACTAACCAGGTAAGCGTGCTCCAACTTCGGCCGCATCGTCGTCCGACATTGGATGTGATCGTGGTCAAACGCAAACCTATTTAATATAAACAAAAAACTTTTGCGGGATCCTACCAAAATAAATAATCTTATAACGGAATTATTAAGTAGGCGAGAAAGCGTGCATTACAGTGTACTACGCTAATACGCGAATTGAAAAGGTTTGCTCGGCAGTTAATTACAATTTGTGGCAGTACTTATTTATGAGAACAAACTTTATCACTCATTAATTACCGAACAATTAAATATGCTTCCGCCTCACAGTAGATAAGCATTTCAGAGCATCTAACATACAGATATATAACAAGTGCCTTTAATAAATCTTGTCACCTTGTGCCCCTGCCTGCTGAAAGGTCGCTAACTACTGCTCTAGGCAAATGCCCTACCACCTGGCTGTGGGTTATTTTGTCGCCTTTCACGACAGGTAGCACGGCTGCAGTAAATTGTTTATTTCTCTGTTCCTCCACGGATATTATTAGTATTTATAAAGATCAATGTTTGTTTTTGTGGTCAGGTTTCTTTAGTGGTTTTTCGAGTAAAGCTATAGAATCTAGTGTTTCATGAGAGCAAAAGAAGTGACTGAATATGTTCAACATTGTTACCAAAGAATTTGGTTTGACAATAGGTGTTATTGTTCCCTCAACTTTCCGCGTATTACGAGAGTCTGCGCATATAACAATGTGTTCTGCATTTAAGTTATTAAATGAAAGTAGGTAGGTATGTAATTTATGACAGTTGTTCCTATCCGGCAGTCTTTATCACAGTGACGTAGCAGGTAAACTGCAAGAGAATCGCTTACGCTGGCAAGGCACTGCCCACACGCCCATAAGGACTGGGTATGTAGGGAAAAAAACTCCAAGTCCGTCGAAATCGATCCAGCCATTTCAAAGTTTAGCTGAAACAAATGGTTTTAATTTTTTATCGCGAACCCTAAAAAACGTAGCCTAATTACTCCTTGTAACATCAGCTATCTGTCACTTTATCAGAAACAAAAAAAACGTCAAAATACGTACCACCGTTTAGGAAGACTTTAGGGTGCCACCTACCGGTAGATCTATAATATTAACCATCCCGGGACCCACTTGAACACACAACAATAATTTCACCTAAATATTGGAACCCGGTTACAGCTAAATTCATTATTTTACATGTATTTTATCAATAAAATAAATCCGACGAAGCATCTGTTTTAAACGCTATTCAATTTTTTTATATCCTCTTTGATGATATTTGCAGCACGCAATCTGTCAGTTCTGTCAAACGTCATAAGGTTACATTAAAAAAGCTTATATTGTCCAAATCGCTAGGTAAATTTGGAAATAATTTTATATGGTGATTAAGTATTCTTACATTTTCTAATTTTCCGCGCAATTTTCTTAATTTTTCTTTCATAAGAACCTTTTGACAATAACAATTACAACAGAAAAGAATAGCGAAATCGGTCCAGCCGTTCACGCGTGATGGCGTGACCAAGGGAAATAGGGATTCATTATTATATATTGTACGGATGGGACCGAGGAGCGTTAATTAAAAGACGTGTTTACAGTAAAACTGCATGTTTATTACTGACTATCAAATATAGACCTACTACCTATACTACAATATATAGATAGATTAGAACGGATATGAATTTATCACAATTATCTATGCCATGCGAAGCTTGAGATTAGCCACTTTCCTTCAGTTTATTCAAACCATAATGATGGGGCACTTTAAAACACATTACTTCAACGCGAGCCACTTGTATAACATTCACTTTTTACGTAATCATATTCGAAATGGCCATTTTAGCGAGAATCTGGGATGTTATTTTTTTAAAATTAGTATATAGGCACTTTCATAAAGCCTCTTGCTTACTTTAAAATTTAACAATATTTTTTTATGGTACGTCGTTTTAGGTTCGGTTATGTAATCGGTAATTTTTTTTCAGTATTATTTAGTTCAATCAAATTAAATTTATTTATTTCCGTGTACCACGGGCCATAAAAATGGCCTGGACTTGTAGAGCTTGCGTGGGGCCATGGGGAGACCAACACGTAGAGGCCCCATGACAAATTTGATGTAACTGTCGCTTGACACTGATCGGCGATTATCCTTGTCTATAACACATAAAAAATGCACTCACTGATAAGTCCCGGTCAGTGTAGGACTATTGTAGGGTATGAGAACGAAAGGTACCGGGCTATTGGGATGGAACGTGGTATATGGGCTATGGGGACTATGGCGTCTGCCCGTCGCAATGTTCGGTGAACATGGAAAAATGGGCAGCTCGCCAGTCACTGCAGTTGGCCCCAAAAAAATCCATAGAAGACAGTGATAACATGGGCATGAGTGGATAAGGGGTGTATAAAGGTGGGCTGCAGGTTCACCGAAGCTACTTCGGACGTGATGCTATTTATCACTTCCACCCCTGGACCTTGAGTCTTAGCTCTAGCCATCTCCACTCCGTGTCGGCTGGTTCAGGCAAGCACGAAGGGGGAGGGGGGGGGGCTTGCTTTGGCTCCCGGAGTAAGATCCGAGGTGTCGCCACTCACCTAAGGCTTCGCCACCAAGCCCCCTGCGGATTATTATTATTTAATGACATCAATATTATGAAAGTCGTGGTAGCGATTCACGCACTTTCGGAATTATCATAATAGGATCCAGTGATCGTCAGTGGACTTTTGGTGTGTACGGCCTTTACTTATAATAATCTTGTTAAGAAACGATTAAGCATCTCTTAAGTAAGAGAATCGGAATCAGAACCTAATCAATGAATATCTTTTTCTTATAAACGTGTATTACCTGTTTTTTACCTAAGAGGAGCACAGATAAACGAAATTTGAATGATTAACGTAGGTTGTACCCAAAAATTCGACTAAAGAAGAGACTTAAGAAACGATTACAAGTAAGACCCAGAATCTATGAAAAGGATTCCTTCACTATCCCAAAACACTGATTTCTCAATGGGTGGAGAGGATGGACGATGCCAAGGCATGCTTTGTCACTTCATTTCAGGATGGAAATTGTGGGCGCGAATCATGCTGGAATGTTTCGAAATTAAATATGTTTTGAGAGTAAACAAAAGAAAGCATTTAAAAAACGACTTCAGCGTACACGTCGGAAGTGCTTCATGAAGACTTTCGTATGTCGTAATTAATAGTCAAAGAAATATTTTAATATACAACATAATATTATTTAAATTATATCGACACTATTTGAATATTGTAACAGATTAGATCAGTTTTTATAATAACGACCTTGATGCTTAGTGATGGCTTAATAATGTACATTTAACTACAATCTTATTCCAGCAATGTGACCTTAAAGTTTATTGGTAAAGGAGGTCACGGTCATAATTTTGGAGGTCCTTAAGCTTTTTATTGGGCTATGAATGGCTGAAAATTATGTAGGTAGCTGAAATCATATCCGGGAAGAGCGCACCACTTGGGCCCGTTAGTATATCGTAACGACGGTCATTTACCGTTAAAATTTGACATAAGCTCCATACATTATATTCCACCACACATTAGAAATCTGCAATATCTAAACGGGTTCAGAACTAAATTAAAGATATTTTTAAAAGAGCACCAGCGTTCACTTAATTTAATTGTAATGTCCATTCTTTTATTCAATATTTGAATAATATCGTATTTATAACACTATTATATTTGTTCATGAATATTTTTCCCTATTTCTTGTATATTTAATTTGGTGCCTTATAAATCTTTTATTTTAATTAAACAACACTACAATACACAATATCTTCTTAATTACCTCTCATTTAAATATAAATATTCTTGGACAGTATACTACGATATATACGGTTGGCTGGAAGATCCTTTTAGCATAAGCCTTTGTACCTACTATAATAATACTAGTTCGTAAGCTTTTCTGTAATGGTGTACAATAAAGTGTTATCTATCTATCTGATTATTCTATCAACCTTTTTATTATTGTTTGTTTAAACATATATTATTTTCTTACAATTATATTACATGGTAACTTATTACATATTCTCGATGCCATCCCAAACACTCTTGTCATATATTGCAGTGGTATGCGGAGGCATACAAATTTTATTCTTATTAATATTTCGGGCATTTCTATAATTTTTAAATAAGGTTGGGTTCTTTTTGACTAACATGAAAATTTAAAAAATATGCAATGCCAATATCTTAAAATCTATAATAAATGGTTTACATGTATTAGAATTTATTGTACAGCTGGAGTTTACCTCTAGTCAACATTTAGGGCCTTACTTATAATAATCTCGTTAAGAAATTATTAGCCATCTCTTAAATAAAAGACTCTTAAGCCCCTAATCAATGGCTGTTTCTAATAAAACTTGCCATCTTGCCTCTTAGCAGTCACTTAAACTACCTCTCCATGTTGGTTATATTTGACAGTTATTAATGAGTTACTTTACAACCACCTCTTATCCTTAAGAGGAGTTTAAGGGTAAAATTTTCGTTAATCAGTTACTGAGCAGTTTCTTAGAATTTAACAAACTATTATAAGTAAGGCCATTAGTGCGTGCCTCTTGCTTAAAAAGCAGGCGCGAATACAGATTTTATATTACTACATTTTTATGTTAGTGCTATTTGCCCCCGGAAGATTCACTTCATTTTATATCGCAAACTATCCCATATCCCGGGATGAGAAATATTTATATCCATTTTCGGTATTATAACTATATTAAAACTTATTGAGTTACAGCCAAATCGGTTCAGTAGTTTTTCCGTGAAAACGGGACAGACAGATAGAGTTACTTTCACATTTATATTAATATTATTAGGGACGTGTTCGTAACTATTAGAAACTGGGCCGGTTGACAAGTCTATGTATATGTAGACTATAGAATATAGACTTAAACAATTTCCAAGGCTGCAATCTACATTTATAAAATCATATAATCAATAAAATATTCCAACGGTACTTGTTTGAAATTGAAATCGGATGAATATAAACAAGATTTCATTATATCACACCCTAAGTATCTTATGGAACAGGTTCTAGATCGCTTTCACTTAGCCGATGCATTTCAAAAGGATAACGCGTAAATATGAACCACTTTGATCACAGTGTACAGATAGCATCCGATAGATATCCGTGCAGGAACGGAGAAAGAATACAATCCTGCGGCCGGGCGGCCTGTCGTAAGAGGCGACAAAACAACCCACAGCCAGGTGGTAGGGCATTTGCCCGACTGGATGGCTACCACCACTGGTCTAAAGTATGTCGCCATAACAACCTTGACTTGTGTATTAAACAGCCTATTTGTTGTCCTGCTTTTAAAAAAATATTCAAAAACCCGATTACAGCGCCACATACCGAGACTAATTGTGAATCTAAACCACCTCGGGACACCCACTTAAACAGACAAAAAAATTCATCGAAATCGTAGAACCTGATTCCAGCGCCAAGTAATTTGTTGAGATTGATGGGTTACATTATTGAAGTTTTAGTTTTTATATAGCCTATATTAATCAAGGATAGTGTAGCATTCGAACCGTGAAAGAATTTTTGAAATCGGTCCAATAGTTTTTGAGTTTATTCGTTACAAATATACAAAATATAATTCTTTCATCTTAATAATATAAGTAGTATAGATAGAAGTTAAATATTTTATAATGAACTGGCGGTCCCGGTAGACCCAACTCTAGAATCTAAACCATCCGGGGACGCACTCCAACACATAAAAAAAGTCATCAAAATTGGTAAACACGTTCTCAAGTTATGCGCATACATAAATTTCTACGATTCATTTTGTTTACATAGAAGATAGATTATTATGTTTTGAGGCGTTGTAGAGTCCTGCTGGAAATATAATTTTATTACAGCTCTTAGGACCGACTTAATCGATGTGATACTATGCTCACACAGAATGTCGGCGTGAAACGGTTAGCCTTGTCGTGTTTCATATGAACAACGAAAGTTCTAATGGCCCACTCATGTGTAGTGTGTTTAGGGTTGCCATCCGTACTTTATTATAAAGTATTGTACGTTATTTCAGACAATTGTACTTTATACTTTATGACAACAATAAAGTACACAAAAATACTTTATTTCGCATGATTTGATTTCTTTGAGATTTTGAAAAGTCTAGTCGATTATTTTGTTACACAAAATTTATTGATTGGTGATTTGGTGTTGAATCGATGTCGCCACTCGCCAGCGCCACTTCAAATGACAATAATGTCAGTGTTTCAATCATTGTCACAATTTTTTTTGTTTGTTTCGTGCAAAACGGTTTGAGTGCACGAATTACTTATTTATTTTAAAGGGGATGGGGTAAATTTGTTCGGAGGTTGCCATGATTTTTTTTATAAACGGCCACTTTTTTAGCTATTGCTATTTAATAGTTCTATACTTGAGATAAAAGACTATTAAAAAAACTTGGTCCTAAGTTACATCGGACCCGAGCTATTTAAAATCAAAATCGTGCTGCGTGAACTTAAGATACTGTAAAACGGGGTAAATAGAATTCACGGGGTGATTAAACACATTGGGGTTGGGAAAAGGGTCTTGATTTTTTAAGTTTGTGGCCAACGATTACATTTATCCAGTAGATAGTATACAGTAATAAATTTGGCAATCAAAATCGCTTAAGTGAATATGTGTTAGAAAATAATCTAAACAGAAGACGGGCTCATTTTCAGTCTATAAATGCCGCTGATCTTGGCGAAGATGAGTTTCCAGTCCATCATTTATGCCCTGGGTACATATCAAGTAGAGCAATCACGTAGCTATTATGGTGAACACATAAAAAATGGAACCCATTTAATTGAAATATTTAAAGAACCTAACCTGAAAATTTCACAAAAGTTAAGTTAGATTGTAACGACTCATGGCTTTGAGAGGAAGAATCCAATCCAGGTATGTTTCGAGCCGAACTTACTAAACTGACGGACTCATAAACTGCATCAAAGTTCAGGATTACTTTGAAATGATTTTTTTAAATAAGTATGCAAACTTTTTAGAATAAATTATATAAATATGGAGAGACTGGCTCTTAATCTAAAAAAAAGGAAAATTTAAAAATAGAACTGCAGTAAAACAAATGAATATAGCCGGGAAAAGAAAATTTACTCGTAGTATCAGATATGCGTGTTATTTATAGCAAAGTTTTAAATTGATTCTCATTGATTTTTTATTCTTTTGTCAATTGAATTATTGTTACCAGCAGAATTGTTGGGTTAGTTTTTTTTAACTCACCGAGAGTTTTTGAACCATAATATGGATGCTTCGTCCGAACAAGCGGCTCAAATTGTAGCATTGGTGCGGGAGGGCTTGGATCAACGAACGATTGGTAGAAATTTAAATTTAAACCAGTCTACGGTTTCTATATACAGAAGGTTTGTGGAGACAGGTTCTTACAGAAGGAGACGTGGTACAGGCAGGACTCGAGCAACCACCGATCGTGATGACCGATTTATTGTTACAACTTCCCTGCGAAATCGTTTCCTCACGTCTGTTAACATCAAAACAGAGCTTAATGAAGTGCGTGGAGTAAACATGAGTGCACGAACAATAAGAAGAAGGTTAAAGGAAGCGGATATCACCCCTTTTAGACCAGAAAATGGTCCAAAGTTGCCTGTAGCTCACAGACAAGCTCGCTTAAGATTTGCGCGTTATCACCTGAATTGGACAGAAGAGCAATGGACCTCCGTATTGTTTACGAACGAGTGTAGGACATGTTTATATGGTGCAGATGGTCGCAGAAGTATCTATCGTCGACGTGGGGAGCGATATGCTCAAAGTTGCATTGAGGAGCGTGTTCCTTTTGGAGGCGGTTCGTGTATGGTCTGGGGTGGCATATCGATGAACGGGCGAACAGAACTTGTGTTCATAGACATGGTCCGTCAAAACGGTAATAGAGGGAGTTTGACTGCACATCGCTACATAACAGAGATCTTAGAAGATCACGTGGTGCCTTACATGGGATTCATAGGCGAAAATTTTACTTTAATGCAGGATAATGCCCGGCCGCACGCTGCTGCACAAGTTCGACAATATTGCGAAGAGGTTGGGATACGTATAATGAATTGGTCAGCACGCAGCCTGGATCTTAATCCCATCGAGCATGTTTGGGACAATTTAAAAAGAGCTGTATATGCGAGAAACCCTTTGCCCATGACAATGGCAGCACTAAGAACAGCACTTTCAGAAGAATGGGACAATATTCCGCAAGATCTTTTAATAATCCTAATAAAATCTATGCGGAACCGATTAGAATCCGTAATAAGGGCACGTGAAGGTAATACACCTTATTAAAACATAAATAAACCCTTGCATAAAGTTTGTGTCTATTGTTAAAACCAATTTTTTAATTAAACCAATTTTCCTTAATTTCTGTTTTTCTTCAAAAAAAGTCTTAAGGTCCTTTCCAGTACACAAACTTAAACTTAAGGATATGCGTTGTTTTAAAGTTCACCAACCAATCTAGAGGTTTCAATTTAAATCTGTATAGAAAGTTTACATACTTGGTTAAAATATTTATTTCAAAGTCGTCTATTACTTTGATGCAGTTTATGAGTCCGTCAGTGTATGTCTATATTTTTTGAGAACGAGGGCTTCAGGGTCGGGATGCTATTTATGTCGTTATTGCTCTTGTATTGTTGGAAAACGTACATTAGGTTGTTGTTCCCATGTCATGTCAATCGTGTGGTATTTGGGATGGGGTATGCACCGAAACCATTTGTCTTCTCCTACTCAGTTCCTAGATACAATAATCAGGCATGATGTAGAGAACCAAGCGTATGAAGAACCCGATATCGAAAACTAAATAAAGTGCACATTTAATGTCATTATAGTGAGAGTTTTATTTAGTTTTCTTTTTTTCGCGAATGTTTATAGGTATATGGGATGTAATAGTGGATTAATCAATATAATTTTAAAAAGATTTTGGGTATTGAATTTAATTGTAAGAACAACTACTTTTTATTATGTATATACGTACCTATGTTCTAATAACAGAAATGTCCAATTAGGGTAATAGTTCACTTTAATGAGATATGTTATATTATTTCAAAAGCCGTTCACAAAAACATGAATCTTGCAACAAATAACCTTGCATAAAACTGATACCTTATATTCACGCAGCACGATTTTGATCTTAAATAGCTCGGCTCCGATGTAACTCAAGACCAAGTTTTTTTAATAACCTTGTATCTCAAGTATAGAACTATAAATAGCAATAGCTAAAAAAGTGGCCGCTCATAGAAAAATCATGCCAACCTGCGAACAAACCCCTTTATATTTTGTCAATTTATTTCTAAATGCATGACTAAAAGCAATAAAATTATTGTAAAATGACAAAATTAACAATAAGACTAATTTGAAAACAATATAAGCGTTTATTCAGACATAAAAATAATTAAAGATAATCGAGTCCAAAATTACGAAACGTGCCTATCGACCCCGTTTTACGGTATCAGTTTTATGCAAGGTTATTTGTTGCAAGATTCATGTTATAGTGCATGGCTTTTGAAATAATATAACATATCTAATTAAAGTGAACTATTATCCTAATACTACTAACGAATAAACTGCAGATTAAAAAGTTTTGTGCATGAAAACCCAAAATCTAATAAAAAATTATTGGTTCAACTTTTTCACATATTTCGGCTCTGATGTATGTTAGACAAACCGTTAAAACAAAAAGTTTTTTTATTACTGCATATTATCTACTGTATGAATGTAATCGCTGGCTGCAAACTTAAAAAATCAAGCCACTTTTACCCAAACCCCTTTAATATAGAATGTAAAGATGCCGTGCAATTGTTTAGTAAAGATGCTTATTTGATACAAATTGCAAAAAGCAATTAAAAACATGTTTTTAAACATAATAATAAAGAAATATAAATTGTACTTTTTTTTTCTTACCTATTATAGTCAATGTACTTTATTTGCTAAAAAAAAGGTGGCAACCCTAAGTGTGTTAGTAGAATAGTTATATATTTATTATTATTATGTGTACCACTATCGCCAGTCCTAATTACCAATATTCTCTTTTTTTATTGCACGAGCTCAGCAGACAAGCAGACGGCCTACTTAATGGAAAGCGGTTATCATCGCCTATGGATATTTGAAACACCAAAGGTGCCACAAATGCGCTGTTGCTCTCTTATGGGAGACTGGAACCTGGTCACTAATGCCGGAACACAACTTAAGGATGTTTTGTGGGCCTACTCTAGACCAGGGGTGGTCACCATCTGTCGAGCAAATACACTACCACCTGGCTGTGGGGTGTTTTGTCGCCTTTTACGACAGGCCGCCCGACCGCAGGCAGTTGTATTCTGACCACTGTTCCACTTAATGTTGGGTAATGACTTGGTAGGATGGAGCACGCTTACCTAGAAGATACCTATTCACTCGTGAGTATAAGACTCCTGGATGGTAATTGTCTGGAAGAACCGACCCCGGTAAATTATTCCATTCATTGGCAGTTAGTAAGAAAAAGCGCTTTTTCCTGACTGGTGGTGTTTCCACCATGTAACGGTTGCTCAAACCAGTGAGGATATATTTGTATCGTTTTGATGATAAGTAAATTGTGAATGAATTGTTTTGTCCTCCAGGTGGCCAGTCGTGCCGCACGCTGAGGCGCACGTGTCCACGCGCGCTCAGCACGTGCACAGTGCTCTGCAAGAGCCCAACGGAACAGCCGCCCGGTCCGCCACATCCGCATCCGCCCAAAGAAGCTGCAACAGCAGGTGGGTGTTTTACCATAAAAACCATAACTTGGTCTACATTATACATACTTTCGCATCAACCAGTAGGAATGTGGTGAGCAAAGTTGGCAACACAAGGTTGAAATGTTTTTGTATGTTGTTAACACAGTGGGTAGTGCATAGCCACAGTGGGTCTTCGCCACTCTACGAGGCAAATATTTAAAAAAAACTGCAAACTCATACATCGCATGGTTTATTAATAACACTGTTCGGCTGGTGTGCACCGAAATTTAAGCGACGGTTAAAATAAAATAATCGCTATAATTATATGCCTAACCAGCAAATGTTTTATTTTAACCATAGGTTAAATTTCGGTGCACACAAGCATGGTGTTTGTAATCAACTCCAGATTTCTATATCCACATAAACTTAATTTGGAGGTTACTTTATTATGTTGGAGATTACTAGATTACTGGCTGATCCGTAAAATGTAAATTTATATTGCCCGTCCCCCAGGAGTGGGGAAGTTGGAAGTTTGTGGGGTGACATTGTATGTATATCCAGGGACGACGTCGGGCGGCAAGAAGTCCGGTTCGGGCAACGGCGTGCTCACGTGCCCGAAGTGCGGCGACCCGTGCACGCACGTGGAGACCTTCGTGAGCTCGACGCGCTTCGTCAAGTGCGACAAGTGCCACCACTTCTTCGTGGTCCTCAGCGAGGTCGACACCAAGAAGAGCATCAAGGACAACGCCGACAATAAATCCGGATTCTACAGGTAACCGCATATTCACATCCATCTGTGTAGGACGGGGAACAGACAGCGATTCCTGTGCCGGGCCGGCTGACGTAAGAGACGATAAAACAACCCACAGACTGGGGTAGGACTACCACTCCCGTTCTAGAGTAGTCTTGTAATGTCTGTAGGTGATAATAGCTACTTTTCATCGCTTAGGCCGCCAGGCTAATTGATATTTTCTTGATATGTTCGTGAAAATGAACCAATAAGTAATTAGTGGTCAGACCGATTTCAAACAAAGACTCGTCAAAGAATAAGTGTAATTATGTATATTAAAATATAATTAACACTAATTATCTAGTTATTTTAAAGAGTACCATGGGGTAGATTTGTCTCTTATCTTTTACCTCGGCTTTCTTACGAAATAAATTATTGGCTAAAATTTTAAAAGTAGGTGATTTAAAATATTTCTACTTTTTACTTTTTTAATACTAGACGGTCATTAAGTTGACTAATGGCTTGTTCATCTATGTTATTAACCTTCATTGGCTTTTACCAATTATATTTCGAGATAACCTCCATACAAGTGGTGACGAGTTTCTACTGATCGTAAGGCAAGCTAATTCAGATATAGGAATCGTCCATATGTAAGATTTAAACATTATTAAAAATTGAAATTGATTTCAAAAATCTTGCGAGTAATGTACACTCACGGAATTAAAATGTTTGTCACCTTAAAGTCGACTTTTGCTTGCACAAGTACAAGGAATATACTGTCAACATTTTAATAAATGTTACGTTTATAAAATAGTTGCAGTGTTCGCGACTTCGTCTACGTGTTTTTTTTTTCTTAGAATCCTAAAAAAGTAGCTTATAATTGCTATTTCCCAGTGAAAGTATGGTGATCGGTTCAGCCGTTTCAGATATTAGCTGAAACGTCCAGACAGACAAAAATATATAAAATTGATTTTACATAAGTCTTTATTTATATAGGTATATACTTTCATATGCATCTAATAGAAGACATTAATTATTATTACTTACGAACAGACAATTAACTTTAATTGTATGTATAGATAGAAACGTGAAAAAACAATGCAATGTTGCAATGACAGACGCTGTAGTACAATAAAAACAAGGATATATCAATGCGCTATCATAAATATTAACAATAAAAGTTTAAGTCTCTAAATAACTTTCATAGACAAAATAAAATCAAACAACTTTGATCTAAGTAATTATAAACGTTATTATCAAACAGTCTGTTCTGTGACTTAATTTGAAAAGGTAACATGTGCTCGCGGAAATGAATCCATTTGAAAACTGGCGAAATTTAATATTCCGCCACTGCACAAAAAACATTAGTAAGGCAATATATGAATTGAATTAGTAAACAGCCAATCCAATTGATAACAATCCAAGTGATTTCAATAATACAAAAAATATATATCGAGGGCTTCATAATAAATGGGCGTTACAAACAAAAGTGCAGTTTTACATAAGGGACAAAATTGTGAATAAACAAAACTAGTTGATTGCATAATGCCGTGGAATACACTAGCATACTGGTAAGACTTTCTGAATTGTAATATGCATAGGTACAGCCTTGCAAATTTGGTAGAAGTACATTATACCTATATTATAGTTCACTTGGTGACTGTTCACACCTCACAGTAAGCATGACCGTTACCGCTACACGCTTTTATACGAATATAGAAACTACCTACAAAATAATATGCATAATCTAAAATAGCAATTATCATAGTATGCCAGACATATATATCTATGTGATTTATTCTATGTTTATACTGCTGTATGACATGCGTACATAGATTTAGTAGTAACTTCATTGCGTATACGCCTATATGTATAGAAGCCTCGATATAATTTGATTGACACGACTTATTGACGACGATTACCTTATTTTGTTCAAATCATCGTAGGCCATTGACATGCTGAATCCCACCGAGTGATGAGATATGTGCGTTTTGATCGCTAAAAGCATTTTATGTATGACGTATGGTGATGTTTATCGCAATTCATTTGCAAGCTCTCTGTTCACTCGACTCTACACTCGGGCGCCGGCGTTTCGTCCCTAGGGAAATCTCGTACCTCTCAATCCCGGTAGAGCTATCAGCCACACACAGGCTTGTCTGATTTAACGTCCCGGAATTCCGAGCAGCACTAGATTCGACCAGTTAAGCATATCAGAAGGGGAATAGTACAATTCCTTAGTCCTCTTTTCTTCCGCGGTGTATACTCTAAACCAGGGATGGTAGCCATTCAGTTAGGCAAATGCCCTACCTGGCTGTGGGTTGTTTTGTCGCCTCTTACGGCAGGGGGTACGGCCGCAGGAACTTGTATTCGTTCTCCGTTCCTGTACGGACAAGGTACGTCTGAAATTGAAATTAGCTAAAAATACAAAACTGGTGTTAAGACACCTGTTAAAGTATCAATTAACGTAACAACAACTCTAACAGGTGTCAATCGCTTTAAATGTTCGTAATTTATATAATAAATAAAACAGGCGATTTATTACGTTGTAATCTTGGAGGTCACATTGAACACAAAGATACTGTCATACATTGTTGAGAACGATCAATCTCTGAACAAGTTGCCGTGACTTTAATAGCCGGACAATGATCCGAATGTTGTCGGTTCATGACTCGAGATACAAAGCATTTTTATATTGTCTGGCCGCCATGGCCCATGTATAGAATGGAATCCTCCTAACAAACTACTTCATAATGGCTACAACTATCTTCTATAAGAAATCTGTTGGAAGTGTCGAATTTTTGCCGACCAGCAGGTTTCGAAAATATTTTTATTTTTTGTCTCTGTTCAGGCCATCGCGTGAAAACTACTGAATGAATTTAAATGTAACTCCACACAGCCTTATATCCCGGGGCAAATCTTAGGATACTTTTTATCCCGGTTAATGATATTGACGTTTCTGTGGGATAGACAAGTTGGTACCGCCAAGTCGTGGCAATGTGAACGCCATTTCTCTGGGCCTATAGTAGAAAATACAGTGTAAACTATATAACGACACTGAAGGGACTGCATTTTATGGCGCTATAAAGAGTTGTCAAATGGAGAGAAGTCTGTTATATTAGTCTGATATCTTTTGCAGCACCAGTAATTTTGTTGTATTTTTCAATTATTTTAATCATGTGTTGCGATATTGAGGCATATTGTTGATAATGGAACTACTTAGAATTTTCGATATTTTGGAATTTCTTAGAAATTTCGGTATGAATGATGCCGACAGTCGAGTTTATTATGGGCTAGCAACTTAGAGGTACTTTTTATTGCTTTAAGCCAAGTGATTTCGACGCTTAAGGGAATTTGTTGTTGTACGAGTGACGTTACATAGAGTTTACACTGTATGGTATGATTGTTGATTAATCAAATGAAAAGTAACTGTAAATCGTAAAATTTAGCCCATTGTGTAATATTAAATAATATTCATAATTGTTAATAGAACTAACATTAAACTACGGTCGTGAGAAAATAGCAAGTGAGCTATTAACTTGCTTTGGTTTCAACTCGTGATAATTATTACAATCGCAGACGTTACAAGATAAGATAATAATTTTATCAAAGCGTATCACGTTGATGATAGTCAAAGGTTAACATTTTGTTATGGTTTATTTAGGTTAAATAATTACGTCACGAGATATCCACGTGTATTTTTATTGTGTCAATAATTTTCTTGTATGTGCATTATATACTATATGCGTGGATTATTTTTATTTCAATACGATATTTTGCTGCATTCGGAAGCTATGAGTCCATGTCCTGCGCGAACAAAATAGTGGTCGTTTTTTTATTAATTTTTATTGTAGGAGCTCAGCAGACAGGCAGACGGTTCACTTAATGGAAAGCGGTTACCATCAACTATGGACATTTGTAATACCAAATGTGCTTCAAATACGTTGATGCTCTTTTAAGGGAGACTGGGAACCTGGTCACTAATGCTGAAACACAACTCAAGGTTATTATGGCGGCATATTCTAGCCATCTAGTCAGGCAAATACCCTACCACGTGGCTGTGGGTTGTTTTGTCGCTTTTTACGATAGGCCGCAGGAAATTGCATTCTTTCTCCGTTCCTGAACGGATTAACTATATACGTATGTTCGCAATTAATGACTAATACTGATTTGGATTAACAAAAGACCAAATCAGTAGACTGTCGAGCTTAAGAAATATATTTTTCAGGCTACAGCTTCCGTGCAATGGACTATATTGTATTTGAGTAAATAAATAATTACTATAAAGAAACGTCAAGGCATAACCATTGTTATGTTTAAACTATGCGATTTTATTACAGAAAACCCCCGCCTCCCCCCAAAAAGATATTCGAATACCTGAACAAGCATGTCGTGGGCCAGGAGTACGCGAAGAAGGTGCTGTCTGTCGCGGTCTACAATCACTACAAGAGGATCTACAACAACGTCACGAGTGGAACATCGACAGACGCACACCACCCCTTGCATCACACCCACAGAGGTATGGCTCGTCCTTTCCTCATCGATATCCAACTGCTGGACGTCGGCCCTCCCAAGTCTGCACCACATATTTCAGCTTTGCTCATCTAGCCCCTACCAGCGTCCTACGCTATGTTTACATGCAGTCCGCATTGCAGGACGCATTTGCTCCATCGGCCTTCGCTTTTGCGACAGATGTGGCCAGCCCAGTGCCAACTTGCGAGTTTTGATAAAAATTCAAGAATATAAATAAACTTCACACAAAAGTTAAGGGGGCAAAAAATATCCAAATTTTTGGGTGATTTTGAATAGGCGGTAACTTGAAGAAAAATAATCGTACAGCAAATTGAAAAAAAGTTATTTGTAATTTCAAATGTTTGTTTTATTGTTTGTGCTAATCCCAGCGGTAATATTTATTTTTTAGTCTGTGAAAAAATCATCCAAAAATTTGCATATTTTTGTGCGAAGCTTATAAGAAAATATATCTTCCGTTAAAAGAATATCGATTTTGCCAGTTTCGTAAAAGTGTGATCGGCTAAAATGACCTTTTTTATATATCCATTAATAATATTTTATAGGTTATTTGAAATAGGAAAATCATCGGTAATCTTAGGCAGATTCCATATAGCGATTGAGACCAACAATATTTAGTTTATCACTTTACTTTACCAATATTATTGGTGCGCTCGGTGGCAAACACTACATTTTAAGCTATTGCATTACGACTTTGTCTTAGGCAATTAAAGCACAGTTGCAAGTGTTTCAACACGGTCGATACGGTTATAGATATTGGATTCACGGAATCTTTCACACAGGAAAATCAAGTAATTATCGCTACAATGTAAGCATACCTTTTCGTATACATGCAATACTTTTCAGAGGCTCTGGGTGGTTTTGTAATTTCACGGAAATTGCGTTTGAGGATTAAGATGTTGATTCGGTCGAGAACTTAGTGTGATTGTGTATAACAGACATTATAGATCATTGAAAGAAAGTATTGCAGTGTGATCTAAGCCCTATTCAAGTGGTTCCATAAATTGCGGCTTTAGGGCCCAAAGTGCTATATAGGATATGACATAGCTTCTAAAATTATCCCCATATCAATTAATAAATAAGTTTTTTTTAAGAGCTTTTGAGATCCTGAATATCATGTAGCAGCAGAGTGCTAGCCAGGATAAGTAAAAGATGGCCAAATACGACGGGTATGGTTACACTCCGAGTCCATCATCAGATCAGCATCATGATACCATATTATTGCATTGTCACGCGATATACATATGCGTGCAAAATTTCAGCTCAATCGGAAACCGGGAGCTTGGTCAAATTTAACTTGCAAGATTTCACCCGAACTTACATACATCCATTGCAAGTTAAATAAAAGCTTGTAATAATAGTCCTTCAGGAATAGGCGTTAACAGGAGACCAGAACTGGTTCATATCAAATGGTATTTGTAGTTCTTTGTATTTTCTCGTAGCCAAACTGACAACAACATCACCACCCAAAACAATTTGCTCAGCCAATGGTTCTTTTGTGCAAAAAAGGAAATCCTGAAACTCTTTTGTGACAATTTCGATAGCTCGTTACACTCGTTGTTCGCTGAAAAATGAACAAATATATAGAAACTGTCGTTTTGTGAAAGTAAGACGAATCGATCGCCGGTCACCGTTGCCTACACGCTCTGCTGAACATGACCTAACCTCGCCCAAATGCTTGGTCTTTGTTCGTTCGATGAACTTTTTCGTAGACGCTTTCAATATTTTTTTCTGCAAAACCCTTTTGTTCTTCCCACTACTCTTTTTCTGAAGCCCCGTGACGTGTGGAAGTGGTAGAATGTAGTCCGTCCGGCTTCTAGGCGGCATTGCCTCAATAGGGCGTAGGTACGGGGTGGGTTCATTTACACCCCAACACTTAAATGCTTTGATTACTTATTAAAACTCAACCCTATGGTTAATTGTCTCCCTAGCTGTAGATTAATTATTATATTTTATATTACTAATATATAAAGCTGAAAAGTTTGTTTCTTTGTTTGTTTGCTTGAACGCTCTAATATCAGGAACTACTGGTCTGATTTGGAACATTCTTTCAGTGTTAGATAGCCCATTTATCGAGGAATGCTATAGGCTATATATCACCACGCTAAGATCAAAAGGAGCGGAGCTCCAATGGATTTTTCAAAATCCATTTTTCTTTTTTTTTACTATTCCACGCGGACGAAATGCGGCAGAAGCTAGTAATTATATAATACAGTCATAATGTCAGCTGGCTCGGCCTCCATTATAGGGGAACGGAGTATACCCCACGCTTGTCCAAGGTGGCTGGCAGGTTTGACACACCGGTTATCTCATGTGGTAATTTAACAATATACGCATTAAGTTAGAAACTGTTTAATGTGCATTTTCCGGCCAGGATCGAACCCCGCCTTGAGCTGGACGTGTGGCGGGACCGACTTCGTTGCTTTTTAATACATGTCATGGATTATGTTGTTTGAGGTCGCCTTGTCCACGCATCGATAATTAATGCTCTTGTCACGACTTCCTATTCTCATTTTCGAATGAAAACTTGTTGTGCATTTTATTCTAATGTGTAAATTATCTAAATGAACAATATTGTGTTTTTATTTTTGATGTATTATGTTTTTGTGAAATGTGACGAACCGTTGAATGGCACCAGCTGATTATACAGTTCAGCTGTCCTACACATAGGCTTAAGAAAATGAAAAACTATATGTAAACTAAGATCTGCTTAAAGACTAGCTGCAAGCCATAACTAAATAATAATCGCCTATCTCTCGACTTATCTTACCGGTTAGCCCAGTCGTAGGTTAGGCAGTTGTAGCACTAACCCTATGTTTTTTAAGGCAAACTAATAAACAGGAACAAGTTGTGGTGGTAGCATAATGGCTGGCCCAGAACCGTATGCCACCCATTTCGTCAGTTTTGTGATCTAATTCCATATTGTTTCAATTACACGTGCTAGCAATGATGAAGGAAAACATCGAGATGCAACCTGCACATCGAGATAACCGATGTGTCAAACTGGCTAAGCCGCCTTGGACAGCGTGGTGGGTATACTACAAGGTATGCTCGAGCCAGCAGTGAGGCATTTATGGGCTGATATTATTATTTATTATATACAGAACCATGGAGCATAGCTGTGGCAAAGATCAAAAGATCATCTCCACCAAATTTCATGGCTATAGATTCATGACAACATTTTGGCTTCCATTTTCACCAAAAGTCTATAGTCTCCTAAAAAGACAAAAAGCAAGAAAACGAGCAAATAAAGTTACTTTCTCGTTTATACCTACTTATATTATATGCCTTATATTGGTAAGAATTACGTTTCGAAACCAGCCATTTGCAGCTGTCAACGATTTTCCCTTTTACGGTGATAATGTTTAAGTACCCGATTAAGAAATAAAATGCTTTATTATTGTGCAATGAAAGTGCTTAAGATGGCATTAAGGATAAGGCAATGAATCATTTGTTTTGAATGGTAAACAAGTTAAACTTATAAGGTGAATTCAGAACAAGCAGATTAAAGAATGATTGCATCAGTAATTTCGCAATGCGAATTTCTCAAAACTGTAAGCAATAATGGTATTTTTGTTGTATCATTTTCATAATCAAATCAATACACGTGACGAGCAAAACAAAGTTTATTTTTGAGTTATTATCATGTATGTATACACGTAAGATTTTTTAAAGATTATTATTTTATAAAAATAACGTTATGGAGTAAAATATAAAATTTAAAGTTATTTTCTTTAAGTGTTCTGGCCTTACCGCTATCTGGTTAGGCCAGAATGCTGTTTAATATTCTAATATATATCTCTGGATTTTCCTTTGGAAAAATAAATTAAGTCCTAGATATTATATCATCCATCAGCAGGAACGGAGAAAGAATACAATTTCCTGCGGCCCGGCGGCCTGTCGTAAGAGGCGACAAAACAACCCACAGCCAGGTGGTAGGGCATTTGCCCGACTGGATGGCTACCACCCCTGGTCTAGAGTATGTCGCCATAACAACCTTGTGTTGTGTTCCGGCATTAGTGACCAGGTTCCAGGCTCCCTAAAGAGAGCAGCAGCGCATTCGTAGCACTTTTGTGTTGCAAATGTCCATAGGCGATGGTAACCGCTGTCCATCAAGTGGGCCGTCTGCCTGTCTGCTGAACTCCTGCAATAAAAAAAAAATATATTAATGATTAAGGATGCCTTTTATGCATTTTTATGAGCTATATCTGGGATGACATTTTCTATTTGCAAAAACCCTCTTCAATAAATAAAGATTTAAAAAAAGAGTTTGTATTGTATTTTTAAATATTCTAATTATGTCAATATTATATGATACTTAACTTTCGTGCGGGAACGGAGAAAGAATACAATTTCCTGTGTTGGGGCGGCCTGTCGTAAGAGGCGACAAAACAACCCACAGCCAGGTGGTAGGGTTCTGGTCCGATTGGATAGCTACCACCCCTAGTCTAGAGTATGCCGCCATAACAGCCTTGAGTTGTGTTCCGGCATTAATGACCAGGTTCCAGTCTCCTTTTAGAAAGCAGCAGCGCGTTTGTAGCACCTTTGGTGTTGCAAATATCTATAGGCGATGGTAACCGCTTTCCATGAAGTAGGCCATTCGCTTTTCCTTCTGAACTCCTGCAATAAAAAAACTACAGTTATTTGGGAGAAGAATATAAAGAAGTGTTTAGCAGGTATTAAAAGATAATCGTTGAAATTCATACACATTAGTCGTTTATGACAATCTGTGACTTATTTATGATATTATTTTTAAGATGTCTCGCCTTCCGGATAGAATTAAGAGCTGATGGTTTCCATTTTGTAATGTAAAATTTAAGGTTTTTTTGTATCCATATTCAATCTCCATCCAGCCATATCTCAAGTCGTTACATTTCTTTGGCCCAGAAGCCCCGGTCTTCTTTTGATTATCCGAGCCCTGTGCACGTTTGCGAAATCGATTACGAAATGCTGTAATATAGCGCAATAATTTTGCATGCACCGCGTAATTTGTACGGAAATTTCCCCGTGTAACGATGTATTTTACAAGACGTTCAATCATTGTGTGTTTCAAATGTTTATGGAGCAGGCAACGCAGGGAGAATTCATAATGCGCTGCGAAAGTGGATCGTAAATGATTCACAACATCATCCTATATCACTTAAAACGGTTTTAAGCGCGGTAATTTATTTGATTTTTATTATCCTAGGTATTGGCCACTTTTCGGTGGCCATGATCACGAAAGACAAAGGTGTTAAGTGTCAATGAGTATTGTTTAAGTTTTATTTAGCCTACCGCCAAATTGTTCATTTTAATTATTTAGTTTGTAGTTGATATTTACTCAATGGGAACTTAATCTAATTTACCGCCGCTTCGCAACATGTTGTGGCTTGAAGAGAAGTGGCGCAAGAAACTCTTCAGCAAACATACATGCCTAGCTCTAATAATTTTATACAATATTAACTAATTATATTATTATTATTATTGTATTAATTAATAAATATTTTTCCACCCTTCCCATTTTCATATTATAACAATATAATATTATAGTAAATAACGGAGAGTTCGTTTATGAAAAACGAACTCTTCTTTATTTACTATGGTCTGGGTGTCTGTGATCGGTGGCCGATTGATCTGTCGTATATTGCCCATAAAATAACGTACATACATACAATAAAAACATTATTACCGCGAAAGTTTGTAAGAATGGATATATTACATAGATGCATGGATGCTTGTTTGTGACTCTTTCACGCAAAAACTACTGAATGGATTTTGATGAAACTTTACACTAATATAGCTTAGACATGAGAATAACACATAGGCTATAATTGATGAAGATGTCGTGTGAATTATCCAATGTATGTATGTTTGTCCTGATTAAATTATTTTTGTGTTAATATACATGTTGTATTGTGGATAATGTGTTTTCAGATCTCTTACATTTAAGCAATGGAAGTTCATCCGGCGGAGGCGCCGAGGTGTTGGAGAGGCAGCATCACGACTTGAGGCTGGACAAGAGCAACGTACTACTCCTAGGACCCACTGGCTGTGGTGAGTTATTCAACGATATATTATTCAAGAAGCTTTTACATACTTTGTAGCCCTTTTTGAAAGAATGTAAAAGAAAAGAAAATAATTTTATTCAGGACAAATTACTGTGGCATAGTAGTGTAGTACTCCATTGAAATGTTACATGAGCTTTGTATTTGTTAGAGGACGCAATTTTATTTTTGGGACATGTGTAGCGGGTCAATAGAAGCTTAACCTCAAGTTTGTGGGGTCGCCGCCCTTGTCCCCCGCCGCCATCTTGGAAAAAGGGGTGAAAACACTTTTTTCGCGATATCTCGGAAACTATGCGTCTTACAAAAAAATTGTAAAGTCGTAATCGGTAGCAAATTGTTTTGCCTACAAATATGTTTATATAATTTTTGCCCTAAATTAAAAATTAAAGAATTTATAAGCAAATAAAATGAGAATTTTTTTATTCATTCCTAACTCTTTTCTTTACAATAGAAGTTACCAAATTAACTTATCGAATGTTAAGCAGGTAGAAAAGGTCCCCCGTTTTCCCCGCCACCTATGAAGTAGAGCCCTACACATGTCCCAAAAATAAAATTGCGTCCTCTAGCAAATGCAATATTCGGCCCTTAAATTGTAAGATTGCAATGGAGTATAGGTATAATTGTTAACAATTCTAAAATAACATAATATTGTCCTGAAAGGAGCATCAGTCTCGGCATAATGCTGGTTTTTTACAACAACCTTGAGTTGTGTTCCGGCATCGGTGGCTAGTTTTCAGTCTCCCTTAAGAGAGTAGCACCATTGTGCCACCACTATGCATTTGTAGCACCTTTGGTGTTGCAAGTGTCCATAGGCTTTTTTTTTTGAGGCGAGGGAAAATGCCTAAGCGATTTACGCACTCTCTGGACCGTCACTAGGAAACGGCACGCATCCACAGGGGGCGGTAACGCTAGCAATTGTATGCTTTATTTGCGTTCCGTCCGCGATGGACTACACAGAGGAGTGTGGAGCCTCCGAGTGATGCCGCACGGGCGAGCAACCTCAATACCCACTAAAAACCCCCTCCTCCCTTTACGACCCTGCGCTTTTGTTTGTGATGGAAACACTGAGATATAGAACATAGTTACGCAACAGTCGATCCAGCGCAATAAAGTGCCTGAAGTGTGCCCTGGGAGAACACACTCTCCACTTCGAGACGAGGGTAGTTGTTAAATCCCTTGCTTTACCTAGTAGCTAAGGGCCCCCTCGTTCCGGAACCTAACTCAGGGAGGGAAGTAATGCGCGTACCTGCCTCTCCGGGTGCCAGCTGAAGGCCGGCGACCTCGAGAAGAGACCGTAGCAAGTGTCCATAGGCTATCGTAACCGCTTTCTACCTAGTAGGCCGTCTGCCTGTCTGCTGAACTCGTGGAATAAAAAAGTTAAAAATCTTCTATTTTCATTACTATATAATTGAAGAGGCAAGTATGAGGAAATAAATTTTTAAATCATAGTCAAGTTAACTGGATAGTTTCTAACCGCTTCTTCTCCTTTGAACAGCGATAACATATTGCGAAGCGGTGTACATTGAATAGGAAGTAGATTTAAACTTTGTCTTTACATGTATGGCCTTCAAAAAGTGTTCTCCAATGGTACTTATTTTGAATAAAAACTTTTGAATTTGAATTTATTCCCAACTCGTTAGTATGTTATTGGAAATCAGTCCGCTCAATAAATAGTGTATAATTTTCTGTGCAGGAATACGATTTCTTTGAATACATTAAAGAAATATTAAACAGCCTGTAAAGGTCATATAAGGTTATTAATATTCAATTATATAACGTGTGTACATACAGAGTGTATTTGTATGAGTCATTTATGATAATTGGCAAGCGAGTGTATAATATAGTTGGGTGTTAGGCAATTTTCATTGCTGTCTGACGTTGACCTTTTTGGAGGTTGTATTTTTAACTGTATGATGGAATGTTACTTTGAAAATAATAAATTGGTCAAGAGCGTCTCATACGCATTTCGAAATTCTAGTTTTGAATCAAACTGAAGTGAAGAAGTTTGATTGATTCAAACTTCTTCACTTCAGTTGAGATTTTCAGTTTTTGACTGATTTGGTTTTTAAGATCTATGTCTCAGTGAATGTAAAACAACTCACGGCGCCATCAATAGTAGAATTATTTGGTCCGTGCAGTTTGGGTCATAAATCATAGCTCGGCCTCAGCCCGGCTAAGGCGGTGAGATGTGCGCCGGCACAACGCCATTATCGATGTAAACTTTCTTATCAAAGAAAGATTATCATTCTTATAAAAATCATTATTATCTTTTTGCTGATAATTTTAAACTAGAGATATAAGTATTTATATTTATTTTCAATATAACTTGTTAAATTCTAAACTTTTGTATACATAGTTTTTTAATACATATATACCTAATTAATAATTTATTTTAAATCGTTATTAATCTTATTTTAATAAATAGGTTGTTTTATCTATTTTTTTCTTTCATTTTTATCACTAACCCACAAAATAACAAAACTAAATACATTATCGATAACGCTTATCAACAACAATAATGCGCATCACTATGCCCGCCCATAAGGCCCGTGAGTGGAAGAGAGAGCGCGAAATACTCGCTTCACCGCTCTGATTATTTATGACCCAAACTGCACGGGCAAAATAATTCTACTATAGTTTGTACGATTTTCGCATTCTCCTTCCATGCTGATGAGCAACAGTGCCTCAATTTGCAAATCTTTCGTATAAGAATACTAAGCGCGTGGCCTATGTGGTTATAATTCAAAACACGCTAGTTATTTATACGTATTGATTGTGTGGTCTGTTTGTACCACACATGAATCTGAAGCCATTACCAGAATATTAGATAGACAAAGACCATACATATATACATAACAAAAGTAAGAGAACTAAAGAAAAAAAGAAAATAAATTGGATGTGACAGAGTCATGCCGGAGTCATTGTCTTGGTTACAATTCGATACCACGTTCTTTCAGAATATCGGCGTGAAACGGTTAGCCTTTTAGGTAGTCGTGTTTTGTACGGTGAGTGAGGGGTCCAATGGCCGACTTCCTAATCCCCCCCATTCCACCTCTATTCATCAATCCTTACATACAATGTATGTATGTTTGTCCTAAATGCGCTCCTAAACCATTGATCGAATTGTGATGAAAGTTTGGTAAAATGTTCTGAGGAGGCCCGCGAGGGTGGGTTTCTGGCCCCAAAATTTTTATATTTAAAATTCTTCTGTTCGTGTGTATGTCACTGAACTCTTACTTAACGATTGAACCGATTCCGATTTTTTGTGTGTGCTTAAGTGGGCCCAGGATGGTTTAAATTCACACTCGGACCCGGTAGGTGGCGCTCCTGTTAATCAGTGGGATCAATTGTACTAAATATTTTTTGTGTTAGTTCAAGTGAATGGTCTTGATTAACAATTGGTCCCGGTAGATGGCGCTGCAATCGGGTTCTAGGTTTTTATTTTTAAACGCAGGGCAACGTCTGCCGGTTTGAACTAGTATTACATCCTATCCTACTAAAATTATAAACGCAAAAGTTTGTAAGAATATATGGATGTATGTTTGTTATTCTTTCACGCAAAAACTGCTGAATGGATTTTGATGTAACTTTACAATAATATAGCTTACACATCAGAATAACACAGGCTATAATTTATAAAGGTATAGTGTGAATTCTCCGAAATATAACGATTTTCCACCACAATACGGGTAAAACCGCGGGGCGCAGCTAATAAGAAATAAACTTGATCTACTACCATAAAACTTTTTTTAATCACCAAAACTGCAATTTTTTGAGGTTTCTTGCAGTTTGCTCAAAATTGTGAGGGTGTATGGGCCAAACTAATTCGGCGTCTTAGATTCGGATTCAGCGCCTCGAAATACGCAAGAATAGATGGGTGTAGTCGAATGTACGGCCCACTTTATTTTTTGTCCGCCGGTGAATCTAAATAAGCCTTTACGACGTTATCTTGATAAATGAAATGTTACTATTGTATAATTCAACATAAATAACGCTTGCTCATGCCATTTGCAAACTGTATAGTCTAATAGAATTCTAATGACGATTCCACATATAGATAACCTAATTGACAAATCAGCCAAGTTTTACATATTTTTATATGAAACTAGTAAGTAGTCACTCGCGACATCGTCCGCATATAATTTAAGTTGCCTCCCGGTGCGGCGACAGCGGAGGCGGGCGCGTGGGCCTTTCGACAAATCAATATCTTTATTTGCAAGAATGTAATTTATACAGCTGTCATACAAATGTCGACCACATAGTGTTGTGCGATATGAATTAAATATTTAATATTAAATTTACACAAATATTCTAATTAAGCAAAATGTCAATTAAGCTTCGATAATAAATAAGCAATTAATGTCAAAAGAAAAAATAACAGATAGATCACTAAGATTTGCTATGTAGATAACTAGCTGTGCCCGCGACGCCGTCCGCGTGGTATTTGTTTTCAAAACCCCCGATTTTGAAACATTCTTCATTGGTGCTCCGCTCCTATTGCTCTTAGCGTGATGATATATAGCCCATAGTTTGCCTCGATAAATGGGCTATCTAACACTGAAAGATTTTTTTGAAATCAGACCTGAGCTATATAAATATATATAAAGCTTTAGCTTTAATATATAAGATTGTAACTATTATTTTTCTAAAATAAAAGTAGCCTAAGTCACTGCTTATAACGTCGGCTATCTGCCAGTGAATGTCCCGTCAAAATCAGTCTAGCCGTTTCGAAGATTAGCCCGTACATTTAGTCAGGTAGCCAGACAGACAAAATTTTTTAGAATTGATATAAGTACCGTATTTTATATGCATTTAGTGAAAAGCTGTTATTTTGACATAACAAACGTTGATTTTTTCGTTGATTTTCTTTCTTTTTCTTGATCTTGTCTAAGAAGATTATTTAGACATTGGAAATCTTTTAACTGGTTTTAATATTTATGCTAAGCGCAGTGATTATATATCCTCTTTGTTTCTTATTGTTAATCTCAGCGTCTGTCATTGTCAACATTGAAATTTTCTTTTTTCACGTTTCTACCTTCTTCTTATATATAAAAATCAATGTCTGTCTGTCTGTACCTATGTTTTTTATATAGTTAGAATCGTAAACTATACATTTGATCCTGTGATGATCTTTAGCAAAGTTGTTGTGCATGAGCCAGAGAAGGTTTCTGAGTTGGTTCACAATTGGACCCGGCAGGTGCCGCTGCTGTCGGCATATCGACTGAAGCTTGAAGCTATTTTATAAACGTAACATTTGTTAAAATGTTGACAGGGTTATTTCTTGTACTCGTGCAAGCAAAAGTCGACTTTAAAGTGACGAACATTTTCATTCCGCGACTGTACATTAACATTAAAGACATGCCCGTTTACGCAACTTTTAAACCGATTAACAGTTATTCTTGAAGTTAACATAGGACAGAATTATCGTTGCCTTAGTTTAAAATGGCTACGTGACTCGAAGTCATAATTGCTTACTTAAACCTAATTTGAATAAGTTGGAGGCTTTTGTTAGCTTAGGATCTCGAGTGTTATTCCACGCTCTATTTATTTGTTTCTAAGGCCGCGACCTGTCACAGATGCTGTAAGCGACGTGTAGCGTCAGTCGACGTTGGACGCCGCTTCCGGCGTCTGACTCTTGAAACTTTGCTGGCACAGATTTGTTAGTTGATATTAAAAATTACTGCGGTCGTGGTGTACGATGTATCTATGCTACGCACAGCACACGTATAATGTACTAGCGGCCCGTCCTGGCTTCGCGCTAGTGGTTTATGGCTATTTTTTACACTTTGGGTTACATTTCTGAAGTTTTAGTTGGAATCCCTAATTTTTAATGGCCTATGTTATTCAGGAATAATTTATCTTAGCGCCCCTATCTCGCGCCATACATGGCGGGGGAAACGGTCCTCAAGGAAGCTCACAGTGACAACCAGCCCTAGATTTTGCATTCTTATGTGCCCCTGCTCGCCTATATGTTTACCTCAACCATCATCATTTCAGCTATCAGACGCCCACCGATGGACATAGGCCTCTCGGAAAGGATGCCACAAGGAGCCGTCTAGCGCCGCTCTTTCTATGTTAAGTCTATTTTTTTACAAATGGACGTGTAGGATGTATATTTTAATTTGTTCCCAAATATAGCTTTATCCCTTTCGCACGCTCACCACTCGTTCCCCAATGTGAGCACTTGCCCACTGCGTCGGTCGTTTTGACATCTGCCAAAAGTAATTTATGTGCTTAAAGTATTGGACGTCTCAATGGTCAAAGCTGCATTACTGATGAGTGTATTTGTCTGAAAAGTTTGAACTTGGCAACAGACCACCGCCCAGGCTGACTTGTACCTGTGAGTATATCTCCCTAAACCTAGACCTAATTATTTTGAAACTTGACTCCCAGGCAAGACCCTCCTGGCGCAGACGATAGCGCAGTGCCTGGACGTGCCGTTCGCGATCTGCGACTGCACGACGCTCACGCAGGCCGGCTACGTCGGCGAGGACATCGAGAGCGTCATCGCGAAGCTGCTGCAGGACGCCAACTTCAAGTACTTACATTCTTGAATATAGCTCTGCGCTGCTTTACCGACACTTTTTGCGGGCGGCGCCCTCTTTGCACCAACAATCCGGCACTGTTCGACCGACACTCAGAGATGTTGTAGTGCATTTCAACCATTTCTTATTGCGAAGCTGACACACAGGCAGCAGCCCTACGGAAGTTCAATTTTCAATTAACAGAATTTTCACGAGTTTTCTGTAAGCAAACAAAATTTGATTTGCTTGCTTAAAAGTTAATTTAGTATATAAAGAAACAAAAAAAGGGTCATGATGACGGCGTCAACAAATTTAGTCTGCCTGTCTGTAAATAAAATCTGTCTATCTATTAGGGGTGTAATCAACCCATGAAAATCTTCCTCAGTGTGGAACGTGCACAAACCGGTATAGTTTTCCTGGACGAAGTTGACAAGATTGGAGCTGTTCCGGGTATTCATCAGCTTAGGGATGTTGGTGGTGAGTTTTTCATTAAATTTCACTTTAAAAAAAAGGCGAATATTAGACGGATCAACCAAATTGAGTAAATTTTAGGCTGGTGCCTGTATCTTACTATACATTCAATTGCCTTACCATTTGTTGAATTTTTACATTACTTGTATAGGGTTTATGACAAATTTCCAACAGTAATGCAAGTGAAAGATCGCGACGATATTCAATGACATTGAATGATTCCATAATATGGCTTACTTTGTGTTCACGATATAATTCGTTGTATGGAACGGCCCGCTCGATGTTACTTGCGAAATAAAAGAATTAAGTAAAATATGTATAAATTAATTAATAAATATTATAATACATATATGAAAGGATAAATTATATAACATTTCGTGCACTTACCTGTGTGTGTTTTTAGTAATAAATAATAGCTATTTGAGTGCATAGAGAACCATTGAACGCGCAAACTTCACTCGGGATCGACCTGAGTGAAGTACGTGCGCAACTACCGACCGTGCTATACGTGCCAAACATCCGATTCCCACTTGCGTTCAACGGTTAACTTTTAAACCTCAAAAACCTTGTTTTTTTATTCTCGTTCGCACATTCGAACGTTGTGTTCGTTACACTTTGGTTACTTCAACCATCTTGAAGATTTCGTTATCACTATATATTAATATGTACTACACTATATACTCGTATATATATTAGCTTCACTATAATCTTCACTTTTATTTGAATTTATTCTGGTTGGTGAAATATCTTTGTTGAATGATGATGATTAATAAAGTAAGGCTTGCCACATACAGCAAAAAAAAGTTAAATTAATTTTACTCTGTCGATGTAGTCGTGGTAGCGTAATGGCTAGCGCACGCGTCCCAAACTCAAGGAGAGCCGGTTCGAATCCTGATCGAAACGCATGCACACATGCTAACGTGCACATTGTAACAATTACCACGCGCTAACAACGGTGAAGGAAAACATCGTGATGCAACGTGCGCATCGCGATGACGATTGTCTGTGCGCGTCCGCAGGCGAGGGCGTCCAGCAGGGCATGCTGAAGATGCTGGAGGGCGCGGTGGTGTCGGTGCCGGAGCGCAACTCGCGCAAGCTGCGCGGCGACGCCGTGCAGGTGGACACCACCAACATCCTGTTCGTGGCGAGCGGCGCGTACAACGGCCTCGACCGGCTGGTGCAGCGGCGCAGCAACGAGCGCTACCTGGGCTTCGGGGCGTGGGACGCGCGCGCGGGGCGGCGCGCGGCCTCGCAGGCGGCCGCCAACGACGCCTCGCCGCTCGAGTCGGCGCGCGCCGAGGGCGACGAGCGCGACGCCTGGCTGCGCAAGGTGCAGGCGCGCGACCTCATCGACTTCGGCATGATACCGGTGACGATTTCATCAAACTACCATTCATCGAACAATTTTAAGATTTTTCATAATAAATTGTAATGTTATATCATTTGTCAATTGCAGGAGTTTGTTGGTCGGTTCCCCGTCCTGGTTCCTTTCCACAGTTTAAATCAGGATCTTCTAGTAAGGATACTCACGGAGCCCAAAAATGCAATGGTGAGTACAAACACTCATTATTTACCGAAACTAGTGAAAACATTTTTAACCCACCTAAAATTAGAAAAATGTTTTCAATTCTCCGTGTACATAACGATCGACGAGTCTTTGCCGTTCTGAAGTTAGCGACAAGCGGTTACCCAGAATATACTTTACGAATCGAATAGTCTTAGCTAGTGATGTATCTAACGTAACTAAAAACAACCGTTTATTCGATTAAATTTTATATTCGATTATTTTAAATAGAATTCATTAAATTAAATGTAATATAAAGGGTTCTAACCTAAGAAATTGATAATATCATGAAAACAAATTAAACATTTTCGTTGTTTATTGAGTTCTTATCCGTAATTAGTAACTATATAATAACACTAAAATTATTCCTGAAAAAAAAAATACTAATAAGATATTTCTTGTTTAGATTTCTTTTTAATTTCAAGTCTAATATACTTTTAAAATCTAGAATTAAAACGTGAAAAAATATATTATTTTATAATTTTAATTATATGCTTCAGTTATATTATACCCGATTCATACGAGTATATCTTACTTCGAAGAGATCGCTTTTTAGCGATAAGACCGCCCTCTACATAACTAGATATAACTTTTAGCATTTAAGTTCATTTTGAGATTGGTGTATAATGAAGTGTTATCTACCTATCTATTTATCTTAGTATTCATGCTAGAAGTTTGCCAGTAGAACCATGGAAGAACGGCATGTTTAGAATGTTATAATATTATGGAATATGTAGCGAATTAGTCGCATTTATATATATACTTTTGTAATTTTAAATAACTCGAAATAAACATAATTTTCTTTGTTTATTTTCAGGTGTCGCAATACAAGTTGTTGTTCGCGATGGACAAGTGCGAGTTGTCGTTCAGCGAGGAGGCGCTGCGCGCGGTGGCCGCGCTCGCCATGGAGCGCAAGACCGGCGCCAGGGGGCTCAGGGCCATCATGGTGAGCGATAACGTGGGGGGACGGCATTAGGCCTGATCAACTCCCAATGAAGAACGAAACCCAGAAAAACCCGCTAAATCATACGATATCAGAGGGAGATATAAGCCAAACTGATATCGCGTTTGGTCCTTATGGCCACTTGTATAGGAACAAGCGGGAAAGTGACTGAGGAAATGACCAGTGCGAATATTTAAACACATTTGGCGTACTTTGCTGCTCACTTCTCTGCTCGCTGCCGTGGAAGTGGACTTATTGATTAATATTTTTTATCTTTATAAATATTATAAACGTGAAAGTTTGTAACAATGGACTATATTGTTTCTGCTCTAGTACTTCCTAGATGGCGTTAGGCGTTTTGAAATTTGATGTAATAATAAAAATTTGACTGAATTCTAACAATTTCAATATTATCACAGAGTAATGTTGATATTTACTAGTAATTTTAGCGATGTCAAGTTGGCTTATTTATGACATGCACATTTCGCCAACATAACCTATGTTTATTTTAATAACAAAGTAATGAGGGTGGTAATAGTTCGATTGCCTAAATAGGCCTTTCACTTGAGGTTCGTACCCTGCTTTTCATTTCGAATATTAAGAAATAAAATTAAAACTGATTAGTTAAACACACAACTAGAGGGGGGATCTAGGCATTATGGGCATGCTGTAATGTGTTTTGTGTTCATGTGCCCGTAACAGGAGAACCTGTTGCTGGAGGTGATGTTCGAGATCCCGGGCTCGGACGTGGTGTCGGTGCACATCCACGAGGGCTGCGTGGCGCGCGGGGAGCCCCCCACGGTGGGCCGCCGGGAGCCCGACGCGCACGAGCTGGACGACTGGCCCTCGGTCAGGGTGCACAACTGTACGTAGGACTAGACGTGCCGGTAGAGCCACGCCCGATACAGTCGACTCTCGATAATTGCAATGAAGTTCCTTATCGCGCGTTGCGAAAGGGGGCTAGACGGAAAAAATTAAGACCAACAGTTGTAACGACACTTTTTGCTATTGTTGTAAGCCGTGCGGCGTGCGCGTGTTTCTCTCTCTCTCTCTCTCTCTCTCTCATTATTACTGAAATTGAGCCTAATGATTAACTTTATATTAACATTATATTTGTTAATAATAAAAATTATTATATAATATTTTCTTAAGTTTTCGCGACTTGTACACATAATAAAACTACGTTTTAACGGTTTTAAGCGCGGTAATTTATTTTATTTAGGTTTATCCGACGTTTCGGCCGCTTTTCAGTTGCCGTGGTCACGGAAGACAAAGATGACATTTGTCGAACGTGTATTGTCAAAGTTTTTATTCAGCCTACCGCCAACTTGTTCATTTTAATTATTTAGTTTTAATTTTGTTTATGGATATTATTTACTCTATGGGAGCCTAATCTAATTTACCACCGCTTCACAACATGTTGTGGCTTGAAGAGAAGAAGCGGCGCAAGAAACTCTTCAGCAAACATGCCTAGTTCTAAAAAATTTTATATAATATTAAAATGAGTGGAAGGAAAAAATAAAAGAAATTATCAGTCAAGTTGGTTTGTTTCGTTGCACGCAGAAAGAGCTCACAGTGTCTTGAGGTCTGGCAGTTAGTTTTTGCTGGGTTTGGGTCTTAATAGTTTTGATGATTGGATCCCAAACAGGTGGTACCTGCCAACCATCTTCTCTATTGAAATTTGGGTGTTTTTTGATTTCAATAGCCTCACGCATCATTCTTGGTATGAAACGATTCTCTTTCGCGAGGATTTGTGGGTTATCGAATCTGATGTAATGGTTGGGTTTATCCAGCGTGTGTTCACTGATCGCAGACTTGCAGTGACAGACCTCAAGACACTGTGAGCTCTTTCTGCGTGCAACGAAACAAACCAACTTGACTGATAATTTCTTTTATTTTTTCCTTCCACTCATTTTAATATTATATAAAAAAAAATAAATTTTAGAACTAGGCATGTTTGCTGAAGAGTTTCTTGCGCCGCTTCTTCTCTTCAAGCCACAACATGTTGTGAAGCGGTGGTAAATTAGATTAGGCTCCCATAGAGTAAATAATATCCATAAACAAAATTAAAACTAAATAATTAAAATGAACAAGTTGGCGGTAGGCTGAATAAAAACTTTGACAATACACGTTCGACAAATGTCATCTTTGTCTTCCGTGACCACGGCAACTGAAAAGCGGCCGAAACGTCGGATAAACCTAAATAAAATAAATTACCGCGCTTAAAACCGTTAAAACGTAAAATTATTATAATTATAACTTGAAAAAAATACCATTCCTTCACTAATTAATCGAAAGGAACTTCGTTCATTGAAAAAAAAAATCCTGTTTGAAAAATTATCCGTGTAAGAATGGAAAATGAATACAATTTCCTACGGTGGAGTGGCCTGTCGTAAGAGGCGACAAGACAACCCACAGCCAGGTGGTAGAGTATTTGCCAGGCTGAATGGCTACCAGTCCTGGACTAGAGTATGTTCCTACAACAACCTTGACTTCCGGCATTAGGGGCCACGTTTCTAGTCTCCCTTTAGAGAGCGGCAGCACATTAGTAGCACTTTGGGTGTTACAAAACTCCATAGGCGACGGTTACCGCTCTCCACCAGGTTGGCCGTCTGCCTGTCTACGGAAATAAAGCAATCTTTTTTGAAAATACTTGTTAAATAGAATAAATTAATCCCCTCGGTAAATTGAAGTTGAAGGAATAGTATCTTACCCGCCAGCATGCAATGCTTTAAATTTCGGACTACCCTACTCTCTATAATTTGGAACGCTGCCCTATGCTTCTACACCCTCGGAACCGACACAAGTGACGATTTCGAAAATTAATTGGACAATTATAGAGTGAAATCACTCACTCGACAAAAACTTACGGACATGAACATTTCTGAATAATTGTACAAATGTTTAAAATAATTTCTGCTAATGCTGTTTGAATTTTGAGCTTTTTGGTAATTTGAATTTTTCCCCTATTGCCCTCGAGTGTCAAATTATCGATAGTCGACTGTACCTATATCTTACTACCCACATTTTTCCTAACAAAAAGAAAGAAGAAAGACAACAAAACAAATTAACGTTCAGTAAGATATAGCAATCGGAAATTACTTGTAGATTAGCAGTTGTAGAATTTCAAAACCTGGCAAGTGCTTCCCAAGGGAATTCAGAGCAATGTTATTCATAACTATTTATTAACACTATCTGTATAATTATATTCTATAGCTATATATATTATGTTTTATATTTAGGTATTAATTATCTAGATCAAGTGCATGCCAAGGCTGTCTTTAGAATTACATCTTGTCCATCCAAAGGTTGCATGGAAGATTGCTCCCTTCAAACGTGGACCAAACATATTATTTTCCAAAAGCTGGCATCAAAATTGCCGCGCCAAAACCATGAGAATTATATCGTCTCTTTTATTCTAATACAAATTCTATGTAGTTGGAGGGAGAAAGCATCAGTTTGTTTCAATTATCTGTATTTGACTACAAATTTGTGGTGCTTCCCAATTAACCGTGTGCAACAAATTTGTTGGTGCACAATAAATAGTATCGTATTGTATTAAACTTATAGGGAATGGTACCATAATTATCATGATACAGTTTTTAAATGTTTTGCCAAGCATTATTTGAAAGGCCAGTTGCTTGGTTTTAGAATTGTGCAGCTGAACTTTGTATGTGTTGTCCGCGCCACTGAGACCTCTATTACCACTGGACGGGGTGCTGTCATTTGATTTTTATTCCTGGTGTCGTTGCCGCCATTTGTCACAGTCTTAGTGAATTTAAAGAATTACTTGTGTGGTACTTTTATTAGACGGATACTGTAGCAAGTGGCGTCTTCATCCAATCCAGTGGCAATCACAGACGCCAGTGGTCAATCGCTTACTTTTCTTTTGTTATTTTGCAGAATTCATACATTAATAGTACCGCAGTATGGCCTCGGCAAAATGGATATTCGCTTTGACCTACCATGTTAGTGATTTTATTAAACTCACTTCCATAGAAAATGTAGCATTGTTACCGTGATTTTTTAAATTATTTTTTAGGTTTCCATTACCGATATGGCAATAACGTAGCCGGTATACGATCATAACCAATAGTCAAATAGGTACGTGCAAAACTTTATTGCGTCTTTGAAGTTCTTACACGTCGTTACGCGGAACATGTAATAAGCTTCACAAGTTGTTATATATAAGTGCTTAGAGGGAAGTGTTGCGCTATCTCTTTCTGTCGCCATCTGTACTCGCATGCTGTCTCTTTCGCACCACACACTGTCGAGTGTACTGAACGTTATCTCTGAACTGGTGCTGTGCAAACTCAAGGCGCTAACTTATATCGAGACGCATTTTAGTTTTGCGCGTACTGTATCTGAAAAACTGCTGGGTTTATTATAAATATTTTTGTTGGATTGCATTAGAGACAGGCTGATGGCTCCCTTGATGGAAAGTAGTTATTATCGCCGATTACCATGTCTAACACCAAAGCTGTAACTAATATGCTTTTGATGTCGAAGGAGATGGAAATGGAACCTGGATACTGATGTCAGAATATAATTAAAAGTTGTTATGGTGGCATAATCTTGGCCGGGGCTGGAAGTCATATGTATATTCCGATTTAGAAAAAAAAAAGCAATCGGCAGACTAATACGTATTATATATCCACAAATTAAGTAACTTACGCTGGTGTTATGGGTAATATACAACTGACTACTCTGTAGCCGATTCAAGACACCCAGACCATAGTAAATAACGGGGAAAAATTGTTATTATTATTATTTTTAAATATTATTCCCATATATTCCCTGTGTGGCGCTCTGTTGTGCGTGCCTACCCCGCAAGGGACCTGGCGTGAAGTTATGTATGTATGTATGTATGTATTGCAATATACTTCGACTTTTGGGCTCGGATCTATTAATTTCGGAGTAATGTACGTCGAAGGGAATTTAGCTTCGAGATGTTTCTGCGTTTTAATTTTAGTTAGTGCGTTTTAGTTTAGTTTTGTTAGTAGTATTTGTATATCTACAGGAATTCTAACTTTGAAAGAGAAAATATATTTTTAATCTAAAGTCAATGATGAAGGTAAATATTACGTACATAAGTAAATATTCAAATATTGTTACAGAACCTCATGACAGCGGTATCTCAAGCGTCCGCCAGTCAGGGGGCGCTGTGAGCGGACACAAGTATGGTGGCCACGGACGGACGGACAAGCTCGGTGATGTTTTCATTTTATATCGGAAACACTTGTAAAATTTTGAAAAATCTAAATAGCTAAATTACTGCTACTACCTTCAGTAGACTGTCTTCACGATTTCCAAATTCAAAATGAAAATATACAATTATAAGTTAGAGACTTACTTATATTTATGGAGGGTAGAGGTGAGGAGAACCATTTCTGTGTATGAAGAAGTGTCCATCGAAATGCATTAACTAGGGTGGCGCCACTTTGGCATCAGGGTGAGTTTTAAAGAAAGCCCCAAAAGTTATTAGAGTAGTATTATAGTGTTTTAATTTTATAAAATGAAATATTACAAAAGCACTAAGCGTATTATTCAAAATTTACATAACAATTCTTTGAGGTTATATTTGAAGACGTGAGTGGATGAAGGTGATATGTCGCATATTCGGTTTTTTGCTTTTTTTGCGTAGATGAATGTTATAAGTCGATACCAAATGACTACAGACCTTAGACCATAGATATAAGGCATATTTAAAAAATAAAAAGTTGCTAAAGGTGTTAAGTTCAGTTCAGTTTCAAATAAAAGTAAAACTTTTATCTCGATTTACTCAGAATTGGAATTATGCGACTTATCACCTTCATGCACTCATGTCTTCATTTTTTTTTTTTTTTTTTTTTTTTTTTATTGCAGGAGATCAGCAGACAGGCAGACGGCCCACTTGATGGACAGCGGTTACCATCGCCTATGGACATTTGCAACACCAAAGGTGCTACGAACGCGCTGCTGCTCTCTTTAGGGAGCCTGGAACCTGGTCACTAATGCCGGAACACAACACAAGGTTGTTATGGCGACATACTCTAGACCAGGGTGGTAGCCATCCAGTCGGGCAAATGCCTACCACCTGGCTGTGGTTGTTTTGTCGCCTCTTACGACAGGCCGCCGGCCGCAGGAATTGTATTCTTTCTCCGTTCCTGCACGGATGAAACTTCATTTAGTTAATTACTTTGTACTACGTGAATAGTTGACGTTTTATAACAGTCTACTGTCACCAACTACTCTAGTCGCCAAATATATTATTTTTTTTAACTCGGCATACTTAGATTCGTCTACAACAGCTACATTCATACTTTTTATGAACTGTTATTTACAGCTTACAACTGGACACTTCTTCAACTATTTTCCTATATGAGATGATTTTCCTTCCCTCTATCTATATATTTCTACCCTCCACACATATACCATAATTACTTGGACATCTCCCAATAATTAATATCATAGTGTACCTTAAAACTCCTCACAAGTCGGAACTATTAAACTTGAATATTTCAAATTGACTTAAACATCCAAAAATAAATTGCCAGCCACCATACAATATAAAAGCTCTTGTGATGTAAATTACTGTAAATAGTGATTAAAATAATAAAAAAATATATTAAAAATAGATGCGATTTATTATATAAGGTCTAATTCATAGTGCTCCATATTTTATTGCTAAATAAGTTATAAGTACGAAAACTTTGCAAAAGTTGCCAGGTGGAATCGATCTTTTTAATTTTCAGAGTTGGCAACACGGATGTTTTGACACTTGTTACGTTTATTTTACATTATTTTTTATTTAAAATTTGAGTCGTAATGTGATTATAGTGAAATTAAATATGTTTTTATTTTTAATCTCAGAATGTTGGAAGTCGATCAGAATGTTCTGGATATGTGATATATAAAATTCGTGAATTATAATCACATTGCAGCTGCAGTAAGATAGTGTAAGCCTATTTTCAAAATAAAATACTATTTAAAAAACCAAACTACACTTGATTTTATTTAAGCACCTGTATAGTGCCTCTGTGATATGTAAACACGCAGGGTTACCAACTTCCAAAAATATTAACCCAAGAGCTAATATTAATAACACATTAAATCGCCACAAATAATGTTTTATAGAATTGTATGTATGGTACGCTCGCGGACCGCGTTCGTAATACCGAAGTAAGAGAGTTGGTCTGAAAGAGAGTGTCGGGGTGAAGGTAAGGAAAGGAATGCTCCGGTGGTTCGGGCATGTGGAAAGAATGTATGATGAAAGAATGACTAAACAGATATACAATGCAAAAGTGGATGGATGCAGAAGTCGCGGAAGGCCACGACACACCTTCCATGATCAAATTGATCATGTACTAGCAGAAGGCGATGTTAGGAGCCTTAAGAACAGACGAGCTTGCATGACAAGAGCTATGAATGTCAAAGAAGCAAGTGAGGTGTGTAAGAATAAGCCTAAATGGCGCTCTGTTGTTCGTGCCTACCCCGCAAGGGACCTGGCGTGAAGTTATGTATGTATGTATGGTATTTTATCACTCGAAATACGTAATGTCTATCGATCGCGTTTCATTATCTTGAATGCGCAATAAATATTATATTATACACTAGCTTTTGCCCGCGGCTTCGCTCGCATTTATGCTATTCCAGACTATGCTAGAATTAATTCAGGTCCGTTCAGCCTTTCTGGAGTGATTGAACAACAAATACTCATACATACTTCATGCTTATTTTTTACTATATTAAAATGGTCATAGGCACCGGTAACCGCTTTCTATCAGGTGGGCCGTCTGCCTGTGTGCTGAACTCGTGCAATAAAAAAAATCTGGCATTTGGCTTCGCTATCGTTTTAATGAAAGTTATCTATACATATAATAAAATTGTAGAGGTCAAATTTCTGTACAATGAAAAAAATGATAAGCGAGTCGGGGATGTAAGAAATGAAATAAAAATAATTTAGATTTTTTCAAATTTTTGTTGCTCTGTCTGCCTGTTTGTACCGGCTAATCTCCAAAATGACTGGACCGATTTACATGAAATTTTGTATGGTGATAGCTTATATCCCTGGTCAACATATAGGATACTTTTGATCCCGAAAAATTAAAGAGTTCCCGTGGGATAGTTAAAAACTTTTAATTACTTAAATAACTTATAACAGACTGAATGTAATTTCTCTGCAACGTAACATAATAGAAGCGGAGATTTTGACAGGGTGTGGTGTCGGTGAGAGAGTTTTATATATCTAATATATAAAATTCTCGTGTCACAGTTTTCGTTGCCATACTCCTCCGAAACGGCTTGACCGATTTTGATGAAATTTTTTGTGCTTATCCGGTATCTATGAGAATCGGCCAACATCTATTTTTCATCCCCCTAAATGTTAGGGGTAGTCCACCCCTAAATTTTTTTATTTATTTTTTAGACAAAATTTTTAATTTCTATTTTTTTATGATACAGCATTAAAAGATACATACAACCCTAAATTTTCAACCCTCTACGATCAACCCCTATTTTTTACCGGGCAGGACGACGTCTGCCGGGACAGCTAGTATATATATATATATATATACATATATATATAATATATATATAAAGCTGATAAGTTTGTTTGTTTGCTTGAACGCGCCAATCTCAGGAGCTACTGGTCTGGTTTTTTTTTCAATATTAGATAGCCCCTTTATCGAGGAAGGTTATAGGTTATAAACCATCACGCCAAGAGCAATAGGAGCGGAGCACCAATGAAGAATGTTTCAAAATTGCAGGATATTTTTAACTTACTTTTATTAAACTATTCCACGCGAACGAAATCGCGGGCAGAAGCTAGTATTGGAATAAGTAAATTTCCATGCGTCCGTACGATTACAAACCGCTTTTGGGAAAATTCCCGCAGGATTCCCTTTATAAAAATATCACACGTTTTATTAAATTGGAATTAGATTTTTTAAATCTGTCATTTTAATAATTAACACAAAAATTCCCGTGGGACTCAAGGATAAAAATAGCGCAGATTTTAAGTCAGATCAGTTAATTTGCTGTCGATTACTGAATACCGCATCAAAATGGGTCTAGTAGTTTTTACGTGAATCCCGAACAAATATACAAACAAAAAAGAAATTGTATCGTGTTCTAGTTCGTTTATATAGTCTAATCTAGTTGTTTTTTTTAGTAACTTCAATGTACAGACACGTCCTCTTATAAGTTAATAATATTATTGATAGTATATTAGTTTCATACAGCACCACCTTTTAGGTTACTGAATTCTTTATAAAGTTCGTTTTTCATTATATTTTCTAAAATATGAATGAAATCATATATTTCTTGGTAACTGATATATAAAGCCGCTGGAGTAACTCTTATGACGTTTGGTTCTCTGAAATCGACAATTACATTTTTAGACCTTAAACTACACTGATTCTGAAAGCTTCGTCATGCTCTAAACATACATGGCCGCCTCTCTTAGCATCGTCTTTATGATTTCCAATAGAAAATCTGTACTCTGCAAGCTTCGTTTCGATAAGATACATTAAGTATCCTGTAATATGTAAAGACTTTTTACGAATATTCTTGATTCCGGCTTCATTGAAAACTTTTAGCGCACCCTCTACGGGGCCATTGAAAATAATGTTGGTGTTCCAATTTGTAAGCCGCTAGCAGATTGTTCGTGCTCGAATTCTTGCCTCAATAGAAATTGAGTTTGTAACTTATTCCCGTACCAGCCAGCAAGTCCTGGAAGTTTCTTGAAATGTCGCCTATTCATGTACAAAGCAGCTGGAGATCCAGGGCCTCCGTTCAAGTATTTATATGTACACCATATTGCGAAATCTGCGTCTATTGTCTTTAAATCTATTTCAATAGCCCCAACAGCATGACATAAATCCCAGCCAATAATGACGCCTCTCTTTTTAGCTGCTTCAGTCACTTTCTGCATATCTAGTATTTGTGCGCTCTTGTATAAAACTGCTGGTAATAGAATTAACGCCACATCATCTGTTATTCCTTCGATAATGTCATTTTCATCGATAAATTTACCATCGCGACTCTTGACTACTTTGACAGCGTCTTTTGGGTCAAATCCTTTTAATCTCACTTGACTATCAACTGCGTACCGGTCTGTTGGGAAATTCAAATCTTCTACTAAAATCTTATATCTGAATTTAGTAGGTTCATATAATGTAGATACGGCTTGGTGTATGCTAAGGGTAGTGCAACCAGGAATAGTGATTTCATCTGGTTTGGCACCTACTAATGGGGCCATCAGTTCTGACAATTTGCTTGCATACTGTAGATATTTACAATCGTCAACATTCCAAATTTTTACACCCTCTTCCTTCCATTTTATTATAACCTCTTGTAAATGTTCTTCAGCATCTTTGGATGCCAGTCCTAAAGAATTTCCGCACATGTAAATAAGTCCTTTCCTTATGTGAAAACGCTTTCGGAAATGACCAATTGGATCATTGTCGTCCAAAAGTTTTGCAAAGTCTGCAGTATTTTTGAATTCCTGGTCCATATTAAAGGTTTATTTGATATTTCAATTGATTTATAACTCTTCTTTTTCCCCACAATTCCGCGACTAGGATTGAGATATTTTTTTTAATCTTGAAGAAGTTAAACTGCGATATAATTATAAAGGTACTACTTCTGAAATCTTACAAATGATACAAGCTTTCTAACACTGAATTGTGACAAACAGGAGTTCTATATAAATACTACTCGCGGAAAAAAATAGCATTTGATTATATTCAAGTATTGTATCTTGACATTGTTTTTGCAAATTAATAAACGTGTGACCATAAATTTTAACTTTTTAACAAGTCTTTTTATCTAACCTTTAAAATTATACTTATTACATTATATTTTTTTTAAGTTTAGGCACATACAAATTTTAGATATCATGTGTTTCAAGACCACGGGCCATATAAATGGCCCGGACTTTTGGAGGGTTTGCGTGGGGCCATGGGGAGACCAACACGTAGAGGCTTGACAAATTGAATCTAAATGTGGCGTGACACATATTATGTTTATTATTGTAGTAGTCTAAGCGTAATTTAATTTTACTTCCTAGTCTATGTACACTGTTTCGCAACGTGTTATTGCTATTAAGGAGAAGAAGCGGCTAGTTCACGAACCTGCACCGCAACATTCCTTAGCGCTCTGCGTCGACTGTTTCTTATAGCCCAAATTAAATGGTTTGTTCTGTAGTTAGGAAACTTAAGATTGATGCGGACGACTGCAAGTGATACTCTGTAGAATTTTGACTTTTGTGTTTATTTCTTTTCTCACATCTACTTCTATCACCCATCCTTGATTTTTCATCTATATCATCCGTACGACCCATAATAATCTCAACAGGCGGAAATGAAATTCTCTCAAAATTCATAATTATTGTCTTCCTATGCTTTAATCGACCTTAGATATGACGTTATTAATGCGATAATAGGCTATAAAAGTGATAGGCTGATTCTAATTGCTAAAAACATACAAAAAATTAAGTTTATTTCATCGAGATTTTAATTTTTACGAGATAAACAAATAGTTTAATGCTTGTTTCATTACCTACGTTACTTGTAGAAAGTAATAGATATAGACAAATTTCAATAGCAGAGCGAACAGTTAAATCAACTGAGATGTCTATAATATAATAAAATTCTAAATATGCTGTGTATGTATATTGAAGTATAAAAAAACAACTGGAATAGACTATATAAACGACGGAGAACACAATGCATTTTTTTAGATTTCTTGTTTATTTGTTCTAGATTTACGTAAAAACTACTGCGTCGGTTTCGATGCGGTTTATGCTGAGTGACATCAAATTTTTAGACTTCAAATCTACTATTTTTTAACCCGGGAATCCCGCGGGATTTTTTCTGGGGATGATTTAAAAAAATCTGGCCCGATTAAAAAAACCTATTACCATGCAATTTGATTTTTTTACGGATAACATTTGAGATATTTTTTTATTCCGAGAAACAGACAGACTATTTCACAAAATAATATGTTTGACAATAAAGTTTTAAATTACTCAAATCAAAATTGCTTGATTTTCTAGCTTGTCTAAAAGGATTGTTTAGAATTGTACAAAAATTAGTTGACTGAGATCCCAGTCACCCCAGACTTACGTGATTTTAGGAAAAATTACATTTTTAGGTTCGGTAGTTTAACATAAACTTATTTTTTTTGTCAAATAAAGTTCTTTTATTTCTTTCTTTCTTTCAAAGGAATGGCTAATCGATAAGCTGAAAGCGGGGCCGATTTTCAGGTAGCAGGTATCAATGATGGAAAAAAACCATGCTAACTTAAGTCAAAGCAGCAAGGCTAGTTTTTACATGTCATATATGATATTGTTATAAACAAAGATACAGTTGCCAGACACTGTGGGTCATAACTTTGGACAGACACTTTAAAAAAAAGTGTGGGAAGTTTCTTCATTATAGGAAGGATGAATTTTATATAATATCAAGGATATTATTCTAAAACATTTTCCAATTACCCGGACACATCTGACGGGCCAAACATCTTCCAAGACTCGTTAAGAATTCTTTTAAATAAGAGAGCGTGACTAAGTTCCATAGAAGCAAATACAATTAGTTTTTAATCTAGTTGGATAACAAGGTCTTCTTAGTTACACTTTAAAATTATCAAACAACCGTACCAAATGCGTGAAACATCCTGTAACCTGGTGGAAAGTACGTCGCCGCATTACGTGATTACTTTAAATCCGCGATAATTTTAATTGATAATAAAGATTATTATGCATTATATGGTTTTGTTGACTAGTGAGATAGTCTAAATATTAGCTTATCGTGTTCGATGTATGGGGGGATTTTGATAACTTGTGACTGTATCGAGATGGATTGTACGTTCTTATCATGGTTGTTGATAGACCCTAGTTTATAGGTACTACGATTGAGATACGGCTTTCAATATGAATATAATACGAATCAGAAGCCAACAGAAAAGGGCTGGAAAGGGGTCCTACATTTCGTGACGTCACAATTCAATATATATACACATAATAAAATTGTAGAGGTCAAATTTCTGTACAATGAAAATAAACGCTAAAATAGTACAAATTTAGATTTTATTCAAAATTTTTGTTTCTCTATTTGTCTGTCTGTTTGTACCTGCTAATCTCCGAAACGACTGGACCGATTTATATGAAATTTTGTATGGTGATAGCTTATATCCCTGGTCAATATAGGATACTTTTGATCCCGAAAAATTAAAGAGTTCCCGTGGGATAGTTAAAAAAGCTTTAAATACTTAAACAGCTTATAACAGACTGGAAGTAATTTCTCTGCAACGTAACATAATAGAAGCGGAGACTGACAGGGTGTGGTGTCGGTAAGAGAGTTTTATCTTATAATCTTATACTAATATATAAAGCTGAACAGTTTGTTTTGTTTGTTTAAACGCGCTAATCTCAGAAACTACTGTCTGATTGGAAAAATTCGTTCAGTGTTGGATAGCCCATTTCACTCTAAGACCAATAGAAGCGGAGCAGCAATGAAAAATGTTTCAAAATCAGGGGGGCTTTAAAAACTAATTCCACGCGGACGGCGTCGCGGGCCAGTTAGTCTAATATATATTATACAATATATATATATATATTAGGGTGGGTCAAAAAAAAATTTTTTCTACAAGTGACACGGAAAAATGGGTTGCTGACCTTAAAAAAATTCTCACCAAGCATGAGCTCTTTTTTTTTTTTTTTTTTTTTTCTCAGCCCAATAGAAAAAAATTCATACCTCATCATTTATCGATTGAAAAGAAAAATGTTCCAAGAGAATTTTTTAGGAAATTTAATGCTCTACAAAAAAGGTATCTTATATTTTTTCCGTAATCCATTTAAAAAATATTAAGGATTTAATTTTGATTATTTTAAGACAAATTTGATTTTTGTTTATGAATTTTATAACTCGACAATAAATGACTTTTACAAAATGCGCAAACAAATTTTTGTTGGAAATTAACTGCTCTATAAAAATGGTTTCATATGTTTTGGCGATGAAATTAACCGTTCAAAAGATATTCATCATCAAACTTTCATGTGTACGATTCGAAACACAAATGTCTAACAACCCATTTTTCCGAGTACCTTGTAAAAAAAAAATTTTTTTTGACCCACTCTAATATATATTGTGGTGGTTTTGTCTTTAACATATATATATATGTGTCAAATTCTTGCTTTCATCCATAAGAGACTTTCAACATACAACGCTTCATAGCCCGCTGAGTGCCCTTCAGGTTTAAACCGACCGTTTTGAATGGTGTTTCTCGTCGGAAGTGGAGATCTATCGTGCCTGCATACCCCCATGTGAAACAGCCTTGATGATATGTATGTGCATGTATGGAGTAGGTAAGTCCCGCGTGCATGAAGTGTTTAATAATATTTTTTGGTTTTACAAACAGGTTCTTATAAACTTAAACAACCTCCGTAAAATGTAATATTCAAATTTTAAGTCCAATTGGCATTTTATTGACACCTTTTAAAACATTTCAATGCTGTCTTAAAATTTAACCTTACAATGAATATACATATTTGCAGAAGTTTCAAAAGACATTTTTCAGTTAGGAGCATTAGGTATATACGATGTATGCCAAAACCCGACTACGGACCGATGGAAGTTCAAAGATCAGTCCTGCTGAATGGCATCAAAGTCGCCGCGGCAAAACCGCTCGGAGCGCAGATATCTGCCTGCACTATTATGTACCAGGTATGTATTAAATAATGTGTTACATACCGGCATATAAAAAATATTAATTTCTGTAAATAAAGTAAATCGAGTAAATTATATTGATGTAAACTGTCCGGGTAGTAGCTAAGATTTAACGAAGTGTCTAGTCGTTCGCTAAACGGATGAATAAAATAATTTAATCGTCCGATTATTCGGATTACCAGATAACCTTTTAACTTTTTATGAGTACTGGACCTATTACAGAAGGGTCACGTTAAAAAAAAGAAAAAAAATGTATTAAACAGATTTTTTAATTATTTAGTATAACAATAAATAGATGTTATCGGACGATTAAATTATTTTATTCATCCGATAATCGGACATTTAAATTACTTTATTCGTCCGATAATCGGATGAATAAGTTATGTTAATTATCCGTTTAGCGGACAACTAGCAATGGTTATGTTAGGTTAGGTTTTTTTTAGCAACACGAACGATTAGCGTATTTCCTCCGGGAGAACTTTTTCTTGGCCGAGCCTTTCTAATAACATTTTCAACAGTTCCATGTGTAAAAAACGATTCAATTATTTTATACATCCGATAATCGGACGATTAAATTACTTTATTCATCCGATAATCGGACGATTAAATTATTTTATTTATCCGTTAAGCCGATGACTAGCAATAGCCAAGATTTAATTATTTATTGAAATGTGTACGCAATGTAGACGTCTGCCGTGATCAATATAAGTTTTTAGGACTATAATAAATAAAATATATCAATGGCAGACATGGTCAAATGGATTTAAAATTCGTCATAAATCGATACTTGTACTTAACCCAGCGCTCGTCGCGTCCACCACTTTGAGCTTGGTGAGTCCCCGTACCATTCATGGTAGGTATAGGGGCTTCAATGTACAACACCTCAGGTCTGGTCAAATACATACAGGTAGCCGTTCACTGGCTCTTAGACCACTAGGAATCCAATACCACATAATTTAGCCTGATTTGAAAGATGATTCACCTCACAGATAGAGTCCTTCATAGGTTTGCGTTCTAATAATGAACTAATATTTCCAGGCGGGTTCCCGCTACGAAAGAGACGATCAATTAGGTGCAAGTCACTTCATCAGAGCCGCATCCTCAGCGTCCGGCTGCGGATATTCAGGGTTCATTAAGATGAGATACCTCCAGCAGCACGGAGCCTCAATGACTTGTACAAGCGACAGGCAGAGTGTGGCGTTTACACTTCGGTGTCCATTGCCTGTCTTTTCTGAATTAAAGTATCATCTTCTGGATACAGCTGCCAGGTGGCTATTTCCATTTATCTTTTTTATGCTCGACTTCAGAATCTAGAGCATAGACGCTTGGTCGCTGGGCTAACTGTCTTCTATTGGATACATTTTGGGGAGGGTTTCTTAGAATTGCACGAGCTGATTCCTCCATCCCCATTTTACCATCGGACTCAGGTTTGCGCCACCATTACATGGTGGAAACACCACCAGTCAGAAGCAAGCGTTTCGCTTCATCTTTTCTGGTGCGCACTGCCGAAGAGTGGAATAATTTGCCGGACGCTGTTTTTCCTAACTAATACAATTTTGAAGTCTTCAAGTAACGAGTGAATCTTTTAGGTAATCATTCACCATCCTAGACTGCGTCATCCTTTAAAAAGTCTGATTCTGAGATGATAATAACTTCCATCAGATGCTGCTACCACGAATGGGAGCTGGACGACCGCAGATCTTTTATCCGAGATGACCTAGTTAGAATTAACCCGGAACAACGCGTCATCGATCTAGTCCAAAAGGCTTGTTGGTCAGGACCATTAGCTAACTCAATTTTCTGCGAAGAAGAGAGGATTGGTGGATTGTCGTCCGACAGCATGAAATGCTTCGCCAAGACGAATTTCAGGTCTAGCGAGTGCACAGTAGCCAGTGTAGGCGTGCCCTTTGAGGAGACTCTGAAATTGGCAGAACTCATTGAATATAAACGGGTGAGTAGTAGTAGTAAAATACGTCACAAAGGCAGTCAAAGGAATCTTAGCCCATACAGCCCATTGTGATTTAAAAGTCTTCGTGTAGAGCGCAGTTGTATTATAGGCTACAACCGACGAATATCCTTGTTCATTTTAGATAAATATTATAGATTTTTAGAAAAAAACGTGTGCGTCTCGAGTCTTTTAAATTAATCTAAGATGAACTATTTAATATTGAAATTGTTTAACTTGAGAAAAGCTTATATTATTACTTAAATTTTATGTATATAGCGCGTGGGTTACATGGAGAGCAAGAGAGAAAGGAGGAGCCTGGCTACCGCTACCGTAAGCGTGAGAGAAAGGGAAGCCAGACAGAGGCACCGTAACGCGTTACGTAACGAAGCTGTTTACCCTCCCATAAGAAGTTATCAATTCAAAAACTGCACAGTCGACTTTTGTTTAAGCGTAACACTTTAATTAATGATACGCTTATAAAATATACAAACGTAAAAAGTGTATCACTGTCAACATTATAATTCTCTTATAATGTTGACCATGACAGACACTGAGATTAACAATAATTTTAATCATCAGAAACAAAGAGGATTTAATCATTACGCTTATCATAATTATAAATAATTAATAAAAAGGTTTTACATCTCTAAACAATCTTCGAAGACAATATAGAAAATCAACCAACTTTGATCTAAGGAATGCGTTAGGATCAGCGTGGGCGTAACTACGTTCCAAATCACCCTTTTCCTACCATGAGCGCGATGCATATGAGAGGAGGGTGGTTGTAGTGGAGTATTCAGTGTTCGGATCTCCACACAAACTGGCGATTGACTCTGATGGCTCGTGGCTTCACTTCTAATCGCTTTCGTCCAATCCCTATCAAGCGACCCAATAGTGTGCGAAATGCATTTCCCGCATCAAAAAAAAAATTCTAATGATGAAAGATTTTTTGAAGTCGGTCCGGTAGTTTTTGAGTTTATTCCTTACAAACATACAAAAATACAAATTATTCCTATCAATAACGTTAGTATAGACAAACCGACAGATGGTCGGCAGTCATTACAACTGCATAATGGTTCCGTTCACGTGAAAATGGCTATGAAACCCTAAAAACGGTTTTTAGGAAATGCCAGAGTCACGCGTTGATCTGATGTCCCGCCCTCGCGGTGGTTTCGAGTATCACGACTTGGGCGCCTGCAGCGACACCTGGATAGCAGTCGCCGTACCGAGCTGCGGCACCTGTGACATATCGTAAGTATTTTATAAGTACATCATAGTTACCGAGCGGCAAAATTAAGTAGAAAACAATAGAGGCGCCACTTAACGCAAATTTATCTAAACTCTAGGAAAAATAAGCATATGGTGACTCGCCACGCTATGGACTCCTAAATATGCCATAGAAGTCAGGGTAACATGGGCGTGAGTCACTAAGGGGTGCAGGTTCACCGAAGCTAATTCTGACGTGATACCATTTATCACTTCCACCTCTGGAGCTTGAGTCTTAGCTTATTATTATTATACATAGATTAATGATAGACTTTGGAATATGCAAACACACCACAAAATTCTCTCCAAGAATTTATACGATCAAAAGTTACGTGGAGAAGTAAATCGTGGAACATTGTTTTGCCTCTCAGCTGCTTGATTAAGCACGCGATAGTGGCGGCTGCGTGTGGCACTGGCAGCATGCAGGTCGGGCAACACGTGTTGGACAGAATGCCGCAGCATCCACTCGGATTGATGTCTGGAGATGACATTTTTACTGAATACAAAGCTTTCAATATATCGTACTCGGATACCGGTGTTTTCGGTAAGATTGTCCAGAAATTCACGTGTAATTTGCAACTATTTATCCCTAAGTGACTTGCTGATGGTGTACACCATTAAATCACACTTCAATAAAGAGTTATCTATTATCGAGTTTTACATTTTCCGGGGACGTACAGCGCCTACATAAAAGTTAAATGCAACGTAAAGTGTGTGAATGTTGAGGAAAATAAGTTGAACACAGAATGACAAAATAAAGGAGAAAATAATAGAGGCGCCACTTTCGCAAATTTGTTTAAATTCTAGCAACTCCAATACTAAATCTAGGGTAATTTCGATACTTACTAGTACGACATCAAACATCGTGTAAGTATCAAGTTGCTTTAGTTAGGACGTACGCATTTGTTGACATAGCATATTATGATGTTTACTTTAATAATAGTGACTATAATTTCGTAAGCAAGAGCTTTAACACCTTGTGATAGTTAACAGAACAATTATTTGCTTAAAAGAAGCTAAACTAACCATTATTAACCTATCGTGTCAGCTGTTTTTTGGTAAATATCGTCGAGTGATATTGAAATTATTGCTTCAAACCCCACTAAAGATCTTGCTAAACTTTAAAATCACTGCCACATCAAACTTAGTATTGTTACATGACTTACATGCGTATTTAGTTATTATTTTTAGCGGACCAAACGAGACGGCTTTGAGGCTGTCCTTGGACCCTATGGCGATAAGAGAGCGAACGATGCTGGTAAGCCAATCATAGACGTATGCATGGAAAGAAACTTGCTTGTGTCGAACACCTTATTCCATCATAAGGATATCCACACGTATACATGGAGAATGAATGAACAGAAAAGTATGATTGATCTGATTTTAATAGATAGTCGCCTCCGAAACACAATAATGGATACAAGAGCCTACAGAGGCCCCACTCTTGGAACGGACCACTACCTGGTGATAAGCCGGTTTGTGGGTCTTTTCAAGAAGTGGAGGCACTGGCGAGAGCGTACCAATTTCGGGGAGCTTGAAAGAATAAGATGTGAAAAATTGGAAGATGTTAGTGTAAGGAGTATGTATGCGCGCCTAGTCGAAGAAAGGCTTGCAAAAGCGGACTTCTCCGACTTAGATGTGGATAATAACTGGGATAGTATGAAAGAAAGTATAGTGGAAAGCGCAAAAGAAGCATGTGGATGCGCAAAGAGGCATATAACAACGAAAGGTGACGAATGGTGGGACGCGGATGTTAAATCTAGCGTAGAGAGAAAGAGAAAAGCCTGGCTGGATTATATTGCATCTTTGCATCAGAATGACAGCATGAAAGAGATGAAGAAAGAAATGTATCGCCTCTGCAAGAACGAAACCAAAGCTTTAGTGAAAGAGAAGCGTGAAAGAATAAAATTGAAAGAAGAAGAGAAGCTGACGGAGAACTTCGAGGCAAATACCAAACTCTTTTGGAGAGAGGTTAAGAAGTCTCGGGATTTTCGTCAGCTTCCAGAATGGAAAGAATTAAATCTAAAGCAGGGGACATTCTTACTAACCCACAAGAGGTTTTAGCGCGATGGAGTGAATATTTTAGAGAAATGTATGATACTATCCCGGATGCTGGCACCACGACTGAGTCTGTGACTGACTTCGAGGAGTCAGCATCCGAGATCACTTTGGAAGAGATCGAATGGTCGATAAGAAGTCTGAAAAATGGAAAGGCAGCAGGAATCGATAGTGTGTCTGCTGAGATGATCAAATATGGTGGCACCTGCGTCCGGGACGCTTTCCTGTCCTTATGCAACTTGTGCTGGAGGACGGGAAAGGTTCCCAACGACTGGAGGCGCGCTGTCATCGTGCCCTTGTATAAAGGCAAGGAGTCACGTATGGAGTGCGCCAGCTACAGGGCCATCAGTTTGATCATCACAGCATCTAAAGTGTATGCGAAAATTGTTGAAAGGAGAATGAGAGTGGTATCCGATGGATTACTGTGGGATGCACAAGGAGGCTTCAGAAATGGAAGGGGATGTATGGATCAAGTTTTCTCGCTCCGCAATATCGTGGAGAAGCAGCTGGCTACGGGCCGGAAGGTTTTCTGCGGTTTTATGGATCTAGAGAAAGCATTTGACAGGGTTGTGCGGAAGGACCTCTGGGACATATTGCCCGGATATGGGATTGATGGCCATTTGCTGCGTGCTGTACAGTCCACTTACGAGGACTGTATGGCATGCGTGCGGGTGGACGGCAGCCTGTCGCCCTGGTTTGACGTCAATATAGGCGTCCGGCAGGGCTGCGTGCTGTCGGCTTTGCTGTTTGTCCTATATCTGGACAATTGTCTCCAGAGATTAAGATTAATGGATGTTGGGGTGCGGATGGGTGATCTAGTTGTTAGCAGCTTGCTTTATGCGGATGATGCCGTGCTTTTAGCCGAATCGCCATCAGAACTGCCAACACTAGTCACAATGATGAAAGATGACTGTCAGGTGAGAGGCTTACGTTTGAATGCGAAGAAAACAAAGGTGATGGTGGTTGAAAGAGAAACAACCAGAACGAATGCAAGGATAATGGACGATGATGTTATGCTGGAACAAGTGAATGAGTTTGTATATCTCGGATGTGCTTTTAGCAGGGATGGAAGGTACACCGCTGATATAGAAAGAAGAGTGAATTTGGGGAATAGTGTGAATGGAGCGTTAGGTAAACTTCTAGGCGCTAAGAACCTCAGCCAGAAGGCCCAGCTTGCCATACACAACGCGGTGCTGGTACCTACGCTCACGTATGGAAGCGAGAGTTGGGTATGGAATAGAGAGCACGAAAGTAGAGTAAACGCGGTCGAGATGCGAGCACTGCGCAAAATCTGCGGAGTGACGCTCGCGGACCGCGTTCGTAATACCGAAGTAAGAAAGAGAGTTGGTCTGAAAGAGAGTGTCGGGGTGAAGGTAAGGAAAGGAATGCTCCGGTGGTTCGGGCATGTGGAAAGAATGTATGATGAAAGAATGACTAAACAGATATACAATGCAAAAGTGGATGGATGCAGAAGTCGCGGAAGGCCACGACACACCTTCCTTGATCAAATTGATCGTGTACTAGCAGAAGGTGATGTCAGGAGCCTTAAGAACAGACGAGCGTGCATGACAAGAACTATGAATGTCAAAGAAGCAAGTGAGGTGTGTAAGAATAAGCCTAAATGGCGCTCTGTTGTTCGTGCCTAGCCCGCAAGGGACCTGGCGTGAAGTTATGTATGTGTATGTATGTATTTTTAGCGGATTTTACACAGGGATTGACATTTGAATTTAAGTAACATGGATAAATTCCCTTTGTTTACGATTCACTGACCTACAAATAAAATATAATATTGCCAGAAGGCAAAAAAATAGTTCTGGTTCTAGACGTTATGGCCATGCTATAACTATAAGTTATGTCATAACGAATATCTGACAGGTATAGTGGCAAAGACCCGCGCAGCTACGGCGCGGAATGCAGCGATTGCAGCGGCTGAGTTCCTCACGAATGTTGGAGACTTGGATTGCCAACAGATCGACGTTGGAAAGAAACGATTAAGTCTGTTTAACATTTGTCTATGTCCTAGATTGAATATACCTTCTGCAAGAAGCCTATAATGGAAACCGCAGATGGGGGCTGGTTGAGAACAGCGAAGGACCGGGATAGGTGACGGAAAGTTGGGGAGGTCTACGTCTAGCAGTGGACAACGCTTAACTCATAGATAAAACTTATAATGATTAGTTGACGACAACTTCAAAAGCCAAAGATTTAGACAGTCAGTAATTTCTTTGTTTTAAAATATTAGCCTATAAATGTCCCACTGCTGGGCTCGAGCCTCCCATTATAGGGGTGATAGACAGTATACCCGCCACGCTTGTCCAAGGCGGTTTGGCAAATTTGACACATCGTTTATCTTGACGTGCAGGTTGCATCACGATGTTTTCCTTCACCGTTATTAGCACGTGGTAATTGTTACAATATACACATTATATCTATATAACTAAGTGCTGCATGCGTTCCGGCCACCACTGAACCCGCGCTCTTTGAGTTTGGGATGCGTGCGCTAGCTATTATGATACGACTATATTTTTCTTCTTTTCTTCCTATTCTATCTAAATATGGCTCTGCATGTTTTATATATCCAGCCAATTTTCAGATTTAGAAATAGCAACAAAAAAACTTTGTCAAATTGTAGATCTTTCACTGCCAGAAAACGAAGCAGTTTTTGTGGCATCTCGAAATAAGACTTTTCACTAAACCCTTTAGATTGACAATACAAACATGCAATACTTCGTTAAAAAACAGTCAATTTCCTACAACTTTAGTCCATAACCGGTATTATACACTTATTTAAGGTGAGGTTTTTATAAACAAATTTCTTTGCTTCTTGATGTTTAGATACTATTATACCTGGCTGGTGCTGGCACAGGCTGTCTTTTTAATGTAGAGGGCCACTGTTTACAGGGGTATCTGTGGAATCACCTCTGTTGTAAGAAGTGGTACGGCCCTGCTTCCCGGGGTTCAGTACCAAATCGGCGCACTAGGATGTCAGAAGAGTTTAACTACGTTATACTCGTATATCCCTGGCATTCTGAAAATATGCTCTCATAAGAACCCAGGTAGGTTTAGTGGGTAGCTTGTTCGGCCACCTTCTTTAATGGAGGAGATCCCGTTTGCCGTTTGGTGCAAGAGACCCTAGGCTTTTGGTCTTCCCCTGTACTTAAGACCCGTGTGTGTGTCACAAGAAAAGTCATTTCCCTGAGTTAAAAAAAAATAGGCTGTCTAATTTATGCACTCTATTTTGCGCAATCTTCAACACAAATTGCCGACATGCCTCAAAATATTCCATTCTCAAAATTAATTTATAAATATGTACTTACTTTTGTATTTCAGAAATGAGTCTAGCCCTGCACGATGAAGACTGTGTCAAGTTGACGGAAGGCCTCGCCCTTCAGCTGGCGAACAACGTTCAAATCGATAGTGCGAGGACCTCCATGTGCATGATTGACTTGTTGTGCAATGACGAGATCTCCTGCACAGCTAGGACTTTGTCGTGTAAAGGTAACTGATGTCTTTTTAAAGTTCAGGGTTCGAAGTTATAGATTGCGTCTTCTTGGAGTTGAAAACGCCAAGGGTAAGTATGTCTTAAAAAGCATTTAAGTTATAATTATTTACTCTAATAAATGAATGTCAAAACATATATATTGTGGCGACGTTTTACGATGTTTAGTATTACTCTGTGTGGCATTAACAACAGTGCGCCGTTACGGGAGTTTTGGGCGGGAACTTAAAGGAGATATTGTGGTGTGCAGTTATATTTTCTAAAAATCTGTAAAATTACTTCTAAAATGAACAGTAGTTGTAGGATATTGATAGTTTTTGAGTAACTAGTAATTATGTGTTTTTGTGAGAAATGTGAACTGTATTTCGAGTTGTCACAAAAACTCTGTTGAATGGCGTCAGTTGATTACCTGCAGTTCAACTGAGCTATACATAGGCTTAAGAAAATGAAGAAACTTAGTTTAAAGGCCTAGCTGCCAAGCGATAAACCTAAATAAACAATAATACCGCGCCGTCATATGACAGCGCGCGCTCAATGTTCCCGCCGATTCTCTTGGCGCGAAAAACTTTCAAAAACCGAACGACAATTCAGTAATTCGGGACCAGCGTGACCAGATTTAGTAATTTCTACTTTTTTGGTAGATTTTGATGTACTGGCAACAGAATTTAGTATGTAAAAATTATTTGGTAGATTTTAGTAGAATTCACGCTTTTCAGTTATTCTAGTACGTTTTTGGCATATCTAGGGATGCAACATCGCTCATAAAAAACATCGATGTTAGGATATCTATGTTTTCAAAAGTGAAACATCGATGTTTATGAACGATATATTTTGTTTTTTTTTATGGAAGTATAGGTTTGCGTTTGACCACTGTCTCACCTGATGTTGAATGATGACGCAGTCTATGATGGAGCACGCTTACCTAGAAGATACCTATTCACTCGTGACTTGAAGGCTTCAAGATTGTATTTGTCAGGAAAAACAGACTCCGGCAAATTATTCCAATCTTCGGCAGTGCGCACCAGAAAAGAAGAGGCGAAACGCTTGGTTCTGACTGGTGGTGTTTCCACCATGTAACGGTGGCGTAAACCGGTCCGTCTGGTTGTCCGATGGTAAAAAGGGGATGGAGGAATCAGCTCGTGTAATTCTGAGGAACACTCCCCGAAATGTATCCGATAGAACACAGTCAGCCCCGCAACCTTGCGTCTATGCTCTAGACTCTGGAGTCGAGCATCAAAAAGACGATCATCGCCGACCAGCTTCCTGGCTCTTTTCTCAATTGATTCCAACGCCTCCAACTGGTATTTGGCTGACCCGTCCCAAAGATGAGAACAGTACTCCATGCAGGATCGAACTTGTGCTTGGTATAGGTTCAGCAGTTGTTCCGACGTGAAGTACCGTCTCACCTTTGCGAGTACACCCAGCTTTTTGGCCGCCACTTGCGCTAAAGACTCTATGTACGTGCCAAAATTGAGTGTTGGAGTCAAAGAAATGCCCAGAAGCTGGAGTCTGTCTGTCAATGAAATGGACACACCCCTGAAAGTGGGAGTCAGGTCAAATTGACTCCGTTTTGCAGAGAATAGACACGCCTGGGTTTTGGAGGCGTTGAACGTAACCAAGTTTGCGTCACCCCATTCAGAGACCGCTTGCAAGGATACGTGCAGCCGTTCGACCATCATCTCTCTGTGCAACTGGATCTGGGCTCTATTGTCTCGCGCATTGGACATATATATCGATGTTTATGAACGATATATCGATGTTTATGAACGATGTATTGATGTTTATGAACGATGTTTTTTATCACCATTTACATAAACTTTTGACGCTTGTTCCTTTGATGCATATGAAACATCGTTTTTTTTTTACATCAATGTATTGCCCAAACCACTTTAGCAAACTTTTCTTAGTTCTTGCTTTCACTAGCATCACCAGTTACACCACTGTTATTTCATCTTTCAAAAAAATACCACACACACTTCTCAGGTATCCAAGTTACTTACGTTAATATGTGGAATGTAATGTAATTTTTAATTATATTTTTATCTAAATAATTAAAGAAACCAAAGTTTTATTTTAAATTAAATTGTAAAATTTAATTAAAAAACCATTTCTTTAATTGATGGTGGTTTCTTTGTTATTTTTATTATTTTATCGTTTAATCAAGAAAACATTCATGTTTTACGTTGTAACACGACACCAAAAAAGATATAATAGATTTTTAGTATTTTCTTGTTCTCTTTTGGTAGGATTCAATAGTTTTTAACCTCCACAAGCAGTAGATTCGTCAAATAAAATCTGGTCACACTTTTCGGGACAGTCCGACATACGTTTTCAACGCGGGCACACGAAAAGCGTGGTCGTGTAAAAACTTAGTTCTTGCGCGTGCTGCTTGCCTTCATCTAAGCAAAAATCCTTCCGATTGAATTTGTAAATAACAACAAGTGTGAGTAAGTGTACGATAGAAGTTATCTTTCATTCTCTGTACACCGCTCAAAGGATACAACATAACCAACAACCATCATAGCAGGCGCGAATCGCGATGCAATGATGCAAAGGGATGTGGAAGAAGAAGCAAGGGAAGAGTACTTACCTCGCCACCAGCCCACCGCCACTGTAATCGTCCCCCGGGGGTTCAAACACTCACTAGGATTTGCTTATGAGCATTAAAATTAAATTATAATTATTTATTTCTATTTGTATTCCAACAATCATTTCACTATCTTGAGGCGTCAGCACCGACTTTAAGATGAACGTTTGTCTTGTATTGCGCACTCTTTATTTAAAATTATATTTTTTTCTTGATGGTGAGGATCGCGAGAAAAAATTTATAAAGTGTTCAGGTGTTCTCACTGTTATAATAACATGTTTTTGTTCTCCAGCTGGGCAGATGGCGGTTGCAGTTGTTGGAGATGTAGGCGCAGTGCCAAATGATCGTGAACTTGTGCATGGTGTAGCATCGAAATAAATATTAAACTATTAGCTGTATATATGGTTTTATTTATTAATAATTTCATTGTTTATTGGATTATAATTTGTTGATTGATTTCAGTAATTCATATTTTTTTCCATATTATTCAGATAATAAATATTTATATTTTTATGGCTATTACTCAATTTATTTATTAAATATGCTTTCAAAGAATAGTAGCTATTTCTAGGTACAATATTTTAAAAACATTTTCAATTCACGGGATTTTATTTGCATAGTTCCCATGCCCAATAATTATTTATCAATATTGCTCTGACTTCTGCAATGATTGTCACTGTAAACTGTGGGATCTATGTGTTAACAAATAATTTACCAAAATGAAGTATTTTTGTACTTTATTCTGTTAAATATCAGGCATAGGAATTAAATCCATACAGCATGGAATTTAATTATTATATGTAATATAATATATATAAAATTATGCGTTTTCTTCTGTTTTTATCTTTAAAAACAAAATACGCATAATTTTCTTGTTTATAGCTTCTAAATATATGATTTTTAATGGTATAACGACAATAAAATCACCGGAAAGCCACCACTTAGGCAAAAAAATATATACAAATAAATTAATTACATGACGTCTTACATAATAATGATGAAAACAATTACCTACTCTTGTTATTTCGGAATTAGTTTGCAAATGTAACATATATAATACGGAATGTCAATTATTTTGATCATGTCAAAATAATTAACATTCCGTATTATATTACGTATTATAATATTTAAAAAATGCATACAACCATTCTATGTTTCCAAGCTAAAGAAGTTACGCTTGTTTTATAGGTAATATACAAAAGACCACTCTTGGGCCGATCCCAGAAGCCGCAGACCATAATAGTAAATAATGGAAAATTAGCTTACGAAATTTATTATACCAGGAATCGAACCCAGAGCTTCTGCGTCCCAGTGAGTTCAGTCAGTAAGGACTTTGCCAAATCAACCACAGAGGCCGGTAATAATGTAATAACTGAAGACAAAAACATATATTACGAGTATATTCACATTTAGAAAAAAGCTTTCGAAGGTATTTAGTAATTAATTTAATTTATATACAAATTAAAAATAATTAAAATAGACGTATGCGCTTTACGAGTCAAGAGCCCGCGCTGCCATGTAGTCGCGGCCGCCAAGTGTTGTACGCGATTACCTTGCCTTTTTTTTTCATGAGGAAATGCGTTGTCGCATCGTCAGCCGTGCGGGGGATCTGTGCGGCCGGTATGTGGGGCTCCCCGACGCCGATTAATCAATACGACTGGCGCCGGTATACCCACTAAAACCCCATGGGAGCCTTCTTTCCGCCTAGCGCCGGGGTCGCGGTACATGCGCGAGCTTAACCCGCAACCCCGGCAGCGGCTGGCCGCCTCGTAAACAGAGGCGGCCTCTCCTGTGTGCGGGCCGGGGAATGACGTTTCCCCGGCCCTGAGAGGGACGCGCGGCTACCTCGCGCCCTCTAGCGGCATCAGTGCGTGCGGAGGTAATGTTGATCCCCCAGACCTCGACGCCCGCTGCCGCCCGCCCGTGGCTGCCAGGAGTCACGGGCGCTATCCTCCTTCGGTGGGGGAGGGGGAGGCTGCGAGGATTGCTCCTGCGCCTTCACCCCTCCCTCTCCTTCCTCCCCCCCTCGCCGCCTCACGCTCTCAGCAGCGTCAGCGGCGGGAGGGGCTGCGAGGATTGCTCCTGCGCCATCACCCCTCCCTCCTTCCTCCCCTTTTCCCCGCCGCCTCGCGCTTACAGCAGCGTCAGCGGTCGGAGTCGGGGGAGGCCACCTAACTTCGGAAGGGAAGAGTGTTTTGGGAGGAGGTTTGGAAGGAAGGGAAGGCTTTTAGGATGAGGAGGCGGAAAGGTGGGACACCACTGTCACGGAGTGAACAGGTGTCCACCACCAACCACCAACAGCGGGGACGCATCCGCATCCCCTTGTACCGCTTCCTGGACGGAGGGGAGTCCAGGGCGGCACCCCCTGAGGGGCGATTACCTTACCTATCATAATCATCGATACTTTATTTATTAACCTACACAACTATGTGTGTATTTGTATGAAATTTGAATTAATACTAATTAATTCAAATTTTATACAAAACTAATTTTCATATTCAAGTTGGATCGAAGAATATTTCAAAACCATATTGTATTTATCAAAGAACCCTCCACACGCAAGTCCCACTCTCACACGGCTACTTATTTTTCAATTATAATATTTGCATCACTATAGTTCAATAATGCCTACAGCCGGTTCTTAAATATTTGTTATCTTTAGTTTTCAGTCCTCGTATACGTTCTCTGCTCCCATCCATCCCTCTCCACCAACTTCACACAGACTTTTTGCTTAGAACTAATTGTGAACGTTGCAGGGTTGAATTCAATCTTCATTGGTGCCTCATTTCCCAGAGTAATTCTATATTTTTTGAATATGGTAACCAAACCAGCCAACATCTGCATTTTCGCAAATCGTTTACCTGAAAAATATGTATAATTATTTTACACATAATATGATTTCCTAAAATACTCTTGTCTGCTTCGTTTTGAGCAATTGCTTTGTTAAATACCTTTGTACCTACATGTAATAATCGACCATATGCTGTATAGATATCTATATAATTGATATACTATAGGGTCCAGAAGGCCATCGCCTTTATCGAGACCTATCAAAATGGTAGATAGATGTCTCACAAAACCAAAACGCTGGCCTTCATTTTGGGCAACGCATAAGCGTTGCCATACAATGCGATAATGCGGCCAGCGTTTTGGGAACGTTCCCAACTGACGGTGATTTGGGTACCTATTTACTATTTGTAGTTTTTATCTTTTATAAATTAAGTTGTATGTATTAGAATAGGCAAATTATGTAAAATAAATTGAAGTATTTCAATATAATAAAAACTTTACCTATGCAAACCCTAGGTCCTTCGCCGAAGGGCATGTATGAACATGTCTGCACTTGGTGTTTTTCTTCTTCGTAGAATCTTTCTGGACGATACACCTCCGGCTGTGGCCAGAATTTAGGGTCGTTTTGTATGTACTGCACGGGCAAGTGAACAATCAAACCTTTTTCTAACTTGGTACCATTCGGGAGTTTGTAATCTTCCATTAATTCCCTTGTAATCATTCCAAGGACTGGGTACAGTCTAAGTGTCTCGTCAATACATGCGTCTAAATAGGGTAACTCATGAACACATTCGTAATTAATGTTATTATTGTGTTTAGCTAGATAAGCATCTACTTCTTCCAGGACTTTCTCTAACGCTTTCTCATTTTTCGCCAGTTCATAAAGAGTAAACATCGACGTTGTTGCAGATGTTTCAAAGCCGGCTGCAAAGAAAACTAGGCACTGAGCTATTAGTAAATCATCATCTACTTTTAACTGAACTTTATCATTTGTTCCACTTTTCATATTCTTCATGCTATCACCAACAATGAAACTATTTTCTCTCCATCCTAAAATCAAATCAACGAAGTCATGTTTTGACGACGATTTATAGTTCCTGTTTTTGAATACAGTTTTAACGACGTCAGTAAAAGTATCTAACTCTGTAGTAGTGAGTTGGAATCCCAATGCATAGAAAAAGTTAGGCCAAATTGCTCTAAATATCCTTTTAAAAGCAAGTCTCTTTGAATCTAAAGTGAAATCATTTTTTGCCTTTCTAAACGGATTATTTTTATCACTGTCACGTATTGTCTGAGTTTGTACACCAAACACGCAGGCTCCTATGCATTCGATGGTAAATCGTTCCATCAGATCTTTAACGTCAACCTCATGATTTTGGGACATGCTTAATTCTTTATCAAGAAGCTCTTCGAAAGAAAAAGTACATTTCTGTATTAATTGAAACATATTCTTCATTTTCGCCGAAGAGAAAAGGGGTGTCATGTTCTGACGCAATATCTTCCAGGTGTCGCCATAATGAGAGAATAGGTTCAAAGTAGCGAACTCCTTGTGAGCGTAATCACTCAGCTCCCTTCCGTTGAAGTAGGGAAAGTCTTTAGTAGCGACCAACTTGATAAATTCAGGATCCTTGGGTATAAACACAGGTTTTGTTCCTATATAAGCCCCAATGTATGGTTCGTCAGGGAATTTGTTACAGATATCTTGTACCATCTCACCAAGATTCTTCTGCAGGAATATGGCTTCTCTGTAGTTGCCAAACAGTGGTATAGGTTTGGGATGTGGAACATTTTTCGCTTTCCAGTAACCGTATCTTCTCGTGGATAGGCAATAAAGCAGGCCGAAGACCGCTATTGACAATATTAACCAATACATGACGTTCTGTTCAAAAGTTCAAGTATAACTGATTGTGATATGTTATGTATTCGCTATTTATAGTGCGACAAGAAAAATATAGTCAAGCGTGTGTTTGGATAGTTGTTTGAACTTGCTATTTGTTATCAAATAATAATAGACTTTATTTTTAAGTGCAAAATTAATTAATCTAATAAACACGATTAATGTACGAGCATTAATGCTCACAAGTTCACCAAAACGATAAAATCGAAGTGCCTGTTTGTTATGACAAAATAAAAATGAGAAAAAAGCCAGGAGGGATAATTTGGACCAGGAGATACCTGCATGCATGCAGTTTTTAGAATAGTTGTCTGCCTGTCTGGATGTTCCGGGTGGAATCGGAAACGGCGGGAACGATTTTAAAGGGACCTTTACTGGCAGATAGCTGATGTTATAAGAAGTATTTTAGGCTACTTTCTTTAGTGTTCCACGGAAAAAAACCATTTATTCCAGCTAATCTTTGAAATGGCTCAACCGAGTTTGACGTGACACTGATGGCATAAGGAGGAACCTAGGCTACTTCTAACATTGGCTTCCACGAGATAAAGCTCCACGCGAGTCGCCGACAGCCAGTAAATTAACATAAAATCATAATGTCCGTCTGTCTCTTTGTCCGGTTTTATGTTTGGTATATATTTTCGGCAGATATAAATGATTACGCAATTTTTTAATGTGTTGCTCTCATAGTTAGGTCCACCTTCGCTACATGACGTTATGAGTATTTTTTTTCTATTTTACTTGCACTGTATAAATCACTGTCAGATTATCTCCGGCCAGGGACGAGATTAAAGCATGTTGGACTCCCAACTGCCGGTCCTGGGTTCCGTCTACAAAATTTACATTAACATAAGCGAAGCTGCAGACAAAATCTGTTTGTTTCCTTTAACACGTTTAACTGTAAAGCACGTTTTTTATTGTTCTGTTATCATATAATAGGTCGGATATTTCCCACCGCCACGGAACCCGCCACTGTCAGTGGACTGGCATGCACACGGCCAATTTTGTGACTAAATTGCTTTGACCCGATGTTAATTACCATATTTAGAAGATATGATTTGCAATTTTTAAACAAATAGCAAGTCACGATGATGTGCCTCAGTTTTGTTTATTTGAACGGTAAATTACAGATAATTAATTATCATATTTTTCTTAATATTTGACTTATTGAAGTTAATAAGTCAAATACTTATAACAAATCACTGCCTTTGCTATTGGCAAATGGCATTGTTTTTGCCAATGCCAAAGTATGAAGAGGCAGGTGGAAAAGCAAATGAAATTAAATAAATCTAACAATAATAATAATAATCCAGTAATATATAAATATAACGCAATATATAGTATTTACAATACAGTATATAACATTATAATACCCCTATGTATGTACAAATTATATATCGGTTGAAACACATTATGAAATATTACAGATATTTAGGTATATTATACAAACTACAAAGCTATAAAACAAATTAGCTTACAAAACATTAACATTAATTAATGCACTTAAAAATAAATTTTATTATTTGATAACATTAACTATATTAACATCCAATAATTTACATCTTATCTTATACCAATATATAAAGCTGAAGAGTTTGTTTGCTTGAACGCGCTAGTCTCAGGATCTACTGGTCTGATTTGAAAAATTCGTTAAATGTTAGATAGCCCATTTATCGGAGAAGGCAACTATATAGGTTATATTATCACGCTGAGAACAATAGGAGCGGAACACCAATTGAGGTTTCAAAATCGGGGGGTTTTTTAACTTACTGTTTTTTAACTATTCCACGCGAATGAAGTCGCAGAAACTAGTATTTTATAATGTGTAAAACCTATGGGGTTTAATGGTGTAGAAATAAAAATCAAAACGAAAGGTCTATAGAAGACCACTGCCAAATCATTTGGGAGATACGAGAGTGACCTATGCTCTTTTGTGGGTTATAAATAAGTCATTATATTCGTACACAAGAACGAATACAATTTCTTGCGCCCGGATGGTCTATCGTAAGAGGCAAAAAAACAACGCCCAGCGAGGTTTTGCCCGACTGGATGGCTACCAATCCTGGTCTAAAGTATGTTGACCAGGTTCCAGTCTCCCTTAAGAGAGCAGCAGCGCATTTGTAGCACCTTTGGTGTTGCAAATGTCCATAGGCGATGGTAACCGCTTTCCATCAAGTGGGCCGTCTGCCTGTCTGCTGAACTCCTGCAATAAAAATCTATTCCTTCATTATCGGTCAAGAATGAGTTTAATTCTCTAGTGGCTAGGCATGCATTACTATTACATTTCTTTTCCAAAAAGGTAAACATGGTGAATTTCCACTTTCAACGATAGTCTGTAAACCAGATGAAGTTAAAAGGGCTATTAATTACCTGGTAAATGTAAGTGAACATACAAAATATTCTGATGTATTCTAACACAACTTCTTGCTCCGGTATGACTTAATCTCTTGCTAGGAGATAAGTTTTATCTACGGTTAAGAGGTTATAATTATAACGTCTTTTAGTACTATATATTGTAGAAACAAAAGTTTAATCCGTCATCTGTAAGTGTGGGTCGTAACGGTCATATCTCGGCCAAAATAATATTTATTTGAAACTTGCAATATAGAAGAGATTAGGCTCCCATAGAGTAAATAATAACCATACACAAAATTAAAAATAAATAATAAAAATTGTATTGCGGGGCCAGCTGGGTAGACGAGTGAAACTACCGAGAGATGATTTAAGACTGTCTTTATTATAACACACATTATTACATCACAAAATGAACAAGTTGGCGGTAGGCTAAATAAAACTAACAATCCTCATTGACACTTGACACCTTTGTCATCCGTGACCACAGCCACTGAAAGTTTCCGAAACGTCTGAATACATAAAATGAAATAAATTACCGCGCTTAAAATCGTTAAAACATAGTTTTATTTATGTATACAAGTCGCGAATACTTAAGGAAATACAGCAATAAGCAAGTTTTCGATTTTATAGTGTTACTTTCAACTCCAAAAGTTTGACTTTCGAAATCCAATGTCAAAAATAACAAAAGAAAGTCAAGCAGAAGAAGAGAGAGAAAGTAGTCAAAAAAGAGAGTTCTATTAAGTCAAGTGAATCAGTAGTAAGATAAAAGAAACCGGCCATTATTTAATATACAGAAGGTTCGTGAAAATAACCGTTTAAAAATGAAAATGACAATCGACACGATACTTGACAATTTGACGTACAGCACAGGTCCAAGTGTTGTTGTGTGTTGTCAACTTTAAATAAAGATTTAGATATTTTTAGCAGTCACCAATTTTCCTAAGAAAGCTATCGAGCGCTATTTTCTGAAGAACACACCCATCCATAAAATAGCTAAATGTATTTATGATCAAATGTATTTTGAAGCCATAATAAGTATTTGACATACAAAATACGTCAGCGTCTGGTATTTGAAATACCAATTACAAATTACATTTTTAAGAAGTAATTGAAAAAAATACAAAATATGTAATTTTTATTTCAATTACGTTTTAATTACAAGTAATTCAAATACTACCCAACCCGGCTTATATATGCACACTTCAATGGACTTTCCTCATCCAGATAGGTTGTAAGCCACGCCTTATAATATGCACGCACCTTCATTATATTGTATTTATTTAGGTTTATGGCTTGGTAACTAGGCCTTCAAGGCAGATCTTAGTTTACAATCAGGGCGTTCCATTAGGGACTCACAACGACCACGTTCACGACCGCGATTTTTGCCGTTCCACTTGCTTGCGGACGTTACAATCCTAAAAGCTAGTGGAACGGGTTATGGGGCGTTGATGTCATTAATGTCATACGCAAATGTCATTGGTTGATATGAAAATCGCGCCTTTTTCAATAGGGATGACTATGTTAAAAGAAATATAGCTATTTATACAAAATGTCCTTAATGGGTGACCCTATTGGTATCGGCTACTTCATCGCGGTAATAATTTCGAAGAAAGCAAATCGCCTAGTTCAGATGAAGAGTGGACGTTAAGTTTATAAACGTAATACTAAAAAACGTGATCTCGGATCACGTATTACACAATATAAAAATATAGTCGATCGTTATTCAGATGAAGAATTTAAAAGCGATTTAGACTTTCAAGAAATACATAGAATTATTTGTTGTCTATCTATCTATAATTCTGAATTTTGAGTTATAACTCTTTCGTATAACTCTGCAGCAAAAGCTATGTCTACAAACAATGAATTTCTCATTAATTATATAATTATATTCAAGTCAACGATAATGAAAACTGATTAGAAATAAATCATGTAAATAAACATTAATAACAAATAAAGGAAAATGATAGATGGCTGTTTAAAATACATTAAAATTAATTTTACAAAATTAATAAAGAAAGATATTTTTCATTCGCCATCTTGTTTCAAAATTCGCGCCTTTTTAAATGTATTGACAAGAGAGAATTAATGCTCTGTGGTCAACGCCCACTTCGACCCACCTTTTGACATGGGTTGTTGCGGGCGTTGTGTGATCGAAAATGATGACGTCATTAGTGACATTTTCGCCACGACCGCAACGCTCGCGGTCGCCTTGTGGAACGGCAAGCTGAGCATTTTGGGCGTTGTGCGTTGCTAGTGGAACGCCCTAAATATAGTTTCTTTATTTTCCTAAGCCTATGTGTAGCACAGCTGAACTGTAGGTAATCAGCTAGTGCCATTCAACGGAGTTTTTGTGACAACTCAAAAGGCCACCTTTGATTTACACTTCACGTTTCTCACAAAACTCCTAACCACTACTCAAAAACTATCAATATCCTACAACTATTGTTCATTTTAGAGTAATTTTGCACATTTTTAGAAAATAAAACTGCACAGTAACACATCTCCTTTCAGTTCCCGTCAAAAACTCCCGCACACACTCTCAAAGTTATTTAATAGCGCGTTCCATCAGTAATTCACACGGCCCAAAATGCTCCGCCAGCCGTTCAATAAGCCAACCGCGGTCCTTATGATCGTGTTGAAAACGTCATCATTTTGGATAACACAACGCTCACAATGACCCATGTCAAGAGGTGTCTCGAATAATTGTTCCGCTTGGGCTTACGATTGGAACGCCGACAAGCAAGTGGAACCCATTGCAGTCGTGAACGTGGTCGTTATGAGTCTCTGATGGAACGTAGCCTAAAAAGGGGCTTTTCTTCCGGATTTTATTGGGACTAAACTTTCAGCGCAATTGGGGACATATTTTAACCCTTAACCTTGCTAAAATGCCGTAAAAGGTTAGAGATAGCATAAAATGGCTAATAAAAGTTAAATCGGACGTTAAAGGTCTCTTTATTCAAGAATTGTAATGATTTTGAAATCAAATTATTAAAAAAAGTTATATTTCTATTACGAATTAAGAATCTCCTCAATCTTTGAACCCGGTTAAAAAAAGAAAATACGAAATTATTCATTGGCTACATTCCATCAGGGACTCACAGCGACCACGTTCACTGCTGTGATTTTCTCGTTCCACTTGCTCGCCGTCGTTACAATCGTAAATATGAGTCGTTGTGAACGTTGAGTAATCGAAAACAATGATGTCATTAGTGACGTTTTCGCCACGACCATAGCAACCGCGGTCGCTCTGTGGAGCGGCTAACAGAGCATTTTGAGGATTTTGGGCGTTGGGCGTGGGCTACATGTGGAATGCTCTCATTCTCATAGTAGTCTGTGGTGGTCAAATGTCAGAAAGTATCTAGGTTAGGTTGTGTAGGGAAATTTGCAGATTATTTTGTTTAAAATAACAAATAATTATAAAGAAAATAACATGTAACTTAATTATAATAAAATAATAGGGTGCAAATATGATAAACTCTTTTCATAACACCGTAAAATGTAAGTATACTTAACTTGAGGTTATGTACTTCATAATTCACTTATAAAATTTATTTTTACTGTTGATCAATTCAGATTTACGGCTTATAAACATCAAGAATGCACTCCAAGTGGCTACAGAACGTAAACCGAACTTCACTGCAAACCTTACCAAAGTCCAAACCGATGTAATAAACACTGGAAAAGTTTTAACATTTTCACCACGAAGTATTGGCGTAGAAATCACAGACAAACCTTCGGGTAATAGGATAAGGCAAGACCCAATACCGTACATACCCATAATAAACCCACGGTCGATACTGCCTCTAATAGAAAAAGAATGGAAAAAGGAAGAAGTAGGTCTCCCTACATTGCAGAGAGAAGAAATTCAAGCTGCCAGATTGATTGTAATTAGAAGAAAGAAGATGAAAAAGCATAAAAGAAGGAAGTTGTGGAAGAAGATGAGACATCGCTGGGCTAGAGTAAGTAGTGACCTATTTTTGTGAACTCTAATAACCTACCTCTCTCTATTTACAAAAAAATCAGAATTTTTACCTTATTATATATATATATATATAATGTGTGGTGATGGAAAATCGTTACATTATGGATAATTGACACTACATCTTTATAAATTATAGTCTATTAGTATGTGTTATTCTGATCTGTAAGCTATATTATTGTAAAAGTTTCATCAAAATCCATTCAGTAGTTTTTGTGTGAAAAAGTAAGAAACATACATCCATATTTTACAAACATTTGCGTTTATAATATTAGTAGGATAAGATGAGACAATCTAATTTATGGGTGGGTATCCCATGATCGTATCAGACTGAAAGAATTTGCAACCCCTTACAACCAATCCTAATTTAAATTTTTATGCAATTTAATGGAACATTTTGATGTGCTGCTGTAGAATGAGCAATATGTTTTGACAGGTGTATATTAATTAGGAATATAGTCATAAATAAATTATTATAGAATGGCATATTGTATGGCAATGCTCTATATATGGATATGGAGCATACAGATGTCAGACTGTATCACTCACAGGAAAAGAACTTAGTAAATTTAAAGTTTGTCAAAACAGCATCGAAAGAAGTGTAATAGGAGTCAAGTTGAAGGACAAAATTAACTCATCGACAATCAATCAATATACTAAGTTCAAAAATGCATCAAGAATAATAAAACAATTGAAATGGGACTGGCCCAGACATATAATGGGAGACAATATAAACAAATGGACACATAAAATAACATAGTGGTACCCCAGAGACTGTAAAAGGCGAAGAGGAAGACAATACAAGAGGTGGGAGGACAATTTTAAACAAGCAGCAGGGAATTTGTGGTCCAGTACCTGCAAAGACAGGGAAAAATGGGCAGCAAATAGCTTGAGGGAGGCCTTTGTCGAAGGACAAGCTGAGAAGGAGGCCAAACTAGATACCAGTTAGCAGATTAGGTTTTTTGTTTTTTCAGCAATAAAGGCTATTTTTATTTATTTATTTACTATGGCGATGCTAGTTTGCTGGGTGAAGAACCAGCACTCTGATCATGGGACATATCAAAGAGTTTCTTTCTTAAATTACTTAGTTAAAATCTATAATAGGTAATAAAATTGTAGAGGGTAAATTTTTGTACAATGAAAAAAATTGCTAAAAACCGAGTCAGAGGGATGTAAGAAGTGAAATAGAACTAATTTAGATTTTTTCAATTTTTTCGCTTCTCTGTCTGTCTGTTTGTACCGGCTAATGTCTGAAACGATTGGACCGATTTAAATGAAATTTGGTATGATGGTAACTTATATCCCTGGTCAATATATAGGATACTTTAGATCCCGAAAAATTAAAGATTTCCCATGGGATAGTTAAAAAACCGCACCACGCGGTCGAAGTCGCGGGCATCAGCTAGTAAACAATAAAATGTAATGTAACAATAGCCTATAATTGGTATATTGATGTGCAGTTTTTATCATGATGATTTCTCTCCTTGTTAGCATGTGGTAATAGTAACAATTTGACACTCGATCAGAAAACTGCCTAAGAGTTGCATGCTTTTGGGCCACGATTACAATCTACACCTTTTGGTTGTCAGATGTGAGTGTTAACCCCTGAGCTACTGCGGTAATAAAGGCCATTTTATTTTTGTTCCGAATTGTTATTACAGGTAAAGCAGCGCCGCCGCCAGGTGAAAGAGAAGAACTTCCAAAATGAACTCCTGGCCATGGTGAAGGAGGCCAAAGAGTTCTCGGCTGAGCAATATGTCGCCCACAAGATCGAGAATGCCAACCACAGCCCGCTGCCGACGCGCTGGAGGCACAAACGCCTCCCCGAGTTCATCATCAGGCAACTCCTCGGAATCGATAAGAAGATCAATTATAAACACACGGATGTTTATAAAGCTTAATGTATTTGTGTGTATGTAGTTAATAAATAGACGATGTTTGCTTGATTGTTTGTTTTATTTAGGCTTAATAACGTTTTGACGGTTTTAAGTATGGTAGTTTATTTGATTTTTGTTATTCGGATGTCTTGGCCACTTTTCATTAGCATCATTAGTAGCTTGAAAAAAAGTGGCTCAAGAAACTCTTCAGCAAAAATGCCTAACTCTAATAATTTTATATACTAAAATGGATGGGAGGTAAATGAAAAAGAAATTGTCAATTAAGTTTTTTGTTGTTTTGTCCAGTGTTATTCATTATATTACTTCAAATCAGGTTGGTTTCGACTTAACTCTGTTTTGCTGGGCAATTATCTTGATTATATGGACTTAGTTTCTTTGTTATTATTATACGTAAAAAATCGAGTTAAATGTTTATTTAAGTAAAATAAAGCCATACCCTTGGTTTGATGTAAAATGTAACTACATAGCTGGCTTCAAGCCTGGGTCAGTTACGATACCTTTTTAATTAAGTTCAGTCGATGTGGATTGTAACAATAGATGGCGTTAGTGATATTAGTGGCCGCTATGTTCTTATGTTTAGTAATAGATGGCCTTGTAGTTGTAGAGCCCACATATACGATATTTTTAAATTGGTTAACGTTCAATTGTAAAATGATTCTTTTTTAATTTCTTGAGAAACCTAATTTGTTGGAGCACACATTACCACAGCTGGGCCGCAGGCCGCGGCTGCCATGGGATCGCCAAACACTCCCGCACGGCGGCTAGTGCGACGGACGATAATACATTATATATATACCACAACTTCGAATACACCAGCATCTATCTATTCTATACATCTATTTATTTTATACATACATACATACATACATACATAACTTCACACCAGGTCCCTTGCGGGGTAGGCACGAACAACAGAGCGCCATACAGGCTTATTCTTACACACCTCACATGCTTCTTTGACATTCATAGCTCTTGTCATACACGCTCGTCTGTTCTTAAGGCTCCTGACATCACCTTCTGCTAATACACAATCAATTTGATCATGGAAGGTGTGTCGTGGCCTTCCGCGACTTCTGCATCCATCCACTTTTGCATTGTATATCTGTTTAGTCATTCTTTCATCATACATTCTTTCCACATGCCCGATTTATTTTATACAGTCCAAAATAAGTTAACCACCTCATCAGTGTGTCTGGTAGACAGGCAGACTCTTCTACATGATCCTTCGACACACTGATGAGGTGGTTAACTTATTGTGTTCCAACCACAGAGTACTTTATATATACTGGTAGTTCCAACAATTTCCCTTTAATTTCTTCAGAAACCTATTTTTTTTCAATAAAACTTACTGTTTTAACATATGCTGTCGCCAACATAGTCTAAGATTGAGTATGAAAGTTCTTTTAAACACTAATTAACACCATTCGAAACAAAAAAATATCAGTCTGATAACTATTTTTAATTGAGTCATTATTACTGTTTCTTTTCTTGAGACAACACTTTCACTAGAATTTAGATCAACGATTTATGATTTGTAGACGTTCTTAATGCCAAAAGAACAGAATCTTATTTTTATTTAATTGTGTTCAAGTAGTTTCAACTGGTGTTGGTATCGCCAAGTAACCTTTCAGCCTATACAAACTTTTTTGTAATTAATTACTTTTTTTCTCTGAAGTTTGATTTCGTGTTAGTTACCTTTTTCGCACGCATAAGTCATATCAAAATAAATTAAATTAAATCGCTCCGCACTGAGAGCACTACCAATCGTAGACGTCGTAGATAGTTCTCCCGCAAGATGGGGTTAGTAGACACGCACGAAGTAGAAATACGTCTGTGAAACGATATTCAGAGGAAATGCCCGGGGCTTTGACGATCACAGTGACCGATTCCTTCATCACCTACAACGCCCCCGAACAAACAGTCTTTTTTTAAATGCATTTATTGCTAAATTGTAAATTTCATTTTACTTGTAATACCTATGAAAGACGAATTGAACTGGAGATACTGTCAAGAGTCAACGGGGTCATTTTCGAAACTCTTTCCAGTGGTAGTTTATATCCATGGTCAACATATAGGATACTTTTGATCCCGAAAAATTAATTCCCGTGGGATAGTTAAAAAAACTTTCCACGCGGACGAAGTCGCGGGCAGAAGCTAGTATAAAATCGTCCTTGTGAATGCTCTCTAAATTCTACGCGAACGAAGTCACAGGCGAATCGACGATAAAATTCGTGCGTTCTATAGTTGTGTGGTTTTCGAGTCAACTCAAATATTATAAGAGCTTCGCCATTCACTTTTAGAATTTTGCGAGCACATTGAAGGCCGTAAATCATAGAAATACCGCAGCGTTCGGCCGAGTGGCCCTAAGAAACCTGGAGGGTCCACATTTACCCTTTATACCTTCATAATATAAAACTGTTTTGTAGTTTCCTTTCATCGCGTCCCTTGCTTATCGGATTATTTACACCGGCGCCCTTTTATGCCCCTTCACTGTAAATAAACTATTTTCGCTCCGTATTAAGATTTATTTATATATTTGTATTATATTATATTCTTTAGATTCCTTGTGACTTGAAAGTCGATGAAACAAAAAAGCGACACTAAAAAGATATAAACAAATAAATCTATAGGACTGAGCCTGCGAGAGATGAGACAGATTACGTTATATTTAGTCATTTAAACAATATGTACATATAGATAGAGTTCCCGCGGGATTCCTGAAATAAAAAGTAGCGCAGATTTTATGGCTAAGAAGTTGATGTCAGCCAATGAATCTGAATCGGCCCAGTAGTTTTTACGTGAGTTCCGAACAGACAGACCAGAGATCTAAAAACAAAGAAAGGAAAAGGAGAAAGAATACAATTTCCTGCGGCCGGGCGCCCTGTCGCAAGAGGCGACAAAACAACCCACAGTTAGGTGGTAGTATTTGCCCAACTGGATGGCTACCACCCCTGGTTTAGAGTATGCCGCCATAACAACCTTGAGTTGTGTTCCGGTATTAGTAACCAGGCTCAAGTCGCCTTTAAGAGAACAGCTGCGCATTTGTTGCATATTTGGTGTTGCAAATAGGCGATGGTAACTGCTTTCCATCAAATGGGCCGTCTGCCTGTCTGTCTTAACTCTTGCAATAAAAAATAAATAATAAACAGATTTAACGTACAGACACGGTATGTTTAGAATTTTATAATATTAAATAAAGTAATAAGAAAAAACATGATTACATTCCTCAATTATTTTCACGCACCGACAATCTCTAATAGATAAAAGATTTTTAATATATTTGTACATGTAATGAAATTCTCGTTTGATACGTAATCGGATTTCCCAGAAATACGGTTTATAGGGTTTTATGAGTGCTCTAGGGATGCCATCGACACAACGGTTTTCCCGGGAAAAATGACGGAAATATTTCGGTATACACTATAATTTATCACTTGTATTTCCTTACTGTGGGTGTCAGTTTGTGTTGGTTTTTGAGTAAAATACACTTTTTGCCCATCATATATTTAGCTTCAAGTTGAAAACACTTTTACATACCGATACGAGAATAACATACAATATTGAATTTAACGTGGCTCACGTGGACTGTGGTTGATGGCAATCGCAATGAATACAGAGAGAAACAAGGGCGAAACAAAATGGCCGCAGAACGTCTCGCGCGCATCAAGCCCCACACCGCGCTCTATACATGCAAGCTTTCGCATGTATCCCTCATTTTACCACAATAATTAGGAAAATATAATTTCATCGCACGTATGATAAAGATATGTTATGATAAAGACCAGAGTTCGACCGTTATCTTGAGATTCGGTTTTTATTCTTTACGACATTTATTTTTAAAGAAATAAATTCAATTACAGAGCAATTTACTTAATCATTTATTACTATAATAATAATATACGTAAAATTTTACTTCCAATTTGTTTTATTAGTTTAATTAATTTTATGTAAGGCTAGTCTTAAAAGAAGAGGTCATAAAAATGTATAAAGCTATTTTCGGAGAAAACTTTTTATTACAAAAATACAATTGGAATCAATAATCAATAATTCCACAGTATTATATATACCATAAGTATGTTTATCCCTTTACTAAAAAAAATCAAGGTTGCATACCAATTTGGGATTCCAGACTGTATTGCAAATCTCGGCCGGACATTCTCCGGACGTCTGGAAATCTAGGTGAAATCCGGGAACCCTGCACGGGGCATCCCTACGAGTGCGGGAGAGAACAAAAATACGTTTACTCAAAGACGTACCTTTTCATATTGAGAATTATAGAAAAAAACTCCGTCATTTATTGGATACATTATTTTGACTGCCGTAAGAGGCGAAAACAACCCACATCCAGGTGGTAGGGATCTCGACCGACTAGATTGCTACCACCCCGGGCCTAAAGTATGTCGCCATAACAACCTTGAGTTGACCTATATATAGTTCAACTCAAGGATGTCTATACATAAGGCACACACTGCACATGCACTCTCTCACAACACCAGCATGTAACAGATACACTCTACATTAGTATAAGTTTAGTATTAAAATTAGAAAAAAAAATTATATAAGTTATTCTTAAGCTACACAACACAACATAAAAACTACAAAATTAATGTCACACACAATAACTAAAATAAATAATAAGCGTGTATGAACTCAAAAAACTCTAGCAGTTGTAAAAAGGATACAGAACTCGAGTCCGTAGAATTGTAAATAATAAAAAAAGCAACTTTGAGTTGTGTTCCAGCATTAGTGACCAGGTTCCAGTCTCCCTAAAGAGAGCAGCAGCGCATTTCTAGCACCTTCGGTGTTGCAAATTTCCATAGGCGACGGTAACCGCTTTCAATCAAGTGGGCCGTCTGCCTGTCTGCTGAACTCCTGCAATAAAAAATGAATAAACACGACCTGACAGACACAAACATCAATATTCTATCATGATATAATAGGTTTATTATTATGCAGTATACATAGTTGGTAATGAAGTTAATATAATATATCTTATTTCAATCCCATTGTCAGAATGGCTCGTTATTACAATGAGGTGGCAGGTAACAGCAAAGATAATGATATATTCGAACCAAACTTCAATAAATATTGTAAAATTTTAAAAAAATATCCTCGTCTCTTAGTATATTTATAAAACAGAGACAGTAGTTACAATCCATTTAAGATAAACTTGTCAAAAAACAATCATAATATTTAGTTACAAGTAAATTATTTTCAGTCTATTTGTAGTATTTTATGTATGCACTTACCAGATTTTTGTTTAAATTTTAGTTTAGTATGGTTTTGTAATGAATGTAATTTGTTTTGTGCATCAATAAATTTAAAAAAATGTATTTTATTAAACTTATAATAATGTACATATTTATATAAGTAAACTTTAGTTCTTAGGGAAATAAACGATTTTAAATGTTAAACTTTAATCTAAATATATTTAATTGAAATCCACGTATATAATGACTCATCACGATATCTCAGGAACAATAATACCTGAAATGAATGAACTGATGCGGTATCTGTTATTGCCGAGTTTGTTACGAATTAGATTTTGAATTGGAAATTGTCATAGTATAATACTATTTTAGTAAATTCAGTCATACAGCGGTGAAAAACAAAAATCTCCAACATGCACAAAGCCGGTAAAAAGCGCCTTCTACAAGGCAAGTCCATCATTCCTTTTGACACGATATATATATATACGTATATATATGTTATAGTCAAATATCGAAGCCCTGGCGCTCCGAGGTTTGACTAGTCAAAGCTTAGGTCTGACATAAAGTCTTACTTAGTCAAAGTCCAAATAAAAGATGTTTTTCTGTTTTTGACTAACGAAATTTTCTCTAACCTAGGAAGGTTAGACAAAAATTTGTTAATTCGTAAAATATTTTTTTAAATTAATACTAATTTATACAGTCAATGAGCTGGAGAGAATTTCCCTCCGCGGTTTACCCTATGCGCTATGAAATGGGGATATTTAAGAAGGGCGTTATAGAATTTCTTAGAGGTCGGCAACGCGTTGGCGACACCATTGTTGTTGCAAACGTCTATAGGCGACGGTAACCAGTTTCCATTAGGTGGGCCGTCAGCCTGTTTGCCTGCTTCAGGCTATACCGACCGAGTCTGCCTTAGGCTGGTGTGCACCAACATTTAAGATAGATAGATAGATAACACTTTATTGCACACCAAAATATACAATTACAAAAACAGTCCATGTTTACAATACTTTTAGGCAATACAACAGGCGGCCTTATCGCTCAAAGCGATCTCTTCCAGGCAACCTAAATAACAGAGATTGAATCAGGCGAAATAGGTGGTGCAGGAAAAAGGCAATAGATACACAATACACAAATACTCAAACTAATTTAAGAAATAAATATACAAATACATACATATATACATAGTCATATATATATGTATATATATATACATACAATATATATATACAATAACACATAAGTTATTATAATAAATAAATGTCTTAGCATGATTATATTCCGTAAATCAGAAATAGCTATTTATGGACAAATAGTGTTTTCTAAGTAAATTTCTAAATATAGGTAAGGATTTGGCCTCTCTGACAGTAAGAGGCAGCATATTCCAAAGTTTGACAGCCTGCACCGTAAAAGAATTATCATAATAGGATGAAGTGTGTGCAGGCGTCATAAGTTTTCGATATGTATCGTGGTGCAAATTGTGGGCAGTGGATAGGCGAAGGAATTTAAAACGTTCCTTAAGGTATTGGGGACTACTAGGAGTATATAATATGTTATAAAGGAGAGTGAGAATGTGAGTATTCCGGCGAAAATGAATAGGAAGCCACTTGAGTCTTTTACGATATTCGGAAACATGGTCATATTTACGCAAACCAAATATGAACCTTATACAAAAATTCTGAAGCCGCTCAAGCTTGTTCAGCTGTTCTAAGGTTAAATCTAGATAGCAGGCGTCAGCGTAATCAAGTATGGGAAGCAAGAGAGACTCAGCAAGCGTAATCTTGGTAGCAGTGGGCAGAAAGTTTCTTAATCTTCTGAGGGATCTAGAAGATAAGAAGACTCTGCGACTTAAATCGGTGATGTGAGGCCGCCAAGACAGCTCTCTATCGATGATTATGCCGAGATTTTTGACAGTATCGCTCAGAGGAATATGTGTCCCGTCAAAAACAACCTGTGTTAAGGAGGACCAGTTAACTTTGGCATTCATCCTAGGGCTACCGACGATTATCAACTGAGTTTTCTGTGGGTTTACGGCAAGTCCAAACTTTTTGCTCCATCTTAAAATGTGATTTAGGTCAGTGTTGATTTTATTGATTGCAGTATTTAGTGAATCAGTATCACTTTGTACGTAAATTTGTAAATCGTCAGCATATAGGTGGTAGGAAGAAGACAATTGGTCGGAGATAGAATTTATGAAAACAGCGAATAAAAGAGGAGATAAAACGCCGTCCTGAGGAACACCGGCAGTTAAACCACACCAGGATGAGTACGCCTCATCGATACGAATTCTCTGCCGGCGCCCATGCAGGTAACTGTGAAACCAGTCGATTACTGATGGAGATACGTTAAGAGTGCGAAGAATACTAAGCAATAAGTCGTAATCAACATTATTGAAGGCGCTGCTAAAGTCTAACAGTGATAGTATTGTCAACAGGCCATTCTCCATCCCATGCCGGATGTCATCCGTAATCTTGACCAATGCTGTGACTGTGCTGTGGCCTGGACGAAACCCTGATTGGAAGGGATTCATTAATGAATTTCGAGAAAGGAAAGTGCTAAATTGCTTGTGGACTAGGCGTTCTAAAACTTTTGAAAGATAAGGGAGAATGGAAATTGGACGGAATTCAGAAAAAGACGAAGGATTTGGTTTTTTGGGGAGAGGAATAACATGTGCTTCTTTCCAAGCAACTGGAAAGGTACAAGAAGTGATGGAGGAATTAAGGATGTGGGTTATAATGGGAATTATGACATCAAGAATGGGCACGATCATGCCACGACTAATACCATCACTGCCGACTGCATTTGAAGATATAGATTTTATAGCACTTTTAACGTCACATTCAGATAAAGGACTAAGAATAAAACTTGGATGTAAAGGAGTTGGAATAGAAGAAAGATTTTTCAATGTGTTTGACTTTGTCATTTTGTCAAAATACTTTGTAGATGTGAAATGTTGATTAAGACTATCAATGTCGAAGTTATTTGGAAAAGGATTTTGCACTGATTTTCCAACTCCAAGTGATTTCAAAAATTTCCATACTTTTGAAGGATTATCTTTCTCAACTGATTCATGAATATACCGGCGCTGTGCATCCCTACACACTCTATTGCAGCGATTACGAACTGTTATGAAAGCTTGTTTGTTTTCATCACTGGGTTTAAGCTTGTATTTGGTTTTAGCCACAGATTTTTTATGTATGAGCTTCTTGATATCGTCTGTAAGCCAAGGTGCAGGAAGATGCTTTATTCTGACACGTCGCATAGGTGCATGCAAATCATACAGCCTCAATAAGACTGTATTAAATACATACACCTTTTCATCTACAGTAGCTGCCTTGAAGACCCCAGACCAATCCAATTCTGGGGCGTCCTTGACTAGGGCGTCCAAGTTTACACCACCAAAATTACGCTGCATGATAACTTTAGTTTTGGCTTTTGGTGGACGAATGTTATAAGAAAGAAAAATCAATTTAACCGCCGGTTAAAGTAAAATAATCGCTGTTTATGCATACATTTTGATTGATTATTTTATTTTAATTACCGGTTAAATGTCGGTACACACCAGACTTATGCTGGTGTGCACCGACATTTAACCGGTGGTTAAAATAAAATAATCATTCTTTATGTATACATTTTTACCGATTAATTTATTTTAACCAGCGGTTAAACACACCAGCCTTAGTCGTTTCTAAGATCGATTAGGTAAAGACCGAATCAGATTATTTTACGTTCGAAGTTTGATTAAAAGGTTAGGTTTGACACAAAATACTTTAGTCAAAGGCCGAATTTGGAATGTATTTCGGGTTTTGTCGAAAGGCCTTGGTCAAACTCTGTATCCAAAAGTCTCTATCCGTGCAGGAACGGAGAAAGAATACAATTTCCTGCGGCTCGGCGGCCTGTCGTAAGAGGCGACAAAACAACCCACAGCCAGGTGGTAGGGCATTTGCCCGACTGGATGGCTACCACCCCTGGTCTAGAGTATGTCGCCATAACAACCTTGTGTTGTGTTCCGGCATTAGTGACCAGGTTCCAGGCTCCCTAAAGAGAGCAGCAGCGCATTCGTAGCACCTTTGGTGTTGCAAATGTCCATAGGCGATTGTAACCGCTGTCCATCAAGTGGGCCGTCTGCCTGTCTGCTGATTTCCTGCTATAAAAAAAAAAAAAACCTAGGATGAACCAGTCATTCCGGGAAGAGACTGCAAATGAACCTTTGACGATAACATATACACAGAAAGTCGGCAGTCCGTTGAAAGCGGCTCGAAGCTGAAGCCCGTAATGAGATCGCGGATTTATCTCGTCTCAAACGCATTGAACTTGCACAAAGCGACTCGCAGGTACCTCTTATCTATCTGCTTCTGTTTTAGACGTACTCCCCTACATCCGCTTTGATTTCATCGAATCACTTACTTATTTTACGTTGTCTCTTTCTATATTTCGTTCCTTTTTTGCTTGTTTAAGTAGATTCCAGGAGCTAGGTCAATGTATAATATTGTTACGAGTTGCGAGATTCGAATTAAAATTCCGTTGGAATGATAGAATTTATTAGAACTATACAAACACGTATAAATCAGTTACAAATGTAGCTAGGATACAAAGAGTACAAACTGCACGATTCAATAACACGCGCAAAATCCGTCACTATATCGCTTGTCGAATGTACTCGTCTTGCTTTGATGGTGGTTCTCGTTTGACTGCCCCACTCCTCCGTTCGGGCATTGTTTTATAGTAAACTGTACAATACAACTATTGACCGCGTGGGCTGAGTTTTTCCAAGAAAACGTAATCTGCACACCTAGTTAATTATTCTTGCGAACATAAATGAAAGCAATTACAATAGGCTATTGTATAATTGCAAATTTTAAACACAAAGTAAACAAAATAAGTCCAAATAGCTAGGGTAGTATTAAAGAGTAAATAATCACTACATTTAACAGCCTGTTCCACTAGTAGATCACAACGCTCAAAATACTCCGTTAACCGCTCCACAAGGCGACCGCGCTCGTTGTGGCGTGGCGAAAGCGTCACTGACGCCGACAAGCAAATGGAACGGGAAAATTGCGGCCGGGAACATGGTTGCTGTGAGCCTCTAATGAAACGTAGCCATATTAGCATGTTTATTAGGGTGGTCGTTAAAAACCAAATTTCCCGCGAGTCCAAATGCGGGAAAGGTGTGCATTTCTTTGTCGGTATGTAACAATACTTTTCATGGATCCACAGCTGTAAATTCATTCTGCCAAAAGGCATTATATCATCGATGTCTGAAGCCGGAAGTTGTGAAAGAAAAACTTAACTGTATAAATAGGTATAGACAAGGGGACCCCATAACTCGCGTACGCACACAATTTATGGTCCCAACTTCCCGGCCCATAGCTTTATAGTTTACCAATAAAACATACTTACCGTCCCTTAAGGGACTCGCCGAATATATAACCTTTATAGGATTTTTTTGGCAATCAACTAAATAATTTTGAAACATGCTTCTCTTTTGGTGGTATATAGTAAAATTGAAAAATAAAAACTACAGAACTGTTGCATACATTATGCAGGCGAAGGTGGATGAGGGGTTACCCCATTCAGCCCAGCTCCTCCAGGAAGTCCAACAGCTTCTTGACGTCGCTGAAGACACGGAGGCTACCTAGGGCATTTAGATACTTCGCCATGTATTGGGCCACCTCTTCGCATGGCGGCTGTTTCTTCTGCCTCCAGGCTCTGCAGGAGCTGTCGGTGATGCCTATGTGGATGCACTAATATCTAGTGTCAGCCAGAATTGATTGAGCCTAAAAAAGTAATTCATATTAATAGATATTCCTATCAGTAAACCAAACATCTCTGCTCAAGACTGCTAAAAATCTGTTTTCATAAAATAAATGCGATCACAAAATAGCCCTGTGAGATATGTAATCCGGCCATTTATAAGTGGTCGTTGCATCTCGTATGTTATGTGAAATGGCGCACACATTCGTATTTGTCCGGGTGAATCCTCTGACAGATCGCCTCTGTTTCCTTGGACTTTCCTATAGCGTATTCGAAGAAACAACCCGAGGTTATTAAGGGAACGAGATTGCTCTGTTCTTACAACGATATGATTTGATTGCGAAGACATGACTTTCGGTCTAATTTTATATCTCTTTTCTTTTTCCTGGGTCGGCACAATATGTTATTTTCTTCCATACTCCTCTATTCTGGTGAGGTGGTGGTGATGTGTGATGGTGATGATGGTGGTGTTGTGGCCGTTGTGCGGTGTACGAAGAAATGAAAGATTGCTTGCGTCGTACACTTTTAATCACACACACACTCTCAATGTTACAATATTATAGTTCAGAAGGATTTTGATATGAAGGCAAGCAGAAAACTAACGTTTTGTACACGAGCACGTATGTCGTGCGGACGCGTTGAAGACGTAAGTCGGACTGTGTCGAGATGTCCCGAAATAACTTCGTTTCTCGACTGTTTCGCGGCAGAGAATTGCCGCGAAAAACTGGGCGCGCGCTTGTTATAAACGGCGCGATGTTTTGCTTGCCACAGATAAATATTGGTTCCGCGCTTGCGTGCTTGTTTTTATGTTGGCACTAATGTCGCCACACTGGCATATGTCTTCTGTCTGTATGATGATGTGTGGTGTACAAATAATCATATCACACAAATCATCCATCTCTTTATTGGTCTTTACATTTGTACCCATCCATCTTGTAGCTTGTAGATCGTTATTATTTTTGCCACATGACATTATATGCGCATATCACCGTAATCTTCTTCTTTAAATTTTTGGTGCAACTTTCAAAGATCATCTTAAATACTAATTTCTCACCTTATCCATTCTTCTAATACGACACATCCATCTCAACATTCTCAGCTGAGTTTGTGGTTAATCAATTTAGTGGCCCAACATTCGGACCGGTTGTAAGGCTGACTAGTATGACAGAATTATATATTTGACCTTTTAGTTACAGTGGCTTTAGTTTGTCGCACGTCACACCGGTTATCTGTCTCCACTTTAGACATGCTACATTTATTCTTCTCCTTAGGTATCTGAATTCGGGGTTACATGGTATAATTGTCATATCTATAATATAATATATCTGTGGAGAAGCTAAGGTTGGAGAATAAATTTAAAATGTTATTTCGGTCGTTTGATTCGACAATATTTTTGTTCATGTGTTACAGCATGACATCAGTAGAGCACAGAACGGATTTAAATAATATAGATAGGGTACCAGACATAGCCAACGGTTTAGGGATTATTTGAGATAGAGTATTGTAAATACGTCAAATATTGACAGATAACCTATGCATATAATGTTGATAATCGTTAACGGCTTTACTTTTAACGTAATAAACGAGACGCATTTGACCAGAGTTATTAACACTAACATTCCATCTAATTCGACCATAATAAATAATTTAAATTATAAGTTTGAAAATTTAAGGTTATGTTGTCAAAGACTACTTCTTTAATAACCGATTTCGTCAAGGCTACTCTGTTAATTTGACTTGAATAATAAACAAAACAGTATATATCGTGCGTGTATCAAATACACGGTAGTGTGTGTAATGTTTTTTTATGGATTAATGTATATTTTATGCATAATTAAAAAAAATATTATTATTCTGCACTCCTCTATATAAACTATAACTATGCGAACTTTCCTACTCCTCTGTCGCCGCACTTTTCGTAAAGAGGGGTGTGTGTGTCTGTGTGAAGCAAAACTTCACGTATTATACACATATATACATAACTTCACGCCAGGTCCCTTGCGGGGTAGGCACGAAAAACAGAAAGCCATTCAGGCTTATTCTTACACACCTCACTTGCTTCTTTGACATTCATAGCTGTTGTCACGTATTTATATATAAATTAAACGGGATGTTGTCGGTTGTCTTCATAACCCCGACTCCTTGCGAGTCTAGTTTGATTCGACGCAATATTTCTCCGCAATGCGCTCAGTTTCTCTTTTAAATCGCTAAATTGTTAACTAGATTTCACTCATTTGTACTGATTGCTTCGGTAAATGTCGGAAAACGTAATGAACTTTATACTCTTTTAATAACGTTAAGCTGTTCCCAAAATGGAGTGGGTATCTTGATCACGTTATCCCACATTCTGGATCAAATTGATAGAAATTTATTTATGATAAAATTGTGTTCTATGAATCTTGACGATAATACTACACAGTAAAACTAACGTTTTAATGGTTTTAAGCGCGGTATTTTATTTGAATTTTGTTATTCCGACATTTTGGCTACTTTTACTATAATACTTGTATTATGTGTACTAAATACTGTATGAAAGTAGAATAAATGCAGTCTAAATGAGAGATTTGACAGGTAAGCATGAATGATATGATATGGAATAGTGGGTATGTAATAAGGAAAAATTGTGGATTCAAAGAAGATGTAATAACAGGAGTATAAAAAGGAATGTTAAGGTGGTTTCAGCATCTATAGAGGATGAATGAAAGAAGAATTAGAAAACTAGCGTACAACAGTATTGAGAATGGCAGAGTTGGTACCGGTAGACCGCGACATACACACCAAATAATAGAAGTGTTAAAACGAGGTTAATGAAAGTGGATAAAGCGTAAGTTGCTAAGATCGTAATGGTTGCCAAGTTCATTGGATTTTGTTGGAGATTGTCTCTGCTTACCCCCATGGGAATCTATTTAACTGCTAATTTATATATTTACACAAATTAGTAGTAATGAGCAATTCATCCCAACATCCTACATTGACTGAGGCTCGTCCATGGGTGCATTTTTATATGGTGTAAACAGGAATAATCGCCGGTTAGTGTCACGTCACATTTATATTAAATTTGCTAAGGGGCTTCCACGTGTTGGCCTTTCTAAGGTCCTACATAAGCACTCTTAAAGTCCGGGCCATTTTTATGTCTCGGTCAAATAAACTGAGGTACTTTTTACAAAATTGCAGAGCTTCGCGGCCTTATAGATATTGTACGAGCGTACTTACTTACGACGTTAAAAGTAGGTACTAGAAAATAAGTCAATACCGATATAATACTGTACTTTTGACATATATAGACCTAACTATTCTTACGCATTTCGATGCGCTTATTCCGAAATGGGTGTTGAAGATGTATGGACCAAAAGACTGAATCTACGGTCATTTTGGCCCATTCACCCTTAAAACTTTGAGGGTCGCTTGTGGTTCAAATTCGACCATAACAAGTTGTTGTCAAAGACTATTCTTCTATAATCACAAATTTCGCCAAGGCTACACTGTTAATTTGATTGATTAATAAACAAAAGAGGTATAATGTCTGTAATGTTTTTTTAAATTGATTTAATGTATTTTTCCACACTTGCTCATAAAGTGGCTCTATGGTCACCGCAATTAGGCACAGAATGACACCCATAATCAAACTGTGAGTAAAAAAATTATTACTCACTAATGAGTTATAGATTTTTTTTAATTTTATTGGTTGAGTTGCTATGTTCTTAAAAAAGTTTTTATTAAAAAAAAAAGATCGTGTTCTATAGAACAAATAAATTAATGTTCCTATTGCTTGCTCATTTCATGCAACTTCTTATTTAAATAGATAATTTTAACTCGTATGTGTTTAATAAATAAAACTTTCACTCATATATAACTTTTTTACTAACTGCACATTAACTAATTGTTTCTCTAAATAAACTTTTTATCTATTAAATAAAATGAGTTTTTGTTGTTATTTTATTCACAAGTGTGTTAAAAAACGTCGTATGATACACGTGTGTATTGATGATTACCGTCCTCGGCTCTCTTAAGAGCCTCGCCTACGGCTCGAGTCTCAATGGCGCCTCGGCGGTAATCACCAATGTTACACACTAGTACCAGAATGTACTATTTTATGTATAATAATTTAAAATAAATATGAAGCATTCGTCTTTTCTATACAAACTATAAGTGTGCTAAATTTCATACTCCTCCGTACGCGCAATTTTTCGTAAAAGGGGTCCAACGTTTTTGCTTCACGTATTAATAAATTATAAAGATATAGATTTAAAAATGTTTGATAAGCTTCTATGTGTCAGTTCAGAATTTGACTTGACAAATTAGACCAGATTACAAATGGAAAACGAATATAGAAGCAACATTCGGAGTATGCGAGAGTTTTTTTTTTTTTTTTTTTTTTTTTTTATTGCAGAGATCAGACAGCAACGACTGATGACAGGTACATCGCTATGACATTGCTACAAAGTGCTACGAATGCGCTGCTCTCTTAGGAGCTGGAATGTCATAATGCGGACACAACAGGTTATTATGGGCATATCTGAAGTGTCGATCAGTGGCATGCTACATGCTGTTTTTTGTCGTCTTACACAGCCCCGCAGATTGTATTTTTCTTCTGACGATGTTTTAAGTTATGTGACAGTGTTCATCTATTATACATAGGTATTAAAAGCTTCGAGAGATATTAGCCTGGTATAGTCCGTCAAGTACACGGGGGTTGAAAAACTGCTTGATCAAAATGTTAGTGTTTAAAACCCTTTTTTATATAAGGATAATTTCAAAATGACTGATTTAAGTAGATGCAGTGGTTGAGCGGGCTAAGCCTTTGCGGCCTATCCACTGCAGCCCAGAGGCACCGGGTTCGATTCCTAGTATAGTAAATTTCGGAAACGCATTTTTTCCGTTATTTACCATGGTCTGGGTGTCTGGATCGGCCCCAGATTGGTCCGTTGTATACTACCACACAAGCGTAACTTGCTTAATTTGGGGATATACAATGTGTGTGTTTGTCTACCGATTATTATAGAAAAACATGATTTTAGAATGTTTAGTAGTTTATAGACAGACAAATTATTAACAAATAATCGATATTAATATAATAATTCAATTCATGCCCGCGATTTCACTTAGGCTTGGATTGAAATTTCCGTGAGATTCCTGGGACACTAAGTACCTACTGCATATAAAAAGGATGTAAGTTAATATCGTTTTAGTGAAAACTGTCCCGGAATAAGCTAATTTTATGCATCCGAACACCTACAAACCCCGCTCCCGGGAAAATTTCCGCCGGATATCCGGGATAAATTATCACACATTTTATGACATCAAATCGGCTATCGATCAGCGAAAACTCCATCGGAATCGACCCAGTAATTTTTACGTGAATCCCGAACAAATGGACGAACAAACAAAAAAAAATATGCAGTGTTCTCCATCGCTTATATAGTTTATTCCAATTATTGTTTTTTTAAATAACTAAAATGTACAGACACGGCACGTATAATATTATATATATTTTGTCCTCTTATTATTAACAATAATCTTATACTTTGAACTTGTATTATTATCTATTTATTTAATTTAATTTCTCTCATACCATCTATTTGGAACAGATTTTAGGCTTGAAGACTAAAACCGAAAAGCCTGGGTGAATTAGTGGTTTTCATAAAGTTCTTTTGATTTCGAAATCAAACTGTCCAACGTACAATTATAATTGTTTTAAATGTTTGAAATCTTCGTGGTTCGCGTGAAACGTAAAGTGGCTGGGCTGACGCCGTCAGTTTGTGGTCTGGAGGTGTGAGGAAGCTCGCCGGCGTCCGCCGTTGCCCGCCTGCCTAGCACGATGCTAGGTGCACCATTCCACTGTTACATTTTGAGACATACATTTTACCTCAAATTTTACGAATGATATAGAATAAATAAATAGATAATTATTCAAATATTTATTTGGCACACAGTCACGTTAAGACATTTTAATTAATCATTTAATTATAATATGAATTATAAATATACACTTTCCAAGCATTTATTTTACTTTTGACAGTTCGATGACAGATCAATATTGATTTACCTATATATTTTATTTTATTTTAATATCTTAATATATATAAATTACGTGTCACGTTGTTTGTCCGCGATGGACTCTAAACTACTAAACCGATTTTAATCAAATTGCACACCATATGCAGTTTGAGCCAACTTGAAAGATAGCATAGCTTACATCTTAATAGACCCTGTAGATTGCGCTGCAATGGAGTTCTAAATTTCATTTCTTCAGGGCAGAATAACGTCTGCCGGGACAGCTAGTTATACCATATATTTCAATTAACATATTTTACATATATTAAATAAGCCAATAAGACAATACTTATAATAATTGCCATATTATTGTTCTTTAAACTAGAACATTTTGTATTTCCAGATTGATTACATTCGATTTGTTTACTTAGTATTGATGGTTTAATACTCTATGCGGCACATGACCCACAGAGCATCATCACTATTACGTCACCCACAACAATAAAGTACGACAATTATGTCATTTGTTTCATATAGGTTTCAGATCAAGAAACATGACATTTAATAGATTTACAAACTTCAAAAGTAAAATAAACGCTTGAAAAGAGTATAATTAGTTTATAAGACAACTGCACATGCTCGTCCGTGCAAGACTTGAGAGTGCCCCGAGAAGCAGAGCAAACTCACTTCGTCAACAGAGCTTACTTCCACAGCATCCTTAGATGCCTGTGGACCCTGTAGAGACGCACCACTCACTTAAGTCAACCTTTATAGCCTCCAAATGGTATTTGGCTCAGCCTTCCCGAAGATGAGAAGAGTACTCCATGCATGACTGAACTCGTGCTTGGTATAAGTTCGGCAGTTGTAAAAAATGGAGGTCGCCCTACCTTTATGCAGTTTGATTCAATTAACGGCAGGTGGTGCCGGCCAATTAGGGTGCAGCCGAACTGCGGAGCCAGAGGAAATTGCCTCACTGCACAAAACCGCGGCACGAAGATGCACTGCAGCCCGACGTTTCGGGGAAGCGAAAATTAATATTATTCGATCACTTTTCACCCCTTTCTTCATTTATTGGTATACGCAACAAATTACAATCGTAAAGAAAACTATTTTTCTTCTTCTTTATGTTTCTTTCTAAAACTGAGCTATGAAGTAAAATAATCTAGACCTAGACTGTAAATTGTCGTGGTAGCGTAATAGCTAGCGCACGCGTCCCAAGCTCAAGAGGGCGCGGGTTGGAATCCCGACCGGAACGCATGCACCGCTTAGGCAGTTTTCTGACCTACTGTGCATATTATTAGAAAGAGAAGGTAAATAATTTTATTCAGGACAAATACAGCAGATATAGTATAATTGTTAACATATTTAAAAACTAAAGTAATATAATTTTGTCCCAAAAGCTGTATCATCTCAGCATAATGCCGATTTATCCAAACCAGCGCTGACCTTCTAGTGTGCCTTTCAGGTATCGTCATCGTTCAGCAGACAGACAGACGGCCCACTTAATGGCAAGCGGTTACTGTGGCCTATGGATATTTGCAGCACCAAAGACTATAAATGTGATGCTGCTCTCTTAATGAAGACTGGAACCTAGTTACTAATGCCGGAACACAACTCGAGGTTGTTATGGCGGCATACTCTAGACTAGGGGTGGTAGCCATCCAATCAGGAAAATACCCACCCACCTGGCTTTGGGTTGTTTTTTCGCCTGCCCCAAAGCAGGCATTGTATTATTTCTCAGTCCTACACGAATAAAATAGTGTACAGCGAAAAAAACCTCTACTGGTTGTTTTTACGTTGTTAAATAAACATCTTAAACATCGTATGGTCGTATTATATTTAGCAAGTCTGTAGTGAAATAAAAATCTAGATCTCACTTACAATATTTATTTGGGTGATTTCCTATTACAATAATATTGTATTTAATAACCTATCACAGCCCCAGGAAACCTACGAGGCCTTAAGCCCGTAGTTAAATTATCTTAAAAGTCCCGAGTCCTTTGAGAGTATACTGGGGCATACGCGGGTGACGGCGGCGGGTTGAAGCTAAAGTATATCAGCAATAGCAGGGTGCAGCCTGGCTGCTGCTCGGCTGTCAAGCGACGAAGACGAGAGCAGCATCGCAGGAACTGCAGCAACGCTGGCAGAGTTCAGAGCTAGCGTACAGAAGCCGTACTCATGCCATGGGCCTGTCTGCGAGGCACCGTCGAAGACTCGGTGCTCCACAGCTGTCTGATTAAGAAGACTAAGTTCCTGCTTTAGATGGCAGTGTTGTATGAGAGAAGAGCTGCCTATAGATATGTAGTTATTAAAATAGTTTACTGGGAGGATTACTCCAGGCAAACGCATCTGGTTGAATGCTTATAGCTGAATGCATGCTAAATGGAGGATTGTTCCTCGTTATATACAATTCCGGAAGAACGTGCGGATTCTATTTTTTTAAAATATGCAATCGCAACCTGAGAATATGCGACCTACAAACAAATTCATATTTAAAAAGAAAATAAAGAACAAATTAGACATTTTGTCATATTTTTGGAAGACAATTTCAAATAAGTTATTATAAATTTGTATTTTCAGCAAAACAAAGTAATAAATTAAACAATTATTAAGTTCATCTTAAACAGAAAATTCTGAGCTGTGTTCCCGAACCCGAATTACAAGGTCCAGAGAATGTTTTTGAAACAAATATTGTAAGAATTAAATGATATCCATAGACAATCGTGAGTATTTCGAGTCCTACCTATCGTAAACACTGAAATAGCTGGCAACACTAAGTAAAATATATCGCGGGCTTCAAGCCAGAGGGGCGTATAAAAAATGCATTTTTTTATTTATTTCGCCTATCATTTATATTTTTATCGATACACCACCTCTGTTTTTGTTAATAGTAGGTTAATACTAGTAGAATTACTTTCATAGACAGACATTGAAAACATTGAAAAAAACTTATTAAGTTTTTTGTATCTTCTGAAAAGTTGGATTTTGCTTATACGCCCCTCTGGCTTGAAGCCCGCGATATGTATACGTGGGTTGATATTTATTTTAATAAATTTATAATAAATCTAAAGGATAAAGCTGAATTTAAAATTTAGCAATCAAGGGTTTAATTCGGATTTATTTTAAACTAGTCACCCGTTGTCGAAATTCGAACATAATAAATAATATCAAAAGCTATAATACTTCTATGATCACAGATTTCGCCAATTCGCTACACTGTTAATTTTACTTGAACAATAAACAAAAGAGTATATTACATGAGTGTGTGTGTCGAATGCATGGTAGTGTGTTTAATAATTTTTTTTATTGGTTTCATGTATTTTTTATTCATAATGTAAAATAAATAGCATTCGTCGCTTCTCTATATAAACTATAAGTGTGCGGAATTTCACACACCTCTGTCTGCCCAATTTTCGTAAAAAGGGGCACAAAGTTTTTGCTTCACGTATTAATATATGAAGGCTTGTGTTTAAACGCCTACCAGAAATGCACCTATTTTACTACCAATAAATTCGAAATACCTACCAGAATGGATAAATGCTCACCAAATTGTGTTTCCAGAAGTATTGTAGAAATGAAGCTATTTTCCTTTTAATGCTATGCCATAAAAATATATAAACGCCTTTAAAGCTAATTTCAGACCAAATATTTTACATTATCGCTAAGTCGATATTACCAATATTTTGTTTCTCCACTTCCAATTTAGTAATTTTTGCTGAGGCAAAAAAGCAAATGGTCGAACGTACAATTATTGTTAATACCAAATATAATATTGCGTTATTTTTCACTAATATTTCACTTATATATAAGATAAATAGTGAATGGTTAACCGACTGGGTTCTGGTCTACATATAACCTAACCTAATCGACTGTTTAAAACTCCACATATTTACTTCGGATACATACAGTCTCCTATCTAAATAAATCCCGTCAAAAAACGTCTCGGCGACAAAATTACCAGATCATTGTCGTGAATTTCAAACTTCGATAATTAATTGAATATGTATTTTTTCCACTCTTGGATTCAGGTTGGATAATTTGATTACACTTAAACTATTTAGAATTGTAATTTTCGGTTTGAATGTTAGTGTTTTAGTAAAACAATATTTGGTGGTCATTTATCCATTTGGATAAGCAAAAAGAATTTAAATACAAAACGTACAATTATTCTGATGAGTGTATATTTATTTTGGAACGTAAAACATTGTTTTTTAGGCACCTCGGTATAGAGTGGATTAAATTTATATGAAGTAATATATTTTATTTGGTGCTTAGTCTAAGGGACAAAAAATATTTTTGGTGAGCATTTAAGTTGTCCCCATATATAAATAACTAATTCTTGGGTAGATTACAGAATCGATGCTAATCAAAGATGTAAGGAGCTCTGTTCATCTAAGAACCGCCATAAATTAAACGTTATATCGCACAAAAGACTGCGCATGAATGGGCCACCCCCGCATTGTTCTGTCAGTTCAGACAAAGCGTCGAGGGCCGCGATTAGCCTCCATGCGACTCATTATAATTAACTCGCGAGTGGGGCAAAGCTCGCTGTTCACGGTAAAATATATTAGTCTTGTTTTTTGGTCGTGTGTTCAAACATTTACTGCGCCTTCTTTGCCGCAAAGCGCAGCGTGGAAGCAGCGGGGCTGTAGCGCTGCGACGTATTTGATCATATCGCCTCTTCCCTTCAATAACGTGTGTACCTTGAAAATTTAAATACTAAAAGGAGAGTTTTAGAAAATAATTATGTCGAAACCAATAACGTTTTTTTCTATCAATCTGTAATATTTTAAAATTCTAAGTATGCCGCGTCTGTACATTGAAGACAAAAAAACTGGAATAGACGAATATTTACACTATGCAATTTTTTTGTATTTCTTGTCTGTGTGTCGATTTGTATGTTTGTTCGGCATTCTCGATAAAAACTACTGGGCCGGTTTAATGCGGTTTTCGCTGATTGACTGCAAATTCTTAGACTTAAAATCTGCACAACCATTTTTGATCCCGGGAATCCCGCAGGAATATGAAGTCAAACATGGAAGAAGCTACGGGTATATCCTAGTATATATATATGTTTATTGCGGAGTGCAAAAATGTATAAGGATGTTGAGATTGTCACAGTATCAATCAAGGTCCCAAGTCTATAACTTTAACAAATAAACATGCCAGTGCTAGTCAAGATCAATTCCACTGACAGATGGTCAAATATACGTAGTGTCTGAAATTCACATCAAATTAGTCTCAGTCAAATCAAGATTGATTCAATATTGTGCCGAGATGGTTTACAGACTACCAAACTATCAAAAGTTATGATTTCAATACGATTTGTTACCAATTTGAGTTGCAGACTCAGGGCCGATTTCAGTCCAAGAGGAAAACTGGCAACTTCTAGTGGGCTCTTGTTATTCTTAGTTAAATGGTATGACATGAAACAATACGCCCTGTTCCCAGAGTACTGCAAGAAACTTTCCCAAATTACTCCACTAAAGATATCATATAACGTACGTACGACATATAAACGATTTTTTAGGGCAATTTTTTGAAAAATTACATGTGATTGACATTAATGTATTTTTTTCGTTATTTTTGTAATCATTTCGATCTCTTTTTCTCTTAAGTAAAATTTACATGCCTCATACGCAAAATATATGTGTCTTGTATACTTAAGTCACATCAAATTGATATTCCATGTTGTCTAAATTGTATTTATCTATCAATATTTCAGTTCTGTTTTGTCAATATATGTGGAAGAATGAATGTGTTTAGTTCTGATAATTTACTAAGAGATGGCGCCACCGTCGTTCTGCATCGCGATATGGTTTATGTATCGTGTAGTTACTTGTATTATTTGATTTTGTCAATAAAAAGTTCTTACGTGTTTGCATTTCAAGTGCGAGTGTTTGAGTTTTTTATCCCTGTGTATAGTGAATTGTGCAGTGCTAACACATGTTTTAAACAAATAAATGAATTTGAATTTTGAAATGAAAATATTTTACTAGCGGCCCGCCTCGGCTTCGCACGGGTATCTAAAAAGAATTATTTTCTTGAGTTCAATTACCTACTAAGCGAGTTCAAAATATCTTTTTGAAAATATAATATAGCCTATGTCACCTGGGGATAGTGTAGCTTGCCAACAGCAGATACTGACCGGACACGGTTGTTTCGATCAGTATCTGTTTCGCATTGTGGGCTGCTTGCCTTCTCCAGATTGCCGCCAGTGTGGCGCACCCGATACGGCGTTTCATACGCTTGTCGAGTGCGCTGCATGGACGCCGCAGCGGTTCGAGCTCAAGACCCACGTAGGAGCCGTCGGATCGCTCGGCGACTTGGTAACGGCCATGTTGCAGAGCGACGACCGCTGAGATGCTGCGGTTACTTTTTGCGAGGCAGTAATGTCTCTCAAAGAAGCCGCAGAAAGGGATAGGGAGCGAAGTCCTTCGGCGCGTGCTACGGTCTCTTCTCGAGGTCGCCGGCCTTCAGCTGGCACCCGGAGAGGCAGACGCGCATTACTTCCCTCCCTGAGTTAGGTTCCGGGACGAGGGGGCCCTTAGCTACTAGGTAAAGCAAGGGATTTAACAACTACCCCCGTCTCGAAGTGGAGTGTGTTCTCCCAGGGCACACTTCAAGCACTTTATTGCGCTGGATCGACTGTTGCGTAACTATGTTCTATACCTCAGTCTTTCCATCACAAACAAAAGCGCAGGGTCGACAGGGAGGAGGGGTTTTTTAGTGGGTATTGAGTTTGCTCGCCCGTGCGGCATCACTCGGAGTGTCCACACTCCTCTGTGTAATCCATCGCGGACGGAGCGCAAGTAAAGCATATAATTGCTAGCGTTACCGCCCCCTGTGGATGCGTGCTGTTTCCTAGTAACGGCCCAGAGAGTGCGTAAATCGGCTAGTCATTTTCCCTCGCCTCAAAAAAAAAAGGTTGCTAACAGTGAAATAATTGTTCAAATCCGTTCATCCGTTTCAGAGCCTATCCAATGTAAACAAACAAATCTTTCCTCTATATAATATTAGTATAAATAAAAAAATGCAGTTAATAATAATAATAATAAAATCTTTATTAGCCTTTAGTGTTTTACAAGTAACAAAAAAGAAAAATGTGTTAGTTTAGATTACGGCTATAGAAATTAAGACAAGTAAGTAAACCTTCGACTCTCAAACTAGGAACAAGGCCTGTGTTTTGAGTCAATCAAAGGTACCCCACACCTATATGGTTAAACAATATAATTATAGCTCTTAAAATAAGTATTTGTATGTGCTGAAATGCGTGTGATGTGAGTGGTTGTGAGTGTGTGCATGCGTACAGTTATGTGTGTGAAAATGAAGTGATTGAAAGTGTATCACGAGAGCAGAAATTAACAAAAATTGTGAAGTATAAAATAGAATATATAGTAACAAACAGTAATAAATATTAGTTTATAAGTGCTTCAGACGCGTCATAATCCAAGGATTTTAGCCAATTAATTAGTTTATGCTTGGTTTCTGGTCTAGTTAAAGGATATATTTTTAAGTCCTTATTAGCTCTATTATATAGGCGGCTTTTGACCGAGTATGAGTGTTTCCAGGCCAGGGTAGTTCTTGTGCGGACAATATGGCAGACCTTGTCGTATCTCCTTTTCCGAGAAGAAAGGGAAGAATCAAACTTAAGTTATCACATAATATATTTAGTCATCTTTCCTTTTTTTTAAATACGATATTTGACATAAAACTCTTCCTTGTTGAAAATCTAGTAGTAGTAAGTCGTCTAGTAAGATATATACAGTTCCAGTAACCATTATTACGATATTTGTAGTAAAAATAAGACATAACTTTGAATTCCATTGTGGGTAGTCTCATAAAAACTGAATATACTTAAGTAATGGCCGCGGCAGAGTTCAAAGTACTACAAATGCGACGTATGAACAATTTGCGTTGATATTCGTTTTACGACTTTTATATTGTTAAAAAGTTATTTGCTGCTCAAACTAGCAAAATGCACGAGAATTTAAATAAAACACACAAAAATTTAACAACTCACAAAGGAGATTTTACGAAAAATATCTAATATTAAAAGCAGAAAGAGAACGATATATAAGGTGTGATAGCCGCATTTTTTTATGAAATACTAGCTATCTGTGCCCGCGGCTTCGTCCGTCTGGATTTTTTTCGCGGCACCCTAAAAAAAGTAACCAAGTTACTCCTTATGACATCAACTATCTGCCAGTGCTTAAAGTCCCGTCAAAAGCGGTACAGCCGTTTCATACATTGGCCGGAACACTCAGAAGTGAAATGAACCCCCCCTCCCCTCCCAATGAAAACTTGGCTACGCCCGTAACGGAAGTGAAAAATTCTAACAACTTTACAAACATACATAAGTTATATAGATTTATAGTATATATTCAGATTTAATAGCTACATATGTATACGAAGTAAAGTAAGAATTGAAGACATGAGTGGATGAAGGTGATAAGTCGCATAATTCCAATTCTGAGTAAATCGAGATAAAAGTTTTACTTTTATTTGAAACTGAACTGAACTTAACACCTTTAGCAACTTTTTATTTTTTAAATATGCCTTATATCTATGGTCTAAGGTCTGTAGTCATTTGGTATCGACTTATAACATTCATCTACGCAAAAAAAAGCAAAAAACCGAATATGCGACATATCACCTTCATCCACTCACGTCTTCAATTATGAAATAAGTAAGTAACCTATAACTGTATTAGATTCTAGCAAGATAACTGTATTAGATGTCAGGGCCCTTTGTTAAATCTGAAATAAAGGAAGCAATAAAAAAAAAATGTTCATAAAATGAAAACCACTGAGCCAAAGTGTATTAAATTTTTAGGGGACCAAATGGCAACTACTCCGCGTCTAACTTAAAAAAGAATAACGTAAGTCGGATCATAAATCTCAGTGTGATCGGTGTACATACGTAATAATAAAAACATACCGGCCAAGTTGAGAACCTCCTCCTTTTGGGAGTCAATTAAAAAGACAAAATGAATATTCGCTATAAGCCCGGACAATCAAGTTCATCCGGAGAGAGAGGAAAAAAGGCACAAAAAGCATTACTATAACAAAATTGTAGTGAGTTTTCGTATATCTAGAGATTTCCCTGTGGGTCCAACCCTGAAAAGTTACTCTATTTTACTTATATAAAAACTTATGTTTTATAATTTATACCTTTAGTGAAAAGTTACCTAACTGCTGTTTAGAAAAAAGAGGGTACATAAGAGAAATATATATTAATTTTTAAAGAAACGAGTAAAAGAAGTAACTGTGACATTTGTCTTGTGACATGATGAGTACGAATAAACGCATTTAATAGGAATGAATCCAACCGTGAATGGCGGTCCTTATAAGAATCGTTTAAATCATCCGCTCCCAGGTGGCGCCACTTCATCATTCCACTGGATATTGTGAGCACGTGAGCACAATGTGAACGCGCCCTTATGATTCATTGCGAAAACTAATTTGCTTTATTATTTCACTTTTTTATTGTTCTTGTATCGTTATACGTTAAGTATGTTTGCTAGCGATCTATCGTGTCTATGAAAAAAACCTTACTTAAATTACTCATTTGGCTTCCTTTAATTATAATTAATATTTCATAAGTAATAAGAATAATAATTTAGATTAGAAAAAAAAGTAGTATAAAAAATGTAACAGAAAGTAAATAATCCATCCTTTTTCTTAGTAGTAGAATTCAAAATAAAAAGACGAATAAAAGATACAGAAGAAAAGAAAACCTTCCTCTTACCCCATGGTGGAGGAGAAGCGAAAAAACCGTTTCACGCGACTATCCTGTGAGAGCGTATCACGCCGATCAAGCCGACCCTAATAAGTGCCAACCTTTAGTGAAGCAGTGATTCTAGCATGACACTACCACATAATTTGTTTTACAACGTACATTCCATTCATTCCATTCATTTGCTCCCCCTCGTGGTCTGTATTCAAAATCTCCCCCTCTAACCCCTTTAGTCTTTAAAAACAGACGCTCTAAAACTCAATAGGTTTTTCTTAAAACCTTTGATAAGAGTTCAAAATTAATCCCCGTGTGTAAAACTTTAACATAATCAATAATAGAAGATCTGAGATGCTAGTGGCTGGCTCATATCCTAGTAAGCTATCGAAGGACATACTGCAAATTGTGCAAGGTGCGCACTCTTTCATCTCACAGACACTTTTGTTAATTTAGGCTCCGTAGATATATTGATAGATAGATAACACTTTATTGCTCACCAAAATAAACCAATACAGAAATAAAATGCATATAAAAATACTTCTTGGCAAAAGAACATGCGGCCTTATTGCTAAAAGCGATCTTTTCCAGCAACCTAACTTAAAAGAAATTCTTAACTAATCTGGCGATGTAGCTGGAGGAGAAAAATGATAGGACTGTACAATTTAAATATACATAATTACACTATTTTATAAATTGAATACATACATCAATATAATAGTAATATACGTATATTCAAAAATTAAAATATCTCAATAAATTTATTTGTTAATAAATGTGACAAGTATTTTATATTAACATATATTACAATAGATAAATAAGTAAATGTTTCATATATTACAATTATTTCTCCGTATCCATATTTGCATTTATTCGTTCATCTGAGATATAGAAATATAATTTACAACGTCTTTATGTGATTTTCATCCAATATCAATATATTCATAAACTAAAGTTCTCCTAAAACAAAGTAAAACACCGATTTGACACGCTCCAGGGGAAACTTGAAAAGTTACTTAAAAACAAGAATTGGGAGGGTCGTCGCGCAAACAATTGGAAGAATCAAGACTCCTTAATGGATAGAAAATGGATAGTGGAAGCTGAAGACGGAACAACATCCCCGCAGAATTTTGCATAGTCAGGTGCATTGAGGTATAGGATACTGGAAGCGACATTGCCCTCCATACGATCTCATTCAAGATGGACAGTATCAAGACTGAAAACTGCTTCATTCGCCCTTGACACGTACAGCCTTCAGACGCCACTCATTTTTTGTTATAACAGAGAATGAATTCAACAAATTCAGCAAGTCGAACTATGTTGACATTGACTTGTTTGTGGATAGTCTAGCATCTGTAAATTCGAATTTAATCGACGCCTATTTTAAGAATAATTAGTTCTTTAGCTATCTCTGTAACGTTAGTTTGTAAGACACCAGCTGTTAATCCCCCAAATAAAATAAAATGACAAGAAACTCTTCAGCTAAATATCAGCTTGAAGCGTTGAAGTCAATTCATAGTAAGAGGTTGATTGATAGCGATAAGCTTGTCTTGATTTGAAAAATTCTTTCAGTGTTAGATAGCACATTTATTGAGGAAGACTATAAGCTATGTATCATCACTATGATACCAATAGAAGCGGAATACCAATTAAGAACGTTTCAAAATCGGGAGTTTTGAAAACAAATTCCACGCGGATGACGTCGCGGGCACAGCTGAATAATACACACACACATCATATTCAAACGTCAGGTAATGTTTTCTGAATAGATACTATAGGTTAGTCTTGTCACATCTAGAGTGAGATTAGGTCCGGACACGGCGGCTAGGCGAAGAGGCAATCGCGGCCTTTGGAAGTGGGCCAACCGCACATAGCGGGATGAAATTTAATACTCGCCCCACTGAATATTTATTTATGATAATACATCATGATTTATGCCTGGCCTCTTGGCTAATCATTTTTCGTGCCCATTCTTTCGGTATTCGCATCCCGCCCTACGATTTGTTCACTATCTCTTTGATTTATCGAATTTATTTTTTAGTGTGCTTAGTCTATTTCTATGGGGATTTATCCATAGTAACAAACACCTATAGTTCGGCCATTCTATAACCCCACATTTGTCAGCTATCAAACTGATAGTAGTAGTTTGAACATTGTAATCGATATACAAAATCTCATGTCCTAATCAATTAAAATAAAAAAATATATATAATTCAAAAAAACCTTTTTTTGTGTTTCATTGCATTTTTTGTATTAAAATGTAGTATTTTCTACATTTTTGCATTACTTAATTACGATTTACGTTAAAACTTTTCCATTATACATCAATCTCCATGGCATAATACTAATATTTAAGAAAAAAAATGTCGACAAATTGTTTGTAAAGAAATAAGCTAATCATGGTATTAGAATGGGGAGTAATAGGGATTCCACAAAGTTGACTTGGCTGGCAGTGGGTAAACAGTTTCTCAACCTCCTAAGTGACATAGAAGAAAGAAAAACTTTTCTACTCAGCTCGATGATATGGGGCAGCCAAGGCAGCCCGTGGTCAATGCACATATATTTTTTGTTGCAAAAGATATTTTGAACAATTATTTTGTTTTAGGACTTTCAATTTTAGTTATGCAGAAGTCGCGAAAGGCCACGACACACCTTCCATGATCAAATTGATCATGTACTAGCAGAAGGTGATCTCAGGAGCCTTAAGAACAGACGAGTGTTTAAAAAAGGGTGTCATAAAATTTCTTCGAGGCCGGCAACGCGCTGGTAGCATCTCCGTCCATAGGTGACGGTAACCGCTTTCCGTCAGGTGGGCTGTCGGACTTTTGCTGTACTCCATCCATAAAAAATCAAGTCCATAATAAAAGTAAATAAGTACACGTAAGTAGATGGGCGCCGGTAAAACTTTGGCCGGTCCGGTAATATGATGGGGCAGCATAACTGTTACACACATACCGTCGGGTACTAAAAGTTTCCCAGTTATTTGCGTCGCTAAACGCTCCTCCGTACAGTTCCATCGGACTTGGGTTCGTTACGTTTTATGCTCTACTCTGAAACTACTCTGGAAGTATCCGATAAAGTATTTTAAGGGAGGTAAGTATTTTTAGAAGATGTGTTTTGGCCAGTATGGAAAACTTTTAGCTATTCTATATAGACGGGTTAAAGGCTAACATTTTCATGCAGGGCTAGAAAACGTTAGGTACCTTTAAAGATACGGTAACGGTAAAAAAATATACTAGTGATTAGTTAATTTTTATGATTTTATAGTTATAATGTAACGTTACGTTATAATATAGCCTTAGCCAGTCGGGGATAGTGTAGCTCCCCAACAGTGAAATAATTTTTCAAATCGCTTCAGTAGTTTGGAGCATATTCAATGCAAACAAACAAACAAACTAATCAGATGAAAATTGCTCTATTTTAAATAGAAATCATATGTAAAGCAACATTCGAAACATTATTTTACCCATCCATCAAATCAATGAATGGGAAAACATTGATTGCGTTTAAATAAGGTGCGGTCGAATGACCGGCTCAATTTGAAAGTTATCTAATACCACTTTAAGCCACTCCCGGGAAACTTTCCGCGAGATTCCCAGGACAGAAAAAAAATATAACCCATCGTTTCTTTCTCATTTTCATGCCCCCGAATAATGTAAACCCGTTTTCAAAACAGATTCAGATAAAGTAAGAAAAGGAAAGAAAGAAATACTTTACAAAGCGTACGGTTAAACAAATTTTAGTATCGATCAGTGAAATTTTTTATTGGAATTTGTAGTTTCAAATTTTAATTTTCCAAAAAAAAACTCTCCTTTAAAAAGTCAATTTGAAAGATAACACGTCATTGAAGCTAAGCGGCGTATATACTTATTTAACACGAGTATGAACAAAAACACCATCGGAAGCCCTTTGTTGACTCAATGCTAATGGAATCCCGTTGTGTTATTGTGGGGCCCACTGGTTGTTCGGTTCCAATCACGATTCAATCAAGCTATGTTTTCATATCCGCTGACAGAAATATCACAGGGGATGTCGCAGGCAGAACGAGTTGGGGGGATATACGGCGAAATAATTGGAACGGTACCTCGCGTCAATCGTACAAAACTTTGCATTAGTTTTTTTTGTATGTAATGTTTTTGAATTATCACTTTAGTGTTATTATTAACGTTTATAAGCAATTGTTATTAAGCTTAACTTTTGACTTGAAACAAAAATGATTTGTCAATGTCAGCTTGTCGGTTTTCTACTGCATACATTTTGGAGAGTTTGCATTGCAGCTTTCCAACCTTATCCCTCCATCTCTCTTCCATCATGGGACAACCAGACGCACTGGCAGGCGGCACCGCTGTATAGTGGATATACCACCTATACGAACAAAGCGCTTTGAGTCCACCTACATTATGCATACCGCAAAGGAGTGGAACTCATTGCTGGGGACTGTTTTTCCCGAAACCTACTGTTACGCGATGTCCATCACAGCAGTCATAGAGTATATTAATATCACATAGATAATCGTCATAGATAATAATATGATCCTGGCAACCCTATGATATAATTGCTGTTTATAGCAATGTTGTAATATTATTATTTGGTAGGGTAGTTTCGTAGTATTTTCGTATAAAAAGGCGGTGAGGCATGTAGACGGTGTTCATTGCTTACTGTGTGGTGTGAATAGTCACAACAAAGGCTGGACAATAAAGGGGAAACTCTGCCCAAATAGTTAATATTTGGTATCTTCGGTACTTTCTTACCCGAAATATGCAAGGTTGTTTACACTACAGACTAAGTGTCTTCAAGTCTCGTGTGAATGGGTAACTTCTAGATAAGCGTTCTTGATCTTAGGCCATATTTCCGCTCAAACCGAGCGAGATAATGGTCCAACGCGAACCTATACGTGATAAAAAATTACATAAGTTGAAAATACTTTACTATCCAACCTTGGCCATGTGTGCGTTCATTATTTTTAACACTGTTTTGTACATATCTATTTTAATTGTGCTTTGCAGTATTTATCATACATTAGTTCACCAAACATAAGTATTGTTAGAATTAATGAAGACAAAGGAAAACATCGCGTAAGAACCATTCACTAAGTAATGATTTAAATATAGATAAATGTCAATTAAAAACTTAATAAATAAGTTACTGTTGTTACAAATGTAATAATAATAATATTATTATGTGATTTCTACAAAAGTGTAAGCAATGTATTAATGAAATACTGATGTGTGCGGTACTTTCGGTTCTCCACTTTTCTTGTCACTTCGTTTACTAAAATACTGATGTGAGAGACAGTTCTTAAAGTATAAAACCTGGCGGTAGTGGCGCATACGAGTCAGTGTAATTCTGTGACAGTCAAGTGTGAAGACCATAATTCAGTGCAAGTATTCTGTGTAAAATGAAAGAGTAATACATTGAAGTGATTTATGGATTGTGCCTTTGATTTTGAGACCTGTACCTTAATTGTGACAAAAGGGAATACTGCACACAGAAATTTCTGATGCTCTGCGAGCGCTACCTTAGACAACAAGTAAGTTCAGGAGTGAAACGTATACAGTTCTTATAATTTTGTCAATTATGAGTAAGGTATAATATTTAATATATATTATAAACCATAATGGCGGTAGTCTACTTTTTCGAAGTACAGCAGCAGCGATCGATAGCCGCATGTGCCTGTACACGTGCGCAGCGACGTCGCCCCGCCCACCTTTCACTACGCTTAGAGTATAAAAGGAGACCACTCCGTTGTATCGGCACGCGTTATTCTTCCGCCGCTTCTTCTCCTCCAGATATAACACGTTGCGAAGCGGTAGTAATGATAGACTAGGATCGGCTCCGCCGGCGGAGTCGATGACTAGTCCCCAGATATTCACTTCAGCCTGTTGGCTTAGCTCATTCAGCCCTTTGCGGCCTGTTCCCAATATAGAATCGATCCCCCGCAGCGGTCGAGCCGAGGTCGAACCTCACAGGAGGTGCCTCCTCGAGCGTGCTACATCCGGGCTGAACGCCTCCGCTCCCACGTAGTCGGGAAGCCCCAAAGCCCGGTATCGCTGAAACAGCCATCTGCGGCTATTCAGCTGACTGAGCTCCAAAAACAAAAAAAAAAAAAAATATCGGCACGCATTTCCAACGAATGCGTCGAGGAGCAAGGACCATTGGCTTCCAATCAGTACTGCTCCATAGATGTGGAACACCGTCTTTGACGGCTAAGTACTATCTAAATAACAGACGTGGAACACTGTCCCTGACAGTCAGTACTGTCTGAATTGCGGTAGGTGCGTGGAACGCTGTATTTCTAACAGCCAGTACCGCCCTAAAGAGACCGCCCCGCTAACTAGTTGCTTTATTACGTTATTAACGGTTGTTTGTCTAATTAAATCGATAAATTTGTTGTAAAATCAAATAAATTGTTTACGATATACCTTCTTTTATTATTTTCCACTTCTGGGCGCTAAAAATATTATAATAAATGTAATGATTTTTTTTCGTAAATTGCTGAATATTTTAATCAATGAATGTATTTTATTTGTTTTCATCGACGCTATTTTCAATTTATACTTTCAAACTAAAAACATAAAAAAGCTTGTATTATAAATGCGTAATCAAAAGAACGCAGCGGCACAGGCGCTTACTTGAATCCGTATGTTTGCATATTGAATGGGTTGCAGCAAAACGATTTCCGCATTTCGAGACGAAACGGGTTTCTTCAAGACTTTTTGTCAATACAATTTGGGGAAATTATTTTTTTAAGTAATTGATTTTGAGGGTATAATAGAAAGCAATTGTTGGTCTCGAGAGCATTCCAAGTTTAGTAGTCGTTGTGGTTTTCGATCGGAATACCCTAGGTTGAGTTGCTTCGAAATATCTATATATAACATTGTAACATTCTAAATGTGCCGTGTCTGTACATTGAAGTTATTAAAAATAAAACAACTATATAGACGATGCATTATTTTTGCGCTGCTGCTCTCTTAAGGGAGACTGAAACCTGGGCACTAATGCCGGAACTCGGCATTATGGCGACACAATTAAGATCACGGGTGGTAACCATCCAATCGGGCAACTATCCTACCACCTGACTGTGGGTTGTTTTATCGCTTCTTACGACAGGCTGCCCGGCCGCAGGAGTTAGTATTCTTTCTCCGTTCCTATACGGATGCACTTGATCCAACTGCACCCCTCTCACTCTTTGTCACACTATGTCACGTTGAACGCCCCCCTCCCCCCTTTACGTGTGACGTAAATTATGAGAGGCCCGTATGCAGTGACAATAAAAACTTTATCCTACATTTTTTAGGCATGTATATTAAATAGGAAAAAGTAACTCATCGCTTTGTGTTGGTATTGTATGTAATAAAACTGTTTTACAACGCGTGTGCTGTGACAATGAAAATGTATTATCCCCAAAAACAACTCTATGCGAAGCCCTCTTTGTTCGCAAGAATTGTCATTGGTCATTGGTCATGTTCGAGCGAGCCTTGTATCTATAGTTTGGTTTTAGATGAAGGAGACAGCCGTATCAATGAGACGGGATGCCAGGCTACAGAGGCCCCGAAAGTGTGAAAAAAGAATCTAAGCCATTGTAAACAGCCATGCAGAGATTTGGGTAACAAAGTAACAAATATACCAAATATTAACTATTTGGGCAGAGTTTCCCCTTTATTGCTCAGCGTTTGATGAGAGTATTCACACCGTACAGTAAGCAATGAACTGTCTACACGCCTTACTGCCTTTTTATACGAAAATACTACGAAACTATCCTACAAAATAATAATATTACAACATTGCTATAAACAGAAATTATATCATAGTTTTTTTTTTTATTGCCTTAAGTAGGCAAACAGGCAGACGGCCCACCTGATGAAAAGTGGTTACCGTCGCCTATGGACGTTTGCAACACCAGGGGTGTGGCCAATGCATTGCCGACCTCTAAGAAATTTTATAACGCCCTTCTTTAAGAACCCCATGTCATAGCGCAAAGGGAAAACCGCGGCGGGAAGTTCCCTCCAGATCATTGTTGTACGCGGAATAAATGTTCTAGAGAACCGTTGCGTAGTTGAGCGTGGGAGCTCAAGGAAATGAGGGTGAACATCCCGTCGCTGGCGAGCGGTGTGGTGGTAAAAATGAGGCGTTGGCACCAGATCAAACAGTTCCTCGGAACACTCTCCGTTGTACAGGCGGTAGAATACGCAGAGAGACGCAAAGTCTCTTCGAAGGCTAAGCGATTCTAACCCGCCTGTTAGTATGGGATCGTCGACGATACGAACGGCGCGACGCTGGATGGAGTCGAGGGGGTCAGTCTGGTAAGCTGGTGCTCCGGCCCATAGATGTGAGCAGTACTCCATATGCGGTCTGATTTGCGCTTTGTACAGCGCAAGTCGTTGCCGCGGAGTGAAGTACTGCTTGGACCGGTTTAACACACCAAGCTTTTTGGAGGCAAGTTTAGCCTTGCCTTCCAGGTGACCCCGAAACTGCACGTCGTTCGTTATGTCGACCCCAAGGATCCCGATACTATTGGAGATAGTAAGTTGTGTTCCTTGGAACTGTGGCGCATGGACAAATGGGGTCTTTTTGGCAGAAAATGCGCAGACCTGTGTCTTTGTGGGGTTAAACTGGACAAGATTTTGTCGTCCCCATTCTGAAACTCGCTCCAGGGAGTTCTCTACTTCAGACACAAGTCTAACCCGACTCTCTTCTACTAGCGACCGAGGGGCATTGGCGCGACTAGTGTATCTAGCGTCACCGGTACTGTCATCCGCATAGCAATGAATGTTCTCTATAGACAACAGGTCATTTATATGCAGGATGAACAGTGTCGGCGACAACACGCAGCCTTGTGGCACACCAGCATTGATAGGCTTGGTGGATGAGCAGCAGCCGTCAACAGCGACTTTGATGCTGCGACCACCAAGAAAGCTGGATAGTCACTTGCAAAGCCCTTCGGGTATCCCGTATGATGGCAGCTTCGTGAGAAGTGCCCTATGCCAAACCCGATCAAAGGCCTTAGCGATGTCAAGGCTAACTGCCAAGGCCTCTCCCCTGCTCTCAATGGCTTCTGCCCAACGGTGTGTTAGGTATACCAAGAGATCCCCAGCAGATCGACCATGGCGGAAGCCATATTGCCGATCGTTAAGTAGCTGAGAATCTTCAAGGTAACCCAAGAGCTGCACGTTGATGATTCGCTCCATCACCTTTGAGAGCAAGGAAGTTATCGCTATAGGCCGGTAGTTGGATGGGTCGCTCCTATCACCTTTTTTAGGAATGGGATGAACTAGGGCAACTTTCCACGAAGACGGGACACAGCTGGTAGTGTAAGAGAGTGTGAAGAGACGGGCCAAGACTGGAGATAGCTCTGGAGCACAAGTCCGGAGCACGACAGCAGGTATACCGTCTGGCCCGGACGACTTCTTGACGTCGAGGGAGCTAAGAGCTCTACGAATAGTGTTGCCAGGATCATATTATTATCTATGACGATTGTCTATGTGATATTAATATACTCTATGACTGCTGTGATGGACATCGCGTAACACTATGCTATCGTTTTAGTGAAAACTGTGCCGGAATAAGCTAATTTTTATGCACCTAAACAACTACAAACAGCTCCCGGGAAAATTCTAGCAGGATTGCCAGGATAAAAAAATCACAATCTTTATTTCATAAAATTTATCTCGTTACAAATTACAACTTATTTTTAACAACTTATATTATGAATTTTCTTTAACCCGAAATTTTCCATCGGTCAGTGAAAAAATCGCACTGAAATTCGATTTCTTTTAATATGGCCATTTTAAGTTAAACCCAGAAATATTCCAGAAAGATTCCCAGGAAAAAACATCGCAAATTTTAAGTCTAAGAATTTGCTGTCGTTCAGCGACAACTGCATCCAAATCGGCACAGTAGTTTTTACGTAAATCCCGAACAATCAGACTAAACAGACAAGAAATCTAAAATATAAATTGCTTCATGTTCTCCGTCGTTTATATCGTCTATGCCAGTTGTTTTTTGAAGTTTTTGAAGAACTTCTATATATGGGACAAACTGCTTCGTTACGTAACGCGTTACGGTGACAGTATGTCTGGCTTCCCTTCTCTCGCGCAAGTTATCATTGCTGTCGGGCGTCCCCAGACGCACACGTATTTTTGAAGTGATAACTTCTTATTAGAGGGTGAACCGCTTCGTTACGTAACGCGTTACGGCGCCAGTCTGTCTGACTTCCCTTCTCTCACAGACACGGTATGTTTAGAATATTATGATATAACAGATAACCCGTTCAAGTAAGAGGATCACTTACATTTAACCTAGACAGGTTATATGTTTACAAGCGTGCTGAATAGACGGCAATATTTCAAAAGACAAAAGGTTAATCTGAAAACAAAAACGCCTATTTACATAGAGGCGGGCATAAATGGGCCGGCCATAGCCACGGTCCATTACGCCCCCTATCGGGATGTTTTCTTTGAGTGTACAACTATTTGCTGAAGTTGAGCACAATGCCCTTTTATTGGCTGGTGATTAATGGCACTAGTCACTGAACCGTTACGTCTGTAATCTATTAACTAGAGGAAAAATGTTTTCATTTCTCATATTCTGTAAGTAAGCTTGGAATTGCCTGGTTGTAAGGATGAAAACAGTAAATTTCGCCCCTGGGATTGATTTTCCATGGTGTCATTTAAAAAACTATGTGAACCATAGACGCTTTCAACTACTGTTAAATCGCGTAATGAATTGTTATAAAAATATAAAATAGTTGTTTGTTTAACTAATCAGTTTTTATTTATTTTCCTCTATTCGATATGAAAAGCAAAATTTTAAGCTCAGATAAAAGGCCTATTTAGGCACTCGAACTATTATCGAACTCGCTAGGCTCGTGTGTCCAACCATCTCGTGCCTAAATTGGTCACTTTCACTTTTCGTGTAAAAATCTACTATTAATACATAGATTAATGGAGACTATGTTTATAGTTTATGATAATATAACAGTATCTTTAATTTAATATTTTCTTAAGTTTTCGCGACTTGTACACATAATAAAACTACGTTTTAACGGTTTTAAGCGCGGTAATTTATAAGCGCGGTATAATTTCAATAGAGAAGATGGTTGGCAGGTACCACCTGTTTGGGATCCAATCATCAAAACTATTAAGACCCAAACCCAGCAAAAACCAATTGCCAGACCTCAAGACACTGTGAGCTCTTTCTGCGTGCAACGAAACAAACCAACTTGACTAATAATTTCTTTTATTTTTTCCTTCCACTCATTTTAATATTATATAAAATTTTTTAGAACTAGGCATGTTTGCTGAAGAGTTTCTTGCGCCGCTTCTTCTCTTCAAGCCACAACATGTTGTGAAGCGGTGGTAAATTAGATTAGGCTCCCATAGAGTAAATAATATCCATAAACAAAATTAAAACTAAATAATTAAAATGAACAAGTTGGCGGTAGGCTGAATAAAAACTTTGACAATACACGTTTGACAAATGTCATCTTTGTCTTCCGTGACCACGGCAACTGAAAAGCGGCCGAAACGTCGGATAAACCTAAATAAAATAAATTACCGCGCTTAAAACCGTTAAAACGTAGTTTTATTAAGTATCTTTAATTAGTTTTTTTTAAGTATGACATACTAGCTGTGCCCTGTTTCACCTGCGTGGTGATGGAAAATAAAGATACAGGGTATGGAATAAATTATAGGCTATATGTTGTTTTAATGTGTAAGCTGTACAATTGGAAAGTTTCATAAAAATCCATTCATTGGTTATTGCGTGAAAAACTAACAAACATACATCCATACATCTATACATCCATTCTTAAAAACTTTCGCATGAGCGAAGATATTGCTTTCAGCGATAAAGCCGCCTTTTGTTTAACCAAGTTACTATTGTCTTGTTGTGCATTTTTGTAATTTTTGTTTTGGTGAACAATATCTTTTGTCTATGTCTTTATCTAACTAGCTGCGCCCCGCTCACTCCCGCGTGGTAATTGAAAATCGTCATAATTCCAAAATAAAAGCTTTTTTCTAAAATAAAATGAGCCTAAGTTACTCCCTATTACATTAGCTACCTGCCAATTAAAGTCTCAACAAAATCGGTCCAGCCATTTTAGAGTTTAGCGGGAACAAACAGACGGACAAAAATTGAAAACATGTTATTTTGGTGTGTGTACCGTGTATATATTAATATGCATGTAATAAAAAGCGGTAATTTCAATATTACAAACAGACACCCCAATTTTATTTATATGTATAGATGTAAGATAGCGTTGAGTTAGTGGTTGTGAGGACATGATATGTCTAAATAGGTCTGTGGTTGTCAAGTATTCAAATAGGTCAATATTAGAAATGAGATTTATGTTGAGTATAAAAACTACCAGAATCTTACGGTTCTTAAAGAATCCTACAAACCTACTCTAACTCAATATGAATAAGACCGTTAAGCTTTAATTAATTTTGCGTATAATTAGGACACAAATCTCGCACACTTTTAAACACTGCCCAGCAAAAAGAAAAACAATTAAGAATAAACAATTAAGAAATTAATGTCTGACATTTGTGTCGCAATTTTCTCCTAGATTAATTTAGCTTACAATTTTAAGTGGTTTTAGAACTACCCGCAATCAAACGGAAGAATAATTCCAAACTAAAATAAATTGAAATAGTGAATGAGACATAAGGTTTGTGAGACCACAGTTTACTGTGAATGTCAGACCGGCATTTGGGCCGCTGACCGCAAACTGGTAGACCTAACGTATCGCAGCTGGGACCCTGGCATACCCAACTTTTTAATACCACATTTCAAACAAATTTCAACCTTATGTACCTTATTATAGAATCTCTTACACACGCAAATAAACTTAGAATGATGCCCTAAATAATTCGAAGGGTTCTTACTAGTGACTTAAGGTTTATAGGTTATTTGTTGTACGTATTAAATAATGCTGAAAGCTCTTACTTTTGTTATCGTGTATCACAGTACTGGTAGTTACATGTAAGATATTTTTCGTGGAGCTATTATCTATATATAAATACGTGAAGATAAAACTTTGTACCCCTTTTTACTAACATTGAGCGGGTAAAGGAATATGAAATTTACACTTATTTATATAGATAACGAGTGCATATTAAATTTTTTTTAATGATGCATAAAAAATATATTGAGAGGTGTCAAGGGACACCCGGATGGAAAGAAGTTCTTTCGATTAATTAGTGACGGAATTGTAATACTTGTTTTTATTTTTAAGTTATAATAATATTTTTATTATTATTAACAAACACAATGTAATATATACTTAATCAGTAGGCTCAATTTTAGTAATAATGAGAGAGAGAGACAGACAGAGAAACACGCGCACACCGCACGGCTTACAACTATATCAAAAAGTGTCGTTACAACTTTTGGTCTTAATTTTTTCCATCTAGCCCCCTTTCGCAACGTGCGATAAGGAACTTCGTTCCAATACATATAATAGAAAACATTACACATACTACCGTATATTTAACACAGACACTAACTTAAAATATGTTTTTTTTAATAATAGTAAATAGGCTTGCGTTTGACCATGATCTCGCCTGAACAGAGATAAGATCTTTGATGGAGCATAGTAACTAGAAGGTATTTGTTTATACAGGATTTAAATACACCCAGGATGTAAGATTTTTGGCCACTAATGCCAGAACATAATTCAAGAGTTGTGAAATGAAATGAATTTCAATTATGATGTCGAAGATTACCTTATAATCAAGATGTCCGTGGAGTACTGCCTACTGGGGATACCACGTAAAAAAACGCGCCGCGCTGCGGACCTCATAGGTGGTGGGGAAAACGGGGGACTTTTCCTACCTGCTTGACTTTCGATAAGTTAAATTTGGTAAGTTCTATGGTAAATAAAAGAGTTAGGAATGAATAAAAAAAATTTCACCTTTTTGCTGATGACTTCTTAAATTTTTAATTTAGGGCAAAAAGTTATATAAACATATGACTTTACAAATTTTTTGTAAGACGCATAGTTTCCGAGATATCGCGAAAACAGTGTTTTCACCCCTTTTTCCAAGATGGCGACCGGGGGACAAGGGTGGCGACCCCACAAACTTGAGATTAAGCTTCTATTGGCCCCCCACACATGTCCCAAAAATTAAATTACGTCCTCTAAGAAATGCAAAGCTCGTGTAACATTTTAATGGACTATGGCGCCACTGTAGCAATTCAGTAAGAAATACGCCCTTATGGCAATGACAGTGACATGACGGCGACGATTTTAACGAGTTTCTCTGCTGTACCATTGACAGCGAGTACGCAAAATTTCGTGACAAAAACGCCACAATCAAAATACTTACTTTACCCTTTATAATGTGGGTACATACATACTAGTCGTGGTAGCGTAATGGCTAGCGCACGCGTCCCAAACTCAGAGGGCGTGGGTTCGATCCTCGCCGGAACATATGCACCACATAGTCAGTTTTCTGACCTAATGTGCGTATTTTTACAATTACCACGTGCTAATAACGGTGAATGAAAACATCGTGATGCAACCTGCACATCGATATAACCGATGTGTCCAACCTGCCAAGCCGCCTTGGACAAGCATGGCGGGTATACTGTCCATTCCCCTTATAGTGGGAGTCCTGAGCTCAGTAGCGGGATATTTCTGGGCTGATATTATAATCTTAGGATATACCTATAATCTTCTCAATTGTTATTATATGCACACATATAAACACGAAATTTCCTTCTTTCCCATTCCCGTTATTTGCCCTCTAGTAATATTATTTTCTTAATGACACCTGTACACACATTTGCCTTCGTTGATAACTCTTTCACAGTACAGGCTGTCCGATTACTGAACTCACTGCCACTCAACATCAGACAAGCTAAATACATATTTTCTTTTAAACTGATGGTTATTAAATATCTTTGGTCCTCGCAAGTCTAAAACATGCTGCTGATTCTATATATAGTATGATATATCTTATTTTTGTTTAGTATATAAATTATATTGTTACATACATATCTGAAACAGAGTACATTTATCACCCGTCGGCAGTTGAACTAATAACATTCAAATTCTTCTAGGGTCGTTTTCGTTTATTTACCTTGTGTTTTTGAATTTGTGATCAGAAAACAGTCCATTGTTTTATTGTACTCTTTTATGGCTGTTTACAGCCGAGTCATTAGCCAGGTGTGGCGGATTAAGTCGACTTAGATACGGGGACATTGCATTTGCGTAGTATAAAAGGATGACCTGGTGGAGGGGGAAGCAGTCGAGCGGGAACCACGAGCGAAGCGAGACGTGTGTATTACAATCGAGAATCTAATAAGTGACGGACTTTGCGCGTGTTATTGAATTACGACCTTCTGCATTACGTTTGGACTTGTTGTGTTCGGTTATATTTGTACCTGTGTTATACGTGTTTGTATTGTTCTAACAAACTCTATAGTAATTCTAACGGCATTTTAATTCGAGTCTCGCGACTCGTAACAATATTATTATTTATATTCACTTATTCTTGGAATGTTTCATATTATTTATTGTCTTCATCGTCACTGTTGTCTTAATATTTTCCTTAGTTTAGGGGGTTGCCTGAAAGAGACCGCTTCAAACGATAAGGTCGCCCTGTGTTCAAAATAATTAACAACTAATTTTAAGAACGTTTTTTTTATTTTTGGTCAACAATAAAGTGTTTTCATTCATTCACGAAGAATATTTTTTGTAATCTGTAGCAAATTTTAAAAACAAAATTGTTTACATTAAAAGCACTTAGCGGCATTTAAATCATTGACCCGGAAAAGCCGTTCCGGACGTCCGGCCGTGAGCCGTGCAAAATCAATAGCGCCCGGAAACACACGTACCGTTCATCCTTATGAAATATGCATCGGGTGAACTCTACATAACATTACGTTTTAGTGAACGGGACACAGTATTCAGCAATACCAGTATCCGCATGGCATCATCCGAACTGAGCAATCGTGCAGGGCTCTCTATTGTAAGTCACGACTGAGCTTCTCCCATGAAGAGTTCTAGAAGTGCCAATTTTTGAAGTGATAACTTGTTATGGGAGGGTAAACTGCCTCGTTACGTAACGCGTTACGGCGCCAATCTGTCTGGCTTCTCTTTCGCTCACGTAAGTTATCACTTCTGTCGGACGTCCCGAGATGCACATATTTTGAAGTGATAACTTCTTATGGGAGGGTAAATCGCCTCGTTACGTAACGCGTTACGGTGCCAGTCTGTCTGGCTTCCCTTTCTCTCAGGTATGTTATCACTTGTGCCGGGTGTCCCGAGACGCACATATTCTTTTTTTTTTTAATAATATTCGGCAGACAAACACCTATTATATATAAGATATATATTATATATAAGAGATATATTTCCAAATAAAGCAAATTACGCTTGTGTTATGGGTATAACAGACTACTCTGGGGCCGATCCCCGACACCTAGACCATAGTAAATAACGGAGAAACTACGTTTCCGAAATTTACTATAGCAGGAATCGAACCCGGAGCCTCTGCGTTGCAGAGAGGTGGCCCGGCAAAGGCTTAGCTCGCTCAACCACAGAGGCCGTTGAGGAATGTGGCTGGTGTGTGAGATGATGGTGGTGGTTGATGGTCGTTGAGCGGTGTACGGGTCAATGAAAGATATTGTTTGCGACGTACACTTTTAATCACACACACACTCTCTCTCAATGTTACAATATTATAGTTCAGAAGGATTTTGGTATGAAGGCAAGCAGCGAGCGCGAAAACTAACGTTTGTACACGAGCACGTATGTCGTGCGGTCGCGTTGAAGACGTAAGTCGGACTGTGTCGAATTGTCCCGAAATAGCTTCGGTTCTCGACTGTTTCGCGGCAAGTGGATTGCCGCGAAAAATTGTGGGCGCGATGTCATAAAACGGCGCGATGTTTTGCTTGCCACAGATAAATATTGGTTCCGCGCTTGCGTGCTTGTTTTTATGTTGGCACTAATGTCGCCACACCACCCACCCACGGTGAAAAGTACCCCCAACAAATAATAAAATAAGTCTTACAATATTTAAAAAAAAACTTATGTCTAAAATATTTACATATACTACACATCCACGGGCGTCTTGAAACGAACATGACGTCCCGAGCGAGTCACATACTTGGGATGTGGTGAAGATGTGCTGGGGAGTAGTGGTGGATTGGCCTGAGCCGGAGTTGTTGCTGAGGTTAGAGTAGGCGGTGTGGATGGAGCGTGAAGTGGAAGTGGTGGAAGAGGAGGTGAAGAAATTTGGGCCCCCTCTAACTCGGTGAAACTCTGTTCTATGGAGATGGCTTCTATTCTAGACATTGTGTCAGCAACCACATTGTCCTCTCCCTTTATATGTACAATGTCTGTTGTAAACTGGGAAATGAAGGACAGCTGGTTGAGCTGAACAGGAGGAAGCTTCTCTCGACGTTGAGTGAAAGAATAGATGAGCGGTTTGTGGTCCGTGTAGATTGTCACGTGTTGAACCTCGAGCAGGTAGCGAAAGTGTTGTACGCTTTCGTATACCCCGAGGAGTTCACGATAGTACGCGGGCCATTGTGATTGTTTGTCAGTAAGTTTCTTACTGAAAAAGGCCAAAGGCTGCCATTGGTTGCCTATCTTCTGTTGGAGGCAAGATCCCACGTGAACTGAAGAGGCGTCAGTGAAGAGTCCCAGTTTAGCGTCGCTGACTGGGTGAGCAAGGAGAGTAGCACTCACGAGGCTATCCTTGCACTTCTGAAACGCGAGTTCAAGTTCGGGCGTCCATGGAACTGGCTTTGGTCCTTTGAGTTTAGATGCAGCTAAGGCATCTATGAGCGGAGCTTGCAATTCTGCTGCCTTTGGGAGGAATCGGCGATAAAAGTTTATCATGCCTAAGAATCTGCGAAGTCCTTGCACGGTTTTCGGCAAGGGATAATTTTGCAGAGCTTCGATTCTCTCTGTAGGCGGGCGTGTACCGTCTTTGTTAATACGGTAGCCGAGGAAAGTAACCTCGTCGACGCCGAAAATGCTTTTTGATGCATTTACTACGCAGCCATAGTTGACCAAGCGCTGGAAAACTGTACGCAGGTGTTCCAGGTGGTCTTCTGGTGTCTTTGAAAAGACCAGTAGGTCATCAACATAGGCGTAGCAGAAATCGAGTCCCCTCATGACTTCGTCAATGAAACGCTGGAACGTTTGTCCTGCGTTTCGAAGACCGAAGGTCATGAAGGGAAACTCATACAGACCGAATGGTGTGGTTATTGCGGTCTTGCAGATGTCAGGTTCATGAACTGGTAATTGTTGGTAAGCCTTTACCAAGTCAATTTTGCTGAAGATAGTGGAACCTGCGATGTTGTGTGCGAAGTCGGCGATATGTCTGACAGGATACCGGTCTGGCACAGTTCTTGCATTCAGAGCCCGGTAGTCGCCACACGGTCGCCACTCTTGGTCTCCTTTCTTCGCCATGTGTAGAGGAGAAGACCAAGGACTGTCCGAAGGTCTAGCTGTTCCGCAGTTGACCATGTCCTCAAATTCCTTTTTAGCTGCTACTAGCTTCTGAGGTGCGAGACGACGTGGACGGCAAGAGACAGGAGGGCCATCGGTAGTCACGATGTGATGAACCGTGGTATGCTTCACCTGCCGTGGGAGGCCTGGAGGTCTGGTCAAGTCCGGGAACTCAAGGAGCAGCTTGGAGTAAGCTGAGGATTCCGTGACTGACACGGCTTTCACACTGACTTGGTTGACTTGTGCAATTGTAGCAGCAGTTTTCAAGCTTGTGTTTCCGTCAATTAGGCGTTTGTGGCGGAGATCTGGCAACAAATTGTAGAAGCTAAGAAAATCCGAGCCTATTATTGGGATTTCTACATCGGCGATGGTGAAATTCCATTGAAAGTTCCGATGCAAGCCCAGATTGAGGCAAAGGGATATGCTGCCGTAGGTGTTTATGGTGCTGCCGTTGGCTGCGGCCAATTGGTAATCCGTTGCTGATTTGGCACGACCTTTGGCTAACCGTTGAGGATAGCAGCAGAGGTCACTACCTGTGTCAATTAGGAACCTGAGCCCTGTCGTCTTATCTGTGACGAATAACCGGCGGCAGAACGTGTTGCAGTCAGTCGCCGCATCTACTGACTGCATTTTGGGTTTCCCTGATCTTGGTTTACCCAGGAGCAGGGGTTAACGCACTTCTTGGCCTTTTTGTGGTATGTCTTGTGATACCAGCATAAGGAGGTGGAGGGTGAGGAGCGGGTTGAAGATCTGGAGCTAGCTCTGGATCTGACTGGGTCACGTCCTTGACGTGGACGCGCCCGAAATTCTGCCGTTAATGCTTCTACCTGCTTCGTAATCTGTTCGAAGCGGTTGGCGAGCTCAATGAGCTCAGGAGATTTAGTTGTAACGGCGTGAACCGCAGGTGTGGCCACTTCCAAGATCTTGTCTGCGATGTCGGCTGCCTTTTCCAAAGGCAGGTCTTCCTGTGCAGCTAAAATTGCTTGTACGTTTGCAGGAAGGCGACGCAGCCACAGTTGTCTGATTATCTCGTCGCTCCTGAAATCTGATCCTGCCAAGGACTGGAGGCGTCGCAAGAATTGTGATGGCTTGCGGTCACCAATGTCCTCCTCTCCGAGGAGCCGTCTGATCCTGTCCTTCTTGGAGGCAGAGAGGCGCTTGATGAGTTCTGTTTTCAGATACTGGTAGCGGTTGGTGTCCGGAGGCTGCTCTATAATATCCGCAACCACGTCGGCAATTCTTGAATCCAGAATGGAAATGATGTGGTTGTATTTAGTCCTGTCTTGTGTGATCCCAACAAGTTCAAATTGAGCTTCCACCTGACCAAACCAGACGGAAGGCTTGTCAGCCCAAAAAGCTGGGAATTTGACAGCTACTGCCATTGTTCGACTGTCTTGGCTGTCCTGTAGCAGTTGGAGTTGAGCTTGAAGCAGCTCTAATTGCTCTACAGGTGACGTCATTGTGGTGGAAGAAGGGAGTCCAAACATAAATCGTTACTGGGAAAGAAAGTAAACTGGAATGACAGGCTAGTGGAAGTATCAGGAGTTGGTGTTGGAAATGACCCAAGTGACACCGCGTGTAATACTAGTACTTACTGTGTATAAATCAATCAATATAATAATAAACCTAATAATATTTTATACACAAAAGAACAATATACAAAATACACACATATATTACCTTATACACAAAATGAACAAAAAAAAATTACAAGTCTCTAACAAAATAAAATACACAAAACAATAATAAATGTAAACACGAAAATACAATTAATATAAAAAAAAAATATGTGCACAAAGGCATGACTAATTTTAGTATTTGTTTGGTAATGAATATGTACAATAATTATTTTATTACAACAAGCAATACAATTATAAAAATGTTTGTTTGTTTATTTTGGAAAAAAAAATGTACTTAATAAGTCCTACATGGTTAGATTATTAAATGTACAGACCGACAGTAATTTAGTATTTAATTGTTAATTCGGTACGTAAACAATGATATAAAACTGAAAAACGTAGTCCGAATATATTGTACCGGGTTATAATCACTTCACTATTTTGGAATTAATTTTAGTTTTGCACTTTTGTTTGGTTTAAAAAAAAAAAAAATCGCTCACTGATAACTGCAGAACACTTAACCTCGATGTAATATTGGCGCGGACCCGATGTGGTATTGGCGGGAACTCCATGTGATGTTGGCGCGCAACAGCTGACGGTTACGTTGTTACCGGGCGCCAATCGTTCTTTGTTGCTAAGCAACCAGCCGATGGTTGCCTCGTCGCCAGCCGCAACTGTCGTTGCTGTGCACCGATTTTGGGCGCGTAAGTAAGAGTTGGCGGCAAAAATCGTAACTCGAAGTTTTGTGGCGGCGAAAATTATCATGTCCGCGATGGATGTTGAAGAAATATTAGGTTGGCTGCAGGTTAGCTGTTAGCTGTCGATGAACCATGTAGCGAAGTAGCACCCGTCCGTGGTGTGTTGGCCGTCTATACCCGAGAGTGCAGGGGATAAGTGGCACCCGGGAACAGAGTCGTGTATGCAGGTAGCGATAGACGTGACACCGCCGACAGGAACCAGCGTATGTCTGCTCTGCACTTGTAGAAGTTACCTTGGACGTGGGTGTGGTTGACGAGTCCTTGTTTTTCGTTTCGTGCGCGTTGTGCTTGTGCCTTCTTGCGTGTAGGAGGTGGTCACCATTTGAGGTGGTTGATTGATGATACGTGACGGTGATGGTGATGGTTGATGGTTGCGGCCGTTGAGCGGTGCACGGGTCAATGAAAGATATTGTTTGCGACGTACACTTTTAATCACACACACACTCTCTCTCAATGTTACAATATTATAGTTCAGAAGGATTTTGGTATGAAGGCAAGCAGCGAGCGCGAAAACTAACGTTTGTACACGAGCACGTATGTCGTGCGGTCGCGTTGAAGACGTAAGTCGGACTGTGTCGAATTGTCCCGAAATAGCTTCGGTTCTCGACTGTTTCGCGGCAAGTGGATTGCCGCGAAAAATTGTGGGCGCGATGTCATAAAACGGCGCGATGTTTTGCTTGCCACAGATAAATATTGGTTCCGCGCTTGCGTGCTTGTTTTTATGTTGGCACTAATGTCGCCACACCGTCAAAGTAAAATAATTAACACTTCATAGCACTTATAATGTTTCTAGCGTTGTAGATAGTTCTTAAAGCAAATTCTAATATTAATACCGTAGTTTTCAGACTTTCGTATTCTGATGTAATTTTTCCGCTCTTTTGATTTCTGAAGTGAAAATATTGTTCAAATCTAAGATTTCTAGATCAGATCTAAGACTGAAGGCAAAGTTACCCCCAAAACGTGAAATTAAATTGACTCATCCGGAATCAATTCATTTGCCTAACATTGATTGCAATTGTTTTTACTGATGGAGTGGTAATTAATTATCGCATTTTTTAATTTATTTTATACCTGCCATATCATTAAACCTTCCCCGCCCGTCCTATTCTCGCCGCATCAAGTAATTTGTAAAATTACCTTAAAAACGCACGACAAGAGATGCAACCCCCGTTCCGTCTCAGTACGTCGCTCGCACCACACGCATACATTTCACCGCTCCGTCGTTATAAAACAAAAACCGCTATTACAATTAAGACTGTGCGCACGTCTCGCGAAGTGACAATATATAAATAAGTTAAAAACTCTTCCGGACCTGTTGCTGATCTGGAGCAGAAGAAGAGAACCAACAGCAGCTGCATCCGGTGAGTTCCTTCCACCCTCATTGAACCAATCTACAGTCCACAAACACCTCAATATCAAATGGTGATTTTATTTTCCCACCATGGAGCTTATACCATTTTTTGTCCAGTAAGACCAATGAAGTTTTGGTGAGATTTTAGAATCGACCATCAAACTAATGATTCTTACTGATTCGGTCTAAAAATATTTTTTCAATAATAAATCAAAAGCTTTCTACAGTTTTACGTCTTATTATCTGTGGTCCTTGGAGCGCGTCTCTTGCGAACGATCTACGTATGAAAGTTTGAACATTATCAAGGGCATACCCACTGCTTATAATCTTCTATACTTAACTGGTTCATATATGAGTATAAATTTTTGATTTTGAGATTTGAGTTTCTAACATAGTAATTTTAATTTATTTCTAAATGTGTAATCTATAATGATTTATAATATTATTTTATAAAACCAATAATATATGTGTAATATCAAATGGACAAATATATCAATATTATTATATATCCGGCTCCAAAGAACATATGACTACCTGAAAACTAGTAATGAAAAGGGTAGAAATTGCGCCACGAGATATATTTAATTAATATATTAACATATTGAAGGAAATTTTTATATGACAAAGTCAATATATCAATTGTTTATTGGTGTTTCCAACAGTTACTACTAGCGCCATCTGTTCGAAAACTAATATCTATGTAATATGTCAACAGAATGTTGTTTAGTTAAAAATACGTCGGTTTTTTAAAGTAGAAAACTTCGTGAGCCCTCCCAAAGCACCGCCTTTTGCTAGTTAAATAATTACAAACAAAATAACAAAATGTTACCTTAGACGTATTGAACAGAGGTTTGCCTCTGTCGTCAAGGGTGTGAACTGACTGGTAACCATAATTACACTATGTGTACACACGGGCGATGCACTGCGCTCTATCGGCGCATTCTGCTACGTAATGCGGCACGTACTGTTGTACTCTTACATTGCATGTGGATTTTGATATCCTATTTTAGGGTATTGATTCTTTATATGGCATCTTATTGGGCTTACGGGAATTGGTCTCAAGAAAACTCTTTTTATTGTGTTGATGATTTCCTAGCAGCCATAGGTACAATATTATATAAGATAAACATACAATATCACTATAATGTAAATCTACAAACGGGCATTATCTAGATATGATTTAAATGTTTATGTAAAATTCCAAATCTGGAGGTCTGATAACTTAAATGTCTATGTAAAATTCCAAATTTGGAGGTCTGATAATTTAAAAGTCTATGCGAAATTCCAAATCTGGAGGTTTGGCAGTTTGAATGTCTATGTGAAATTCCAAATCTGGAAGTCTGATAATTGAAATGTCTATGTGAAATTCCAAATCTGGATGTCTGATAATTGAAATGTCTATGTGAAACTCTGAATTTGGATGTCTGATTTTTTCGTAAAGAGTTCCACACCAAAAATGTATAGGTTGTGAGATAGTGATAGGATTCACTTCGCTTGCCCTGACAATATCATGTTATCTGCAGACAGAAAAAGCTAATATCTATTGATTTTTTCAAAATGTTAGTAGCGATACATATTTACAGCAAACTACAGAGGCGAATTGAAGCATAATACCGCCATGCGGGCTGTATCCATGAGTGTTTTCCAGCCGTGTATTGTTAAATAATCTTATAAATTGAATATATTGGGAGGCTTCGGTCGGTTTGCGAGGCTTTGGCCACCTTCCAACAGTAATCATTTGGCAGGAGTATTGAGTTCAAGTTATTTCGCTATCAAATCGATTAGGGCAAAACACCTAGTATCATACCAGCCATTTTGTTGGATTAAATGAAAATGTGCATAAAAAACTCTGTTATACTCTGATTTTTAATCACCTAGACTAAAATAACAGCTGCGATCAATGCGTTTTTTGTCAAGTTGAAAGATTCGAGCAATCCATTTTATCCGTGCAGGAACGGAGAAAGCATACAATTCCCTGAGGCCAGGCGGCCTGGTGGCCAGGTGGTAGGGTACTTGCCCGACTGGATGGCTATCAACCCTGGTCTGGAGTATGCCACCATAACAACCTGGAGTTGTGTTCCGGCATTAGTGATCGGGGCATAGCAATAGCCTTGCTGGAAGATCTTCCTATGAGACGCAGGACCATTCTATCTCGCTTCTCCACCCCTACGGGGCACTCTCTTCATTTAATAATTATGTTACGATTACATAATTATGATTAACAACAACTGTATGTAGTATTTCAAATCATTACAAGTGTTTACATTGGAGTAATATGAAAATCAGCGTTTATAACGCTATAAACATGACTCTGTAACGGAGCGCACGCTCCATTCAAATCGAAGCCCCAAATAACGTTATTAACAAACATGAGCGTCTCTTTTACGGCCTCTTGCGAGGGATTGATAGAAACACATAAGGCAGACGTTTAAGAGCTTTTTGTTAACATAATATCAGAAAGGAATATGTCGGAGCGAGGGGGGGACTCATAAAATGGCCGTTAAATCTCGCGCCGGACGCAAAACCGCAGCGGTAAGGTCGCCCCGGAGGAAATTGGACGCCAAACAAAGTTGGCACGTCGCTAAGATCACTTCAGTAAGGCAGTTAACCTTCGAAATTCAAATAATAACAGCCTATGAACGGGGTTAGGGGAAGGGACAGTATACCCGCCACGCTTTCCCAAGGCGGCTTGGTAGGTTTGACACATCAGTTATCTCGGTGTGCATGTTGCATCACGATGTTTTCCGTCACCATTATTAGCACGTGGTAATTGTAACAATATGCACATTAGCTCAGAAAAATGCCTAAGTGGTGCATGCGTTCCGGCCGGAATCGAACCCGCGCCCTTTGAGTCTGGGACGCGTGGGTCCAATTTTGGACTTATTTTGTTTCTATTGTCTTTCTGTTTCTATTTACATTAACTTAGTTTTTTTTTTTTTTTTTTTATTGCAGGAGATCAGCAGACAGGCAGACGGCCCACTTGATGGACAGCGGTTACCATCGCCTATGGACATTTGCAACACCGAAGGTGCTACGAATGCGCTGCTGCTCTTTTAGGGAGCCTGGAACCTGGTCACTAATGCCGGAACACAACACAAGGTTGTTATGGCGACATACTCTAGACCAGGGTGGTAGCCATCCAGTCGGCAAATGCTACCACCTGGCTGTGGTTGTTTGTCGCCTCTTACGACAGGCCGCCGGCCGCAGGAAATTGTATTCTTTCTCCGTTCCTGCAATATTGTCCTAATAAAATATTTTTCTTTCTGTCTAAAATATATGTTTTTGTCATTTTTTTTATTATAGTTTGCGTTTGACGGCTATCACAGCAGATGTTAAATGTTACTAAATTACAAATATTTTTAAACTTTGTCTTAAACTGACCTACTGTTCAGTAGTAGTGTGCACGACGCTTTTATCTGGCCGACAAATCTCCCTGAGACGTTAGTGTGACATGATCGAGTATCTGGATGGTGTAAAAGAAAACATTGTATATTTGTGTGAAATCATGACTGAACGTCAATTTCTTATAGACATCTATAAATAGATATAATGGTATTTCTGTACTTCAAAATGGTTTTTTTTTATATTTCTTTTTTTGAACACGCGCCCTTTGAATTTGGGACGTGTGCGCTATCACAACTTATGCATCACTTAGACAGTTTTCTGATTTAATAAGTATATTGTTACACTTACCACGTGTTAACAATATTGAAGAAAAACATCATGATGACCCTTGCATATTGAGATAACCGGTGTGTCAAACCTGGCAGGTGGAACAAGCGTGGCGTTTTTAGTATCCGTTTCTCTATAGTGGGACGCCCGAGCCCAGCAGTGGGATGCTTGTGAGCATACAAAAAAACATAGTTGAATTATTGTATCATCGAAAAGCGCTAGTTCCCATGGTTCGACGAATATGCATTTTTAAGCAATAAAAAATTTAAGATATATCTTTATAATGTCGTCACGCTGCGTAAACATGCATAAACCTGTTGATAATGCATGCAGTTGATATTCACAGAATTCGCTTTGCTGTTCATTGCAGCTTTACCATGTATTTGTTTTTATTCGGATATGTATGATAACAATCAAAAGTCGAGAGTAATTACATCACAACTGCGATTGCGGCATGAACAAGTAAAATCAGTTGGCAGCATTCGGTACGCTTCGTTATATCTGTTTCTCCACCGTTCCACGGTGTTTGAGGATGAAATAGCAGTATGTCCTCTACATTCTGATCTACGGGACTGAGACGTCACAAGACCGAGTGGACTAGTGCATGAACTTAAATGAACTTAAAAATTCGAAATTAGGATATTTGTAAGAGAACCAAAGTAAGGTACATACCTCGTAAAATTAACAAGTTGATGTGACAATGGGCCGATGATGTCTGTGGCAAGACTATGTCTCGGTAAACGAATTGTAGGACGCCCTCCAACTCTATGAAAGGTCGCCGGTGGACTCTGAATGAGGACAGCGTAGAATCGGGATATATACCCTTTGCATGAGTTCAGTAGATAGGAAGATGACAACAACAAAGGTGCTAACTAGTAATGTGCTGACGGTCTATAAAGACTGATTGACTGCTGAACTCATGTAATAAAACAATACTCTACACGAGTGGTAGCCATTCAAATGAGCAAATACCATACCACTTGGCCCAAAGTTGTAAAGGCCTACATTTAACAGGATTCTAGTTAGTCTGACAATGGATAAGTGACTTCAGAACGTGATTCTGTTATTAATTCACTTAAGAGCGCTTTTAATTATATCTATTGGTGGAGAACGCATGCGATCTTTCAATGGAAATTTATTTGAACCTTCGCTACACGCAGCGATATACAGCGTCGGGTTCTGAAGCCCGCCAGATAATAACATTGAAGCGACTGCGTCATAAAATTGTAGTCGTAAAACGGTCTTAGTATTTACAATCTTAGCAAAGTGTTCCCTAGACTCGTAACATTGAGTTATAGGCCATCGGTTCGCCCTAGAAACTTGAAACAAAAGGGAAAATAATATGAATGATTGTGGAGAATAGCCGAGATCCATTACCGGCGCGGCTTTATGAAGTGGAATAGAGAACAGACGGAATGACGGCGAAAAATTATTCCGATTTGCTTCGATGCTCTCTAGGACCTTTTGTTAACTTGTATCCGAGATTAACCAGTGATTCCGATGCGAACTAACTGTCGCACTCACAGTTGGATTATGGCTCATTAGGGTTAATAATTAATCATTCTGTATTAATCTGTATTTTATTACAAGCTTTCTATTAACTTTCAATGGATGTATAGTAAATACGGGTGCAATTTTGCATGTTAAATGTGACCAACTTCCTGGTTTCCGATTGAGCTGAAATTTTGCACGCATATGTATATCGAGTGACAATGCAATAATATCGTCCCATGGAGCTAATCTGATGATGGAGTCGGAAGGTGGCCATAGGACCTCCTGTACTAAACTAGATAGACCGTGTTTGAGCTCGTTTTACTTGTCTTGGCTACCATTCTGCTGCTACATGATATCCAGGATCTCAAAAGTTTGTATTTAAAAACCTCTTTAAAAAAGCTTATATCAATAGCTTATATCAAGCATATAATCAATGAAGATTTAAAAAAGGTGGAGGTCCAATTCGGCTGTATGTTTGTGACGCGATTTCTCCGTCAATTGTGGACCGACTTTCAATTGTTTTACGTATAGGGTTGCCAGCAGATAATAATCCTTTACAAGTCTCTTATCACCCCTTTGAATTTGAGTGATCTATTGTTCGCGTTAGTCTCTGTGTTCACACCGTCGTAAGACGTTATAAAACCTTTTTTACTCTGTTGGTATTTTATACAAACTCTTGGAAGCCATTAAGCTGACCATTTAACAATTTCAAGGACCAGTGGGCGTTGCTAGGAGGCCATGTCTAATTAACAAATGGATGAGTGTCAATGAGTCGGGAAATGCGCCAGTCGTGTTCTGACTGCGAACGAGGCGTTGCCTGGTGCACTTTCGAAGCGAATAACTTATAACAACGAATTTTGGGCAATTTATGTTATAAATATTTTTACCCTACTTACCTTACCTTACTTAATTTATTCATATATTGCGATACTGTGGCATTTTGGAGATAAAGGAAGTACCTAGAAATTTGGAATTTCTTAGAGATTTCAGTACGCATGATGCTGACAATCGAGGTAGATAATAAAGCGATAAAATAACATGCAGAGCTACGCAGTTTTCACTCATTTTGTCAATTTAAAATGTACTTATTGTTATTTAATTGTTGTCGTTATTGAGAGTGGATGTAATGCGTTGTATGGAAGACGAGCTAAACCAGCCAAACTCCTTTAAGCGCCGAAATCACTTTTTTATCGCTTAAAGGAGTTTGTCCTTAAATCGAGTGACGTTACATGGGGTTTAGACTGTATTTATAATTAGTCTTATAAATAAAAAGTGACTCTACTAGATCTATAAGGAGTTCTATAAATAGGAACACGTTCTAAAGTCTGAAGATGAACCTCTGTCTTGTTATTAGTTATTTATTTAAATTCGATTTTACCTTCGAGGTTATCCCAAAACCCGGCCCTTTAGTTGTTTTCTTAAAGTACAAAGTGCGCAAATAAAGTTTTGATTGATGTATTTCGTCTTGTAATTGAATTTTCAACTTAAACTCTGCTTCGACCTGATTGTATCTTGTGAGATGAGATTACCTAAGTTAGAAGGATGTAAAATTGATTCAGTTTTAATTTCTAATAAATAATAATCTATCTATATAAAACAAAGTCGTTTTAGTATACCATTTATAACTGAAGAACGGCTGGATCAATTTTGATGATTTTTGTGTTGGAATTGTCTTCGTCCAGAATAGGATAATAAATATTGAAATATGATACTCATTAAATAGAAAAAAATCATTAAAAAAAGCCACCACATCGGTCTAGCAGATTTCGGTAATGGTAACTGCATTTAAATTCATTTTAATTGGTCTGTTTCAGGTGAACTGTTTTTATGTGTGTTCAAGGGATGCCAGGTGGTTTAGATTCCGATTGGACCCGGTAGGTGGCATCGCTGAACACCTCAACCAACAAAATTGATTCAATTTGGTTGATATAGATATAATAATTAATTAATAATATTTAACAAATCGGTAGACAAACACACCAGTGTATATCCTCAAATAAGGCAAGTGACGCTTGTGTTATGGGTAATATACAACGGACTACTCTGGAGCCGAGCCCAGAATCACCATAGTAAATAACGGAGAAAAAACGTTTCTGAAATTTACCCTACCAGGAATCGAAGGCTGAGCCCGCTCAACAACAGAGACCGTCCGTTAACTCCATATTTAGTATATACAGATGAGCTGGATTTATTCGATAGTTTGCAATTTATTAAAATTAATCAAACTGCATTATACTATATATTTTGTTGTCATGTGTTTTATTGTCCACCGTAACATCACTTTATGGTCCCAGACGGAAGAACAGCGCTAGTCCTTGTTGGCTAGCATTATGCTGAGGCTGGATCTAATTTAGGACTTATTTTGTTTCTTTCCCTATTTATCCCTGTGTTTTTGTTCTAAATAAAATATTTTCTTTCTTTCGATAAAAATGTGTTAAGGAAAATGATCGAATAGGCAATAATTTTGAAGGCCATGACGGTTGGGGAGTGCTTTGCTCTTCTTAACGACTTGAGCTCGTTAAAAGGAAAGGTTTTGCCTGTTCCTCAGAAATTAACAGTTACAGCCTTGTACCGACCAGTATACAGTTGGCCTGTCTAATCTTTGCTAATATACAAATATAGAAATTTGTTAGTTCTACCTTCAGTGTTGAATACAAGTTAATCTTTACTGTATATTGCGTTTTCGGGGCAAGCTGTTATACTAATAAATCTGTTAGGTGTGTCCATTTTGCATAAGGGATGTAAAATGAGACGAAATCAGAGAACCTATCTCAGATTGCAGATTTCGAGGATGCAATTTCTAAAGTTTCTACCTGTCTATCTAAAAAACTAAGAAACAGATAACATATTATGATAAAATGATATCGGGAATGTATGATTTGATTATGATTCCAAATTATATTGTTTTTGTTGTTGTTAGATTGGCACAACTGTTTTTCATTTTGAGTTTGAGTTGCATGTTTAAATTAAATAGTGCTGTTTTTAATTAAATCATTTGCATCGTGTATTGTGGATTTTATAATGGACAAAAACATCGAACAAAGAGTTTGTCTTAAATTTTGCATTTGTAATTTCGTGTTCGGACACACAGAAAAAATTACAAAAGGCGTACGGTGAATCGATTTTATCAAAAACACGTGGGTGATTCTTTGAAAATGTGCAAATCGCACGGCCCTTAACAAATAACATACTTAACTACCACCATTGGTGAACTTATGCTTGTTAATAGACCGATCTAAATGTTTTCTACAAAGTGCAAAATATATTATATATGTATTTAAATTGAAATACTGAAAATTAAATGATAACTTATCAAAATCTAATTACCATCAGTGTCCCTTTTCCCAGATTTCAACAAGTTATTAGTCCAGTAATCAAAATGCAATGAAGAACGAAGTTATGGTTACATATTCGTAAAATAGGATATTTTAAGACTGTTTTAAATTCTAAACAATTACACAAAGAACATAATTTAATTAAGTTAGGGTACTCTGAAAAATGTCCTCATGCTTTTCCCTACTTACCGTTCGTGAACATGGCCACAATGATTTCTGTGTTTTTAAATATTATAACAGCACGAGAGATAATAAATGTACAGTCAGTCGTCGCTCACTCGTTGACCGTACGATTTTGTCGAAGAGTGTTGCATTCCGGCGAAATTGAAGATTATCTTTCGTCGCGAGCGTTTTGGTTCAAGATATTTCTCACTACTGTTTATAAGCTTTTGATGTAGGTAACATGTTTTTTTATAAAATGTAGGTCAGTAGATTCCGTTAAAAGGACTATTTTTAAATATTTATTTGTAAAAATTGCATAATCTTACTAAATACTGAAATTTTCCAATAATTATTAGAAATTCTAACCACCATTTACCAAATTACCGTTTTTACCGTTCGTATTAATAAAATGGTAATGAGTTCATTTGAATGGTAGTAAGAAATTATTATATTAATTACTATTATATATTGTTAATGAGGTATGCAACTCAGATTACCTGATCAAATGTTTGTAAGTTCGATTATCGGAAGACAAAAGTAATTGATCCACAAGTCAAATTGATCTTGTCAAGATTGTTTGTTGTTTGGACCACTGAAAAGTGGCCAAAACGTCGGAATAAATAAAATGAAATAAATTATCGCGCTTAAAACCGTTAAAACATAGTTTATTATGTATACAAGTCGCGAAAACACAAGAAAATATTAAATTTTCTTTTATTTCTAATTACCATTTAAGGGAATATCATTACTATTTTGCCAAAAAATATATTTTCCTACAATGTCTACATTAACAGCTTTATCGCTGGCCAATTAAAATATATGAAAATACAACATAAGAAACTACCTTAACAATCCATAAAGAACAGTTTTTAAACACATTTTTGTAGTGTTCTTTGAAATGGCCGAATATGCTCATATTCAAATATTCACCCACGTGCTTATGAGAGGTACAAAGCGTTTAAAAGCGGTCGAGGTACGCTGGAAGATTTGCTTCGCCTTAGTGGTTTACTAATCAACGTCTTCAACTGAATTTAACATCGGAAAAGTGAAGGAATACTGACTGAAAATCCTTATTCAAGATTGAAAGCATAGCCGCTGGACTTTCTGTGTGTCACGAGTCGATGAACAAGTTCATTTTAATTATTTAGTTTTAAATTTGTTTATGGTTCAGGACTCCTGAAAAGCGGTTGAAATGTCGGAATAATAAAAAATAAACAAATCATCGAGTTTAAAACTGTTAACACTATTTTTATTATCTACACCAGTCGCAAAAACTTAAGAAAACGATATATAACAATTTTGACGAAAAAACATATTTACAAGCGATATGCAAAGTATTTTCGAAATCAGTCTTCATTTTTTGCAGTGGAAACCTTAGAAGTGATATAGTCAGTATTGGTGAAGTGGGTTTAGGTACCGTAGTTCAAGTTATACTGGATGGAGATTTTGCGGCGAGCATAAAGTTTTATGCATTCGGAATGGCTTGAAAATTGGTCGTTTGTCGTCTCTGTGCGCGGCATCGTCGCCGGTGAACCGACGGCTCTCTTCCATGCGAAAACGCTTTCAATGCAACCACTACGAACGAGCTTTATAGTCTTAACTCTTTGTTACATGCTTACATGTCAAAATTTATTATTATATTGTTCAACTTAGCCCCTCGACAAAACAAATTGCATCTGTATATCTGTAAAAACACATTTTATTACCTGTCGGCATTTGAACTAATTGTAATTCTTTTATGGTTGTCTTATTTTGTTTACTCATTTATTGGCATACGTTTCTCGAGAAAAGCCCATTGTTTTATCGTACTCTTTTATGGCAGCTTGCGGCCGAATCGTTAGCCAGGTGTTACGGATTACGTAGACTACGATACGGGCAGATTTGTATTTGTGAGGTATAAAACGACGACTAAATGGGGAGAGGGGGCGTTTTATTGAATTACGGCCTTCTGCATTAAGGGCATCACACACGGCGAAGATGCTATAATATTTCATCTTAAGATAGAATATCGCTCACTATACAATTTGTATGAACTATCACACACGGTTAAGATGATATATATTTTCAAATTAAGTATCTTAAGATGTCGAGATATGCGAAATATTGTCTTAATATTTTGCTTGCTATATATTTTGTATCTTAACATAGAAAATAAATATAGCAAGCTCTTTTATACAGCGTGTGCACTTAATATGCAACGCAAAATGGAATGAAATATATTTTATTTATTCAACTACCTTTTCTCTTGAGTTTTTGTTATTACTCGATATACTTTTGAAGTGAAACTTCTGTATAGACGGCGGGTCTTACGATTTTTCGCTCTCGAAAAAGTGTCACAGTCACGTGGTCTAATACTTACATTTTTAAACTCGTGATATCGCTCGAATGGAATGTCAGAATTGAATAATTCAAAAAGTTATATAAAGGTATTGAAGCAGTCTTGAATATAAAGTATTTATTTTGATAAGGATTAATACCAAAATACAAACAAAGAGCCTTTTCTAGCGGTGGCATTTTAATTAATTTAAAAAATAAAAGAACACTTATTGTGGCATAACTATAATAGTTAAACATAATATGCTGTCGCGACACTTTTTGTAGATAATGGTGTGTTCTGCAAAGTCGTAGTACATTATTTCATTCTATCATCAATAGTTTTCGCAGTGCACTCGATTTAGGTATTTTTCACACCTTGCTTTACTTATTGAGTTTTAATAAGGATCCTATTTTTTTGTAATATAATATAGCCTTTGTCACCCAGGATAGTGTAGCTTGCCACAGTGAATCTTCACATCTTCGCCGTGTGTGACGCCCTTTACGTTCCGACTTGTTGTGTTCGGTTATATTTTTACCTGTGTTATACGTGTTGTATGGTACTAAAAAACTTTGTAATAATTATAATGACATTTTAATTCGAGTCCCGCAACTCCTTGATGCAGTCTTAATATAAATACAAGTTAACTAGTCATATTTGCAGTTCACAGATATGGCAATAAAGTTCCTATTAAGGTTTTGTAAGTGTACAAGAGTACAAATGAAATGCTTTCTTCAGTAAAAAAACTTTATTCTATACCGAACTAAAGCTACTTACCCTACAAACGCAGTCTATTAATCAACAACTATTACAAATAAAATTAAAACATAGTAACATCAATTTTTAAAAACGCATTTTTCTGTAGTTGCTATTGAAGATCTTTGAGTGAAGTAATCCTCTCTGTTTGAGACCAAGTTGATTACTCAAGCCAAGGAATATAACTTTGGATCGTAGTCACGAATAACAATAAAGCAGTGTCAGTCAAGTCTTCCAAGCGGTTGTAAGCCAACAATGACTGACAATGAAGAATGGCTGACAATCCTAAGACCTAGTTATCAGCTTAGCACTATACACGAGGCGGCAGTTGGGCGCCGTTGGCCCTAATCCCGACCAACAGATGGCGCTACGCTAAGACAGATTAATTGCGCACGATATCCACATTCCACCGACACATATTCACAGGATTGCGCTCGTCGAAGATAAATGGGGCCAGTTTTACTGGGAGACGGGTCCAGGCGTGATTTGACGTCTTACGACATGGTAAATCGAAGAAATCTTTATCACATACGTCAGCTATATTCTTAATATATATAAATTAAGCGTCACGTTGTTTGTCCGCGATGGACTCCTAAACTACTTAACTGATTCTAATCAAGTTTGCACACCGTGTGCATTTTTATCCAACTTGAAAGATGGGATACTTTTAATACCGTTGGAACCGGTAGGTGGCGCTGGGATCGGGTCCTAGATTTTTATTTTATCAAAGCAGGACAACAATATTACACAGAGTAACAATGTTCGTTTCCATACTTCTCCGAAACGGCTTGACCGATTCTCATGAAATTTTGTGTGCATAATACAATTTCTTGCAGCCGGGCAGCTTACCATAAGAAGCGACCAAACAACCCACAGCCAGGTGGTAGGATATTTGCTCGACTGGATGGCAACCACCCTTGGTCACAAGTATGCCGCCATGAAACCTTGTGTTGTGTTCCGGCATTAGTAACCAGGTCCATTCTCCCTTAAGAGAGCAGCAGCGCATTTGTAGCATGCACATGTGGTGTTGCAAATGTCCATAGGTGATGATAACCGATTTCCATCAAGTGGGCCGTCTACTTGTCTGCTGAACTCCTGCAATAAAATAAGTAAATAAAAAACACAGGGGTGTAATAGATGTCCGAGGCAAACCGGGATAATCAATCATTCCATTAAATAGTTAAAAAAATGCATATCTAAAATATCCCTGCTTTGGAAAGGACTGAAAGATACTTCTAGAAAGAGCGTGCCAACACACATCACGTATAAAATGTCAATATGGGCACTTAGTTAATTTTTGTGTTGTTTTTCTGAATTAACCGAAGCGCCCGGGGCCGGTGTAACCAAATTATTTTAACGAGATAAACAGAACGTTGAAGGGCGACGTTGTTGAGCTCCTTAATTAATAAATTATCCGCCGGGAGGGCGCCACTTGAATACCTAAATATCAACCCTTGTTGCCGTAAATAAAACACCTTTCCCAATTCATTGCTATACCTTGTACTCGAGATATCTTTTTGAAATGTATTTATTGTTTTACTAGCTAACCCGGAAAACTTCGTACCGCCTCAGAACCAATGAATAAAAAACGATGATTTCTGAACGACGGGATGAACATTAAACGTTTGTCATTCAAAACAAAAAAAAAAAAAAAACTTCTCTATTAAATTTAATTTAATTTCTGAACGACGTTAAATTTGATTGGTTTCTAAACAACGGGTCGGACATCTAAAGTTTGACAGGTAGGCATAGTTTCTAATGGAAAGCGAAATTGTTGTTGTTTTAACAAAATTAGCCAAATCAATCCAGCCGTTCTGGAGTTTTAGCGAAACGAAACAGCATTTGATTTAAATATAGATGTTCTCAACTTACGCGCATTTGGGATTCATGTATAATTTACTTATTTATTTAAGCACTCATCTTTCGATATTTATCACACTTCTCCTCCCACTGAAGTCTTAGACAGGTGCGCCTCGCGATGCTTATAAACCTGGTAGAATCTTCTGGAACCCATAATTTCGATCTTCTTTCCGTTAATCTTTTGTTCATCATCTATCCCTTCCTAAAAGGTATCTGTACTTGTCTTTTTATTGTACTTCTACATTTTTCTGAAAGTATTAAAACCCACTGAGGTTGCTAGAATATTCTATCCTTGGTGGCCACAGTACGATTCCATTGTGATAGTAATATAATAGTGGTATTCCACTAAATCCACAATATCTTCTCGATATCAAGACGGCGGAATAATAATGGTATTACCTAATACTAGCATAAATGGCATTAGCCCAATTGAATACTGAATAGCTACCAAAGTTTGAAACATTTATTTTGTAAGGTTTTGTTCATAAATATTTATAAAGGTAGAATGGCATGTCACGGGCATGTCATTGGAATTAAAGGAATACCGAATCAGGCAAATCTACGATAGTGACAATGGTGTCCGACTATTTTGAAAAGATAGTACTTAATAGCAGTTATTGGACACCTGGTGCCACATATTGGCCTCAATTCATTACATAAGTGCAAATAAAAACAATGTGTAGTCGCCGCAGGCAGCCAACATGGCTCTCTGGCGATGAGCAGTACACGTGTGAGCCAGTGCATTTGCCCCGCACAAATACTTTTGTACTGATACGGCTCAAAATTTGAAATGTGCCATCACATTTTTGTCGCGCTACTATTCAAAAGTAGAGGAAAGACGGAACGGGGCTTATATTACAACAGTACAATAACGCCTCTACAGATATTCACATGGTAAAGAGGGACAACATGACAATGTCATAGTATGACTAAAATGAGATGACCGAGGCCGAGTAAATCCGATTCTTAACGAACATTTCCTAACTAGTTTTGAACGGACAAATGAGGGAACGACGCACGCCGCCTCACCGGCCTCATCGCTTCAAATGTCCTCGCCTCATTTGAAGTGGTTTGTACTTCAGTACAAAATGTCATGTTACTCTTACAATTCATTTTAAATTCATGTCCTGCCCAACACTATCTCTGACAATATTATGGTATATCAACAAATATTCCCGTTTGTAACAAGAAACAATCTAATCTTTCTGTTACACGGTATAAGATATCTAACACAAATCAAACTCTAGCTATTTCCGATATTAATTCCCACTGCGAATCTGTCAAGAGCGTCTCTCAGGTCAAGCAATAACTCACTCCGCTGAACCATTACTTAGGATAGAACAATGTAGCACGATTTCAATACAAGGCCCGAATATTAATCAAAGATCAAATTCATTTCCGCTTACGTGAGAGAAAGCGCTGAACTCAGATTTGTAGGGATTACACAGTTAATTGGCAATCGACGACTGCTTCACGTCTATGTGGTCTAAGTCTTTTATTTGCACTAGTTACTAATTCTAGATTTCTATATCTTAGTGTCCATTATATACCTATCAAGATTTAGTAAAGCGGGAAAAGCAGAACCGTTAATAGCCTTAGTACATAAGACCCGGTTTTTTATAACAAAAGTTCGTTAAATAATGTCTTGCCACGATTGCGGTGTACTCCAAGATGCAGGGTTTCATACGCTCGTGGAGTGCAAAGCCTGGGGGCCGCAGAGGCCTCCTAGAGAACGTCATGTCGCAGAAGGAGGCTGCTGTATGATCGAGGGAAGAGGACGCGTATGCGGACCCGTCCGCATACCGCGGTCCGGAGGTCGTAAACGCCGTTATGCTCATCTCCTCATCCCTTAGTCACCGTCACCCCGTGACAGCGGCCCAAATTATATTGTTACGAGCTACAGGACTCGAATTAAAATAAATGCCGTTGGAATTACTATAGAGTTTATTAGAACTGCACACGTATAAAACAAGTACAAAATAAAACTGGATGCAACCAGTTCACACTGCAAGATTTAATGCAATTCAACACGCGCAAAGTCAGTCACTATGTCGCTAATCGAAAGTACTATACGTCTTACTAGTATCGCAGTCGTCGCCTGACTGCCTCACCCCTCCGTTCGGTATTGTTTTGTACTAAACTGTATATATAATACCGACAAAGGGGCCTCCGTTCACGGATATCTGATGACGCAACGCCATAAAAACAAGGATTAATTCGTTTGACACTAATTACAGCCATAAAATAAGTGCAATAACAATAGATGTTTTTAAAGGTAAATAAAAGAATTCGTTTTTACAACATGCCAGATGTGCGGTCTTTGTCGGTATGTAACAATATAATTATTTTGGCGTCTTAACTTACTGTTCTCGTATACAGTATACCTATTTATGTGCGTATAAACTTTTGCCTCTTGTTTTCCCACTCTCGTTAGACCCATAGTGTCGGCGTCACCTATTTCCCAATTAGGTTTGTGCTTTGGGTTTATAGCGTGTTGCAACCCCTGCATGTCGCCGCCGCCTTGGCCACGCTGCCGGGACGCACGCGAAGTAGTATTGCACCCGCCTTTATATCTATAAATAATAGCTATCGACGCAACCTATATATAAACTTAAATGGTCAGTATATCCGCGTTCCTTACGCCCTGGGTTCGTGTAGACGGACCTTGCCACCTTTGTGTATCGCCACGCGATAAGCAGCGGCAGACCCCCTGTACCAACGCTATCGTCGGTTGATGGTTAACTGCGAAGTGCAAAATTCTATTTTCTCTGCGCATCAGTTCTTGATTGGGGAATAAGAGATGGCCATATATTTGCCGTTTGATTGCCTGATTGTGTCTCCGCGTAGGTTTGTTGGAACAAAACTCTTTTTAGGATTAAGCTCGCCTTTGTACATCACTATTTTGTTGTTTTATTTGTAATTATTTTGTGCACAATATAGAATAAAGAGTCTAAGGGTCTACGGCTTTCTTTTGTAAAAAAGTTTAATTTAATAGACATTAAGGCCCGCTTGCATAACGATCGCCTTTAAAAAAAAAATAGTTAATCGCATTAAACTGCCTAAATACGTTTTATACAAAACGTATTGACAGTTCTTTAAACATATTTAGTGGAAAATTTGCGTTGTGCAAGACGCTAATTGTATTTAAGAATGTTAAATACGTTTTGTGTTTCTTAAATAAATTGAAGCAACCTTATGCAAGCGGTCCTTAGTCTTCTATTTTCCCTATTCCCGTAATGATTGCGCGTATTTTCTTTAATTTTTACAAAGAACCTCATACACTCTAGGGACGAACGCTCACTCAAATGTCAGATTAACTCAGACACGCTGAGACAGGAGTACAATTTCGATGTACAAGAATATCAAACGTATCTTGTTGTTTGTTTTCGGATAAAAATAATATTTATTTACTTGTTCTCGATATAAGTGGTAGACAAACACACATTGCATATTATACCCTATGTTAAACAAGTTATATTTGTATTATGGGTAATGTATGTAGAAGGGATCACGAGAAGCATGCGCTATTTAGACAGTTTACTGACCTAATGTCCGTATTGTTACAATACCACGTGCTGTGATGAAAGAAAACATCGTGATGAGCCTCCACATCGGATAGTCTATGTGTCGATCAATCCTTTTTACAAATGAAGAGGCCCGAGTAATTAAAAGGGCGTTATCATGTAAGAAATTCTTTGACAGTACCCGGACCAGAAAACTGGCTGATATATCGGCCAGCGAATCAGCATTACCATACATTGTGACCACGTTCTGGGCATGCTTCCCATTGGCAATGATCTGTTACATAATCTCTAATATATAAAATTCTCGTGTCACAGTTTTCGTTGCCATACTCCTCCGAAACGGCTTGACCGATTTTGATCAAATTTTTTGTGCTTATCCGGTATCTATGAGAATCGGCCAACATCTATTTTTCATCCCCCTAAATTTTAGGGGTAGTCCACCCCTAAATTTTAATTTTATTTTTTAGACAAAAATTTTAATTTCTATTTTTTTATGATACAACATACAAAAATACATACAAATCTACATTTTCAACGCTCTACGATCAACCCCAATTTTTCGGGCAGGACGACGTCTGCCGGGACAGCTAGTAATCTATATATTTAGATTTATTTTATCTTTATTTGTATGATATTTTTTTAAGTATCCTATGACTATAGTCTTGGCTATCAAAAATTTTCATTTTATATTATGTAGTTAGATAATCGTAATTCACAATTTCACCCCCTACGCTTCCGGGGATGGATTAAAGGCCGTCTTCATATGTCATTACTGGTTGCACGCCTCTTTCTCAGCCCTTCTCATTAAGTATAGGGAAGGAAGTGTTTCGGGTAATTTTACGGAACGATTTTCAGCTTATTTAGGTGTAAGCCGAAAGAAAAGATATGTATTGTAATTATTCGGTTACAATATCCCCACTTCAACGGCAGCAAGTAGGAAATGGTGAGTGAAGCGGGCAGTGCGTGTATTCATAGGCTATTTATTGAAACATTTGAATTATTAGCTAAGTACCTATATACCAGACATATCTATAAGGACATTTGCAACATTAACACCAACCACTTCTTTTTTCTTTTTCATCTTTTCATCGGCTAAGGGCGCATTCTCACTATGTCATACCGATTAATTTGTCGTTGGACGACTGTCGTCTCTAGTTGCTCCCATTATAACGATTGTTTGTCGTGTTTTTTATCGTTTGACGACTATCGTATCTAGCTGTTCCCATTGGATCGCGACGACGTAGCTGCGATCGATTTGCCGTCACGATTTAGTCGTAACGCTCTTTTATCGTTTTACGACTGTCGTGCTAGCCGTTCCCGCTGTCATGACAATCTGTCGTCACTGCAAAAAATGTCGTAGACGACAGTAAGTCATGTCATTCTATATGTAAACACCTCCATTTAAACATATAAGCCACGACACTTAAAACTACACGATTATCCGTCGTCATATATTGTATGATATCATATTTGTAAACTAGCTTCTGTCCGCGACTTATTCCGCGTGGAATAGTTAAAAAAGCCCCCCGACATTGAAACATTTTCATTGGTGCTCCGCTCCTATTGGTCTTAGCATGATGATACATAGCCTATAGCCTGCCTCGATAAATGGGCTATCTAACTCTGAAAGAACTTTTCAAATCAGACCAGTAGTTTCTGTTCTTAGCGCGTTCAAGCAAACAAGCAACTCTTCAGATTTATATATCTTTATATATTATATATTAAAGTATAAAATTATATTATTTTGTTATAATATTATATTGTCTTTAAATAAGTTATAATTTGATTATTATTTGACTGCATTATGTCTTATTATTTGTGTTGTATTGTTCTTCGTGAGGTAACTTGCTGGTCCTAGGCGGAATAACAGTGGTGGTCTAAATTGGCCGGAATATGCTGAGACCAATCCAATTTTGGGATTTATTCTGTTTCTATTGCTTTTTAATATTTGATAATCCTCTGTATCTGATAATTTCTTTTATTTTTCCTTCCATCCATTTTAATTTTATATAAAAAATATAAATAGGCATGTTTGCTGAAGAGTTTCTTGCGCCACTTCTTCTTTTCAAGCCACAACATGTTGTGAAGCGGTGGTAAATTAGATTAGGCTCCCATAGAGTAAATAATAACCATAAATTAATTAAAATTAACAAGTTGGCGGTAGGTTAAATAAAACTTTAACAATACTGTTGGACAAATGTCAACTTTGTTGTCCGTGAAAACGGCCACTGAAAAGCAACCGAAACATCGGACAAACCAAAACCTAATAAATTAACGCGCTTAAAACCGTTAAAATGTAGTTTTATTATGAAACATTTCTTTCTTTCTTTTTAATGTTGAAAATCAGCTAAGTTCAGTTTTTATTTTTACCTAATTTTCTCTTTCTTTTTTGCGTAGACTATATTTTATCCCTCATGGAGTGATTTTGTCACGTATAGTTGATTGCGTTTTAGAACTTGATTAGTCTTTGGTAGTAGAACATTTGCCCGACTGGATGACTACCACCCCTGGTCTAATATATACCACCATAACAACCTTGAGTTATGTACCTGCATTAGTGATCAGGTTCCAGGCTCCCTTAAGAGAGCAGCAGTGCATTTGTAGCAGTTTTGGTGTTGCAAATGTCATTAGGTGATGGTAACCGCTTTCCATCAAGTGAGCCATCTGCCTGTCTGGTGAACTCAAGTAGTAAAAAAATGATTTATTATATCTATTGCCATGAGTAAACTTAACCAACTGATACACTTTACAAGGAACGTATAACAGAGCAACGGAGAACATCACTAGACCATACGGTCATTACTGCTTAATCGTCTAGATAAAGGAGGTATATGTGTTTTTACGAGGCGAGGGGTGTCTTTACGTCTGAGCTTAATGATTGTACCGGCGATAACGCGACTCATCGCCCAATATCTCCTTATATATTGCCCTTTGCTCTTCACTCGGCGATGACAAACATACATCCTTTCTTAATACTTTGTCTAGCAGGAAGGTTTCCAAGTTTAGAATAATTTAGACCATATCTTAAATTAGGTATCATTTACGTCTCGATAAGTCTGATCGTACTTCTTCGGGACTAAAGACAGTGTCAAGCAACTCTCTATTGACAAGTGTATCAGTACAGCAAAGGTTTGGAACTCTAGTTATAAAAATCTTACAATCATGTACTATCTTATATACGGACATAAATTCTAAAAATTGTATTTTCGAAATCTGCTAGTCCAAATTAGCCCTTCTGTTTTTTTCACATTTTTAAACGCATTGTAAACATTTATTATATATAGTATAGATTTAAAAAACGCTCAAAGTTTATAACTTATAATATTACCCAAAATTACGCAAGATATACTTAATTACTTAAAATTTCGCCAAAATTTAAAGACGGTAAAATTATTAAGACATTTCGTACCCCTTGGGATCTCCCAGTATATTTGCTTAATCTGACCTTACTTCATGTAATAAGCGCTGATAACATTGTAACGAGTTGCAGGACTCGATTTAAAATGCCGTTAGAATTACTATATAATTTATTAGAACTATACAAACAGGTATAACACAGATACAAATATAACTGAACACAAGCAGCCCAAACGTAATTTAATAAAACGCGCAAAGTCCGTCACTAAATAGATTACCGAACGTACACATGTCTTGCTTTGCTTGTGGTCATCGCTCGACTGCTTCATCTCTCAATTGGGGCATTGCTTTATACTCTACAAATACAATGTGCCTGCTCGGCCGCCTGGACGTAATGACTACCATAAAAGATTACAATACGCAATGGGCTGTTTTTCTAATCACAAAGTAAATAAAAGACGTCCAAATGCCGAAAAGGTAATAAAATGTCTACAGGTATGCAGGTGTGAATTTGTCTTTTGTCGGCGTTGAGGTCGTAACAATATTATACTTTTCAGAGCTTTGGAAATGTTGAAAACTCACTTCGGCTGCTGGGAGGCGTGTTGCAAGAAACGACCTAAAACAACCCAAAGACAGATAGAGCATTTGTCGGTTTGGATGGCTAATTTTTAGTATATATGAATGAATAAATTAATTAAAACTCTTTATTATTCACCATAACTTAAACATACTACATATAACATGAATACATTTCCATCAGGACAATGGGGGCTATATCACTTATTGCGACCTCTTACAGGCAACCCGATGTCCAAGGAGGCATTACTAAATTAAAAACTAATGGCTAACTAAATGGCTTGGCTTTTTCTTTTTTTATTGCAGGAGTTCAGCAGATAGGCAGATGGCCCACTTGATGGAAAGCGGTTACCATCGCCTATGAACATTTGCAACACCAAAGGTGCTACAAATTCGCTGCTGCACTCTTAAGGAAGACTGGTACCTGGTCACTAATGCCGAAACACAACTCAAGGTTGCTATGGCGACATACTTTAGACCAGGGGTGGTAGCCATCCAGTTGGGCAAATGCCCTACCACCTGGCTGTGGGTTGTTTTGTCGCCTCTTACGACAGGCCGCAGGAAATTGTATTCTTTCTCCGTTCCTGCACGGATGCTTGACGATGGCAAGAGGCCGGATGGAATGACACTTATTCCTTGGAAGATGGGAAGACCGCTTGTGTGGGACGGGATATGCGTTGACACTCTAGCGGCATCACATTTTCCAGTGTCTAATTCAGGGGCTGGCAACACTGCTTCAACAGCTGAAGATCTCAAACGGCGCAGATATGGAACCCTAGGAAGGGTTTACATATTTGTGCCGTTTGGAGTTGAAACTTTAGGTTCGTGGGTCCATTGGCAAAGGGTTTCTTCAAATAAATTTGTACCCGTGATCAGAAGGCTGGTTAGTATTTCGCGCTACGAATCAGCATTGTTATAATCGTGGTAATGCAGCCAGCCTTTATACATACATACCTTATATTAATTTGTTTGTAATTTAGTTTATTTTTATTTATTTAGTTTAATATTCTAAATAATTCATGATAAAATTGAATATCACCATTAATTGAATAAAATAAATAAAATAAAAAGAAACAATCAATTAAATGTTACGTTTATAGAATACTACATGTGATCGTGACTTCGTCTGCGTGGATTATTTTTCTTCTATTCCGTAAAAAGGTAGCCACAGTGACTACTTATAACATCAGCCATCTGCCAGTGAAAGTCCTAGCAAAATCGATCTAGCCGTTTCAGAGATTATCCGGAACATCGAGAAAGATAATTTTTTTTTTAATATAGGTACCGTATATACTCTCATATGCATTTAGTAAGAAGTTATTAGACGTGACAAACAGGCACTTAATTTTATTTATTTGTATGCATAGTGTGCGGAATACATATATCGAGCGCCGGCTTTCGATTGCTGCGCGACACATTCGTATGCACTTTTTTTATCGCGTCGAAAAGCGGGTACACCGGCAATTGACTTGAAGACGCACGGTAACTGCTCTCGCGCTATATATTCAGTATCAAATTATTTATTGAGATTTTTTTGATTAATACCAGTTAGTGGCACATTATATTAATAAATCTACACAGTGAACAAGTGATTGTAACAAAATAGGACGAGGCGCGGGTGTATTTGGACAGACTTTTATCTAATCCCCATAGTGTTTCCCTTGTAGTAGTTTGGTAGGATTTTTATATATTTCCTCTCAAGGGGCGCCCTTCCCTTAAAATACCGACGAAATAGTGTTCACCCTTGTTCCTGTTCGCCACCGTCGACTGGGGTACCAGGTAAGTACCTAGTATATAAGTACCAAAAATTACCTTGTGGGTTTGGACCGTCGGGTTACCGATCCCGCCGTGTACGGTACACATAGATAGAAACATGAATACACTACAATTAATATAAATATTAAACCAAATAGAAAGGTTTTACATGCCTAAACAATCTTCTTGCAAGATAGAAAAACCAAACAACTTTGATCCAAGCAATTTAAAACTTTATTGTCAGACAGTTAAACATAAATGTCTATAGAACTGTCGATCTCTGACTTAGTTTCCAAAGGTAACGTGTTCGCAGAACTTTAAATGAATCAATTTGAAAACTGGAGAACTTTTTAATTCCGCCACTGTACACAGAATATTGATAAGGTGAAATCACAAATTTTAAAAGTCAGTTTGAATGTGATAGACATTTTGTAATGTCAAACGTATATTTTTTTTACAATCTTTATGGTTTTGACAATGTGCATTTGCGTCATATCTCAAAAGAAATTAGGATATAAGACTACAAAAATGTATAAAATGATAATAATAATAATACAGTATCTATATAAGATAAAATCAACAAAAAAGAAGTATTTTTTAAATAGTAGACAAATACTTGATAATAGATATGTGACTAGAAGAAAAGACAGACCCAATAAGAAAATAACACCTTGCTTGATATATCGTATCCGTCAGATTAAAAAACTTTGTTTAAAAAAAAACAAGATGCATTTTATAATACTATATTCGAACTAGTTGCACCCGCGGTTTCACCGACGTGGTGATGGAAAATCTTTATATTTTAAATAATTATTCACACTATATCTTTACAAATTATTGCCTATGTATTATTCTTATGTAGTAGCTATATTACTGTACAGTTTCATCAAAATCCTTTCAGTAGTTAATGGATTTTGATGAAACTTTAGCGTGAAAGAATAACAAACATTCATCCATACATCCATTCTTATAAACTTTCGCGTTTATAATATTGTTACATGACGACAAAGTGAACACCCTGGTATATTGCCTTTCCCGCATTTGGACTTCTTTTGTTTATTCTGTGTTTAAAATTTGTAATTAGACAATAGCCTATTGTTATTGTACTTGTTAAGGTCGCAGTGTGCAAATTACGTTTTCTTGGAAAAATCCAGTCCACGCGGTCGAGTGTTTTTTTTGTATTATTGTATAATAAGTATAAAGAATGCCCAAACGGAGGGGTGAGGCAGTCGAGCGACGATTACGGTACAACAAGACGTACATTCGATTAGTTATTTTTATGTTCATCCACCAATTTAAAATAAGCATATCTTCTTCTTGCGAAATCAAAATAAGAGGAAAAAATGACAAAAGCTAAGTGCTTTTAAAAAAGCAAGGGCCCTTTATTAATTTGATGATACGCTTTCATTGTGAAACCGTGGAAGCCATTGATTGTGGACAATAATGGGGTTATTGTAATGCAATTACCGACCGGTCCCGGATTCCATTCCGGAACCAATTATTTTGGGAACAATGGCGACCAAGGAATTGTTTGGCTGTGACCCTCAGTTCTATTCAGTTTTTATTCGGATATGTACGTGGCTTCGTCCACGCTTGACTTGAAATTCCCGCGGGATTCCCGGATCACAAATAACCGCATCATTAAAAAAGCCTGCACACCTGCCTGCCATAAACCTGGTTACTACCCCACATTTGGACTTCTTTTGTTTACTTTGTGTTTAAAATTTGTAATTAAGAAAAACGTTCCATTGTTATTGTACTTTTTTTATTGCTGGAGTTCAGCAGACAGGCAGTCGGCCCACTTGATGGAAAGCGGCTTGTTTTATGGCAGTCATTAGGCAGGTGTGTCGAACTGATTCTAAGAAATTCGATCCATGCGGGCTGGCAGCCATATTGTGCTGGTGCAGTAATGGGCCCCATGGAGAAGAAAACGAGGATTACGATACGGCAAGACGTACCTTCGATTACCTATATAGTGACGGACATTGCGCGTATTATTGAATCATGTAGTTTGTACTAGTTGTGTCCAGTTATATTTGTACCTGTGTTATACCTTTTGTATAGTTCTAAGAAATTCTATAGTAATTCCAACGGCATTTTTAATTCGAGGCCCGCACTCGTAACAATGTATAAATAACTAGCGCAACATCCGTCCGTCTTAGGTGCAGTTGAAAACCAGCGTCAGGCGCCTGCTGCCTGGCACATGCTGAACTGCACCTATTTGGTACCAACGCGAGACTCTTTAGTACATATCCATCACCGTACAAGTTTATCAGGTTTATCCCTTTTCTTTCTTTCTTTAAATAAATTATTCATTCATTCAAAACAATAAATTTTGTAATTTGAAATTAATTTAACGCAAAAAGTTCTAAGTCGTCCTAGTTACAGCAAAATTTTATAATAATTTTGTTCAAAATCGAAAGGCAAAAAAAAAAAAATAAAAAAATTTATATATAATAAGTTTTGTGTCTCGAATCAGACAAGGCAAGCAAGTTATCAAAAAGTTCCAAATTATGTTGCCTCCCTGGAAATATATTATTTTTTTGGCCGTGTACAATATGTACTTGAAATATTATATTCTGTACGAATGGGCTATAAAATCTAGCAAAGTCGTTCAATATTTCTAGAAGGTTCTGTAGGGTATTATTTTGTTATATTGACGCTTTTCAAAGCTATTAAAGGATTTGACGCCATGTTTGTTTGAGTGATTATAAGCCTTTGACCGTCTAACTTATTGAATCGCAGAAGTCCCGGATTCGAATCTTGAGTTAGGCAAATGGCGTACACACTGCTGCCCATCAATCTGCTGACTACGCAAAGACCAGTCATCGTATCAGCAAATAGTTAAGACTTTATGACTTCTTGCACTACCCCACTTATCTACTGACGTGGTAAATTTTGTAAACGCATTATTTGTTACTACGTTCTGGGTATGTATGATTTACTTCCGAGTTGCACGTCATATTAATAGAACCTGCTTAACTTTGTCATTTTTTTATTTTTTTATTGCAGGAGTTCAGCAGACAGGCAGACGGCCCACTTGATGGAAAGCGGTTACCATCACCTATGGACATTTGCAGACCATAGGTGCTACAAATGCGCTGCTGCTCTCTTAAGGAAGAATGAAACCTGGCCACTAATGCCGGAACACAACTCAAGATTGCTATGGTGACATACTTTAGACCAGGGGTGGCCATCCAGTCGGGCAAATACCCTACCATCTGGCTGTGGGTTGTTTGTCGCCTCTTACGACAGGCCGCCCGGCCGCAGGAAATTGTATTCTTTCTCCTTTCCTGCAGGGATAAAACGGCACTGAACGGACGGTTGGGCAAGAAATTCCTGGACCTTTAAGACGGAATCTTAAAGGTTAGGAGAGGTATAAGGTATAGGCATGTTTGCGTGCTCTATTTCGATGCGGTACTCCAAAATTGACCGTTGCTGAACCTCGATACAATTTCCAGCGTGCGGCGTTATGTCGAAAAAATGGCAGTAAATCGAAGGAATAAAACGGGCCTGCCATACATTTACACCCGGTATATCCTGGCGGACATAAATCGCCTTGATACGCCGACAGGGTTGCCAGTTTCAGCCAAATACAGAACTGTTTTATTATTGCTGGTAATACAACACGACTGCATAGAATACCGTTACATTACAAGATTTTATTTAACTCGCATGTTTGTTAGTTTGTTCCATTAAACTTACGACTTTGGAGTTTCCGATGCTTGTTCAGTCCTGGTAACAATACATGAAAGTATTTTTTTTAGTTTTACATAAAAAAGTAACTTAATCATACCCAGCGAAAATTAAATTAATTACGTAGATATTATTTAAAAAAAGCTATTTAAAACAAGCTCTTATTTAAATTTCTTGTAAACGAAAAATGAGCTTTTATTTATTTATGGAAACCTACAGCTAAATACATTTGATTAGATAACTATATTTAATACAAGAAAGCCAATAACAGGTTTTCACGGATAAGCTAATGCTTAAAAGTAACTTGCTGACGTAAAAAAGACACAGAGATGTCTGACTAATCACTGTTGAAAAATTTAAGGCGTAGACACCGCTTGGCTCCTGAAATACTGATCACAAATGGGTCGATGTCATCGTATTTACTATAACATTATTTAAATAATTACTTGCTAGAAATAATTTTTGTCTGTAATTAGCAAAACTTAAAGGGTTGATTAAATTATTTATTTATTTATTTTATTTTATTTGGGGGGTCACCAGCTGAAATCTTACAAACTAAAGTTTAACAAAGTACCATCACAAAGATAGCTTAAGATCAGCTATTTATAAACCTCCACAGATGGCAGAGAAATACAAAAAATAATAATACAGTAATTTTTGAAAAAGATAATACCTAATACGAAAATTTTGTGACCAGAAAACTAATTATTATTAAAATAGGCTTTGATTAAACTCGCATTTACGGATGCTAGATTATCCACAAACAAGTCAATGTCGACATAATTCGACTTGCTAAGTTTGTTGAATTCATTAACTGATCTGACAAAAAATGAGTGGCGTCTGAAGGCTGTACGAGTCAAGGGTGAATGAAGCAGTTTTCTAGGGCGTACAAGACTAGGGGGAACATACAAATGAAGCTTCTCGATGACTTTAGACTTCGATTTAATTACTTATATATAATTTCTATTTTAAATAGCTCTAAACAACATTCTCTTTCTAATCAAGTTTGTTGTACCAAAGTTTCCTTGCCAATTTATTTCTGCCAGCACTGGATCCCATGAATTTTTCCGTGTCGTGATTATATTCAAACGGCGCAGGCGGAGGAGCCATATTTCATTTTAACCGCCCGTCGATAGCTCGCATGAATAATGGCCAACCAGCCGACTGCGGGACATTCAAGTTGCGATATACGGTGTACCCTAAAACCCTACACTATGAGAGAGACAAAGATAACACTTTATTGTAGACCATTACAGAAAAACTGATAGCCTAAAAATATTCTAAATGTCAATGGGCGGCCTTATCGCTAAGAAGCGATCTCTTCCAGACAACCTCTGGCAGGAATAAACAGATTATACGATATCATTATACTAATACGTCAGGCATTGTGCAGGAACAGAGAAAAAATGCAATTTCCTGGTGTACAATAAAGGTTTATTTATCTATCTTACTTCATCCCTCAAATTTCTAGACCACCCCTTCTATCCCATCATAAGGGCTGGTAAGGCGTTGTCGTCATTGCCCTTGGTGTTTCAAACATCCACCGGCGACAGTGATGACATTCCATCAGCGCCGTCAACCTATTTTCTGTGCGTACTCCAACAATAAAAAATCATATATCTTTGTAACATATTATAACATCCAATTTAAGTCTCTAGAATAAATGACATACTAACATAACGAGTTGCAGGACTCGAATTAAAATTCCAGTGGAATATTATAGAATTACTTAGAACTATACAAACACACACAGGTACAAATATAACTGTACACAACCAGTCCAAACGTAATGCACGATTCAAAAACACGCGCAAAGTCCGTCACTATATAGATTCCAGAATATACACACGTCTTGCCTTGCTTGTGGTTATGGCTTGACTGCCGATCTCTCCATTGGGGCATTACTTTATACTGTACAAATACAATATACCACTCTGCCGCGTCGTCGGAATTTCTTAGAATCACACCTGGCTAATTACTACTATAAAAGATCACAATACAGAACGGGTTTTTCTAATATAATATAATCTAATATAATACAAATTAAACACAAAGCAAACAAAAGAGGTCCAAATGCCGAAAAGGTATTATACAGTATGAAAGAGTCGACTAAACCCTCTACGAACAAAAAGTTTATCGGCTGTCGTAGTTTAAAAAAGTCTCCTCCGTGCAATTTAGCATCGTGTAAATCGGGCGCTTAGTTTGAAATTTAAATTCGGAACGTCTAACATGGCGGGGCCGCGCTCAGCCGATTTAAGTGCAAATATGGCGGATGCAGTCGGAGGCGCTGGACATTTGCTATGCTAATCAGCAGCTAGTGATGTACCTCTGTTATTAATTGTGTCAGGAACTTTAGAACTGGATTCTTTTTTGTGCCTGACTTTTATTTTGTTTGTTTAATTTTTGTATTTGGGTGCGTTAAATATTTTTATTAGCTTAAAGAAAACTACTTTTTTACTGTTTATTTATTTGATTTTCGTTATTCCGTGATCTCGGAAGATAACGATGTCAAGTGTCAACGAGTATTGTTAAAGTTTTATTTAACTTTTTTATTTTAACTATTGAATTTTAATTTTGTTTATGGTTATTATTTACTCTATTTTATTTTAATTATTGCGCAACAGATTATTAATTTCATTATCCTTGGCATAATTAGCAAAACTGATAACTTGTGAGGGCTTGCGAGATTTTTTTCTTTTAAGGCCATTGTTGGGGGTGCAAAGGAAATAACTTTTAGGTGGTAATTACTGATCAATATCTTACCAAAAAAAATCTTCATAATATGACACATAATGTGATTTTATTCGTGATTTTGCTATAAGTAGTTATTTTAAGTTAAGACAATGTAAATATTACATACACTCCTTCAGTTCTTATCAAAAACAGGATAAAAAAAATATCTACATTTCAATAAGAGGTTTAATTTGGTTTTATTATTTATTGAAATACGACTTTATTTTGTTCTCAATAAAATAATAATTATTTTATTTTATTTTATTGCAGCTGAAAAACGACAGCGTCTATGGAATCCCTGCTATCGTCCGAAAAATCAGTGCAGGTTGATCTCGTCGAGGACGTTGGTGGTTCTAGAAGCCTTTTCAGCTACTGCATATTAGAACAAGGATCACAGATTGTGGTACGGGTTTACAAAGATAGTTAAAACTTAAACTTCCAAGAACATATTTAGTATCTGAAGACTTATACACGTCTGCTGGATTCGGGGTCTTTAACTTTTTGAAGTGAAACTTCTTTATAGCTGGGGGTATTAAGATTTTTACTGTTACGAAATAGCGTTACGGCCGCCTGGTGAGAAACTGCATAATTTTAGAGTAGACTATGGAGGATTTTTTTTTGTTTGTAAAAAATGCATTTACCTAACCTAACCGAATCAGAATTTCCGGTAAACCTACGAACAATCAAAATGTATGCTGGGATACGTAGCAGAAGTGAAACTTCAAGGGACAAGTGGCAAAACGAATCGCATAAAACTTCAAGTTAAAATGATGTTGCGATTTGTTTTTCCACTTGTCCGTTGCGATTCGTTTTTCCACTTATCTGTTGCAATTTCACTTTTACTGTACGTCCCAGCACACATTTTGATTTTTACATAAGGGAGAAAAAATGTGAATTAAACATGCATATGTATTAGACGAGAAATTCGAATGCAATAAAAGGACGCTAAAATTCATATTCCCAACACTATCATAACGCAGTTTTGTTACCCGCGTAATTTCATTCATGGCGCCACAATCAGCCACAATGGACTGAATGCTGTACAAATAGCGAATTACGCTGCGCTGCGTCGCTGAGTGCTGATGTACGCGAAGCCCCAAGCTTACTTTTTCTCAGCGCAATCTGCGCTTAATTTACACGATTGCACTGAATTTTCTACTGCTCTAATGCTTTTTACAATAACTTTACTTCAAAAAGATACGACTAGTGAAGTAAAATTTATCAACGCATATTGACGGTATAAAACGTTATAAATAATCTTATACTAATAATAATAATTTTTTATTCAGTAAAAAGAAAGACATGAAAAGGTAACAATATAAAAGACAAATAAACTTTGATCCAAAACTAATAAATGGGGGCTTCAACACCTAAAACTAGGTAAAAACCTGTATTAATTAGGTGTTGATGCTCTTCCAATGCTCAAATTATTTATTTATGTATGTTGTGTGTGTGTTTGTGTGTATGTGTTTATATAATTATAACTTAAATTACCATTTTCAGTAAATTTTCAGTCTCAATGTAATTTTGAGTTTGCAGCCAACTATGAACTTTAGATTTAAATGTATGATTAGTTAACGAATCAAAAGCCAGTATTTTATTTATTTTATCATATATCATATTTTATTATATAGAAAGCTGAAGAGTTTGTTTGTTTGTTTAAACGCTCTTATCTCAGGAACTACTGGTCTGATTTTGATTTTTGTTTCAGTGTTAGATAGCCCATTTATCAAGGAAGGCTATAAACTATATCATCACGCTAAGACCTATTTTAAAATCGGGGGTTTTATTAACTTGCTTTTTTTATTATTCCACGCTGACGAAGTCACGGGTAGAAGCTAGTAATATTATAAAGAGGCAAAATTTGATTTTTTGTAACGAATAAACTCAAAAACTACTGGACTGTTTTCAAAAATTCTTTCACCATTCAAATGCTACATTATTCCAGAGTAATATAGGCTATATTCATTGAAGTATAACATGTCTAGAGAGAGCATTGCGAATAAACAACATCGCCAAAAACGGCATCAAAAACCCGAAGCGTTGCTATATTCACTCTAGAAAAACTATCAATGTGTGCGTGATTTCGGGATATCAGCTAGAAAAAATCACCCCATTTTTTATATTTTATGATTAAATATTTTTATATAAGTGAAAAGTTTATATGATCGTAATGATTTAATCCCTCTTTGTGTTATAAGTTAATATTACTCAGAGGTTCAGTTTTTCTTCTATAATTAAAGAATAAAAATCTATAAAATTAGCAACTAAAGTTGTGTGTCTTGGATTGAATCATAAAAAAATACATGCACAAATGAATTCATAACACGTTTTAGTATATGTAGTAATTTTAATTCGCAATTAAATGTCTGTACAGATATTAGTACATTTTTATAAGTCTGTTAATTACCAATACTAATTTAACGATTCTAAAAAAAAATATCCATAATGGCAAATTCTTTTTTTGTTACACAATATGTTCACGATGGTTATTAGACGACTAGTTATGGCCCAAATATTATTTTACCCTAAAAATCCATTAAATAATTTCTAATAGTGGACTTGGGATGATTCGATGGGTTCATACTGGGTGTGTTATATGTAATGTAAATTTATATCAGTAGTAGGAACTAAGGGGTAAGTACACGGAATAGTTTAATGTAGCGACTTAAGAGCAACTAAACCACTTGAAAATGGCTATTATTAAAATAAAAATATTCACATCCAAAAGTTTTTATTCAAACTTTACGATTTGATTATTTCATAAACTAAAATTTGTTTTCTTACATATCAATATATCAAATTATTATTGATTAGGAATTAATGGAAATGCAGGTAACAGAATATAGACAAAATTAATTTCTTAATTATGACAATAATCTACTAAAAAATGTCAATACACCATATCTCCATAAATTCATTACATGTTTTTAGGTAACATTAAATAAAGCGATACAAAAAATAAGTTTCGAAATTCTTCCCTCTCTCTCTCACTACTACTCCTCTTTAGCGAGAACTAAAATTGCATTACGCCAAATTTTGGAAAATAAGTTACACTTCTCACCTGACAACATTAGTCAATTCGATAACCTTGGAAATATCGAAATTAAATTTCATGTTTTTACTAAGAAATCATGACAAAGGTGATAAGTTTTTCGTTGAAATAACATCATATCCTTCTCCTTTCCTCTTTTAAAATAGTTTCGACACATTTTAATAGCGCTGGACGGTATAAAGATTTTTTTTGAGAGCTCCAGCCAGTAAAGTAGTCAAAATGACACTAATAGGCGTGACCGGCGTGAGGAGCGAGTGCACCAAATTTGGTGCAAGGTTTTTGGGGCCGTTTTTGTGCAATTGATGCGTGATTCAGACGTTTATATGATCTAAGGCTATATTAATAACTAGAAAAACATAGGGATCCCTAATAAAACTTCAATAATGTAACCCAAGTTGTATAATATATAGCCATAAAATGTCTTTCATCGAGTCTTTAAAAGTTGATAGAAATAGTAATCAAAATCAGACCATGTTATCCATGATGGTTATCCAAATAAATCATTTCGTATCCAAGACTGTTTCAATATCTGTAGATCACTTTGAATTATTCAAACCGGAGATTGCATTCAAAAGATATTACGAATTTAAAACTGTCAATCTAAACCAAATATTTTACGCTAGAATCGGGTTCTAGGGGTTTTATGTGTATTTCCCGGGATGATTTAGATTCACATTTAGACCCGGTAGGTGGCGCTAGAGTCGGGTTCTAGATTTTTACTTTTTAAGGGCCGGACAACGTCTGCTGGCACCGCTAGTAGTATACTGTTACGAGTTGCAGGACTTAATTTAAAATGCCGTTGGAATTATTATAGAGTTTATTAGAACTATACAAATACGTATAACACATGTACAAATATAACTAATCACAATTAGTTCAAACGTAAAGCACTATTTAATAACACGCGCAAAGTCCGTCACTAAATAGATTACCGAATGTACACAAGTCTCGCTCCGCTTGTGGTTATCGCTGGACTGCGTGGACTGAATTTCCTAGAATCACACCTTGCTAATAACTACCATAAAAGATTACAATACACAATAGGCTGTTTTTCTAATCACAAAGTAAACAAAAGAAGTCCAAATGCCACAGGTGTGAATTTGTCTTTTGTCGGCGTTCAGATCATAACAATATAAACATCATAAAATTGTAAGTTTAATGTGACAATATTCTAGTTGTTGCACATAGCAGCAATGATGATATAAGAAAATAACTCCTCTCTCTTTCACTGAATCTGTTGAGTTTATAATCAAATAAATTTTAATATTAAATTCAATTAAACGTGTTAAATTCGCGTGAAAACATTAACTCAGAATTCAAGACGTCATTTGTAATTCTCTAATTGCGGCCATTACTCCTTTTATGGGCCCACAAATGAATTTATAGACCTCTTAGTAATAAAATAAAGGGATTTTCCAAAGTGCTTTATGGGGTCCAATATCGGTTGGATGATTTCCTTTTTAAACTCCTCAAATAGATGCTTAAATGTTCCAAATCATTTACAGAAATGAATATCAAGTCTTATTAGATATTTTTTATAAAACGTCTCAACGTCCCAACCACAAAGATTTTGCAGGGGAATACCTACTTAATACGCGTTAATTATTTTTGAGACGTAAATAGTAGATTGTTGCACTAGGCGTGAAAGTGACGTATTTAGGCATGAGATGGTTTGGCGTACAAACGTAGCGAAGGCGCTAATCGTTCGAGTACCTAAATAGGCCTTTCTGCCGAGGTTAACAATCTGCTTTTCGTTTCTAGTATGAGTAAAGTAAATAAATACTGTGTAAACAACCTTGCAGAGATTTGGGTAATAAAGTACCAAATATACCTAACATTAACTATTTGGGCAGAGTTTCCCCTTTACTACACAGTAAGCAATGAACCCCGTCTACACGCCTCACCGCCTTTTTACACGAAAATACTACGAAACTACCCTACAAAATAATAATATTACAACATTGCTATAAACAGCAATTATATCATAGTGTAGCCAGGATCATATTATTATCTATGACGATTGTCTATGTAATATTAATATACTCTATGACTGCTGTGATGGACATCGCGTAACAACTGATTAGTTGAAAAAACATTCACTTCTCTAATGAAATCAGGCATTAAATCCATATCTAAATGTGATTAACTCATTTAATACGTCACATATGAGAGACATCGAGACACTAAATAAGAAGATAAATAAATACATACATGGACTTGCTAGTCGGGAAGTTAAATTTAAACTAAAAACTGGCTACTTACCCTTAACTTAACTACGCTACCACCGAAGCATTGTTTTAATTTATTTATGTTAATAGTAACCTTGTAGTAATAGTACTCGTATACAACACATATTACACTACTACACATACATACAAAGTGCGCGCACGCACATCCACACGCTTACTCACCAGACATAAACACTATTACCGATTTGTATATGTGTGCTTAGAACTACATACGAATGGTGCGAGTTGGAGGACTAGTATTAAAATGCCGTTGGAATTACTTTTGAATTTATCACAACTATTCAATCACGTATAACACAAGTACAAATATAACTATACACAACCAGTCCAAACTTTATGCACAATTCAATCACACGCGCAAAGTCCGTCACTAACGTCTTGAGGCGCTTGTGGCTATCGCTAGATTGCTTCCTCCCGCCATCAGGTTATTGTTTTATACTGCACAAATGCAATGTCCGCCGTATCTAAGTCGGCTTAATTCACCATACCTGGCTAATGACTTGGCCACAAGCTGCCATAAAAGGGTACAATTACAATGAGCTGTTTTCCAATCGAAAAATTTGAACACAAAGTAAACAAAAGACGGTCGTAAAAGAGTTTATAAGCTCAAACGCCGACGGGTAATAAATGTGCTGTGTTTACAGATATGGAGATGGCTCGAATTGTGACACTAATGTGAGAGAGCACTGATTCCCGAAACAGATTGTACCTGTATTCAATACTATCATGCCTTTCAAAAGTCCAGGTTGAAATCAATGATTTAGGAAGTTCTGTGATATCGGCCATCAGTCTTTAAAGGGTAAAGACAAAGCCGTAAGCTCATTGTTCCGCCATAATTAACTTCCCAACAATCAAATTGATTTTAATCTTTGAAACTCATTTCAAGGAGCATTTAATAGTTTAAGATTCGATATCGATGCGCCTTTTTTCTTAATAGATTTTTTTAATAAATTCATATATATTAAACACAGACAGAAAGAAAGAAAGACTTTATGTGAAGAAATAGCAACGCACTTGTATTTTTTACATAATTATATTATTGTTGTGTTGGAATTATATCCGACACAGCACTTATGATGAAACCGTCAAAACAAGATTTTTATAAAATATATTTCTTTATGGTTTTGGGCATGGACGAACTATTTCGTATATATTCGATTATGATTAATAATGTTGTATTTTTTGCTGGAGTGATGTAAAGTGTTTATCATTGCCTATAAACATTTGCAACACTAAAGGTGCTAACAATGTGCTGCCGGACTCCTAGGTAGGGCTGGAACCAGGCCACTAATGCTGGAACACAACTCAAGGTTGTTATGGCGGCTTGCCATCCAGACGGGCAAATTTTCTTACCACCTGGCAAAATAATAAAACTTACCTAAGTTTTATTATATTTATTCCAGAAAATATCATAGCTTCCTCAAGATTTAGATCCAAAAATGGAAGCCGGCTAATATAAGACTCAAATTCTAATTACAGGCCCCAATTCAGTAATTTTATCTTATCAAAGTAAATACTTGTTTTGTTATTTTCTTAGGAATTAGGTAAATGTAAAATGAAGTGGGTATGTTGAACTTATTCCTAAATGAGACATATTCTGAGTGAGCTTAATGCAAGTCATGCATGCTACCACTACGGTCCATCGACAAATCTACCTATTCATATTTGGCTGCTCTGGTAGGCCAGAATATATGGTAATAGACCTGTGCATTTTTTTAAGCTGCAGAGAGGACTAACGTTACGAATTTGTAAGAGTAACATGAAAGTTTTTACTGAATCAGTACAATGCGTCACTTCAAATGAGGCGTAGAGGCGTTATTGTACTGTTGTAGCATAAGCCTCATTTCGTCCTTCCTCTTACGTTAGAGGCGTAAGTAGTAGCGGAACAAAAATGTCAAGTCTTTTCAAATTTTCTTACTTATATCTATATCAATTGTACTGGCTCGCACGTGTACGCCTACAATATAAATAAAAATTATATCAATCGTAACGCATCGTCTAAATCTTCTTTCAAGTGCTAGTTGACAGATGTGTGCAATCCATCGCCTCACTCCCGAAGGAGGAATCTCGATGCCGGAATAATTGGAATATTTACGAGTTGAAGCCATATTGTTTTTGCCAGACAACTATTGATGACGGTCTAAGAGAGTGTTTTGTTTTCTAATGGATTGATCGTGGGGAGATCCTTCATTTTGTTTACAGAATCAGTCATCTCCGCTTTTAGGTTATTATGCCCCGGGCGTGACTCTGCTCCCGCAAAGGTTCTATCTGTAACTGGAATCTGTATCTGGATTGACAGAAGGAGCGAGGATTAAAAAGTGCTGCTCATGTTAAATCATACTGTTACGAGTCGCGAGACTCGAATTGAAATGTCGTTAAAATTACCATAGAGTTTATTAGAGCAATTTTTCGATATTTTCTAAATTTCCTTTAAGGGCACTGCGAGCCCTCACAAAAAAAACCCTGTCTATAATATTGTAAATATGCCGTGTTTATATATTAAAGCTATAAAAAATATTTGAATTGACCACATAAACAATGGAGGACACGATGCATTTTTTTTAAGATTTCTTGTCTGTTTGTTCCGGATTCATGTAAAATCTACTTAGGCGATTTTGATGTGGTTATTACACTTAAACTCTCCACTATTTTTTAGCCTGGGATTTTTTTGGAATTTATTATATTTATTGTGATTTTTTTACTGAAAGATAGCAAATTTTATGTAATAAAATTTGTGATGGTTGTTATCCCGGGAATCCCTTAAGAATTTGGCAGCGTAAGGTTTATAGTTGTTCCTGTGCATAAAAATTGGCTTATTCCGACAAAGTTTTCACTAAAACGATGATAGCTTATATTATTTTTTAAATGATGCGGTACTTTGTGTCCTGGGTGTCCCGTGGGAATTTTAAGTCAAGCATGGATGAATTCACTGGCATATCCCTTTATATTTAGTTATATTACTATGCCTTCTTGTGTGTGTCGCTATCAATAAGAAATATTGTTTTTTCTTTCTTGATATAAATAATCAAAAATCGAGTTACAATTGACGATTGAGTAAACCAAATAAGAAGCACGCAAACTGCGTGTGCTATTCGCACGCAGCAGAAGTGACACTTCAGAGATATACTCACAGATAATTATTCTCTACATTTTATATATATAATTCAAATTAACCTACCTAGACATACGTCGACAGATTGTATTTTAAAAAATTCAATCTAAATTACACTTGAAATCACTAGCATAAAGTTCAAAATTCTAATATAGTATAAAAGAATATCTGTCTTGTATATACAGATAGAACTAAAATTCATTTGAAATTTTTAAAGTTTATTTACATTGAAAATTAGTAGTAACGGGTAAGAGAGAAATATGTTTATCTCTCTTAAGTGTCACTTTTTCGTTTCATCGAGTGTCAAATCACAATGATTCTAAAGAAATATCACTTTAACATTGAATTGAGAATTTCCGCATTTTGGACGTCGGTCAAAAATGTCGAGTCAATCTATTGACCACTTTTCTAGGTTTACTAAAATGCCTTCAACATAATAAGACAGACGAACATGAGGACTACATAAGGATATATTTTTTCTCAAAATCGTTATGGAGCCCCAAAAAGAAATAGATTAGAACTTTCTTGTTTATCAGAAAGCGAGACGTACGCCTGTATCGAAACAACTAATGTATCTTGTTCATGTGACAATGCTCATTGAATTTCATAAGGCGCTCGGCGCCGCGGGACTCCTGACAACGTGTTACGGATTCCCCCTTATTCCTAGTTTCTGTTGTTACCGCTCGTTACATGTTAGGGAAAGAGTGCATAAAGAATTTGTGTTCAATAGTTTGAGGGGAATATTATGGAATTTATATACCAGAAGTTTTCTCCGCGGTTACGGCGTGTGACAACCCGTAGGTATCTGCGTTAATTACATAAAAACGAAATGAGATTTTTTATATATAGTAACTTTTTATATATTACACAACACCAGCATGTAACAGATACACTCCACATTATAATAAGCTTAGTATTAAAATAAGCTTTTTTAAAAAGAGATTTGAGATCCTGGATATCATGTAGCAGCAGAGTGTTGACAAGTAAAACGAGCCCAAAGACGACGGGTCTATCTGATTTAGAACAGGAGTTCCTATGGCCACCTTCCAACTCCATCATCAGATCAGCTCCATGGTACCATATTATTGCATTGTCTCGCGATATGCATATGTGCGCAAAATTTCAGCTCAATCGGAAACCGGGAAGTTGGTCAAATTTAACCAGCAAGATTCCACCCGAACTTACATACATACTTAAATACATACATAGTTAAATCCATTGCAAGTTAAATAAAAGCTTGTAATTAGAATCAATTAATATAATAAGTTATTCGTAAGGTACACCACAACACAAACATCATTGAATGAATGTCACACACAATAACAAAAATAACCAATAAGCGTGTATAAATTCTAAACACTTTCTTCTAAATTAAGTTGTAAAAAGGGCACGGAACTCCAGTCCTTAGAGTTGTTAAACAAAAATAAAAATATTACACGTTAAACTATTGTTCCTTGTTCAATACACTACAATAACGAATAAACTATACCCATATTGTCGAGGTAGCTGCCCAGCTATATTCTATATATAGTAGGGTGGTCGTTAAAAATTAAATTTCTTGCGACGCCCCCTAAAAAAGCTTCCTTTTAATGAAAAAGCACTGGGATTTTTTTAATAATTTTTTCAAGTCAAGACATCACGTGCCTCAAGACGATTCAAGTTAAAACCAAAAATATAAGGAAAATTGAAAGATAAGCTTGAATCACGAAGAATTTTAAACTTTTTCTGAAAGTATAATTTGAAATTCATTACTGAGAATGATAATACGGAAGGTATTTCATTGTTAAAAATTTTCCAATCTTAAAATAATTATTACTTCTAAGTATGAAGAAGTTTCCTGAAAAAAACATGATATTACCCAAAAATTAACCTGAATCGTCTTGAGGCACGTGTTGTCTTGACTTGAAAAAAATATAAAAAAAATCCCAGTGTTTTTTTATTAAAAGGAAGCTTTTTAGGGCGTCGCAAGAAATTTAATTTTTGACGACCACCCTAATATATAGCTATATATAGCTGAGATGAGTCGAAACCAACCTATATTGCAGGAACGGAGAAAGAATACAATTTCCTGTGTTGAGGCGGCCTGTAATAAGAGGCCACAAAATAACCCACAACCAGGTGGTAGGGTATTTGCCCGAATGGATTGTTACCACCATTGATCTAGAGTACGCCGCCATAACAACCTAGATTTGTGTTCCGGCATTAGTGACCAAGTCCCAGTCTCCCTTAAGAGAGCAGCAGCGCATTTGTAGCTGCTTTGGTGTAGCAATTGTCCCTAGGCGATGGTAAACGCTTTCCATCAAGTGGGCAGTCTGCCTGTATGCTGAACTCATGCGATTAAAAAAAGTCAGGATATGATGAGAGCAATCCTCGAATATTATAGATATGTACAACTTGTTATATATATTTATTCAAAGGTATTTATTTAATTAAAAAAGTAGAAAATAAATAATAATATTAAAAAACAAGACCGACTTCAAGAGTAACAAAGAAAAACATTAAATAAACAGACGGTGTGCGTCTCAGGACGCCCGACAGAAGTAATAACAGAAGCCAGACAGACTGGCGGCGTAACGCGTTACGTAACGAAGCTGTTTCCCTCCCATAAGAAGTTATCATTTAAATAACTCCCATTGGGTATGCCTTTATAAGAAAAATGCTTGATAATATTATGTATGTATGTGTTAGTGAAGAATGAATGATACTAGAGATGTATATACTTGTAATACTTACATACATACATACATAACTTCACGTCAGGTCTCTTGTGGGGTAGGCACGAACAACAGAGCGCCATTCAGGCTTATTCTTACACACCTCACTTGCTTCTTTGGCATTCATAGCTCTTGTCATGCACGCTCGTCTGTTCTTGAGGCTCCTGACATCACCTTCTGCTAGTACACGATAATACTTGTAATAACTTGCATCTTATTATTCTGAAAATAATATAAAATTGCTCAATTATTCTTTCGCCATGGGATTATAAAGTTTCCGAATTTGGAAGTACTCTTGCATTTATTAAGCTGGGCGAAAGAAAACTGGTTTTCAAAATATCCTCCTGAATAATGCAGAGATGTACTAAGAATAATTGTTACAGCTTGATATAATTATCAAATAATTGTATTCAAATATCATATAATAATAATTGAAATCAAGTGACTTAATTGTATTTATCTAAAATACTTTAATAAATAGATGAAACTAAACACAATTTAACTTATTGTAAGATAGACGCACAGGTACTTCTTACGTAGCACGGGAGGGAGTCGTAAAAGTCCGTACTATGCGTTCCAAATAAGATTAGGAATGTCAATGACCTCTATCTTTCAAATCTCACTTGAAAAGTATGGTTTGCAAAAACTTATTTGCATATCGTTAATAAATAATTTTACATCTATTTAAATAAAAAGGTTAAATTAGTAGTAAAGTGTCTTAATATAATATTTTATTTTTTTAGAGTTATTTAAAGAAAAAATAAGGCGCCAAGTGGATCCTATTCTCATTTGAACCGCATAGTACATCGTTTGACAGACAGTCATATTTACAATTTTGACTTATCCTTTTTCAGTACGTTTTAATGCTTCCAAAGTTATTGTGTTATACAGATAAACATTAGGGCTACGGACACATATTACAATAAACTCTAAGTATACATATAAAAGAATAGTCGAAAAAATCTTATCATCCAATTTTTAAAATATCGTGATATAAATCAATTTAGTTATATTTCAAACACCAAAAATTGTACTTACTTATGGTATCATAAGTACCTACTTATAAAAAAATTAAGCCAGGGTCCGAATCTGGGGTCAGTTTGGTCCATACACCCTCAAAAATGTAAGAGATATTTTTATTTTATTTTATTTTGTTTTACAATTTTAGGATGACTATCAGCTATTCAGAATTATAATAGTAACACATTAGTGATATCGAGCTATTAATAAGTCACCACAGATAGAAAAAAATTAAGATCAGATCTAATCAGTGATCAGATAACCAAAAACATAGAAAAAAAAGAAGTAATAATTTAAACATAAAAAAAGAAATATATAACTTAATAAGAAAACCTGTTCATTACACACTAAAGTTCAAAATATAAATTATTTAGTTTATTCCTAAAACTAGACACCGAGGTACCCGTTATATCCAAATCCAGATATGGACCAAGCTGATTCCAGATTCGGATTCAGCTCATTGAAATACATAAGGGTGGATTTGTCTGACCACACTATTATGTGGGCCGATGAATTTAATTTTACATTAAAGTTACGACATTCAAAAAAGTGATACATCATTCATTCATCTATTGTGATCAACAATCGAAAAAAGTATGAAGTTAGGTACATTTAAATTGATTTCAATGTAAAAAACGTAATTGTTATTACGTTTGTAAGCAATCACACCGAATAGGTCCCTGTCTGAAGATTAATTACTTCGGTCCGTTTCGGGATTAAGCATTCGCGAGGTCTATTGGCTTAAAGTTCACGGTCTAATTAGGTTTCATTAAAGTTATTTAAGTAGAATTTAAGACTCCTACTTGGATCGCAAACATTCGGAGAATAACTGATTATGCAACTCCTAAAGCAAAAATTAATTCTAAAGTATTTTTTTTAAAGATGGGAGAATAATAAATAATATGAGCCAAAGAATAATAATATCGCTAGATCTAAGACTCAAACTCCAGGGTTGGAAATGATAAATGGCATCACGTCAGAAGTCCTTTAAGAGGGCAGCAGCGCATTTGTAGCATCTTTGGTGTTGCAAATGTCCATAGGTGGTAACCGCTCTCCATCAAGTGGGCCGTCTGCCTGTCTGCTGACCTCCTGCAATAAAAAAAAGTAGCTTCGATGAACCTGCAGCCCACCTTTCTACACCCCTTAGCCACTCACACCTATGTTGCGCCTGTCTTCTATGGCATTTTTGGCCATGCAGCGAGTGGCGAGTCACCGTCTGCCCATTTTTCCATATTCCACGAACATTGCGACGGGCAGACGCCATAGTCCCCATATTCTCAGACTCCTAGTACCACTAGTAGTTCACCCCAATAGCCCGGAACTTTTTGTTCTCACGTCCCATAATAGTCCTACACTGGGCGGCGCTTGTCCTTGGGTGTATAATTATATGGCGTAGACAGGGATAATCGCCGGTCAGTGTCACGCCACATTTACTTTAAATTTGTCAAGGTGCCTCTACGTGTTGGTCTTTCCACGGCCCCACGCAGGCCCTCCAAAAGTCTGGGTCATTTTTATAACTCATGGTCTTGAAAGACATACAATAAATAATAATATGAAAGAATAATAATAATATGAGCCAGTTCTCGAAAATGGTCATAGCACGCTCTACTGGGATCGATCTATTGTCACAGACAGGACTATTGTTGCCAATAAGCCTGACATTGTGATAATACATCGATTGGTACACAACAACAAAAGAAATATCCCTCCGAACTTTTGTATTTATAATTTGTAAGATAGAGTGTAATCTATAAGGTTCGTACATTAAATAATTTATCTATATTAATATTATAAAGCTGAAGAGTTGGTGTATATGTTTGTTTGATTGAACGTGCAAAATTTAGTCTCGTGTGAATAGGTACCTTCTAGGTAAGCTTGCTGAATTTTAGACCATATCTCCGCTCAAAATCGAGCGATCGATAATCAATGATCTTATAATAACAAGATTCGCAGTTTACGGCACCGACGTGTTGCCACTTCGAAGATGCCTGCAGGCATATCTGACCCCAGTTGTAAGTTAGACGTTAAGCGAGTGTGACGTATCCGCGACGGGCGTAAAAACGTATTCAAAATGGTGAAATGTACTGTTAAAAGTTGTGTATCATGTCCGAAAATGATAATAGAGCAAGTGACGTTAGCTTTCACAAGAAAGTTTGCTTAATTTTGATCGTATTATTTAGAATAACATTAGCTAACAAAATAATATATCGTGTATTGTTTTTTTCATCGGTGTTACCAGTAAAACGAATTAAAATTTTACCAATTTTATTTTTATCAATTTTTTGGAGTTTAGTTCATGAAAAAGTGAATGATGGAAGCGTGCGCCAGTAAATTTTGTGTGCTATAATAATAAAATTTCGGCAACGATTCTAATATGCTTATTAATTTTTTATGATACTACATAGTCAATAATTATCATAAAATAGTGTTAGGTTCAGCAGCAGTTAGAATGATCCTTATTTGTTTGTGTAAGTCAAAAGTGTTGATCATTCTACTATCAGAGGGAGGGAGGTCATCTTCGCATATTTATATGACGAACTTGACAAGTATCGATATAAAGTGGAACCTTACGCTATGTCTTACTAGTATATCTAGATACGTAGCGATTCTCCAAAGTAGACGATTTTACGCCCTCAACGTGAATTGAACCTTTGCACATGTTTTATTAAAATGTTTTAGTAAGATATTAAGCAAGTCGTAAAAACCAAATCAAACCAGTTTACTAAAAATTTTTTTTTAGACATCGATATACAGACTATTATAATAATTAATTACTAAGTATATATTGTAAGTTTTATATTCTATAAAAAAGAAGTCAAAAAAACGTTCAATCTGGGAATATTTCTGACTACTGGCAACTCTGTCCGTTTTCACGAAAGCAATGCCTTGTCTCATTTTAACGTAATTGGTTGGACTATGGAAGAAACGAGACAAATATAGTTTACTTTGGCAAACTGTTGGCATTACATTAGATTTCAAAGCTACGTCTTTTAAACACGCAAGTGGCTACGCATTTTAAAGAATTATTTGTAAGACGTTGCTACTCTAGTGTATATAAGCTCACTGGAGATAATGTTTAAACGTGAACCTATATAGTAATAACAAAAACTTATAAAGTAACAAAAAAAAACTTATTTGATGAGCAACAATAATTTAAATGCCACGTGATGACGTCATTGGTCAAAAATATTTTATATTAAATTAAATCACTATTAGTAATCATAATATAAAAATGTTAAGAGTTTTATAGAAACCCCATTTTAGATAATAAAAGTTCATTTTGTATTTTGCCGATTATGCCAGATAGTAAAATATATATTGCAAATATATCAAATTTTGTATGAATCTGTCAATAACCAAGAGCTGAAAACGAGACATACAACAAACATGCAGACTAATTGTTACGACATGCGTTCACAGTCCTGGAAAGCATCCTTTCCTGGCAACATTTCCTCTTGCGTACCTTTATTCGGCCGGCCACCTGCAGAGGGCGCTGCGCACAAGCATGCGTCTCATTGGTCGAGCAAATTCACCAATGACTGCCTAACTTACACTTATCCGTGCAGGAACGGAGAAAGAATACAATTTCCTGCGGCCCGGCGGCCTGTCGTAAGAGGCGACAAAACAACCCACAGCCAGGTGGTAGGGCATTTGCCCGACTGGATGGCTACCACCCCTGGTCTAGAGTATGTCGCCATAACAACCTTGTGTTGTGTTCCGGCATTAGTGACCAGGTTCCAGGCTCCCTAAAGAGAGCAGCAGCGCATTCGTAGCACCTTTGGTGTTGCAAATGTCCATAGGCGATGGTAACCGCTGTCCATCAAGTGGGCCGTCTGCCTGTCTGCTAATCTCATGCAATAAAAAAAAAATAACTATCGCAAGGACGCCACGCTCGTCAATTAGTGATATTAGAAAAGTTGGAAAACTGCTGAATCGTGCATCAAACCGTCTCTCAAAGTGCTAACCGTGTCTGGAATTAGTGTAAGGTGTGTTCAACGCAAGGAAGCTCAAATCTGCCGAAAATCCTGCATCTTTCCTTACGCAGCTCCTGTGACGGTAAGCGTTGATTTTTTACTGCTTCTTTCACTAGGATTTGAGAGGCGACATCAGGTGAACAGAAGGTCAGGGTTTGCTCCGACTGAGTAGCCATTCATATTCGTTCACCAATCCTCAATAGATAATTAGACAACTTTCATCAGATAAATAAAATAACAACAAAGCAAATCAGAAACTTAAGCCAATACCATATAACTAAGCAAGTGGTAATTCGCACACTTAGGTGTTCGTGTAAAGCAGAGCTGCATTTAATATGTGAGCTCAAACACGAGCCGACGACTTCCCAAATCCACTTACAAGGCTCAGTCCCAAAAGTCGGGAGCTCCTAAACAATACCCGCGTTCCTACGGCCATAGAATAAGTCACGAAATTAAATAGACAAACCAAATAATTTCAAAAGTATTACAAATACCTTGTAGATTAAGATTGCAGTCAGCCCAGACTTACGTGATTTAGGAAAGATGAAATTTTTAAGATCGGTAATTTAACATAAATTTAGAAAGGAATAGATACTAGTGACACTAAGCTGAAAGCGGGGCCGTTTTTCATGTAGCAGGTATCAAAGCTATGCTATGAATGTCAAAGAAGCAAGTGAGGTATGTAAAAATAAGCCTGAATGGCGCTCTGTTGTACGTGCCTACCCCGCAAGGGGCCTGACGTGAAGTTATGTATGTATGTATGTAGGTATCAAAGGTGGAAAAACCCATGCTAACTTACGTCAAAGTTGCAAGGTTAGTTTTTACATATGTCATATATGATATTGTTATAAACAAAGATATATAGTTGCCAGACATTGTCCTGTCCTTCCTTCCTTCCATTTTAGGAAGGCTGAATTGTATATATATTATCAACTATAATATTTTAAAACATTTTTCAATGAGCCGGACAGATCTGACGGGTTAATTGTAATCACATAAAAGCATTCATATTTTTTTATTAGAAAAACAAAATATAAAGAGTGAAATTATTTTTCTACAAATTTTTCCTCTTCTTATCATCTGTTTACTACGAACCCATTAATTCTTTGAAAAACAGTTGTACACAATATTTGTTTACTTTAAAAAGAGCGTGAGATAGATAAATAAGAAGTAAAAGAATATTTTGGTAGACGTGCAGGAACGGAGAAAGAATACAGTTTCCTGCGGCCGGGCGGCCTGTCGTAAGATGCGACAAAGCAACCCACAGCCAGGTGGTAGTGTATTTATCCGACTGGATGGCTACCAATCTTGGTGTAGAGGTGTGACCAGGTTCTAGTCTCCGTTAAGAAAGCAGCAGCACATTTGTAGCACCTTTGTTGTTGCAAATGGCCACCGGCGATGGTAACTGCTTTCCATCAAGTGGGTCGTCTGCCTGTCTGCTGAACTCCTGTAATAAAAGAAGACGTGATGCTGGGAAGATTCTCGCACGGTTTTCGTCTTCTCGTGTTTAAGCACACACACATTATTATTTATACGACAACTAAGGACTCTGGTTACGTATCTACTTTGAGTTTAATTATTTAAAATTTCATTACTCTTAGTCGTTTTGTTGTTTGTTTGTTAAAATGTTGTGATACCTATATGGAATGTTTCTTAGTATATTGTACATTGCAATAGATGTGTGATATACTATAGCTATGCGTCGGACTGGATAACGCAGTCCAGAGCAGCAGTCCCGAGTTAGTGCGATGTGTGCCTTATAATGTGAAGAAGAAATAAATAAAGCTTAAAAAAGACTCACATATTTCGATAGTACCTTCTGTGTTCCACTTAGTGTTTGCCTGGCAGTGAATAAACATACCGACAAACTAGTTGGATACGACCCTGCTCCTCTAAGAACATACGCACATACAAGTTACGATCTACTAATGTTGTTTGAGTATTTCTAGCATCTCTTGTTTTCCTTATTATACGAGAGTATATTTTGGCAATACTGCGTAGAAGTTCTCGAGTATCTGGTTAAGAACATATTTAGTATGTCTCTTTACATCTTTGTTTCTTTCGTAAGTGAATTTTTGATAAAAATATTATTGTAATGGACACAAAGTTCAATCGTGCAAAGGAGAATGAAAACAAGGTTTTTGACAGTTGGTAGTTGCGCGCGAACTTCACTCGGGTCAATCCCGAGTGAAGTTCGTGCATTCGATTACACTCTATAGTAATAAATGTATATATATTAAACATAGTTAATAACCTTAATATTACGCGTTTTTGATCGGGACTACCAGTTGACCTCACATGATTCTCTGACCGCGCGCTCTTCGCCCTCTATCTCGAAAACAGATAAAGGTGTGAAAAAATGTTAAATGCAAAAGTTGTAGAGAATTGAAGTCTCTACATATTGATAATAAATACAAATAGCGTAAAACCTATACAAAATGAGATATTTGGAATAATTAAACAGTTTTAGGATGCAAAATACAAGTTTTTACATGGTAATATACTGGGTTGGCGTTGTACACTCTGTATCATCACAAACAATAAGTAAATTACAATAATGCAGTATATTAAAACAAGCAGAATGGAAAAACGCTTTAATTATAGTAAAACGCCGAAACGCGGCGCCGCTCCGATAACAAACTTCCGAACAAAAAACGCTGTAGTGTAAATCAAACAATAAATCATTAAACACATACATTGTAGCGGTGTGCTGTCGACGTAAGAACGTTAATTTATTTCTCTCCCGGCCGTTCTGAGGGGGATATGAAAATTTTCTCCGTTGGGATTTCTTAGACGAGCGTTTAACCTTTGCTATTATTTGAGTTATAAAATACACTCATTTATTGAATACTTGCCAAAAGCAATTATTGCAAAGTAGAATATATATAAATAGGTGCGTGTGTGTCTGTGTGTATATATAACGTTAGAAAGTAGATTTTACAATGAAATTAAGAACCTTTGTTTTTTTTTCATTATAACTTAATTGATTTCGCAGATAAGTTGTATATTTTCTAAGCTAATTATTATTTGTTCCATAAAATTATCTACACACATGAGATTGGATAATTGGATTTAAATTGCGAATTTCTACACTGTCTTACAGTAAAATGGTCTGGTCAAAGCTTGGATCCTTAGAACTCAAACACACCCAAAAAATAGTATTACGTAGAATATGAATAAATGTTTAACTCAACATTTTATGTGTATAGCCAGCAGCTAACCAGTAAAATATATTTGAATACTTAAAAAACCCTAAAAGGATTCTTTCGGGCATTATAAAATCTTTAATTTTATATAATATAATTTTTATGTTGTGTCCGAGCCGCTCGTCTGCGGACCCGTTGTCCCAACTGGGTTTGGTTTAATTGGAACACAGTAATTTATCGCTGGATCTCAGTTATCGGACCATGTTGCGATCGAAATTATATTTAAACAGTCAAAATTAATTTACAAATGCATTATATTGTTATTAAATGACATCAGTGGGTAACAGATGATAATTTATGAACTATTCTATCAGTATTGTACTTATAGTCTTGAGGGACTATGGGTAGAATACAACACAAATAAGTTAAGTTTTCTTACATTGTATTCAATAGTATGTAATTTTATAATTGTATTAATAAATAATATAATATAGAAATCTTTAAAAATAAAAAACATTTATGAACTTAATTTTTTATTTTCAATATACAACAGACAGGCTGACGGCTCGTCAGATGAAGTTTTTTCAAATATACTAGTGGTCGAAATTCGACCTTAATAATGTTGTCAAAGACTACTTCTATAATCACAGATTTCGCCAATGCATAAATGTGTGTCAAATACATGGTAGTGTGTGTAATGTTTTTTTTATTAACCCAATGTATTTTTTACAATAACCCAATGTATAATTACAATACACAAAAATAGCATTCGTCGCTTTTGTATATAAACTGTAAGTGTGAAAATTTTTAATTTCCTCCATCCTTGAAATGTTCGTAAAAAGGGGTACAAAGTTTTTGCTTCACGTATTAATATATAGATGTGTTGTTTGATTCGTTGTGTATGTAGTTACAATGATTTTATATATGTATGTGGTATTTAATTTATTGTTTTATTATAACATTTTTAGTCTGCAATTCATTTACCTTTATCAAACTGCATTATATATACTAGCTGTCCCGGCAGACGTCGTCCTGTCCGGTATAAATAGGGGTTTATCGCAGAGGGTTAATAATTTAGGGTTGTATGTATTTTTGTATGTTGTATCATAAAAAAATAGAAATTAAAAATGTTGTCTAAAAAATAAAATAAAAAATTTAGGGGTGGACTACTCCTAACATTTAGGGGGATGAAAAATAGATGTTGGCCGATTCTCATAGATACCGGATAAGCACAAAAAATTTCATCAAAATCGGTCAAGCCGTTTCAGAGGAGTATGGCAACGAAAACTGTGACACGAGAATTTTATATATATATATATATATATATATATATATATATATATATAGTTGTTGTTATGTGCGTTGAGTTGTTTTGTCCACCGTAACGTCACTTTATGGTCCCAGACTTTGGAAGAGCGCTAGTCCTTGTTAGCTAGCATTATGTTGAGATATTAACTTACTTTTTTTTCTAAATAAATTATTTTTCTTTCTTTATTTTATAATCAAGACAAGTTGTCAGAATGACTCTACTATCTCCTTGTTGATCTCCGTGAATAAAAAAGTGAGCAGAGTTTGTTTAGTATAATATTAACATTGCTCTTCAAGTAAATCCGCCTTTCAACTCTGAGTGTGGAATTTAATAGCCCGGAATAAATCCTTCGGTAATGAAAAGATGGTGTTCCACAAACAAATGCCTCGATAGCAAACTCAAACACTCCCCCGTTGCGGAGCAAACAATCTGTTCGCAACTCATGTTTTTGTTTCCGATTGTGTTTGTTTGACATCGTGGATCTTTGCTCTTGTCGTTTCACTTGATTTATTTGATAAATAATAATAATGAATTGAGATGTTGTCAAATTCTGTAATTGCACCATCATCATCCGAGCGTTAAATCTCGGTTGTGTTCGGAGCGTTTACTCCGACGCCCTTTCTTACTTTTTCTACTCCACTTCACGCGGTCTTCAGCATGCCCCGTTTTGAGACCACTGGTACGCATGTCATCCTTCACAACATCAAGCCAACATTTCTTGGGCCTTCCCCATTGAATGACCTACCGGATTGGGCCGGCGCTAAGAGCTATTACATGTTAAAATCGCCGGACAGTATCTGTTAAGGCCAAAGCCTTACAGCAAAAAAAAATTATAAACCGCAGTGACAGTGACGTGTCACATTAATGCCGTATTGGCGTCCCCGCACCCCTCTCTTCTCTTCCCGCGCCCGCGCTGATATTGCTCTGCGCTGCCCGCTCCCGCAAAATTTATTTTCTTTCATAAAAAGTCTAATCCAGAGTGTTGTATCAAGTTATTCAAGTTGTATGTGGTGAAAAACTCAAGAAGATTCGAAGAAAGAACAAAAATTCAACTGAGTGATAAGAAAGTTTTCCCAACCAATTACCTACAGTCCATTGTTTTCAACCAGTATCTTCTGAATCGTAAGTTTGCCTGGTGTCCGTATTGTGCTATTTTCAATGGTCAATATTGTCATGGTAGAAACAATAGGCGGTCTTATCGCTTAAAGCAATCTTTTCCAGACAACGTAACGAAAGGAATAGTTCAACCTAATTTAGGTGGTGCAGATTATTAAGTAAGTGGCCACGAATGTATGGATTTACGCACTGTTTCCAAGTGAAATTTCGCCACTGCTTGCTCGAAAGATTTTTTAAAAGACTCAATGTCACCGTGTTGTTTAGAGCAGGCCATGTCTTCTAAGATTAACTATAATTTAAAGTCTAAAGGGTTGAGATCTGGGTTAGACGAGGGCCAGTCAACCAACATACCTAATTGTAATAATTTTTATACATAATATTTATGTGTTTACTTATTAAATACAATCAACATGAACTGTGTACTTTTTGCATTAATTATAGAATTTATAAGAAGGGGTTGGTATTCACGCCACTCTCGCTTTACGTCTTGTCTGTGTGGCTTGCGCTTTACTCAACGGAAAGTGCATTGGCTAAGTAAACTAGGATATAAATGAATTGGTTAGTGAGCTTAGAGTTTGTGTGCAAATGCTACCCGGAATTAAGTTAAATAAGCTCGCAGACTGTGGGATGGGATTTTATATAATGAAGTATTCAGAGAGATATCAATTTATTATATTGTTACGTATTTGCGGAATTTAAATTTAACGTCGATTGGAACTTCACAACATTTATTAAAATACAGGTAAGTTATCATTATTATATACATATATCAACAATATTTTATCAAGTTTTCGCGTCTTGTCATACATAATAAAAATACGTTTTAAGGGTTTAAAGTGCGGTAATTTATTTGAGTTTTATTTCTCCGACGTTTCGGCCACTTTTCAGTAGCTGTGGTCAATGACGTCATCGGCAAGTACCACCTGTTTGAGATCCGATCATCAAAACTATTAAGACCCAAACTTAGTAAAAACCAGCTACCAGACCTCAAGACATAACTTTTTTTACTATTTAAGTACTACTTTGCAGTTTTTTTTATTTTAAAACTTTGTGTATATACATGTGTTTTATGTAGTGCACACGTGGTTTTGTAACGTATCCACTGAAACTACTCCATCTGTATTCTTGGCTTCATATTTCAAAATAGGTTTCACATTGAGAGCTGGGGGTTCCGTCTGCGTATTTTGTTCGATTTAGCTTAGTAATATATTGTCCTACTTTATTTATTCCAATTTATATAGTTAAACCATCTTTACATTAAACTTTTAAAAAACTTATTATAATATATTCTAAAATTATTTAAAAAATTTAACAACACAATAAAAAAGGTAAACATAAAATTAAATACTAGAACTAAATAAGAAAGGGCCTAATTATAGATAAAATATTGGTTCCAAGCCACTGTCACTTACCGGGAACGTTCAAAAGGCTGGCGGCGTTACTACGTTGAAAAGCAGTGCCTTTGAACCAGGTAGACGTCAGCCTTTTCGTCGCGTGAGAGGTCTACTAAGCGTTCGGCGACATCTGGTATAGTTATAGAGCGTTAAGACCCAGAGTTTCCACCCCAAACGCAGTAAATGTGTAAATATCTCCGATAGAGGCGTACTGGCGGCGCTTGAGGGCCTCCTCCTTTTCCTACTTGTCATGACTTCATAATAGCGAGTCTCTCAAGGCGTAAAGGGTTCAGCCGAAAAATCCTGAAACGTAATTAGAAAACAGGAAACTCCGTTAATTACCAAATAATTTCGAAAGTTAAAAGCATTTCAAGCTAACAAACTTCTTTCAAAGTACAAAATATTTTTTTAAAAAAGCCACGTTACTGCAACGTAGAATAAAATGTTGATAATTTAATTAAAACACCCTTTCTTACTTAACTTTTAATAACAGTCCATTAAGTTTCTGCTTCTTTACTTAAATATCTTTATTTTTAAGGGAATAAATTATCGTTTCAGTGTTAAATCCCGGTTGTGTGCGTTGATTTTGAAGTCCGTGGTCCGTTCTCCTAAAATGTTTCTTCTCGTCACGTGATCTTTTAGCATCAAGGCGACAGAATTTGAGGCAATTTTCTTTGTCTTATGAAAAATTTAAGTACGGATGTTAGGCTTGTATCCTAACACTTAAGGAGGAGAACAAGCAGTTGATGGCTGAAAGAAAGGTCCTCAGAAAAGTCCTGGGTCGGACAATGCTGATGAGAGCAAGGAATGTGCCTTGCTCTCATCAGGTCAGAAAACTGCTTAAGCGATGCATAGGTTAGCCATTACGCTAGCACGACTTCATTAATGAATATACAATAGTGTAATTGAGGCCTGAGTACTACGAGTATATATAGCACACACATATGACAAAAAGCTTATAATGCAGCATAAATCACCCGAATTCTATCAACTGGGACCATATATTTGGCGAGAATTCTTACGGAGTTCGCGCTCACGACGCTGCGGTTATATTTTTCGTAAGCGAAGAACCGTGAAACTAGACACTTCTAATATACGAGCAAAACGTGGCATTTTGATTATTGCATCGAAGTACTGTTCGGTACTTGTATTTGTCTCAGTACATAATATTCTTTTTTATTGCCTGAATCTGGCAAACTAGCAGACGGTCTAGAAAGATGGTTACCATCGCCTATGGAGTTTCGCAACACCAGGGGCGTTGGCAGCGCATCGCCGGCCTTTAAGGAATTTTATAAGGCCCTACTTAAACGACCCCATGTAGCGCAGAGGGAAAACCACGGTGGGAAGTTCTCTCCAGATCATTGTTGTACGCGGAATAAACGCCCTAGAGAACCGTTGCGTAGTTGAGCGTGGGAGCTCAAAGAAATGGGGGTGAACATTCCGTTGCTAGCGAGCGGTGCATTTGTAAAAGTGAGGCGTTGGCACCAGATCAAACAGTTCCTCGGAGCACTCTACGTTGTACAGGCGGTAGAATACGCAGAAGGACACAAAGTTTCTTAGAAGACTAAGTGATTCTAAGCTACCTATTAGTTTGGTATCGTCGACTATACAAACGGTGGGACCCTGGATTATATTCAAGGGCCTAGTTTATCGCACGTATTGGGGCGTAAATCGTATAATATTTTCGTAGGAAAGAAATACTTTATTTGAGGAAATAACAACTTAATTACATTCCTTACACATTATCATACATAGAACATATTTTGAGAGATTGTATGCCGCATTTATTTATATAACTTATTTAATTTTCAGCAAACAAGGCTTGCATTAGGCATATTGCTGTGGCGGAATTATATCCAACACAACGTTGATTTTCAGTGCAAAAGGGCGTAAAACCAAAATGTCCCAATTTAACGATAGTATATAGTAGGCGATATTCTTTACGCAATAACCGCTTGACATATTTACAATCAAACAAAATCACCGTCTTCCATGGGTAAGGCTACGTTTGCTCGCTGGATCATCATACCGATCTCTCTCTCGCTGATCAATTATAAAGGAAAACGACTCACTGACTCTTCAGGGGATCAGAAGACTAATGCTACGTAGCCAGCCTTCTGGGAACCTTACCCACAGAAGACGGTGATCTCGGCTCAGTATTCTACTTATAGTTTTAAGGGACTATGGGTAGATTACATACATACATACATACATAACTTCACGTTAGGTTCCTTGCGGGGTAGCCACGACCAATAGAGCGCCACACAGCCCCATTCTTACACACCTCACTTGCTTCTTTGACATTCATAGCTCTTGTCATGCACGCTCGTCTGTTCTTAAGGCTCCTAACATCACCTAGATGTTAGGAGATTACAATACAAATAAATTAAGATTTCTTACATTGTATTCGATTATTTATACATTTCTTCATTGTAAAGTAGGAAAGGAAAATCTTTGAGCGAGTATTGATTTTAGGTTAGTATCCGCAGCAGGCACGTGCCATTAAAAGGGATTTATGGTACGTTATCCAAAAATAATAATGTGTGTTGGATTAAATCTCGATTTATTTATATCTGGTGCTAATTAACGACGCCTGATCATAATTTTCGCCCGGAATCTGCATTATTCCGCAATTTGCCCGTATTTATATGACGTATAAATGGCCGGCGGGATGAGAAGATTTATACAGGTTAATAATGTACCTTTTTATTATATTAGTTCAGCAGACAGATGCCTTACTTGTTGGAAAGCGGTTAACATCGCCTATGGACATATGCAACACCAAAAGTGCTACAAATGCGCTGTTGCTCTTTTAAGGAAGACTGGAACCTGGTCACTAATGCCGGAACACAACTCAAGGTTGTTATAGCGACATACTTTGGACCAGGGGTGGTAGCCATCCAGTCGGGCAAATGCCCTACCACCTGGCTGTGGGTTGTTTTGTCGCCTCTTACGATAAGCCGACAGACCGGTTGAAATTGTATTTCTTCTCTGATCCGGCATAGATAACTTTATCACATTTATAATGTACTATTATTTACGGAGTAAAGCAGTGATCTGATGGGAAGTGGTAAAAGTCCTCTATTCATATCTACTGATGCCCGGTTCCTATATTTTACAGACATTTCGACGGTAAGAGATATAAGCCCTATACAGGCAACGTTAAAATTCAAACGATGGTAAGGCAAGTAAATGAATTCTGATATCCTCTTCTCCGTGCAAGGACAGCCGTCCTTCTTGGGGCAGCCTTTCTGTCAGCTTGGGGCCATCCATCAACCCACAGCCAGAGGGTAGGGCATTTTCCCGACTGGATATAGTGATAGCTATCACCCCTGGTCCTGAGTATGCCGCCATAACAACTTTGAGTTGTACTTCAGCATTAGGGGCCAGGTTCTAGTCTCCCTTTAGAGAGCGGCAGCAGATTGGTAGCACTTTTGCTGTTACAAATGTCCATAGGCGATGGTAACCGCTTTCTATGCATTCCAGGTAGGCCGCTTGCCTGTCTGATGAACTCGTTCAGTAAAAAAATCTTTATTGTTCATCATATGCTTGATTAAACTTGTTAATTAATATACCGTGCGATTCATTTGTTAAGAACAAAGGGTGATTTAGCGATCTTTTCCTTTTCCCCATATAAACCAAAAGAGTTGAAAAAGGAATGTTAAGGTGGTTTGAATGAAAGCAGAATCACAAAACAAGTATATGACAGCAATGTGACTAGTAGAGTCGGTGCCGGTAGACCGAGACATAAACACCATGATCAAATTGAAGATATTTTGAAGAAAGGTCAGATAAAAATCAATTTAAATAATCGTGTATGTCTGAAAACGTTAATGAAAGTTGATGAAACGAAAAGTGTTTGTCCAGATCGTAGCAGGTGGTATAAAGGCCTGAGCCTGTTGAGAATCCAGCTCGAAGGACCTTGTAAAGGCCTGAGCCTGATGAGACTGAGGTTATGAATTCGTGGACTGTATACTTTGTTTGATTGATTGCGAACGATTCTCTCACGTCAACGCGCGTGCGCACCTTACACACATTAATTGTCATAATAGTCGAGCAATAAAACCCTATTATATCAATACCAAACGTTAATTATTAATAAAGAATCAAACAAAGTATACAGTCCACGAATTCATAACTGGAGTCTCAACAGGCTCAAGGCTTTAAAGGTGGAGATTCATCGTCTCTGCCTACCCCAATGGGAAACAGGCGTGACAATATGTATGTATACCAAATCTCCAACTCCTCCATGCACGCAATAAGCATAAAGAGTAACCTCCACATATGAATATATGGACATTAAAAAATAAAAAGTGTAGGCAAGTCCTTATAGGCGGAGTATCACGGCCGCGGTCGAGTGACAAATATCTTTGTTTACTCGAAGCCCCACGTAATCTAAAATAAGGGCCCACCTTCTTGGATTAACTATGCAATTAACTTGAAAATCCCTTGTACGCTTAATCTTATACTAATATATAAAGCTGAAGAGTTTGTTTGTTTGAACGCGCTAATCTCAAGAACTACTGGTCGGATTTGAAAAATTCTTTCATTGATAGATAGTTCATTTATTGAGGAAGGATTGAAGGCTAAGGCTATATCAGGTGTATATATGATTACGATAAAACCAATAGAAGCGGAGCACCAATTAAGGATGTTAATAAACCGGGGGATTTGGAAAATAAATTTACAGCTAGTTATCTATAAACGTAAAGCCATCGAATACTTGCAGAAATAAATTATGTATCTGAAATATGAACGAATAAGAAACAGTGTGATAAGGGAGCGTTGTGAATTGAAAGAAGATGTAGTGACAAGAGTTGAAAAGGGAATGTTAAGGTGTAAAATCCTCTGGGTGTATGCTTGTAGATACTAAGCTGTCTTCAATGATTAGTGGACTGTATTTAGAATATGCTTTATTACAATATAATTATCACACGTATGACAATGTATGCGTCGCCGGACGGAGTATATGGCGGACTGCTCGCACGCGGCGCTGCCCTCTCTCCCCGACGTAACCGGTTGGCGTTAACATACTCCCGGCGTTGAAGATTTGTCTTCAAGAGAACTGATGGGCAAGCAGCAAATGGAATTGAAGGCACGACGGATGACTCCCTTCTTCGTCCTTATGTCAGCAACCCTCGCGACACCGTCATTTCCTGGTACGACGCGCTCTATCCTTCCAAGAAGCCACATCAGAGGTGGAGTGTTTTTCTCCTTAATGACAACAAGAGCTCCTTCTATAAGTTCTCCCTTAGACCTATGCCATTTGGTCTTATTTTGAAGCCAGAAGATATACTCGTTGGAAAAGCGCCTCCAAAAGTGTTGTCGCAGACTCTCCACGCGTTGAAATCTCTGTATACTGTTTATGTTTCGTGTGGAGATTTCTGGATGCGGCACAGAAGTAAGTGATCTTCCAACAAGGAAATGAGCGGGAGTGAGAGGTTGAAGGTCAGAAGGGTCGTTGGAAAGAGGAGTTAAGGGACGTGAATTTAAAATGGCTTCGATTTGCGTTAAACATGTAGTCATCTCTTCGAAGGTAAGGTGAGTCAAACCTAAAATACGTCTCAAATGATACTTAGTAGACTTAACCGCTGACTCCCAAAGGCCTCCGAAGTGTGGCGTGTAAGCGGGTATAAAAGAAAAGTTGATGCCTTCGTGAGCCATTTCCAAACTAACGAATGTTTTAAAGGCATTAGAAGCGCCGACAAAGGTTGGGCCGTTATCAGAAAAGATGGTGTTCGGCTTACCTCGACGAGCAATAAAGCGCCCGAGAGCAGCAATGAAAGCCTCTTTGGACAAATCAGATACAAGCTCTAGGTGAACTGCCCTCGTTGCTAAGCAAATAAAAATGCAAATATAAGATTTAATTAATCTACATCCCCTTCCTTTGCGGTCGGCTATCAGTATTGGTCCACAAAAATCCGTGCCTGTCTCTAAGAACGGAAACTCTAGCTGAACTCTCTCTTTAGGTAAGTGACCCATGATTGGTTGGACAATTTCACCTTTAAAACGAGTGCACTTTACACACGACCGAACCACCTTACGTGCTAAGTTTCTACCGCCTAAGGGCCAGTAAGTATGCCTGATAGTAGATAAAATTAGCTGAGGACCGGCGTGAAAAAGACGTAAGTGAATTTCATTAAAAATTAAGAGGGTTAGGTGATGCTTGCTACATAAAAGTATTGGGTGTCTGACATCATACCCGTAATAAGAATTATCTAGTCTGCCACCAATCCTTATTAGGCCAGAATCTAAATAAACAGACAAAGATTTTAAACGATTTTTATTTGGTAAATTATTACCAGATTTGAGTATTTTGTATTCCAACGCGAACGACTCCTGTTGGGATATACTAATTATAAAATGTGATGCCTTGCGAAGCTCAAGGCTTGTTAAATAATTATGTTTTTGTTTGTTTGGATTTCTACAGTTATTAACAAATCTGAATACGTAAGCTGTAATTCTTTGAAGTTTTATAAAATTTGATGCGTTTTTAATTAAAGTTTGAAACAAAAGGATGTCTGAATTACAATCAACATTGATAAATAATGACTTTACAGTCTCTGGTAAGGAAGTTTCTGCTATCTTCTCTGAATTAGGCATTGAAGGCCAAGATGAAGAGTCAGAATGTAGAAATGAAGGCCCTGACCACCACAAAGACGATTTTCCTATGAGGCTAGCACTAATTCCACGAGATATGAGATCAGCAGGATTCTCTTTAGAAGGCACGTATCGCCAGATATTATCAGCAAAACCTTCCCGTATCTCCGAAACACGATTCCTAACAAACGGCTTAAAACAAGTGGGAGAAGAACTAATCCAACCCAGAACGATTGTAGAATCACACCAGAATATACAATCTACTGACTTAAACGTTAAAGAGCTGACGACTTTAGTACACAGCCGTGTACCAAGTAATGCGCCACAGAGTTCCAAACGAGGTATGGTGGTGATCTTAAGAGGAGCTATCTTACTTTTAGATGCTAGGAGGCGCACGCAGATTGCCCCTAAACTGCTCACTGAACGAACGTAGAGACAGGCTCCATACGCCTTTTCAGATGCGTCTGTAAATATATGGAGTTCAATGACACTACATATATCATCCAAGATCCACCTAGGAATTTTTATCTCATTAAGAAGCGTCAATGTTCGTGTAAAATCGTTCCAACACCTTTTAATGTCTGCACTAACTTCATCATCCCATGAACTCTTATCCATCCAAAGCCTTTGCATGATTAATTTAGCTTCTACTATACACGGGGAAATTAGACCTAAAGGATCGAAGACCTGTGCAATAGTAGAAAGAATTTGTCGTTTAGTAACTGTAGTTTGTTCTTGTATGTGACTTATCGAGAATGTAAGGTGATCAGAGTAACAGTGCCAATTAAGACCAAGCGTTTTTGAAAGCTCGTTAGCACTTAAATTGACTGTATGATCAGTAGATGGTTCTGCATGGGATGGATGATTGAGTGATAATGATTGAAGGATGTTTGCGCTGTTTGATTGCCATTTTCTAAGTTTAAGTTGTGCTGAGCTGAGTGTATCCATAACATTACGACAGAGAACGAGAGTTTCAGACTCGGAGTCACCACCAGACAAGAAGTCATCTACATAAAAGTCATCAGCTATGGCACGCCGCGTGTAGTCATCCGATGCTTCTTTGGATAAAGATATAAGACACCGTGTGCTAAGATAAGGCGCGGACGCCATGCCATATGTGACAGTATTTAAGGCGTAGATTTTAAGAATTTGTGACGAATCCGATCTCCAAAGAATTAGCTGAAGCGGCCTCTGATCATCAGTAATAAGAATCTGACGAAAAAATTTTTCTATGTCAGCTGACACTACAAACTTATGTTGGCGAAAACGGAGTAATATTGAAAGTAAATCATTTTGAACCCTAGGTCCAACTAACTGAATATCATTAAAGGATATACCAGATGATGTCACAGCTGAGGCATCGAATACCACTCGAAGCTTAGTAGTTGCACTCGACTCTTTAAAAACACCATGATGAGGTAAGTAATAAGAAGGCAATAAAGACGATAAATCTGTAAATTCGCTCATATGTCCTAAACGCTCATATTCCTGCATAAATTCGACATAATTTCCTTTTAATGTTGAATCTCTTTCGAATCTACGCTCAAGTGATAAAAATCGCCTTTTGGCTATATCAAAAGAATTACCTAATTTATTTGGAGCTTCTTTCAACGGTATATTAACAACAAATCGTCCTTCATGATTACGAGTAGTTGTATCAAGAAAATTTTGCTCACATATGTGCTCCTCAGGTGTATAATTATGCTTAGGTAATATAGTGTCCAATTCCCAAAATCGTGTAAGACTTGAGTTTGTATCAAGGTCTTGGGTGAACATGCATACATGTCTATTGTTGATAGGCTGATATAAGACGCCAGATAAGAGCCAGCCTAATTTTGTTTCAAAAAGACCCGGGTTGTGTTTCCCTAAATCAATACGCGAAGTTCCAATCACGCTCCAAAAGACGTCTGCTCCAACAAGTATGTCGATGGACGAAGGGACGCAAAAAGACGGATCGGCTAAACGAATACCAGACGGCAAAGGTATATCCTGTGCCTTTATGCTTGTACTAGGCACTAAAGAAGTTATTTTCGGCAAGACTAAACAATCTATGTCCATGTTAAAGTCACCAGTATAAGATGCTATACGAAGAACACAAGACCTGGTTGTTTTACACATTTGATTGTTGATGCCGGTTACGTTAGAATTTATAATACGTGTTGGTAAATTAAGCTTACCGGTCAAACTTTGTGTAACAAAGTTTGCAGTGCTACCATTATCCAATAAGACTCTGGCGTGTTGTTCTTTACCATCTGCACCCAGCACTTTCACCAAAGCTGTGGACAGTAACACATGACGTGATGAGTCGTTATTGGCTGTTAAGGCGACATGCTCAAGCGTCGGAGCATCGTCGTTGGAATGCAACAACGTATTGTGTTTAGTTTTGCAATATTTGCAATGACCGAGTTTGCACTTCGTATAAGAGTGCCCTGGACGAAGGCAATTAAGACATACTTTGCATTCTTTCGCTTTTAATATGCGTTATTTTACTGGCAAGGCTTTGAATGTATCACAATTAAATATAAAATGATTATTTTTACATAAAGGACAAACATAAGACTGCATTTTATTTAAATTAGAATTATTATTATTAGGTAAGACCACGAAGCTCTTTTGTTTATTATTTGAATTATTTACCTCCTTGTTACTTCTAGATTCTTCAAGAGTTTCCAGAAGATTAGCGCGGTTCCTAAGAAACTGGATAAATGCATCTAACCTTGGAGTATCAGTTAGAGTATTCCGATGTTCTTCCCAATGCCTACTGGTGACAGAATCTAGTTTTGAAGCCATAATGAAAATTATCAGCGTATCCCAGTGCTCAACGGGTTGTTTTAACGTTTGTAATGCTCGTAAGTTTTTGTTGGTGACGTCAACAATGTTACGAATGCCATGACTTGATTCTCTTTGAATTGAATTAATACTAAATAAAGACTTATGGTTATTTACAAGCAATTGTTTGTTATCATAACGTTCACATAATAAGCTCCAGGCATTCCTGTAATTTTCTGCCGTAAAGTCTAAGCTTCGAATAATTAAGGCGGCACTTCCATGAAGAGAAGTCCGTAAATAGTGAAACTTGTTTATTTCGTCGATACCCTTTTCATTATGTATGAGAGAAACATAAATATCCTTAAATTCTAACCAGTCCTGATAGCCGCCGCTAAAGTGGGGTAAATTAATTTTAGGAAGTCTAACATTATTTTGTCTATTACTCTGAACAACTAGAGTAGGGTTGTCACCTGAGCCTACCTCTGATGCAGAATCAGACTGCTGTGACAGCTTGCGAGTAACAGCGATCAAATTGCGCGCTGCAGCGATTTGACTGTAGTACTGGCTTTCAAACTGCTCCCGGTCTGCATACAGCTCTTCAGGTGTATCCGAGATGATTTCCAACTCACTCTGGAATTCATCATAAGCAGAATATGAGGATTCTAATTTTCTAATTCTTAATTCAAGCTCTAGCAGCTGAGTGTCGCTAAGATGTTCGTATGATTTAGCGTTTGCCAGAAAAGAAATGAATTGCGTAAGCTTTGCTTTAATGGAAGCCCGTTTTTTAACAAGTTCCTTTATCTTTGCTTCATTTGCCATTTTAAAATAGAAAATATGCTTTGAAAATGAAAGAAATAGTGTCCTAAGAAAGAAAAGATGTAAGGGAAGAAAGAAAGATAAACTTAAAATATGTGCAGTGAAGGTAAATTCAAGACTAAATACAAGTTTTACAAGTGATATAGTAAGCTACGCTATTAATTACTTCAATGAATGCACGTAGCGATAATCTAACTACATATATATACGTATAAAATACCTTTACGCATTGTTCACAAAAACTCGGCGATGTCTTTATGCGGCTAAAAGGAAAGATTAACTTAAAATGTACCAATATGCAACAATGTATCAGGCATGAGTCACCTAAGTAGATAAGAAACGCAGCTATGCGTATTGGTGATACATGTATAACGCAAATGCATTAGCAATAATGAAGGTAACGAATGATTTTTAATTTACAATAAGATAACTATTAAATGATTGAATTACGATAAAATAATAATTAATGAATCGATTATATGAATAACTTGGATAATAATGAATAATAAGGAATGATAATGTGAGGAATAAGGTTTAGAAGATCTCACTTATCTTTTAAGATTTGCCGTCCGCCTCCGGTCACGTACGCAGTGGGTCCAAAGTTCAAGCGATGTTCACTCGGCTTTCACGTCACAATAATTATTTAATTTATAGGTCTTCTTGGTTCTTAAGAGGCTCGAAGGACCATATGTAAAATCCTCTGGGTGTATGCTTGTAGATACTAAGCTGTCTTCAATGATTAGTGGACTGTATTTAGAATATGCTTTATTACAATATAATTATCACACGTATGACAATGTATGCGTCGCCGGACGGAGTATATGGCGGACTGCTCGCACGCGGCGCTGCCCTCTCTCCCCGACGTAACCGGTTGGCGTTAACATAGGTGGTTTGGCCATGTAGAGAGAATGAATGATAGCAGAATCACAAAACAAGTATATGATAGCAATGTGACTGGAAGAGTCAGTGCCGGTAGACCAAGACGTACTCACCATGATCAAATTGAAGATATTTTGAAGAAAGGTCAGATAAAAAGTAGTTTAAATAAGCGTGTATGTATGAGAAGATTAATGAAAGTTGATGAAGCGAAAAGTGTTTGTCAAGATCGTAACAAGTGGAGATCCATTGTCTCTGCCTACCCCAATGGGAAACAGGCGTGACAATATGTATGTATGTAAATATGAACGAATGGAGAAAACTCTTTTTCGTTCACCATAAACTTTAATCTCGACAATTGATCTGGATCCATTTGCTTTAGAACAGTGGGAGCCCTCATCGTTTATAGCGATCTCTTCCAGGCAACCTAAGGAGATTTTAATGACAATTAGACATACGATTTTTGGTGGTGTACTAAACTAAAACAAAAGTAACATATTCACAATCTTTTTAATTATATATCTCGGAGAAGGCATCGTTCTTGTGACATTTTCTTTAGTGGTTGCAGGTTTAGTGGGCGTCATCAGGGTAAAATGCGAGCATAAAACACAATGGCCACGGTTTATACACTTTTTTTTACAATTTAAATTTAAACAATATTTCGACACAGTTTAGACCGAGCAGCGGATTCAGAGCACCGATTATTCTTTAACTATTCCTTTTAAATTCTCAACAATTCAACTCGATCCGTTACTATCACTCAAATGTGTCGCAAAAACTCCCCCGTCTACCTTAAATACACAGATGGCGCCCCGACCCCGCTCGAGGCATATGCTCTGCTCTGATTGGTCGTTTATTAAATTTCAATATTCATAACTTTTATTAGGTTAGGACGATCTTTAAGTTATAGAAAGATTTAACAAATAATATTGTGCATTATATACGAGTACATCCAAACAACAATCACCCGATTCATAGCTCCTTCCGACATATATATATATATATATATATATTTAATATATAAAATTCTCGTGTCACAGTTTTCGTTGCCATACTCCTCCGAAACGACTGGACCGATTCTCATAAAATTTTGTGTGCACATTGGGTAGGTCTGAGAATCGGCCAACATCTATTTTTCATCCCCCTAAATGTTAGGGGTAGTCCACCCCTAAATTTTTTATTTTATTTTTTAGACAAAATATTTAATTTCTATTTTTTTATGATACAGCATTAAAAGATACATACAACCCTAAATTTTCAACCCTCTACGATCAACCCCTATTTTTTACCGGGCAGGACGACGTCTGCCGGGACAGCTAGTATATATATATAACTAGATATATGATGATATTATAAATCACGTATATCTACATACTCACAATAGACAATTGCATTTAATGCAATAATTTTTATTTGATAGACCAATAATAATAAAAATGTACATCCAGTACAACCGGTTGATTCTGACTTGTTGACCGCCTAATATGAAGTAACTAGGATACGCTCGCGACTTTGTCTACACTTGACTTGAAATTCCCGCATAATTCCCGGGACACAAAGTAAGCTATCGTCTTAGTGAAAACTGCCGAAATAAGCCAATGTTTATGCACCCGAATAACTATAAACTACCCCCGGGAATATTACGTAGAATTTGCTATTGCTTTTAATATGGGTATTATACATAATTCACAGAAAAATTCCCGGGCGATTCCCGGGATAAAAGCAGATTTAAGTCTAAGAATTTGTTGTCGATCATCGAAAACCACCTTGCAATAAATTCTCAAACATTTCAAAAATTCACTTGTATACGATTTGTTATTTATAGCCTATTTTTGTGAACTTGTAATGGTTTATTCATAAAGAAAGTTACGAAGGCATCGATAGGCTTCTTTTAACTTTACATATTTTATTATTAATCGCGACGCGTCCCCGAGGGGGTTGGCAGCAAAGGAAATTTCACGTCGGCGTAGCGTCTGAAAGCAAATTCTGTTATAACTTTTTTACCTGTGGAGAATTTTCTTGTATCTTTTTTTCATTTTAATTTAAATAAAGATTCAGAAGTTTGATTGCGGCCTATATATACAGGTGTTCCGTGGTTGATTTTTGTTGCGTAGTCGGTAGACAGGCAGACGGCACTTATTGGAAAATAGTTACCACCACCTGATGTGGTAAAGCCACAGAATATCGGCTTGAATCAGCTTTGAGTGACAGTTCCAATAGCCTACTACTTCTTCCCCGTATTCCTATCACATTCCTTCTATTCCACTTCGTCTTTCTGATGCTTCTATATTAACCCCCTTTTTTTGGCAAACGGAAATCCATTTGAGGACTAACCGCGACAGTTACAGAAGCCTGGGGGGATGTTCGCGACCCGTGTGAGTGTGGGATTCGCCAGATCGGGGGTGGCACTACCGTGCCCGGTCAAAACCAGAGCCACGCTATTGCCACTCCCCAGTTAGGGATACCCACTAAAACCCCTGGGTGTTCCGTCCTGCGCCTTATGCCAGGGCTACGGGAATGGGCTGCTCCCCATGCGGCCCCGCTCACTGGGTCTCTTTCAATGCCACGCCTACTTGGTCTAATCCAAAACTCTCACCTCGACGGCATGTGCGGGAGAGTGAGAAGCCCCTATACCCCTAGGGGAACCCACCCGCGCCGCCCGCTTACGGTGGCCGAAGGTCTAGTTCTGACCTCCAGCCTCGGCGCGTCCTCCTTTGGCGGGAGCGGAACAGAGACGTACGTTCACGCTCCCGCTCCGCCTCCTCCTTCGCAAACATAACGTGCTCGCAGAAGGACAATATCAACCCCTATTACATCCCAAAAGATAGTAAAGCGTTGAATTTGCTATTGGTCTTGCGAACGAGGGTGACCACTTTCAATGAGCTGGAACTTCTGCCTGATTGCCAGCTTGGCAATGAAATAACCCTATACAGGTGTTTAGGGTTCGATCATCAAAACTATTAAGACCGAAACCCAGCAGAAACTAACTGCCAGACCTCTCAAGACACTGTGAGCTTTTTCTGCGTGCACCGCAACATAAACCAACTTGATTGACAATTTATTTTTTTATTTTACCTTCCATTCATTTGAATATTATATAAAATGACTAGCTGTGCCCGCGGCGTCGTCCACGTGGAATTTGTTTTCAAACCCCCCCATTTTTGAAACATTCTTCATTGGTGTTCCGCTCCTATTGATCTTCGCGTGATCATATATAGCATATAGTTTTCCTCGATAAACGGGCTATCTAACACTGAAAGAATTTTTATCAATCAGACAGTAGTTCCTAGGATTAGTGCGTTCAAGCAAAGAAACAAACTTTTCAGCTTTATATATTAGTATAAGATAAAAAAAGTTGCTCCTGCAAAAATGATATGAGTTTTTCTATCTTTAGTGCATGCGTGCCGTACCCTGAAAAGAAAAGGCAAAGGGAAGTAATCCCGGGGGACAGGAAATTGATTTTATACGTACGACCGCGATAAAGGCAGCGGAATATTCCTATAATATTAAAAACATGGGACTTTCTCGACGAGTTTCGTTTGTCACAATGGCGTGTAGTTTTAATAATTATAATGTTTTAATCTTAATAAATTATAAAAAAAATACCCACCTTTTTATAATTATATGAAAGAAAATTTTGAAAAAGTCAAGGTGCTTAGAAAATGTTTTTTTTGAAAATTGGTTTAGACCAAAAACCTTACCCTTGGTCCTCTCAGGTCTAAAAATGCTGTTCAATCTATATGTATTATGATTTATTTTCCTGTAGGTATGTATTGCGATAACTCCTTTCTTTATTTATGTTCTGAACATATATAAATAAAAAGTAAAATGGAACCCTGAAATTAAATACTAAAACTAAATAAAAAAGGGGGTATAGTTTTAGAGAAAATATTGGTCCCAAACCACTGTCCCCACTTTCCGTCCCATTTGCTTGCGGGTGTTATAATCGTAAGCTCTAGTGGAACGGATTATGGTGCGTGGATGTCTTTAGCGACCAAATACACAAATGTCATTGGGTGATTTGAAAATCGCGCCTTTTTCAATGTCAATCGATTTGAGGATTACTGCTCTGTGGTCAATGCCCACTTCGATCCACCTCTTGACATGGGTCGTCGTGAGCGCTGTGTGATCGAAAATAATGACGTCATCAGTGACGTTTTCGCCACGAATATAACGACCGTGATCGCCATGTAGAACGGCAGACGGAGCATTTTAGGCCTTGTGAGAAACTAAAAGAACGCGCGTTCTAGAACACAAAATTTGAAGTATTAACGAAAAACTTCTTTTTTTTAATTGCAAGAGTTCAACAGACAAACAGATGGCCCACTTGATGGAAAGTGGTTACCTTCGTCAATAGATATTTGCAACACCAAAGGTGCTACAAATACGCTACTGCTCCCTTAAGGGAGACTGGAACCTGGCCACTAATGCCAGAAAACAACTCAAGGTTGTTATGGCGACATATTTTAGACCAGGGGTGGTAGCCATCCAGTCGTGCAAATGCCCTACCACCTGGCTGTGAGTTGTTTTATTGCCTCTTACGACAGGCCGCCCGTCCGCATGAAATTGTATTTTTTCTCTGTCCTGCACAAATATAAAAACACTTCCATCTGTGTTTGCGCCGAGGAACACCTCTTTATAAATTCTTCCTCCTTATCCTCGCCATAAAGAAAAGAATAAACTTTTAAATGAAATGTGCGCAAAACAAGACACATTCAACTTAATGTCAGTGCTGTCACCGCAATATTTTGAATTGAAAACAATGGTTGGAACATAAATAGAAATAAACCATCATAATTAAAAGAGTTCTCCCAGCAAATCCTAGTGAATGTCTGACACTCTGGGGGACGATTGCAGGGGCGGTGACTGGTCGCGAGGTAAGTTGCTTTTCCCTTGCTTCTTCTTCCACGTCGCTCTGCCTGCTCCCGGCCATCGCATTGCGTCCGCAATCTGTATGAACATAGTGTCTAATTATTAACTATAATATATTCTATCTCATTTTCTCGCAGGATCAGTTCTATACAGTCATCTCTTTTTAGTCGCTTTTTCATTTCATCAAGTTTCAAATCACAACGATTCCAAAGAAGTTTCAATACAAAAAGTTTCTTAGTTTTCATATAACACACTCTGATAGGCAGGCATCCAAAAATATCGAAAGGTTCCAGTTTCGGAATCTGCTTCTCCGAATTATCATCGCTGTTTTTTTTCACATTTATAAGCGCATTGTAAAACTACGAACCATTTACAGATTTATTACCCTACTAGCTTCTACCCACGATTTCGTCCGCGTGGAATAGTTAATTTTTTTTTAAAATCTTCCCGATTTTGAAACATTCTTCATTGGTGCTCCGCTCCTATTGATTTTAGCGTGATGATATATAGCCTATAGCCCTCTTCGATAAATGAGCTATCTCATGCTGAAAGAATGTTTCAAATCAGACCAGTAGTTCTTGAGATTAGCGCGTTCAAACTATTCAGCTTTATATATCAAATTAGCTGACCCGGCAAAATTTGTACCGTCTCAGAATTAATAAATAAAAAACGTTAATTTCTGAACGACAGATGAACATCAAACGTTTGAGATTCAAAACCGAAAAAATGAAAAAAAACTTCACTTTTAAATTGATTTCTGAACGAGTTTTAAATTTAATTGGTTTCTGAACGACGGAACCAACATCAAATGTTTGACAGGTAAGAATACTTTCTAAGGGAAAGCGAAATTGTTGTATTTACTATATTCCAAGCATTTTTTTCAGTTTTACTCATCTTTTAAGCCTTCCCGGGACTTCCACGAATAATTCAAAACCAAAATTAGCCAAGTCAGTCCAGCCGTTCTCAAGTTTTAGCGACACTAACGAACAGCAATTGATTTATATACATAGATAGGATTACGCCCTAAAAGCAATACTGAGACAATTCAAAGGGACAAATATTGAGACAGACGGCATCTGAGTTGCAAGCAATCCTGGCGTAAGGCAATAAGTGTCGGATAACTTTGGGGTTAAACGGCTTGGCTCCACGCGGCTGCGGTTTCAAATCTCCGGTCTCGCTCTGAGATTTCATATTTCGTGTCTTACTCGGAGAGAGGATTTCGCTTACGTCTGCTTTGGATGTATTGTTGAATATTGAACTGTTATTGCGCGTTTTATATTATACCTACACAAGTACGAGTGCTATGTGCCAAGAACAATGTAGAAAGAAGAATATAATTTCCTGCGACCGGGTGGCCTGCCATAAGAGGCGACAAAACAACCCACAGCCAGGTGAGTTTGCATTTGTCCGACTGGATGCTGTGTTCCGGAATTAGTGACCAAGTTCCAGTCTCACTAAGAGAGCAGCAGCGCATTGGTTACAACTTTGGTGTAGCAAATGTTTATAAGCGATGGTAACCGCTTTCCATCAAGTGGGCCTGTCTGCTGAACCACTACTATAAAAGAAGAAGAATTCAGAACAGTTTTAAGCATAAAGTAAAGGAATTTTTAATTGACGGGTCACGTTGTAATGATTGTGGACGTGGTGGTGATGAGGACGTGTTAAAGATGATTTAATGGAAACTGGAAGATTTTAAAGTACTATTTAATAATAGTTAATGAAGTTAAACTTCTGTATAAACGGGGGGGGGGGTCTTTTTTATTTATTATTAAAAAGTATCCGACAGTATACTCCATAATTTAAAGCCTAACATTACACAACATTATATCTAAACCAAAACTGGATACTTATAATCTAGAAATAGGAACAGAAAGTAATTTTGTGTTACACTACACTAAAATAAATTACTCAATGTATCTGTCTTAGGATTTTTCTGTCACGAAAAAGCGTTACGGCATCAATTTAGACTAGACGTGGTGAGAGGTGGCATAATTTTATATTATATTCTGGATGGGTTTTTTAGTTCCGGATCAAATTCAGTTTTTTTGTTTCATAAAATAAAATGTGTTTAATTAAAAAATGCATTCATAAAAATGTACCTAACCCAATAAAACTACGTTTTAACGGTTTTAAGCGCGGTAATTTATTCTATTTTAGTTTTTCCGACGTTTCGGCCCCTTTTCAGTTGCCGTGGTCACGGAAGACAAAGATGACATTTGTCTAACGTGTATTGTCCAAGTTTTTATTCAGCCTACCGCCAACTTGTTCATTTTAATTATTTAGTTTTAATTTTGTTTATGGTTATTATTTACTCTATGGGAGCCTAATCTAATTTTACCACCGCTTCACAACATGTTGTGGCTGAAGAGAGGAAGCGGCGCAAGAAACTCTTCAGCAAACATGCCTAGTTCTAAATTTTTTTATATAATATTAAAATGGTGGAAGGAAAAAATAAAAGTCGGGTACAAGTCGCGAAAACTTAAGAAAATATTATATGTGCCTAACCTAATTATAATTTGCAGTAAACCTGCGAAAAATCGAAATGTGGGACACAGCAGAAGTGCAGCTTCAACGGACCAGCGGCAAAACAAATCACAACAAAATGTTAACTTGAAGTTTAACGGGCATTAACAATCTGCCCGTTACAACAAGTTAAAATTATTATCTGTCCCAGCACACAATTTTTTTGTATGTCACAATTCCTATCTTCTATATATCGCGGGCTTCATAAAAAATAGCGTAAAGACAAAAGTGCAGTTTTATACAAGGGACAAAATTCTGAATAAACCAAAAGTAGTTGATTGTATAAGGGTGACATTTGGAATACCCTTTTTATAGCTACACTTGCATAGTGGTAAAACTTATTAATTGTACCTTGCATATTTTTTAGTAAACAACAAAAAAATTGGAATTTTTGCGTATACGCCTGTATATTGCTAAGCGAAACTTGAGAACGGTTCTACCAATCCAACTATTTTTTTGCTATCCCTTAAGGCACACGGAAAGTATTAATAAAAAAATGCGTGCACATTAGTAAAAAAAACACTTTTCTTTGTAGACCTGCCTTAAAAAATAAAAATCTAGTAACCGATTGCAGCGCCAACTACCCGGACCAAATGTTAATATTAACTTTTCTCGAATCCACTTGAACATACATACATACATACATACATAACTTCACGCCAGGTCCCTTGTGGGGTAGGCACGAACAACAGACTGCCATACAGGCTTATTCTTACACACCTCACTTGCTTCTTTGACATTTATAGCTCTTGTCATGCACGCTCGTCTATTCTTAAGGCTCCTGACATCACCTTCTGCTAATACACGATCAATTTGATCATGGAAGGTGTGTCGTGGCCTTCCACTTGAACAAAAGGGAAAAAATCATTTGGGCTCCATTCTTAAATTATTTGGGAATTTATTTGGGAATACATTTCAATAAAATGAAAATATTAACCTGTATAATAAATAATCGTTAAAAGCCTGGAGCAGCCAAACTCCTGGTAGTAAACATCGTACAGACAACTTTCAGACGAATAACATGAATTCTTTAAAAGTACGGGAGATGGATTTCATATTTTTTTACCGTAATTTTAATATAAACGGCATCCGTGGTTGACGGCACTAAGCCATAGCGAGTATACTTCACATCAATGCATAGGCTCAGGGTTCAATTCTTTTTTGATAAGTTATGTATATGTTTACAAGTTAGCGGGAATCGAATTAAAATGCCGTTAGAATTATTATAGAGTTTATTAGAACTATACAAAGACGTATAACACACATACAAATATAACCGAACGCAACAAATCCAAACTTAATACAGAAGGTCGTAATTCAATCAAACACGCAAAGTGCGTCCCTATTAGACTCCCGAATGTACACACGTCACGCCTAGATCGTAGTTGTAGCTCAACTGACCCCCTCTCTCAATCAGGTCGTCGTTCTATAGTTCACAAATGCAAATGTGCCCACCCGGCAATGTCGACACAATTTCCTAGAATTAGCTTGTACTTGTAATCTGCAACACATGGCTAATGATGCTCTTGAGCGAGTACAATAGGAAATTGGCTATTCTCTACAAGAAATAGCAACGTATGCCAATAAATAAGTGAACAAAAGAAGACGATCATAAAAGAATTACAACTAATCCAAATACCGACAGGTAATAAAATGTGCTTTTACAGATCTGTACGTGGAATTTGTCTTTGTCGGGGGCTAAGTTGTAACAATATTATTATCAAAACGTTCTTCGCCAAAGATGTCGTAGAGCTATGGTGGAATATCGTTGTTATGTGGTGTGGGTACCGTTCTCAGTAGGAAACACCGATCTAAAGAGAATATGTCTTTATTTAAGCCAATGCAATTATAACTCACACTGAACAGTCAGTATGATACGTTGTCTAAGTCCGGGATAAAACTACACTCGACGACAGTCACGAATCTATAGATAACACAAATCAGCTCATAGGTTTCTTTATATTTATCCGGTGTATGTGGCTTAACTTTAACATATGACTTCTACAGTGCTTCCACGACGACGAGTCTTCACCTTCGCGTATGGCCACTACAGGGCCCCCTCACCGATGCGACACTCGGAGGTTGCTGGATGCTCTCTAAAGAGTTAGCCTGTCGCACGATGATCCCATGCGTAGCCTCGGCGCACCCATGGTGCTCTGCTCCATGGCTCGTTCCAGGGTTCACCCGTTTTTCAGTTGCTTCCGAGGGACCTCTTCCACTCAGCTGGGCCATGCTCTTCCTCTCCGGTATTGTCGCGATGGAAAATTATTAATACAGCAGAAATGGATAATAAAAAGCAACCATAAATTTATTTTGCGAGTTAACACTTATTAATAATTATGACAACGGAGTAGCGTGCCACGATCATTGGAATTAATAGTAGATCGAAATCAAGCAATCAAGCTTAACTACGATTAAGAGGAGTGTCCAGAGATTCTGATGACACAGCGATAGCAGAATTGGGCTCCTGTTTGCCAGCTTTGCAATAAAATATAGTTATGAATCCTGCCCCGGGCCGCGTCGTCATTGTCAGAACCTGAATGCTGACACTGCCCTTCCTAAAACGGATGTTATTGTCTAGACAGGCCCACACAGGTAGCCGGGGAGAGGATGATGTCACAGCGGGAGGATGCATGGCCAAGGCAGTTAGCAGTGTACATCAGGCCTGCCTAGATTCATATAAATAAGCTTAGGATATCATTAGTTATAAATCAGGTTTACGATAGTTAAAATTTAATTATACATTTCATAAGTAAATTAATCTTTTATTAATATCACTCTCCCGATCTTGACTATATATATAAAATGCGTGTTTGTTTGTTGATTTACAAAAATATCACAATAACATATTTTATTTTTTGGGTGTCGTCTCCCGGTCTACGAAAGCAAAGAAGGAACTTTAAACGCCCGCCCCAAAGTTGAGCGGAATTTACATTTTCAATGTGAAATTATGTTCCGCGATGCCCTCGGCGTAAGAGGGGGCGCCACTTATGCAAAAATACCAGACACTTCCCCCGTTAAGAGCTTGTAACTTGTACTTAGTATTCGCATCTTTAGGACTGTATTAACTCATTCGCAATTATCTACATTATTTCGGTGGTATACCGGTTTTGACAAGTTGGCAATAAGTGAATAAGTGAAAGTGGACTATATATAAGTATGAGGGTGGTCGTTAAAAATTAAATTTGTTGCGACGACCCCTAAAAAGCTACCTTTTAATGAAAAAACACGGATTTTTTTTATAAATTTTTCAAGTCAAGACAACACGTGCCTCAAGACGATTCAAGTTAATTTTTGGGTAATATCATGTTTTTTCAGGAAACTTCTTCATACTTAGAAGTAAAAATTATTTTAAGATTGGAAAAGTTTTAACAATGAAATACCTTCCGTATTATCATTCTCAGTGATGAATTTCAAATTATAGTTTCAGAAAAAGTTTAAAATTCTTCGTGATTCAAGCTTATATTTCAATTTTTCTTATATTTTTAGTTTTAACTTGAATCATCTTGAGGCACGTGATGTCTTGACTTGAAAAAATTATAAAAAAAATCCCAGTGTTTTTTCATTAAAAGGAAGCTTTTTAGGGGGCGTCGCAAGAAATTTAATTTTTAACGACCACCCTAATAAGTATGTACAGACCTTTTTGTCATTTCTTTTTTCGGGCACGATTCTCGAATGTTGTAAGTCCATATTTTTTTTATAAACTCACCAATTTTCTGATTAGCACTTATTAGCCTTATATCACGGTTTTTCAAATATAAACTCACTTAGCTCTTGAAGGGCATTATACATTGCGTATGAGGCGACGCGGTATCTGTTAAAAAAAGACAGATTATATTTTGTATTTGGATAATTTTGACCTATTAAATAACCAAAAATTAACCATTTTTTTTTACAAATTTTTTGTGCAATTTTTCGATATTTTAGTCTTCTTCAAGGGCACTGCGTGCCCCCAGTGCCCACTGAAAAGCCCTGATTATATACATATATCGCGATATACATATGCGTGCAAATTTCAGCTCGATTGGAGATTAGAAAGTTGGTCAAATTTAACTTGCAAGATTTCACCTGAACTTACGTACATACATAGTCATATCCATTGCAAGGTAAATAAAAGCTTGTAAAACTACTAATAAGAAAAAGACTACAGTGTAATGGAGTTCCTTAATGATAAGTTTTAAAATATATGTTACGAGCTAAAGGAATCGAATTAAAATATGCCGTTGGCCGACTAAGTCGAAAACAGTAACAATAGGCTACTGTCTAATTACAAATTTTAAATACGATGAAAACAAAGGAACTTCAAATAGTATATAGATATCTATCTATCACCTGGTTTATTGCCCCTCCCCGAATTCTACTATTATTACTATCTATCTAGATAAGTGTTTAAATATTATATTTTTTTCTTTGGAGGAGGCCTATACCCAATCTGGGATTCTTACTTCTTATTAATTAATTAATTCAACTAACAACGTTAACACTTACAATTAATTTAAAATAACTAATACTAATCAATTAACATACTAAGAATACGTACTGTAAAAAATAAGAATTTTCATTTATAAATATATTCTTAGTATTTGTACCATAGTACTATCACAAGAAACATAAATAAGTAAATTTAAATTGTGTGTCATTTAATATTTTGTTATATTTAAGGTTATATGTAATCATAAGATTGAAAGATTAATAATAATAATTAAAACCAAATAAATATTAAAATAATTATGCACCTATATAATACAAGTTTCAAAAAATTATACGCCCAACCGGCAAATAACATGTGATCAGTATAAAATAACAAAACTTATTTTAATAACCATGTTTTTATGCAATAAATTATTTAATTTAATTTGTTTTGATTTTCCGTTCCTCTGCTGATAAATTATATTATAGAGATTAAATCTGTTGGGCTATTGTTAATTTTCAATTAAGTAATTTCTTAAAAATATGTATTAAATATATGCATAGAAAGTAAATTCACTGCTTTTCCATTTTTCCTTGAATGAAATGGAGCCCCATCAAGACTTATCTCTCTACTGAATGAGAAATAATCATAGCTAAAAAATGAACAGTAATTTATTTACATACATATTGTTACGAGCTACAGGACTCAAATTAAAATAAATGCCGTTGGAATTACTATAGAGTTTATTAGAACAGTACAAACACGTATAAAACAAGTACAAAATATAACTGGATGCAACCAGTTCACGCTGCACGATTCAATGCAATTCAACACGCGCAAAATCCCTCACTATGTCGCTAATAGAAAGTACTACACGTCTTAATCGTATCGTAGTCATCGTTTGACTGTCTCACCCCTCCGTTCGGACATTGTTTTATACTAAACTGTATAATGCCGATAAAGGGGCACCCGTTCACGCAAATCTGGTAAGCTCCGACGCAATGCAATAAAAACAAGGATTAGTTCAACCGACACAGATTACAGCCATAAAATAAGTATGATAACAATAGATGTTTTTAAAGTTTAAACAAAAGAAAATAAAAGAATTCGTTTTTACAACATGCCAGAAGTGCGATCTTTGTCAGTATGTAACAATATTTATGTGGCGGCTGGGAGGAGTAGGGAAAATTTTATAATTTTTACAATTAAAAATTATTTATTTTATAATTAAATTTTAATTTTATTTTCTTTCAAAATATTTAGTTTTCAGTATCATCAAGATACACCAATTGAAATTTATTTGGCATATGCCAGATTGATTCCCAAGAATGTGATCACCACGCCATAGACGTGTAAAGAACTAACGAAGAGTCCAGTATGGTGGGCGAATGAGCTTTTCACTAAGACATGACTTCTGTGGTAGAGCGGGCTAAGCCTTTGCCGGGTTACCTTACTGTCACGCTGAGGCTCCGGGTTCGAATCCTGGTATAGTAAATTTCGGAAACGTATTTTCTTCGTTATTTACTATAGTTTGGGTGTGTGGGATCGGCCCGAGAGTAGAGTAGTATACCCATAACACAAGCGTAGCTTGTTTAATTTGGGGATATACAATATGTGTGTTTGTCTGCCGATTATTATTATTACTATTTCACATAATTATATATTTATTATCAATCAATATCTTTATTTGCAAGGATGTAGTTTATACAGGTGAAATCTAATTTAAAATTAAATTAACCTAAATATTCTAAAAAAGTCAATTTTTAATAAAATTCAAGTAATTCATGTCAAGAGAAATAATAACAAATAGATCACTAAGCTTTTCCCTATAGATAATAACGACAAGCACTTTTTTAAAGAAATTCATTATGTTAACATTATTTTTTATATAAAATAACCACATATTAAAAAAATATATAAAGATGACGTGCGTCGACAGCGGGGCCTAGGGTCTAAGCTACCGGTAGTTAAGGCTCCAGAGACAGGAACTTCCTCACAATTACTATTATACCCGGTGCCATAGTACACTCTCCAAAGTGTAACGACAGAAAACAGACAGACTTGCTTCCCTGCGACGATGCTCAAGAAGCCGAGCATTAAGCAAGTAACTTGATTTACTGATATAATTATTTAACTCGTCACATGACAATGACCGACTAGCTCCATCAATCAGCACCGACGGGTCCCCCGGGCCGGTCAGTGGAACACAATGTGATCCGATGGCTTATGTTACCAAAAATATGGGACATTATCGAAGGTAGTTCTGCTATTTTGACTTAGACATATAATGTATGATTTATTAGCTTTCCGCCTGCACAGTTCACCTATTGACCACATTTGTTATTTGCAATCAATAAATGTATGTATGTGTAAATAAATGTAACTATTTGACCCGGTAGGACCATGCTGGAATTATTATTTCAATTACATCTTTTATGAATTCTTAGGGCTGCTTGTATAACGATCTCCTACAAATAAAATTAGTAAATCACATTAAACTGCCTAAATACATTTTGCACAAAACGTATTGACAGTTCTTTAAATATGTTTAGCGGCAAATTTTGCGTTGTGCAAGATGTCAATTGTATTTAAGGGTGTGGGATATCCGCTATATTTTAACCAAAAATATAGCGGACGAGGCGAAATGAACTCAAAAACGGTTTTCGATAGCTAACGTCAGTGTCATAACAGTTAGTACAATTATTTTTTCTTAGAGATTTTTTGCGTTCTATTAGTAGGTACGTATTGCAGTAGATGTCACTGTTCTCAAATTGAACACCAAATGAAAGAAAATAATATGTTTCGTTATACGCAGTTGTTTTATTACTTGTTTAAGAAATATTTGATATGTTTTTATGTTTTTGCAAGCCATATCAGCTAATAAATATATTTTAAAGTGTGTAAATTCTATTCCTCACCTATTTCAAATTATAAAGCTCTTTTTAACTTTAATTACTGGATTTTTGATGAATTGTCGATTTACCAAAAACTTATTTCAAAGATGTCAATTATGTCAAAACCAAAATGACATTCCGATCGATACGAGTTAGACTCGTGAATGTATGTACTTTGTTTGTGTTTTGATTATTTTTCGACAACTTTGTTTGATTCCTGGACTCCGAAGACTTCGCTTATCATGTTTACTAGTGTTCTGTGATCACGTTGGACTTACGCATGTACCCTGAACACCGATTTGCCTAAAGATTTGTTCTCTGATGACTTGGATTATGGCTTCTTCGGAAAGAGGTTGTTGTGTGCCCAGATGCGGTAAAACTTGTAAGTAAATCATCGTAACGGCACCAGATTAGATGTGGATACATATGATGTTATGAAAATGTATGCATTTGAATATTTTAATAAAAGGAAACATAATAAATCACGCTACCGCTAAATTGTTGTTTTATTTACTAACAAATAAACATTTTTTGGAAAGGCTTTTGGGAATTGCAGGAGTTAAATTATTAACTCCCGCAATTTTCAAAAGTCTAATATAAAAATCAAAATAATACTAGACCCCTGGACGGTTTTTGCCGTTGAATAGTGCCGTATACCGATAGAGTGCGTTAGTATATACATTACGACTGTTGACTCTATATCAGTATATATAAAGTACTCTGTGGCTAACGTATATTAGAATTTTTAAATATTTTTACAGACAATGTCACAATTCAGAAAAAGAAACAACAAACAAAAAGTATAATATTAAGGAGTTTCATTTGAATACGAGCTTTTGCTTCTGCAGCTTCCACCTGCAGCCTTTTTCTTCTTGCAGCAATCGAAGATGAAGTCGACCTTACTGATTTATTACCTTTGGACTTCACAGTATGTGCCGATGAATGCCCATTAGTTCCAGGAGAACATGGCCTTAAGTTCCCGGATTCGTCATTTGTTTCAACGGCTGTCGTCCTTGGTACTTCTTCAGCTGTGACTTCGGTTGTCGCCTCAATCATTTTCTTGTGCGCGCTCCTTGTGAGCACTATACTTTTCGGCGATAACTGGTTCATAAGGGATCCGACCGAAGACCAAAAATAAAATTTAAATGCGTTTAGCGTTTCTTAAATAAATTTAAGGAACGTTATGCAAGCGACCCTTAGTATGTCATTATTGCGATGGTGATAATTTTTTTTTGTTTGTTACAACTCCATTAAATTATTGAAAAGTAATTGTAATATAACTTTTGTATTTATGAAAAAAAGTACATGAATGATATAAATAATTATGTTAAAAAAATGCGTTCTGGGATTTGTGACATCACGTCAGCTTCACTTGCAAAAAATATTATTTAAAATTTCTGAAACGGCTGGAGTATGTTTCAAAAAAAGAACCTGGAATCGTTTTTTTTTAAATAGCATCCCATAAACGTCCCACTGCTGGGATTGGGCCTCTCACTAATGCAGTAGATAGTAGTATACCAGCCACGTTTGTCCAAAGCGGCTTCGCGGGTTTGATACATCGATTATCTTGATGTGCAGGTTGCATCACGATGTTTTCCTTCACCGTTGTAATTACATGGTAATTGTAGCAATATACACATGAGGACAGTAAACTGTCTAAGTGGTGGTATGCGTTGCGGCCAGGATTGAACTGGCGCCCTTTGAGTTTGGGATTGTACTGTACGGCACAGACGTATAACTCGTGCTAAATGTTGCATATGCGCCGCTTCAATGATACAGCTATTTCTGCCGCCGAAATGGCTGATCTAGGCATGTATTTTGGACAAGCTAATAGCTAATCCGTGCCCCTTTCGCTGAGCTTCATTAAAAAATACAAAGGCACGCACGTTTTGTAAGCTTAATTATTTCACAAATGCGAAAAGCACTTGTGCCTGGTACGAGGGTACGCGCAATTATTGCGTGGAACGTTGTTGCTATTACATATTTGTCAGGCGTTCCCGTGCCCATTTAACAGGTGTCATAAAAATTAAAAAACATTATTAATCGTAATCAAATATAGCCTATCGCAATCGAGAATAATATGGCTTTATGTTTTATATATACTTTAGCTTTTATCCGTGCAAGAACGGAGAAAGACTACAATTTCTTGCGATTGGACGGCCTGACGTAAGAGGCGACTAAATAACTCATAGCCAGCTGGTAAGGTATTTACCGGTCTTGATGCCTACCACCCCTGGTCTAGAATATGCCGCCATAACAGCATTGAGATGTGATACGGCAATAGTAGCCAGGTCCCAGTCTCCACTAAAGGTGCAGCAGCGCATTTGTAACGCCTTTGGTGTTGCCAATGTCTATAGGCAATGTTAACCGTTTTCCATCAGGTGGGCTATTTGCTTGTCTGCTGAACTACTGCAATAAAAAAAAAGTTGTAGCAAACAGTGCTTACTCAATTACTTCTTCCTCTTTATAATATAAGTACACATATTACTACAATGTCAATATATTTATTGTGCGGCTAGTTTAAGAAAATTCATCGAGAAGAAAAACTTCAAATCTGTCAACTTGCGAACTTACTACATTTGTTCGGCTCAGTTTTCTTTGTTCTTTTATCGAGGTTTGTGTTTGTCACCACTTGTTGTTTGGTTGAGACGACTTTTGTGTTCTCACTGTTAGCGTTTCGCCTAATAAAATTAGACCAAAAAAAGTATTAAAAAGCATAACAGAGTTTTAATATTAAAAATGAAGTGTACTGACAAATACAGAATACCAAAAAACTGTTAAACATAACATAACATAAAACCACGCCTATTTCCCATGGGGGTAGGCAGAGACTATGGATCTCCACTTGCGACGATCCTGACAAACAACTTTCGCTTCACCTACTTTCATTAACCTCTTCATACATGCGCGTTTATTTGAAATGCTTTTTACCTGACCTTCCTTTAACAATTCTGATATTTGTTCATGGTATGTACGTCTCGGTCTACCGGCAACAGCTCTACCATTGACAATACTGTCATATACCTGTTTTGTGATTCTATTTTCATCCATCCTCTCTACATGCCCAAACCACCTTAACATTCCTTTTTCAACTCTTGTTATTACATCTCCTTTCAAACCACATCGTTCCCTTAGCACACTGTTTCTTATCCTATCATTCAAAATCATATATACTTCTCAAAGCTCTCATTTCAACTGCGTTTATCCTACTTTCATGCTTCTTCTGCCATACCCAACTTTCACTACCATACATCAGGGTCGGCACCAACACTCCTTTATGGATAGCCAGCGTGCCTTTACAGACACTTTCTGGCTATTCATAAAAGAATTTAGCGCTCCATTTACCCTATTACCTGCCATAACTCTCCTTTCAATATCCCTTTCATGCTTTCCGTCTCTGGTAAACATGCAGCCTAAGTAAACAAATTCACTAACTTGCTCTAACTTTTGATTTCCTATCTGTATATTACAACTTGTCATTCTTTCATCTCTTTCAAACACCAAAACTTTCGTCTTGTTCACATTAATTTTCATACCCTTTCTCTCAAAAGACTCATTCATAATTGTTACCATCTCCTGTAACTCCGTTTCCGATGACGCAAGTATAACTTGATCATCGGCGTATAGTAGAGTTTTTAAAGTTGGTTCTTTAAACGAAGCTAAGTCTACGAAATTTACCGTACGCCTTAAAAAATATAGGTCCTAAGAAACGGGAACGGTAAAATGTTTCATAAAAAATTTCATCAAAAAATAACTTCTGGGCGAGACTATCTTAAATTTTTAGGGGACCAAATGGCAACTATTCCGCATCAAACTAAAAAAGAATCACGTAAATCTGATCATAAATCTAAGCGTAATCAGTGTACGTACATTTACTAAATAATAGCAATCAAGTTTAGAACCTCCTCCTTTTTGAATTCGGTTAAAGAGGTAAATAAATACAAATGGTCCAACCACCTCACGTTTTTATAAATTCTTTGAGTCCATCCGTTTTTCTTTTCGTATATGACTCAGCTTTGTTAAAGTTTGATAATAGGTAATTAATTGTGGTAGAACTAAAAAAACTGGATTAAACTTTGAGATGATTTCAAGATGGGTTTTCCAGGAGCTTTTGATTTTTTTACTGTGGTTACGCGAATTGGTAATTGTTACCCATATTCATTTCATTTCGATGTAAAACCAAAATGATGGAAATATAGCTGCACAGAACACGGGGAAATATAGGCAGTTATATAAAGGAAGGATGGCACAGTACCTTTGCGTAGTGAAGCGATGGTTTCTCCGTGATTCTTGAAGTTAGCACGACGCGCACAATTTCACGAAAACTAGTAAAGTCTATGTATATAAAGTATATGGACGAAAATAGTTTATAATGTTCAAAAGCGATGCGTATGCGTTGCAGTTCGTAAGCGAGAAGATCAATTCTATCCGATGACCACTATAGCGATGCAGTTGACGTCTCATGCTGTCTCCTTTCTTCTGCTTGCTAGGGTATGTACCGGAGAGGAAAAAAAGATAGGATGTGGTTTTACATGATTTGAAGTATTACGATTCGTTCCATTACTTTAAGAATTTTCAATATAAATATTAAATGAAATACGCGCGACCATACTGTGTTTTTAAGATTCCGTTGCAAATTGACAAAAAATGGTGGAAGTGTTTTCGCTTTTTACACAATCCTATCAACTTATATATTGGATGTATTTGGAAAAAAATGTCGACTATACTATACAGCTTTCAGTTATATGTAATAGAATACCACTTTGCAGAATGCTGGGCGGACAACATTTCTTTTTCTTCTATACTCCTCTATTCTGACATACCTTCTTTGTCACACCACAAACCATCATACCATCCTTCACACAATCCATCCATCTCTTTTAGGTCCACATTTACATTGGTACCCATCAATCATGTAGTTTAACATTATTTAATTTCATCCCTCCTCATTGCCTTCCACGTGCCCATATCACCTCAGTCATCTTCCTCTCAATTTTCAGTCACGGGTGCAACTTTCAAGGATCCCGTTACGAACGACGACGAAATCTACAATAAAATTCCAATCTACATAAAAGAAGTTAGGATAAATAAATTTAAAATTCAGTTAAAAGAATGGCTCTTAAATATAACTAGTGGTCGCCCAGTGATAGAAATTCCACCATAATTAATTTAATTATATGTTTGAACATTATTAAGAGAGTCTGAAAGAGAGTGTCGGGGTGAAGGTAAGGAAAGGAATGCTCCGGTGGTTCGGGCATGTGGAAAGAATGTATGATGAAAGAATGACTAAACAGATATACAATGCAAAAGTGGATGGATGCAGAAGTCGCGGAAGGCCACGACACACCTTCCATGATCAAATTGATCATGTGTTAGCAGAAGGTGATGTTAGGAGCCTTAAGAACAGACAAGCGTGCATGACAAGAGCTATGAATGTCAAAGAAGCAAGTGAGGTGTGTAAGAATGGGCCTGTGTGGCGCTCTGTTGTTCGTGCCTACCCCGCAAGGGACCTGGCGTGAAGTTATGTATGTATGTAACATTATTAAGGTTCTGTTGTCAAAGACTATAACTTCTATAATCACAGATTTTGCCAAGGCTACACTGTTGATTCGGCTTTAACAATAAACAAAAGAGTATATATGCGTATATCAAATACATGGTGTGTGTAATGTTTTTTTTATTTATTTAATGTATTTTTTAAACATAATTAAAAAAAAACATTTTCTGCACTCCTTCTCTCTCTAAACTATGTGTGTGTGTGTGTGTGTGTGCGAAATTTCATACTCCTCCATCTGCGCAATTTTCGTAAAAAGGGGTACAAAGTTTTGCTTCATGTATTAATATATTTAACATTAAATTTATCATTAATATTTGTATTTATTATAAATAAATGTATGTACACTATAACATATATGCCAACTGTTTAACCATGTTTTGAACAAATAAATTGGATTTGATTTCACCTTATTTAGTAATTTCTCACCTTATCACATTTTACGTAGAAACTAATACAAATAACATGAACGTTGAACAGTCTCACGGCTTAAGATTCTTAACATCTCAAGATTCACTTAAACTAAATCAAAATTCTTAAAAGACGCAGACTGTTGTTGAAAACTAAAGAAAATTACAAACACGTATTGCAAGTTGGTCGTCGCGAGGCGCGCACTTAGCGGGATAAGTATTTTACAACCCACTTCCCGGACAAACTTTATATGGATATAGTTTTATTTAATATCTAAATTTAGATGGAAAGTCGTTAATACTCGAGTTTTAAGTTTATGGGAAACGAAGCACGTTGTGTGTTTATATAGTGCTTCATCGTGTTCAGCCAGTCGATGTCCACTGGTGGAAGAAGGCCACCTGGCTATCTCTCCCAAGTTTTTGCTAAATACGTGATAATTATCTCTACTGATTCGCTTTTGCCGGAATGTTCATTTACTTTTGCACAATATCCTTCACAATCCCGTACTCCCCCATATTTAAAATAACTTTTTAATTTTCTATATCAATCTCATTCCTGTAATTTGCGCTCAAATGAAAATCTTTTGTTAACAATACCTGCACACACTTCTTCTTTCGTAGGAAATTCTTTTACTGTACAGGCTGTTCGACTGTGGAACGCCCTCCCCTTACCAATCAGACAAGCTAAACCAATTACTACATTTAAACGTATGGTCACTGACCATTATTGGTCTGTTAAATAAAATTATTGCATTACATGTATGTATCTATTGTTTGAGTGTATACGAATATATATCTAATTTATAATATCACCGTATTTTTATTTATATATGTATATATAAGAGTTTATTTATATTTTATTTTAGTTTGATATGCCACCAAAAATCGATTGTTGTTATTTTTTTTATAATCTTCTTAGACACCGGTTGCCTGGAAGAGATCGCTATAAGCGACAAGGCCGCCCATTGCTCTAAAACAAATGTATCCATATAAATTGTCTAGATTTAAGATTATGGTGAACAATAAAGAGTTTTCATTTATTCATACAATTATACTGATTACTAGCTGTTACATGCACTTAGGTCTTTCATTCAAAACGTTTGCCAACAAATAAGTGAGCAAAAGAAGACGATCATAAAAGGATTACAATTAGTTCAAATGCCAAAAGGTAATAAAATGTGCTTTTACAGATCTCTGTACGTTGAATTATATGTTTTTGTCGGGGCCTAGGTTGTAACAATAGATGTCCCCCGACATCATGTGTTGACACCCCAAACACGACACAGAATGAGTGATTAAAGCTGACAATGCGAGCGACGCATACGTACAGGATCACGTACCCTTTGAATTCGCAGTAAACGAGTGAAAAACTATCGTCGGTATGCTGCCCATAAACAAGGGAGGTCCTCATCAGTTCGCGGGTCACGCGTGGGCCCCCCATTTGCCGGGCAAATGCGGGCAAATGTTTATGCCGGCCTGTAATGGCAGGATAAAACGGAATGACCGCGCATGACCGCAATGTGCCCGAGTCCGCAGTACGCACTTTATGCGCTGATTTAGACGAGTAATATACACTCGAGGTGGGTTATGATAGCTCCCTTCTCAAATTAAATTGTATATTTAGTATTACCTGCAACATTAATAGAAAGAAAGGAAAATATTTGTTTCAAGAAATACCGACGTAATTACTACATACCTTATACATTATACATTATAATACGCGGCATTTTCAGCAAACAAGGTTCGCAGTCAGCATATTGCTGTGCTGGAATTATATCCGACACAACGCTGATTTTCAGTGCTAACCTTACTTTTGGCGTGAGATCCAAACGACCCAATTTTGCTAAACTAATTTTACTTACGAAATATTAAATTGGTAAACCAAATAAATAAATTTAAATAAAACCAACAACAAAATACTTTCTTACTTCAAAATCAAAATAAATATTCGTATAAGAACTTGTATCGAATCATCTATTCGAATGTAAATCGATAGAGTGAATTAACACATTCTGTGTGCCACGTCACTAACATGAGGCAACAAATGACATTTACTTCATAACCTATAAATATTTAATATGTTATTTTACTATAACGATATGATATATATATATATCTATACGATATTTAATTTATTTTATTTTCCACTATATACTTTACAGGCTGTGCACTAGCAATAGCAATGCGTTAAATAGAAACTAGATATAATTTACAGATTTCGATATTTTTCTGGTTAAAACTTGTTAATAGAGTAACAGATATTATAGTTTATCCGCTAATGTTTTCACTATGCAATATTTTTTTTAAGTTATGATGTCATACTCGAAGGTCGGCCATAACATAAAATGATTAGTGATTAGATACACTTCAATACTAAGAAAATTAGCACAAACAAGTAAACATTAAGATAACCATTAAAAGAAGTACATATAATTTAAATACCTAGGATAATAAGACATCTGGTCTAGCCTAACTAACATGAGGATTTTCCAAAACGTCTCCCGTTAAAGCGTTAGATACTAATATCGCTGAAGCCCTATCAACTACTACAATAAACAAAGGCATTGCGTAGAGAAATAACGCGGTCTGTTCCGGGATAGCTCATTAAAAGTTAAATTGGTACGGGACACCCGCCATCGGGTGATCTCGGGCCGCGACGAGAGGCGGGGAAGGGGGGGGGGGGTGCCGCAAAAATGCCCTCTATTCAAATTGAACGTAAATGTTACACATTTAGCCTGTTGTATTTGTTTTAGCTTACGTGATGTAGAATAGAATAGAACATATTATACTTTATTGTATAAAAATTGCTTTTTTTATTGCAGGAATTCAGCAGACAGGCAGACGGCCCTCTTGATAGGAAGCGGTTACCATCGCCTATGGACATTTGCAACACCAAAGAACCTGGTCACTAATACCGGAACTTAAGTGATGGTTGTTATGGAGACAGACAAGTTGTTTAGACCAGGGGTGGGAGCCATTTATCTGGGCAAATGCCCTATGACCTGGCTGTGGGTTGTTTAATTAATTATTATTTTACTTGTATGTCTCTGCAGACCATGGGCTATTGAATGGCCAGGACTTTTAGGAGGGCTTATGTGGGGCCATGGGAAGGCCAGCACCATATAAAAATGCATCCGAGGCCAAGCGCCGGTAAGTGTAGAACTATTGTAGGGAATGAGTACAAAAGGTACCGGGTTATTGCGATGAAGTTATAGATCAGGGACTATGGGGATTATGGCGGCTGCCAGTCGCAATGTTCAAGTTACATAGAAAAAATTGGCAGACGGTGACTTGCCACTCACTTCATAGGCAAGGGTGTGAGGAGTAGCTTCGGTGAACCTGCAGCACACCTCTTGTGTGCTGTAAGCTCACCGACCGGCTACTCCCGACGTTAAGATATTTATCACTTCCACTGCTGGAGCTTGAGTCTTAGCTCTAGCCATCTAATGTATTTATTATTATTATATCCATATATGTATGTATGTGTTAAAGCTTCGAGCAGAGCGTCCACCCCGTTCTGACCTATGGGGCTGAGACATGGACACTGACGGTAGAATTGGTCCACAAGTTCCAAGTTGCTCAACGGGCTATGGGGCAAGCTATGTTGGGTGTTTCCCTTATGGATAAAATTGAAAATGAGGATATCCGTTACAGAACCAAGGTAACCGACATAGCTCGCAAAATTAGCAAGTTGAAGTGGTAGTGGGCCAGTCACGTCTGTCGCAGGACCGATGGCCGATGGAGCAGACGAGTCCTGGAGTGGACACCGCGTCTCTGTAAACGTAATGTCGGACGTCCTATGGACCGACGATCTATGCATGCTGGATGAGGAAATCGGAGGACAGGGATGAGTGACGCCGTCTTAGGGAGGCCTACGTTCAGCAGTGGACTGCGAATGGCTGACGACGATATGTTAAAAAAATAAGGGCATCTGTCCGTCCCAGGGTGCAGTTGAAAACCAGCGTCAGACATTTATGTCTGACATTTGCTGAACCGATCTTTTTGGTACCGTCGCTATAGATATCGTTTCTTACGTAATTACATGTGCTACATCTTTTTTAATGTGTAATGTCTCGCAATGAATTCACTGTTTTTTCTTACTTTCTTTATTACTTGTCATGGAGGTCCATCGCCACTTCCAATGTAAACTAGCGATTGTCAAGGAGTTTTCTTATGCAGTGATCATAGATATAGAAGAGTGGCCGGACCAGACTGGGATCAACTTATAAAGAAGCATTTATTTGGACACTGACGTATTTATATTTCCAAACAGTATATATTTTTGTAGTGTAGTTCTAGCATTGAATGAAATATAATAATGGATGAAGAAACTGCGGTAAAGACAAAGTTCACGAAGGCGCGGTGTGTTTTCCCAAGGAAACTAAGTTATTCCGAAGGGCAATTGAAAGTTGGAAGGATATGGTGACCGCGGGGTTCCGACAGCGTTTCGGTCTATCCAAACTTAAATTAGCCCTGAAGTACCTATGAAATGTATTTTGAAGGTTAAAATGTCTGGTAATATAGTGAAGTGAGGAACATTCGGATTAAGTGATGTTTCAGCTAGGGCGAAACCTTAGTATGATAAATACGAACATGTTTGTTTGTGGTGGTTTTCGACCTAAACTCCTACAAGGACAAAACTTATAATAAAAATTATGCACGTGCGTACCCTACGTGCTGTTCACACGCAGCACAAGTAAAACTTCAGAGAATATACACGCAGATAATTCTTATCTAACTTTTATTGACATAAATATTATAATTCCTTTAGCCTACATCCGTCAACATATAATTCAAAAAATTCATTCAACACTTTAAGTCACTAGCATAAAGTTCCAAATTCAGTGCACTGTTACGCATAATTTCCCTTGGTCTACGTATGAATATTTACGAATAAGTAAATTGACCTGAAAATTACTTTTGATATATTTTGAAAGAATTAAAACATAAAAGTATTGACAAAAAGAGATTAACGCGAACAAAGCTTGCGGGGAATCCTAATAGTGAAGAGAAAGTTTGTGTAGAAAATTTACCACGCCAGGAATCTAATCCGAAACCTCTGCGTTGCAGTGAGTTCAACTGGCAAAGATTTATCCCACTAAACCAAAGAGGCCTTTGAAACCAATGAATGAATTAATTAATGAATATGGTTTAATGTGTTTTAAAAGTTACAGTTAGCAGAAATAAAATTTTACAACACAATAGGCGGACTTATCGCAACAATCTGTGGATGTACTAAATTTTGATAAAAACACACCACCTGTTGTGTATTAAATAAAAGATAATTGATTGACATCTTATATATTTTAAACAAACCAGACAAACCTTACTAACACCCACGTTAACAAGCTAGCCAGAGAGAAGAGAGGGCAAATTATGTTGTCTTTGGTAAACGCTAATAAAGTGTTTGGATACGAGACATTAAAACTTATCGTTCGGATACGGCACTACCGGACCAGTATCTTATAAAGACAGTGTAAATTCCATATAACGTCAGTTGATTTAACGACAAACCCCCTTAAACGTCGAAATCAATTGGCTTTGGTAGGTTTACCTCGTCTTCCATACAATGATACACTCTATACAGCATTACATTCACTCACTAACGACAACAATTAAGAAATAAAAAGTACTTTTAAGTTGTTTATACCACTTTATTATTCTGGCCCGTAATAAACACGAATTTCACAGAAATTCCAAAGTACCGAAATTTTTAGGTACTTCCTTTATCACCAACATGCCTCAATATGGCAAGATACGAATAAAATAAGTAAACAATACAACAAAATTATTGGTGCAGCAAAAGACGTCACACAAAAATAACAGTCTTCTCTCCGTTTAACGACAACTTTCTATAACCCCATAAAATGTACAGTCCCTTCAGTATCGTTATATAGAGTTTACACTGTATATACTAGCTTCTGCCCGCGTGGAATAGTAAAAAGAGAATGTTGAAAAAGAACCCCTCGCATTTGAAACATTCTTCGTTGGTGCTCCGCTCTTATTGGTCTTAGCGTGATGATATATAGCCTATGGCCTTCCTCGATAAATAGGCTAATTAACACTAAAATATTTTTTCAAAACGGACCAGAATAAAATGGTATATTATACATACATTAATCTTCTTTCTTCTTATATATAAAAATTAATGTTTGTCAGTATGTGCTTTATAGAATCGTAAACTATACATTTGATCATGTGATGATGTTTAGCAAAGTTGTTGTGCATGACTCAAAGAAGGTTTCTGAGTTGGTTCACAATTGGACCTGGCAGGTGGCGCTGCTGTCGGCATATCGATTTAAGCTTTTCCGGGCAGGTCGACGTCTGCTAGGACAGCTAGTAAAATATAAAAATTATGCTAATATGATATATGTAAATAAAATATCATAAAATACACTTACATAAATAAATATTAAACTAGAAAAAGCTGCTGCATCCACACAACAAAGTATAACACCAAAGTACGAAGGGTCATATTTAACGCCGTACGTACCAATCTCGGCGCTCTGTTGCCTATCAAAACCTTATATTTCCAAAACACTAGTCTTAAGTAAGAACCAGTTTATGGTAACAGGCAGTATATTACAGCCTTTATACTCAGTTGTTACGATTATTGTCTCAATAAAGAAAATCCCGCGTTGCGATTCCTAACGATCTCTTACCGGGACAAGGCGAGAATTGCGTATTTTTCTCGAATTCTTTATGTTTTACATTTAATAGCTGCTTTCGTAGCTCGTAATATACCAGCTGTGTCATTATACTTTGTTACAACGCTGCTCTATTCCTTTTGTGTCGAAGCGTGATGTTACAAGACAATATATAATTCTATCCGTGCAGGAACTGAGAAAGAATTCAATTTTCTGTGGCCGGGTGTCGTGTTGTTAGAGGCGACAAAACAAACATACCAGGTGGTAGGGTATTTGAGTTGTGCTCCAGTATAAGTAACCAGGTTCCAGTCTTCCTTAAAAGAGCAGTAGCCCATTTAGTGTTGCAACACACAACACAGATAAGAAATCTAAAAAAAATGCATCATGTTCTCCATCGATTTTATGGTCTATTCACATTGCTTTTTTTTAAATAGCTTCAATTTACAGACACGCATGTTTAGAATTTTATAATATTATAGATTTATTTTCTAACAGTCTGTGCAATAAAAATGATTGTATTCTGTAATATAAAGCGACCTCTGTAGTTGAACGGGTAAAATCTTAGCCAAACTCGCTGGAACCACTCCGGGTTCGATCCTGGTATGGTAAATTTCGGAAAGGACCTTTCTGTTATTTACTATGGTCTGGGATGGGCACCAGAGTGGTCCCTTGTATAGTACCCATAACACAAGTGTAAACAGCTTAGCTTGGGGATATACAATGTGTGTGTTTTTCTACCAATTATTATTATATTATACTAATATATAAAGATGATCCGTGAAGATCATCCGTGCAGGAACAGAGAAAGAATACAATTTCCTGCGGCCGGGCGACCTGTCGTAAGAGGCGACAAAACAACCCACAGCCAGGTGATAGGGCATATGGCCGACTGGATGGCCACCACCCCTGGTCTAGAGCATGCCGCCATAACAACATTGTGTTGTGTTCCGGCATTAGTGACCAGGTTCCAGACTCCCTAAAGAGAGCAGCAGCGCATTTTTAGCACCATTGGTGTTGCAAATGTCCATAGGCGATGGTAACCGCTTCCCATCAAGTGGGCCGTCTGCCCGTCTGCTGAACTCCTGCAATAAAAAAATAAATAAAAAAAGATGATGAATTTGTTCATTTGTTTGTTTGCTTGAACGCGCTAATCTCAGGAACTACTGCTCTGATTTGAAAATCGTGGAAGATTATAGGCTATATATCATCACGCTAAGACCTATTAGAACTGGGCACCAATGACGAATGTTTCAAAATCAGGAGTTGAACTTATTTTTACAAGTTTTTATTTAACTTGCAATGGATGTATGTAGATTCGGGTGGTATCTTGCAACTTGAATTTGACAAACTTCCCGGTTTCCGATTGAGCTGAAATTTTGAACTCGTGACAATGCAATAATATGGTACCATGGAGCTAATCTGATGATGGAGCCGGAAGGTGGCCTGGAACTCCTGTACTAAACAAGATAGACCCGTCATGTTTGGGCTCATTTTACTTGTCTTGGCTAGCACTCTCATGATGTCAAAAGCTTGTATTTAAAAACTTATTAAAAAAAAAGTTATTCTTTAATTATTCCACGCGGATGAAGTCGCGAGTAGCAGCTAGTTATAATAATAACATATAAGGAGGCCGTCGAAAACAATAACGAATGAATTACTTACTGAAACAGCGACTTTGTACTAACAAGGTGTAATAAAACCGTAAATGTCGAAAACTTTGATCGTATTTCCGTCGAACAAATCGTTAGTGAACAAGCGAAAAATCGTTTAAAACGTCCCCGCTACGAATTGGTTGCATTTCGACAGAAAGGCGACACACAATTTTCCTGTTTCGACAACTTTTCGAATAAAACCCGCGAACTCGATAGTCAACTGGTTCAATTTCAACTTATAATCGATGTATAGTGATGGGCAAGTATCGATTGAAACTACGATTGTACGAGCTATGATTCTGTGGCGGAATGTGGTCATAAATGATAGTAAATGATAATTACTAGGTTAGCTATTATTATATGTATTAAACAAAACAAGTGATCGTCCAGTGGTCGAAATTCGACCTTAATAGTTAATGTCAAAGACTATATTTCTATAATCACAGATTTCGCCAAGCCTCACTGTTAATTTGACTTTAACAGTAAACAAAAGAGTATATATGCGTGTGAGTCATACACGTTGACACATTAAATACATGGTAGTGTGTGTAATGTTTTTTAAAATGTAATTTTATAAATTATTAGCATCCTGCACTCCTGCTCTGTATAAACTATAAGTGTGCGAAATTTCGATACAATAAAATGTTCGGTTTTCAGCTGATTTGATTTTCATCTACCCACAGACATGTCCTACCCTATTCTGTTAAATGAGATATATATCAAATAAATATCTTTCAATTTCACGTATCGCAAATTGAAGTAAGCGGTTCGTTAAAACTTTTAATATATTCTCGTTTGCGTCGAAATTTTATAATATATTGACTTAATATGCAATCTTATGAGCAATTGAAATGAATAATTAATTCGGTTTGGAAAGGCATCTGCAAAAATATTTAAACAAAAATTTTGATAAGAAATTATTTCATAGACAACGTAATTATATAGATACTAGCATTTTCCCCTGAATTTATCCACGTTGGACAGTAAACAAAGATTACAGTTATATTGCTCATTATAAAATCGAAAGATTATTTGCGGAAGGGTAGTAGACTTTTTAGTATGAGAATACATGAGTCCCGGAAATTGCCGTTAAAACTCGGGATAAATAATATTACTAAAGGGATACAACTACAATCGTTTTACTAAACATTGAAGAACTGTCGACCAACGAAAATTTCTTAACAAAATCTATTTTATTTTGACCTGACTTTAAACCTGTCCCGAGAAAATTTCCGTTGGAATCTCGGGTTATGAAGAACGGCAGATTTTAAGTCCGAGAATTTACTATCGAGTAGGGAAAACTGCATCGAAATCGGTACAGTAGTATTTGTGTGAATCCTGGACAAACAGAAAAAAGTCTACACTTTAAAATTTTATAATATTATAGATTATTCAGACTTTCGTATATTTTAATAATAAAGCTTTCAATATACTAATAAAATTAAACTGTAGAGTACTTAGATATTTACATAAAATTTTAGACTATAATATTTATAGTCTATACAAGGCTTTGCGGTGAAAGAAAAGGGAAATGTGTTTTATTATAGTAACCGTAAGATTAGCAACTTATTAAGTAACTTCTATATTGGTAATTGTAATGACAAGTATGCATTTTTTTTATTCCTAGAAATAACTCAGCTTTTGTTGGACATTTTACAGAAATCGCTGTGGAGAATCAAATTCGTACTAAAATTATAAATGCGTAGTTAATTCTTTTATTGAAGGAGTTCAGCAGACAGTCAGACGACCCACGGGATAGAAAGCGGTCACCGTCGCCTATGGACATTTGCAACACTAAGGTGCTAGCAATATGCTGCCGCTCTCTAAAGGGAGACTGGAACCTGGCCACTAATACCGGAACACAACTCAAAATTGTTATAGCGGCATACTTTAGACCAGAGATGGTAGCCATCCAGGCGAACAAATGCCCTACCACCTGGCTGTAGAGTGTTTTTGCGCCTCTTAAGACAGGGCGCCCTTGGAAATTGTATTCTTTCCCCGTCCTCCTGTACGGATTAAATAGGTAAATAGCGCCTAGATAAAAATCTAATGCAATGTAACCTGTGTGAATACTTGCTTTCAAAATAAAGTGGTTAAAATAGAGCAAGTGAAACCCTAGTAAATAATAATAATAAACTTTATTTTCAGTAACAAAAAAACGTAGTGTAACAAAAATTCTAGATGTAGTACAGCGTAAATATGTTTGTGACTAAGACCAAAACTAAGAATAATCTCGTATCTTCGGACTCAGCACCTTCCCATTAAATTAAAAATATGTTAATATATCGATGTTATATTTCACTACAACACTATCTTAACCTGGTCAAAGTTGTTGAACTCGAGTCTTAAAAATGGAAGTTTTATAATATAAGACTGACTGGTAGTCTTTGCGTTACATCAGTTTCTCATGAACTAGAATGCTACTACGTTATTCAACATATACATCTTAGTAAAAGTCCAAACTTTAAAGCTTTTTTTGGCCTTTTATCTGTAATTAAGAGTACATAAGTCAACTTTATTACTATCATATATCCTTCTCTATACGAATTTGACCGAGTTTGCTGACCTAATATATTAATGTTTGTTAGCATCTCAGTTTCTCTAGCTAATCTCTGTACAGGAGCAAGTTATTTTATCAAAGTAGGCCCATCTTCCTGACTGGTGTTACAGAGAAGGCAAATCAGTGGAATAAGGTCGTTTATAGATTTACAGTCTTTTTATAGTCTTTTGTATTTTATTTTTTTGTGTTTGTCTCTTTGTTCGGCATTCAAGCGAAAACTACTCGGCCGATTTCGATGCGGTTTCTGTGATACCTTGCAAAATATATATTAAAAATATAAATTAGCTCATTACGTTTAACGTAGACAAAGTCACGGACGAATTCTTCATTCATTATATTTCACAAAAAACGTAATGGCAAAATTTATGAATTTACCGCTGCCCAACAGCGGATACGTAACATGAGACGGTTGTGTCGCCGACATTTCAGGTTAAGCCACGTCCACACTATGATGTTTAGCTACAGTTACGGTTACGGGGCTCGCAGGTGAGTATGCGGCTTTACGAGAGGTCGTCTGAACGTAGGAATTAGTATTTTTTCTCCGTTACTGCCCGGATAAACGACCAAGTTTTTGAATTTAGTCCACTGACGGCAGGCGTGGTACTGTGGCAAGTCTAGTGACGCCATACACGGTTCCGTTCGAGTATCCAACTCACGTTAGAAATCCAAAGCTACTCAATCTACAGGGAATTAAGGGGATGTATTACGTGAACTATTTATTAACGAGGTATAAGAAATGCGGGATTATTTATGTAGTGGCTACCACCGGAAATGAAAATATATGCAGTGGCTGGATAAATGATACTTATATGGGATACTGCTATACTTATTCATTAGTAATATTTTTTTTATATGAATTTATTCATTATTATGATTGTTTTCGTTTTCGAAGCATATATATAAATCTATCTCCATGTGATGGAAAAAAGATCTTTAGAGAGAGAAGACAACACATGACAAATGTAATCTCTTATCCTAATTCAAATTAATAAAAAATAAGTCCGTGCAGGAACCGTGGTAGGGTATTTGGCACTGGATGGCTACCACCCCTAGTCTAAAGTATGTCACCATAACAACCTTGAGTTGTGTTCCCGTATTAGTGACCAGGTTCCAGTCTCCCTTAAGAGAGCAGCAACGCATTTGTTGAACCTTTGGTATTGCAAATGTCCATAGGCGATGGTAACCGCTTACCATCAAGTGGGCCGTTCATCTGTCTGCTGAACTCCTGCAATAAAAAAATATCATAGAACACGTTTTACATACATACATACATACATAACTTCACGCCAGGTCCCTTGCGGGGTAGGCACGAACAACAGAGCGCCATTTAGGCTTATTCTTACACACCTCACTTGCATCTTTGACATTCATAGCTCTTGTCATGCACGCTCGCCTGTTCTTAAGGCTCCTGACATCACCTTCTGCTAGTACACGATCAACGCGTTTTACATTAGTTATAATTATGCTATACATGCTATTTTATTTAATTTTTATTATATGTATTATATATTCTGATCGCAACTCTGTATATAAAGGTATTGAAGTAGTCTTGAATATGAAGCAATTTATTTTGATAAGAATGAAGACCAAGATGCAAATAAAGAGCCTTTTCTAGCGGCGGCATTTTAATTATTTTTTTAAAATAAATGAACACATTGTGACATAACTATAATATTTAGAGATATGCTTTCGCAACAGAGTTTGTGAATAATGATGTTTTCTACAAAGTCGTTATATATTACTTTATTCTATCATCAGTAGTTTTCGTAGCGCACGCGATTTTAGGCACTTACACTATTTGAGTTTTAGTAAGGATTCCTAATTCTTTTGTAAATATAATATAGCCTGGCCTATCATCCGGGGATAGTGAAGCTTGCCAATAGTGAAAGAATTTTTCAAACCGGTTCAGTAGTTTCGAAGCCTATTTAACGCAAACAAACGAACAATCAAATCTTTCCTCTTTATAATATGAGTGTAGATAATATTAAGTCATAAATAACTAAACTTACAGAAAGAGTCCAAATCAACTCAAATACTCTCACAAATAGACTCAAATTGTAAGTTCTGTTAATTTTATGAAAAGGAGACAAATATGCTGTTCATTTCACAAAAAATGAACGATGAAACGTTGAAAATACAAGAATCGATGTAATTTCCTTTTAATGCTAATTTGATATTCATAAAAAATTACCATAAAGCGTTGAAGACGGGGAAACGTCCAAATGCTTCTCTTAAGTAAACCCTTTCATTTTCTTTATAATAAAATAAACAAGAAATGCGAATGGTACAGGTAAAAACCGCCTTTTAAAAGGTATATTCAATTAATTTGTTCCGCAGACGAACTCTTTTGATCTCCTATTTCGTTCCATTAGGTTGGCACCGCCGTACTTTTTCTTTTAATTGTCTTTGTCACATTTTTTGCTTAGTTTTCGAATTGAAACTTCTTTAGGATCGTTGAAGCTCGAGGTGAATCTATAAGACTAAGCCTGCAAGAGAATGAGATACGAGTTGTACATTGTGCAGCACAGATTAGAGAGTCAATAAGACCGATGATTAAACATAGGTCCAATTTGGACCGAAATAAAACTGTCAATTACTTTTTTAGACAAAAACACTGAAAACATAAGAGTGATACTTAAGAAGTTTATTTTAAAATAAAAATTAAATATTGTTACGCCCTGATCGCCGACAAAAGGCAAATTCACACTTGCATACCTGAACACGTTATTTTACGAGATACAGGACTCGAATTAAAATGCCGTTGGAATTACTATAGAAATTATTAGAGCTATACAAAAAACACGTATAACACAAATATAACTGGATACAACCAGTACAACCTGCACGATTCAATAACAAGTGCGTCACTAAATAGTTTAACGAATGTACACAACCCTTGCTCCGCTTGTGGTTATAGCTCGACTGCCTCATCCCTCCATTGGGGCATTGCTTTAACTGTACAAATACAATATGTATGCTTGACCGCGTGGACTGAATTTCCTAGAATCACACCTAGCTAATGACTGCCATAAAAGATTACAATACAAAAATAGGACGTTTTTTTAATCACAAATTTTAAACAGAAAGTAAACAAAGGAAGACGACCAGAAAAGAATTTAAATGTTAATAGTTCAAATGCCGACGGGTAATAAATGTGCTTTGTTTCGGATATTCAGGTGGAATTTGTTTTTGTCGGGATCTGAGTCGGTAACAATACTATACCCATCGAACTATTGTGCCTATCCAACTACTGTACCCATCAGACTACTAGTCCTATATAACTACTATACCCACCTAACTACTAGTCTTATTTAAACAGTATATCCATCTAACTACTGTGCCCATCGAACTATTGTGCCTATCTAACTACTGTACCCATCAGGCTACTAGTCCTATATAACTACTATACCCACCTAACTACTAGTCTTATTTAAACAGTATATCCATCTAACTACTGTGCCCATCGAACTACTGTGCCTATCTAATTACTGTACCCATCACACTACTAGTCCTATATAACTACTATACCCATCTAACTACTAGTCTTATTTAAACAGTATATCCATCTAACTACTGTCCGTATCTAACTACTGTGTCCATTTAGATTTAGGTCAGAGGTATACTGCCGCACAAGAAACTTTATAATTACATATATATATAATATATTTACATTTAAATAAGAGTGATTAATATCACTCTTATTTAAATGTAAGGCTAATGCCATATTTAAATGCAAATATTTAAAATTACGTTATGCATATTCTATCAATCGGACAATTTACATAATAATGGTTGCAAATCCAATAAAAACCTTCATGTCGTGATGGAAACAATTCACCCACATAATAACGGTCTGAGGAAGTAAGTAGTGGCTTACTTTGAATTTCAAATGATAAGACTAGTAATGGTGGGTTGGGAGGGAATAACGTATTCATGGGAGGTACTAGGGGAACAAAGTTGGCAAAAAGTAGAACACGAAACTTTAATGATCAATTTTGAGGTTTTGTTATAGGTCATATGAAGATGTATGTAATTCAGGACTTTTAAATTATATAGTTAGTTTATCACATCGACGGCTGAAATGCTATATGTTTAAACTCACACGCGGGAAAATGTGTCGCAAGAAAATTTTATAATCGCAAATACCCAAAACTCATATTTAAGGAGCTACCTAAATAGGTTTTACTTTCCCGTACATGCATTACCACAATTTTAAGATTTTTAAATTGACAGAAAGTACTTACAAATCTGTATTTTTTTATTGCAGGACGTTAGTAGACAAGCAGACGGCCAACTTGATGGAAAGCGGTTACCATCGCCTATGGACATTTGCAACACCAAAGGTGCTACAGATGCGATCTGCTGCTAGTCGTTAACAGCTAAAAACAAAATTTAAGGCTGCGCTTAAAGCCGTTAAAATTTAATTTTAATTACGTGTACTAATTGTAAAAACTAAGGAAAATTGTGTAATATTTATTTCACTATATTTTAGTGAAAATAAAATCAGGCCTATATTAACAGCTACCAGGATGGCATGAATGCAAAGCAGGTCAACGCAACATCGCCCGCCTCATTTACACCGACCGTTGAGTTTAGCGCTGCTTTTTACAGATGTCCATTTAAAGTTTGCCTACAGTTCCGCTGTACACTTGGGTTTTTGAACTTTTAAAAAGTTTAATTCAACCTCAAAAAACTGTTGATGTTTTAGTAACAGCCCCTTCTCGGTAATGACATTCTTTTGTGGCTTCTTCAATGTCACCTTTTTAACCAAACCTTATATTTTATTTTTAGTTTTTGCATATTATTTTACTTTTGACATTAGCACGTTTATGAAGTTACATATTTTTTGACAATAGTTTCCAGATGAAACAAATTACATAATTGTCGTACTTTATTGTGGTGGGTGACGCAATAGTGATGTTCCGTGAGTCACGGACTCTATATACTTTCATTCTTTTTTTAGTGTTGTGGTACTTTATGTACCGGGAATCCCGCGGGTATTTCATGTCAAACGTGGACGAATCCGCGGACATATCCTAGTTACGTAATAAAAATTCTAAACCGAAATCATATTTAAATTTAATTTTATAATATTGTTACATACCGTCAAAGATAAGCGCACAGCTGGATGCCGTAAAGCGCAGTTTATTGCCTTCCCAGATTTAGGAATTCTTTTGTTTACTTTGTGTTTAGAATTTGTAAATAAGAAAATGAATATATTGTTTTCTACTTGTTTTATGGTGTTGAACTAATCCTTATTGTTATTATTTTCGACTTTGTTGGCTGTTCGCAGGTGTGTATTGGACAGTTTACTATAAAACAATGCCCGAACGGAGGGGTGGGGCAGTCAAGCGATGATTACGAGACTAGCAAGACGTGTGTAGTACTTTCGATTAGCGATATAGTGTCGGACTTTTCGCGTGTTATGATCGTGCAGTTTGTAGTAAGTAGTGTCTAGTTTTATTTGTATCTGTTTTATACGTGTTTATATTGTTCTAATAAACTCTATATTCATTCCAACTGCATTTTTAATTCGAGGCCTGTTTAGCTCGTAACAATGTTATTTTAAATTTAAATAAAACACCATCTTAAGTCCCTAAACCAAATATCAATGAAGCATCATAATTAATACCTATTTAAAATTGTGAAACTCCGAACCCTCCTTTTTGCTGACGCAATCGGATAAAGCTCGAAGGTATATAATTAAAAGTTCCTGTTAGGGCCGGCCGCTCTAATGCCACGTCAGCTGCTCTTTATACCCTTCCCTGCCCTTTGCAAGCCTTCAAGCCCTGAGCTTTTAAAATTAAAGAGTTCTGTATAATTAATCTGGAAAATAAATGTTATGAGACTTTGAGAAGGTTTAAGTAATGATTACTCCACACTCAGGGTCGTGGACTATTAAACTATTTTTTTTATAGATGAAGTACAGCGTACAGGCAAAAAGCCCACCTTAAGAAAGCGGTTACCGTCGCTTATGAACGTTTGCAACACCAGAGATGTCACCAACGTGTAGCACCGTTTTAAAAAACCCCATATTTTAGCGCTGTAGGGAAAACCACGGCTGAGAGAACCGTTCTAGAGAACCGTTGTATACAAGAGCGAAGCGGCTCTGGGGAGTGGGGATGAACGCCCAGGTGATGGCGAGCGGTGTGGTGGTAAAAGAAAGACGAAGGTACCGATCTAAACTAAGATGGAAGCAATTAAAAACATGTACATACACTAAGAAAGAATTACTTGTATAAGTAAACATTTGATGCCGATCGAACTCGCGCCAACGCAAAGATTCCGGACTTGATTCATGGCGTGGTAAATTGCGTAATTTACTATGGTCTGGGTGTCTGGGATCCGTCTTCGAGTTGTTCGTTATAATAATATAAGCGTAACTTGCTTAGCTTGGGGATATACAATGTTTGTGTGTATATTGCCGATTAAAAAAATGTAATTAATAACAAGTGAGCGTGTACGAGTTGGACTTGGTCATAGAGGGATATTTTGTGAAACATTTGTTAGACGTTGTCAGCCATTCACAGTCCACTATTGGACGAGGCCTCCCCAAGACGGCGCCACTCATAAACAATATTTGTTATAATGGCTATTATTTAATCTTGATATCCCAAACTTAAGAAATAAATAAATTAATAGACAATGTTCATTAAAAAAACAGTGTCAGTTACTAAGCTTTGAAACTATACAGTTGAGTGGAATACCGAATTACGTAACGGTTTTTGACTAACTGCTAATGAATACCCCATAGAAAAATTCTTCCTCATGTAATAGTAAAGTTTTCCATATAGATTTAATCTACAGATATATGTATTTGTTTGCCCGTAATTGCATTTGCAAAAAAAGTTATGTCAAATATAAAAGTAATTTTGTATCAAAGATATAAGTAAAGTAGTATCGAATATAAAAGTTAAGTTGTATCAAATATAAAAGTAAACGTGTATTAAGGATAAAAGTAAAATTAAAGTTGTCTAAATATAAAAGTAAAATTGCATCATAGATAAAAGTAAAGTTGCATCAAAGACTGTAAAACTTTTGCTAAATAAGTTAGGTCGTTGACAAGAATAAGGTGGTGTTCTAAAAATACAATTATTCGGTTTTCATATTTCAGAACACCGTTTATAATTCGTCAATAGAGTAGTAAAACATTAAGAAGTTCTTATAAAAGCAAAGATCCCTAAATGGCGGAACTCATAAAAGCGTTTGGTTCAACTTCCGAAGTTACTTTATGACTGGCAAGTTGCAAGAATAACGAAAATATTTATGTTTAAAATTGCGTGATTAACGGAACTTGAACCGCGGCTAAGTTTCTTATGCGATTTTTATGGTTGGTTGCTGTTAAGTTTTGGATCAAAGTGCTTTTTAACCAAGACATAATAGGGATTGATTTTAACATCTAAACTGGAGGCTTTCTACTGATTAACTCAACTTCAGAACTTCTTTAGCCCTGGTGTTGCAAACGTCTGTAGGCGACAGTAACCACTTTCCATCAGCTGGGCCGTATACCGGGTGTTTATTGTTTAATTCTGTACAATAGTTTTGAGTCATGGTAACCCTATCTCTTGTACATACTTCAGTACATATTCTTGATGCAATTATGGCTTACTTTGCTTCAGAATGGCGTCATTGTGTCGTCGGATTTCGTTGCGGTGTTAAATAAACAGATATGTAAGACATAATGGATTTTTGGTAAGTGCAGTGTGTTTTTGAAACAAACTAAACGGTAGCTGTCCTGGGAAGTGATTGTTATTGTTTAAATGATTGATTGGACGGGTTTTAAGGTATATACTTTTGAAAACAACGGCGATCACAGTGTTTGGAGAAAAGTTTGGGTAAGCCTATGTAATTTGTACTTATTTCTTGTTATGGAACAAAATAAATATTTACACAACAACTAAAGGCAACTAAATTATACTATTAGTGACAGCGGTTTGTTTTTAACTTCGGATCCGCACATACCGGGCTTAGTAGCTTAGCAATAAAAAATGAAATTAATATAATTATAAGAACCGCCAATATTGGATAAAATACAAGGCAATACACACAATCCAAAGCCAGGTGGCAACACAATCCTGGTTTAATTTATGAGCCTAAAACAAAATAATTTATTTGTAAGGACTCGGTTGATTAGCAATAAGCCTCTCTGGGCGATGGTTGGCTTGGGGTGGCTTGGGGTGGCGAGGGGAGAAGGGCGGGGTGGACAGGGACAAACGACGGAAATATTTCAAGGGAAGCCGGTCAGGCGGTTCGTTTCGACTACACTGAAAGAAATTGTAAGGGTTTTTATACATTTTTAATAAGGTCATTCAAATGTAGTGTTTTATTTTTTGAATGTCAATGTATGACCTTTATGAATCGTAATACGTGGGACACTCAGAAACTTATGCAAAAAAAAATGTTGTATAGATGATTTATTTTTATATAGCTACAGGAGTACAGCAAACAGGCTGACGGCCCGCCTGGTGGAAAGTGGTTATCGTCGCCTATGGACATTTTCAACATCAGAGATCACCAACGCGCTGCCAGCCTCGAACAAAATTTTATGACATCCATTTTGAAAAACTACATATCATATCGCTGTGGGAAAACCTCGGCTGGGAGCTCATTCCAAATCCCCATGGTACGTAAGAGAAACGTTCTACAGGACCGTTGCGTACATGAGCGAAGCGGCTCAAGGAAGTGGGGTTGAACTCCCAACCGATAGCGAGCGGTGCGATGGTAGAAAGAGGACGAAGGCACCATTCTAATCAGATCTTCGGAACACTCCCTGTTATACAGTCTTTAGAATACGAAGAGAGAAGCAAAGTCTCTACTAAGGCTAAGCGTATCTAGACCGTCTGTGGGATGATCGACAAGGCGAATGGCTGGACGTTGAATATAGTTCAGCGGATTAAGTTAGTAGGCAGGTGCTCCATATGCGTTTTTATAAAATGATAAATGTAAGATACACGATGCTATTTATATTATTTCCTTTGCTTAATATACCACGATCCTGGTTACCAGAGGCTTAGATTTCATTTCTATTAGAAACGGTCGTAATAAATAAAACTTTTATTTAAGTCTAATTCTCATAAACAAGAGTAGGTCAACTTCAAGGTCAATTTTTGGCATTTGGCTTTTGAAAAAACATAGCAACAACATTCTTTTGATCTACGCTATGATTACTATTCATAATTTCTAATCATAAAATAAATTATAACTACCTACTTTAACTTCCTTAATTATTTAATTTAACAATTACTTAATTATCTACTTTTGTTATTGTTAATCAATGCCTATACACCATGTTAGCCAGGACGTAAGGATACGACTAACCAATGAGAGATGTGTGTAAGACTCGCTCTCATTGGTGGGAATTCAAAAACGTAAAAACGACACGGTTTTTTAATTGAGTTAAAAGGACACGCAATTTTTATACCATTGAAAGATAATTATTGAAGTGAAAATAAAAGCCAGTTTCAAGATCGAAGTTATATTTATTCAAGAGCCTCACGTCTAATATCACATCATCTTACGTAAATCTATGTGCAGAGTGCTACACATAGATTTACGTAAGCGAAGCCACTTACGGGCTTACTTATAATAATTTCGTTATGAAAGGATTAGGCATCTCTTAAGTAAGGGAATCTAAAACACAAATTCTTTATTCCCGTAATTAGTGATAATCAGAAAATTGCCATCTTGCCTCTTAGCAGTCACTTAAACTACCTCTCCATGTTGGTTATTTTTGACAATTGAAGACGTGAGTGGATGAAGGTGATATGTCGATACCAAATGACTACAGACCTTAGACCATAGATATAAGGCATATTTTTAATAAATAAAAAGTTGAAAAGGGTGTTAAGTTCAGTTCAATTTAAAACAAAAGTAAAACTTTTATCTCGATTTACTGAGAATTGAAATTATGCGACTTATCACCTTCATCCACTCACGTCTTCAATTATATATGAGTTATAATCTCTTATCCTTAAGAGAAGTTTATGAGTAAGATTTCCAATAATCAGTTTGTTGAGCAGTTTCTTAAAATTTAACAAATAATTATAAGTAAGGCCAAAAGTGTTTCATATTTCAATTTATTAAGCAAACATACGTAAAAATATCGTGAAATGTACGCGCTCGTGCTTTTGTACGGATATCCTTTTGCACATCCACCCATACATTTAAATAAAACAGCGCACGCCATAAATATCATACAGATTTTTTTTACAACAAAAATATTCTATTCACATGGGGAAGATTAAATTGGATATAAGTTTGTTAAATGATATGAATATACAAACACAACTCGGTTAGATTTAATTTTTTGCAGAATAACGAAAATATCATTTATCTAATACTATCTTCTGCCCGCGACGTCGTCCGCGTGGAATAGTAGAAGTAAGTTAAAAAAGAACCCCCGATTTTGAAACATTCTTCATTAGCGCTCCGCTCTTAATGGTCTTAGCGTGATGATATCGAAGTCATCAACAAATGGGCGTACAGAAAAAAGTGCATTTTTACACAAGGGCCAAAATTGTAAATAAAACAAAACTTGTTGATTGTATTAGGCTGAAATTTGGAATGCCCTTCTTTTAAGGTACACTTGCATACTGGTAAGACTTTGTATGCACAGTTAACAAAAAAATTGCGTTTTTACGTATGCGCCTAAATATTATGAAGCCAGTGATATATAGCCTTCCTCGATAAATGGGCTATCTAACACTGAAAGAATTTTCCAAATCCGATCAGTAGTCCCTGAGATAAGCGTGTTCAAGCAAACAAACAAACTCTTCAGCTTTATATATTAGTATATTTAAGATACTCGTAATTATCGGAAACGATTAATAACTAATGATACTCTATGCTTATTAATTATGAGACTAGGCTGGTCTGATGTACACTGCTAATTGCCTTCGTCATGCACCCTCTCGTGGTGACATCATCCCATCCTCGGAGATATCCGTTTGACCGGGAACGGGCAGTGTCAGTATTCAGGATCGCACGATGACGACGCGGCCGGGGCAGGATGCATAACTACCTATTTATATTTAGACACAACATATTGTTACAAGTGTAGTGGGACTCGAATTAAAATGCCCTTGGAAATATTATAGAGTTTATTAGAACTATACAAACACGTATAATACAGGTACAAATATAATCGAACACAACAAGTCTAAACGTAATGCAGAAGGTCGTAATTCAATAAAAAGCGCAAAATCCGTCACTATTAGAACACCGATTGTACACACGTCTCGCCTTCATCGTGGTTCTAGCTCGACTGCCCCCTCCCTCAATCAGGCCATCGTTTTATACTGCACAAATACAATGCCCGTATCGTAATCCGAAACACCTGGATAATGAGTTGACCGCAAGCGCCATAAATGAGTAAAATAAAACAATAGGCTGTTTTCTAGAAACATCTGCCAATAAATAAGTACACAAAAAAGACGATCATAACAGAATTACAATTAATTCAAAAGCCGACGGGTAATAAATGTGCTACATATCTGTACTTGGAATTTGTTTTTGACGGCGCCGAGGTTGTAATATTATAAAAAAAATCTTCCCATTATAAAAATTCCGTCTAGAATATGCCGCCATAACAATTTCAAGTTGTGTTTCGGCATTAGTGACCAGCTTTCAGTCTCCCTTTAGCGATCGGCAGCACATAGGCATTACCTTTGTTGTAACAAATGTCCATAAGTGCTGTCAGTGATGAACTAATGCAATAAAAATATCGAGCCCGTAAGAGCGGAAAGTAAGAGTAAAGAGTACCTAAGGAACCCTTCATAGTTCGTGGTACTACAGAAATGCTGACGTTTCAAATATGCAATATATCATTTTGAATTTTGTAGGTATTTCTATACAGAGTGAGACATGCATTATGTAAGTTGGGGTACATTCTCGAACTCGTAGTGCAGCGCAGTATGTCACAGATGTGCCCACGGCCGCTTGAGTTATGGCGCATAGTTTTATATTAAATTTCTCGTAATTCCCCCACGGACTGGCGCTATGTTACCACATACCGCGTATGCCAACTTATTTCTTGGCCCTAATATGATTTTGTATGCATTTTTTTCCTTTTTATAGCTAAGACTTTATGAAGATTCTGATTTATGATGTAGCTTAGCTGGCTGCAAAAAAGCTGAGCATACTTTCAAGGTGAACACCGTCTCACTGTGCTCAAGTAAGATCCTGCATGGAGTACTGTTCTCAACTTGTTTGGGAGGGCTGCGCTAAATACCAACTTGAAAAGTTCTTATGAATAATAACCATAAACAAAATTAAAACTAAAAATTGTTTTAAATAGTTGGCGTAAGTTTAACAAGACTCATTGATACTGAATATCTGTGTCATCCGTGATAACGGCTACTGAAACGTGGCCCAAACGTCAGAATAATAATAATCAGCTCCATTAATTCTTCAAAAGTCATTCTGTATCATACTTCTGTATAAAACTTAAAAAAGGAACTTTAGATATAAATAAAATAAGAGAAATATAAAAAAAAAACAATACTTAGCTAGACGTGTTACGCTATCACACGTTGCGAAGCGGTGTACATAGACTAGGAAGCTTAGATCATATAAACGTCTACCTCAATGCTAAGAAGTAAAATTAAATTTTAACCTATATGTATGACCTTCAAAAAGTGTTCTCCAGTGGAACTTATCTCCTATATAAAAATAAGTCGGGTTTTGCTTCCTGACGCTATAACTCCAGAACGCACGAACCGATTTCCACGGTTTTGCATTCGTTAGAAAGGTCTCGGGCTCCGTGAGGTTTATAGCAAAAAAAATCAGGAAAAATTTCAACAGAAAAGCGGGAAAATCGGGTAACTCTTCCAGATGGCGGTCTATCTCCTATATAAAAATAAGTCGGGTTTTGCTTCCTGACGCTATAACTCCAGAACGCACGAACCGATTTCCACGGTTTTGCATTCGTTAGAAAGGTCTCGGGCTCCGTGAGGTTTATAGCAAAAAAAAATCAGGAAAAATTTCAACAGAAAAGCGGGAAAATCGGGTAACTCTTCCAGATGGCGGTCTATCTCCTATATAAAAATAAGTCGGGTTTTGCTTCCTGACGCTATAACTCCAGAACGCACGAACCGATTTCCACGGTTTTGCATTCGTTAGAAAGGTCTCGGGCTCCGTGAGGTTTATAGCAAAAAAAAATCAGGAAAAATTTCAACAGAAAAGCGGGAAAATCGGGTAACTCTTCCAGATAGCGGTCTATCTCCTATATAAAAATAAGTCGGGTTTTGCTTCCTGACGCTATAACTCCAGAACGCACGAACCGATTTCCACGGTTTTGCATTCGTTAGAAAGGTCTCGGGCTCCGTGAGGTTTATAGCAAAAAAAAATCAGGAAAAATTTCAACAGAAAAGCGGGAAAATCGGGTAACTCTTCCAGATGGCGGTCTATCTCCTATATAAAAATAAGTCGGGTTTTGCTTCCTGACGCTATAACTCCAGAACGCACGAACCGATTTCCACGGTTTTGCATTCGTTAGAAAGGTCTCGGGCTCCGTGAGGTTTATAGCAAAAAAAAATCAGGAAAAATTTCAACAGAAAAGCGGGAAAATCGGGTAACTCTTCCAGATGGCGGTCGTACTGCACATTCTGCGCTTAAGTTGCCACTCAATTTAAACACAATTGATACTCCAACATGCAATATTTCCCGATCCAGTGCAATGGGAAAATTGTTGATGCAATGCAAGCTCATTGTTTGGGATGAGTACACAATGGTACATAAGAAATCACTTGAAGCACTTAACTTCACACTGAAGGATCTTCGGCGAAATAATAACATCTTTGGCGGCTTGATGATATTGTTGGCAGCCGATGTCAGGCAGACGTTGCCAATAATTCCCCGTGGAACGACTGCAGATGAATTGAATGCTTGCCTGAAGGCATCACCTTTATGGAATAACGTAAAAACATTATCGCTAACCACTAATATGAGAGTTCAACTTCAAAATGATCAAAGTGCTGCACAATTTTCCAAACAATTGTTAGCTGTTGGAAATGGAAAAGTCCAAGTTGATGCGACATCTGGATTAATTACTCTTACCAACGACTTTTGCCGATTTGTAAACTCTCAATTAGCTCTTATTGAAAATGTTTTCCCAAAACATTAGTGAGAATTATCAGAATTATTTGCCGCAAAGAATAATGATGTACACGCACTGAATTTCACCATTCAATCAAAAATTGCTGGCGATTTGGTGACATACAAATCCGTTGATTCCATAACAAATCCCGATGATGTAGTAAATTATCCAACGGAGTTTTTGAACTCTCTGGAGTTACCAGGATTTCCACCACATAACTTGCAACTCAAAGTTATTACAGTTATTATTGAATCCACCGCGACTTTGCAACGGTACTCGACTTTCGGTAAAAAGACTTATGCCGAATTTGATTGAGGCAACCATTATTAACGGAAAGTACGCAGGTGAAAATGTATGTATTCCTCGAATACCAATGATTCCGACTGATCTTCCGTTTGACTTCAAAGGATTGCAATTTCCAGTTCGCCTTGCGTTCGCAATGACAATTAACAAGTCGCAAGGCCAATCGCTTAGTGTTTGCGGGATAAATTTAGAAAATCATTGTTTTTCACATGGGCAGTTATATGTTGCGTGTTCACGAATTGGGAAACCATCCGCTTTGTTTGTGTTAACGTCAGACCAAAAAACAAAAAATCTGGTTTACCAAAGAGCACTTCAATGAAACGGATAATTTGCGGACACGTATAACGCTTTGATTCAGTATTTACTTTGGATTCACTTTCATTTACTTAGACAAGTTCAACTAAATAACACTTCATTTTTGGAATCGAAATGAATTCATTACTGTTGTGAAATGAAATAAAAATTTTCCTTTTCAAATAATTATGAAACAAAAAATAAATTTTTCTTCATCTTTTAATCACCAAACGAAATGTTACATAAAACGAAGCCATCTGGTGGCGAAACGGAGTTCGCCGGGTTTGCTAGTTTAGAATAAAACTTTTGAATTTGAATTTTAGTTCAAATAAATCACCGCGCTTAAAACTGTAAAAACGTAGTTTTATTATAATCCCCAAGATATATCTGGCAATCAGCTTTACATGGAATACGCTGGATGCGAGTGGAGATGTTATGATTCCGCGCTTGCATATGAAGCCCCCGGGGCTGAGGCGGCTATTGAGAAATTTTCAATTTTCAACCCAATCCAATTCCAATGTATATTCGATACCAGCCGATTGCCGAGAGACATTTGTCATGGCCTCGTTATGTCGCGACATATTTGTATTTCAGATCAAGTATTATCGAAGCCCGCAAAGATATTCATCTGAATTTGCGTCTAGATGACTATTGGTTATGTTTTCAGTTATCTAAGTGAGCGCTCCTTTCTAGTAAAAATTGACCTCTGAACTAGTTCACATTAAATGATACCATGGCCTCTGTGGTTGAGTGGGCTAAGCCTTTATCGGCCTAGCTCACTGCAACGCAGAGGCTCCGGGTTCGATTCCTGGTATAGTAAAATTCGGAAACGTATTTTCTCCATTATTTACAATGGTCTGGGTGTCTTGGAACAGTCCTAGAGCAGTCCGTTGTAAACTATCGATAACACAAACGTAACTTGCTTAATTTGGGGATATGCAATATGTGTACTATTCTGGAGCCGATCCCAGACACCCAGACCTAGTAAATAACGGAAAAAATTGATTCCGTAATTTAACATGCCAGAAATCGTACCCGAAACCTCTGGTTGCAAGATAGGCTTAGCCTACTCAACCATAGAAGCAACCAATAGTCATTCATCAATCTCTAAAAAAATGCCATAAGAATATCCTTTGGAAATTCTCTGCAGAGAATTCAAAGAAAATAAAATTTCTGAAGTGGAACAAGAAAAATCATTAATCACAACGACGAAAATATGAACATAAAACATGCAACGGATTTAAGCCAATCCCGTCGTTGGAACAAGAAAACTATAAACTCCCAATAAACAAGCAGTCGTACTGAGAGAAGTGAAACGAGTATTGCGACGTGTAGTATAAATAAAGCACTCAGACTCGGAGCTAACTCCTCGCGAGAAATACGTGTCAAACGAACACCGGATTACAGTGTAGTTGCGTTTCGAAGTGTGTGTGGTACAAGCGAAGAAGACGCGAGATTATTATTGTTGCAAACAGAGAGCACTTGGCCTGCCCGCTGGAGCACAGCTTCGCTCCGCGCCTATTATACCGCCGACGCCCATAGCTCGCACAGTTAGCAGCTAGACGTCGGACAAAACGGGAGATAAAAGAAGCGGCTTTAGAGGCCGAAAATTGTTGACTAATGTAACGAAAAGTTTAGTAATTTTGGATTATACTTTTGACGTCAGTCACGAACTTTTTTTAGTAACTTTGACAAATCTGCCCGGTCATAGAGAGTGCAAGGGAATATTTGGCACGAGAGTAGACATTTTCAGAGTGACCATAGGTGTAGCATACCATCGACGCTGGAATCGGCGTCTTACAATAATTGACGCTAGATGTCGCTTTCAGCGTCTGTAATAGAATACGTTCTTAATATAGACCGCTACTTCTTGTGACTTGCAAAGTTAGTCGATAAAGACATGGGATTACAACCCGACAACTTTCTACCACATAATATACTCTAGCACGGAGTTGTTGAAACAAAACTCTCATTGAATTTCATAAGACGGATTGGCACAAGCAGGAAGCGAGGGATACCGGACGTGACGTCACGATGCAACTTCACTTCTGGCCCATAGTTGGGAGTTTGCCACTGCATTTCGCTTGTCTATTCCAGAGTACTGTTGTTTTAAAAGTTGGGCTATAAATTGCGAGCATGTTATTTATGGACTTGGTTATCGAAGACCGTGTTTAATGTTCAAATATATGTAGCAGAATCATATGAAGATACAGAGCTATGCTGAAATCATTATTTTGATCTGTATAGTCTTTTAATAAAGTTGTTGAGGATCACTACCTTTATATACACAGTTTATATATTAGGTATAATTACGTTGTTTCAAGCATTGTTATGTAATAATCTTACGTATGTTTTACTTAGATCTGTATATTATCTATGTGTATGAAATTAGTATGATCTATGTATTTGAGTATGTTTGTACATAAATATGTATGTATATAATCTACGTTATTATAAAATTTTAAAAGTTTATAGTCTTTTGTTTCTAATTTTTCTGCGTTTGTCTGTTTGTTAGGGATTCATGTAAAAACTACTGGACCGCGTTTGATGCGGTCTCCGCTGATCGATAGTAAATTCCGGACTTAATATCTGCGGTACATTGTATGCCAAAAGAATTCTACGGGAATTTTCTTGGGAACTCCTGATCTGCAAGAAAACATTAAAAAAACAAAAATGGTATCTTCATTTTTAACGAAATGAGATCCTTCTTTCGGAGTTGGTTAAAAATGAAAAGGTAGAAGTTTCTAGTCGCGTATTTCCTGTATTATATATAGCTGTGTATACAGCTATAAAATAAAATTTTTACACTACTGTGTATTAACAAATATGAGATTTCGGTAAACACGTCTCTTGGCTGGTGTTTGACGAAACGGCTGTTCTAATTAAAGCCACTTGTTTGACGAACTCGTTCATTTGTCGTAGGAACCTCGTTGTCTGTATAAACAGGGATGATATGACTAACAATGAGAGTTAATCTGAAATATTTTATTGGACATTTTACATTTCCAAAGAAATATTTACTTCTAAAAATGTCACACTTACAATAATTAATAATAATAACAATAGGGAGTGGCGAGTCACCAACTGCCCATTTTTCCATGTTCCCCGAACATTGCGTCGGGTAGACGCCATAGTCTCATATTCTCAGAACCCTAGTACTACTAGCAGTTCACCCCAATAGCCCAGTACTTTTGTCCCCATCTCCCACAATGGTCCTATATAATCCTATACAGGCCAGGACTTGTCCTTGGGTGCATTAACATATGGTGTAGACAGGGATAATCCCTGGTCAGTGTCACGACACATTTAGATTGAATTTGTCAAGGGGCCTCTACGAGTTAGCTTTCCCATGGCCCCACGCAACCCCTTCAAAAGTCCGGGCCATTTTTATGACCCGTGGTCTTCAAAGAGATACATTATAACAATAATAATGAAAAAGTGTCCCGCAATTTGCGGAATGCGGTTAGCACTCAGTATTTTGCTGTGCCGAAACATAGTCCGAAACACTGATTTTCAGTGCCCACCTCCTTAATCATAAAAGTCCTGCAAACCACGATAAAAACGAGCTAAATTAAACTAAATTACAGTCAACGTTACGTGAAATAAATATTAACAAAGAAAAAGAAGCAGAAAACAATGATAGCATAATAAAAACAAACTAATAATAAAAAACCTATAAAATAAACCTAAATAAAGCACTTATTAACACATGTTACATGTGAAATATAAATATAGTCAACAGTACTTGTTTAGGCCAATTATTTCGATTGGTCCATCTCCTTGATTATAATTATGATCGGAATGAAGTCAGTCGCGCCAACATCTTCCGATCTGTGCCCTGCTAATGAGGCTCATTGGCCAACGACATTATGTCGTCACATAATGTGAATGGAGGGACAAATCCGCACCACCGCACAATAAGTCGAAAGTCGCCTACCTGACCGCGCGCGTATAACGACCCGCGCCGTAGTCATATGAACTACCTATCTTAATATTTAACCGCATTGTGTGAATTTGTGTATGACAAAAAAGACTTTAATATATCCTATTGTGTGTGCAAACAATTAATTAAACCTCAACGACCGCTGCCAGACGTCTCCAGGCTTGCCGATTTGGGAGAAGTGCAGTTTCGGGAGGTTAAGGTTAGTGGCTTGATTTTCCTTCCCATATAATCAATCGGATGCAACGATTGATCTGATTGTCCTGCCGTCCACTGCTCTTGAGCTATATTATCGAAGGCCGCACCAGTCCAGGAGGTAGGGCAATACAAAGTACAACCGCCGCCACGTGGTGTGCTATAGGGGAGGTGGGGAAGGACCTGAAATTTTACCCTGGCACCACCAGTACTAATTATTGCTTAAGTTTAACTTTTTTATTGGTAACTTACCAAAATTGATGAAAACTTGATTAACTTTTAATGAAAATGATAATCTTATCTGAAATTAGTTTAAGCGGTGTATTGGGACCAAAAGCTATAAAAACAGATAGATTTACGGCATTCGATAGTAATAAACTAAGCACGTTATCTTCGAAGAGGCGACTATAAGCTTGACCACTAAATCTATGGAGGGCGATTTACACTTCTGCGATCAGACATAGTTTGCAAAAGAACTACATGACAATCTTCTATTGATTTGACGGACGGACAGTGTATAATAAATTTCAATATTTTTACGTGCAAAAAGACACGCGTGAAAATATAATTACAGAAATCATTTTAATGACTCGAAAACAATTAAAGCTGTATATTTATTAATTTTATTTGTACCTACTTGTCTACGAGAAGGTATCGCGTGTTGCAATAAAAAAATATTCAAATGACAACACTAAAAGCACTTGAAAGGTCACAAAAATTATGGTTCTTAGAATGGTAACACCAATAAATAAAATCTTCTTGAAAACGCATCCTTGTTGACAATTTCTCCTACAACCTAAAATTCACATATATCAATTTAATCGCCGAACCAAGCTTCTAACTAATAAAGCAAACACTACTTGTGATTGCTCGTCCAAGATCTTTGAAATTACTACTTTTTGTGGAATCTATAAATGAATCTCAGTTATAATTGTCCGCTTATTGGGATCCATACAAAAAATGTCGACTTACATAAGTAGATATTTTTTTAAGTTGACTTACATAAGTCGACATTTTTTGTACTCAACATAAGGAAAGTAATCTTACTGATCTGTTACTATCGAGTGCCTGTATGACCTTCAGGGAATGTTCTCCAGTGAAAACGAAACTTACAATTAATTTGAACACTTTTGAATTTGAATTTGAATAAAGCTTTTGTGTATGTGTAGACGGCTAAGGCTTTCATATAAACGAAAAATACTTCTACGATTCGCATATTAGAATTATTTATTTTACTATCCAGATATACCAGCTGAACTTCCTTCGATATTGAATTTCAAGGGCTCCAAGAAAATGCAACAGCAGCGCCTCCTTTTGGCTATATATTCATTTGTGAAGATTATAAGTATCTCAAGAAATGACCTGGGACATAAGCTAGCACACGATTGTATACGATTCAATAATCTCATTTATAAAATAGCAAGGTGTAAATCGTCCTGCAGAGTTAAATAGCGATGCGACAAAGACATGAGTTATATGTGCACGGGTTAGTGCGCGTTGTGTCGGCAAATTGCGGGCGACATTGCGACAATTGCGCACCAAATTCACGTTGTTGCTGACCACTTTGATACTATGTTGTACGACGGACAAATTCCTTGTGCAGGTTGTTTCATGTCTATTGATCGTAAACTTTTAAGCTGTCATATCATTATTATAGATATTCAATGACAGATGCTATTTACAGACACCGTTATGTTACACTCAATCTTAGAGTTGGCTAACCTGTTTGGTAAGCTTTTTCAAAGTCTTTATATCCCAGCAAGTACTTCATAGTCCTCTCGATGTCGATCCTCCAGCTTCAATTCCAATGTCCGGAGGTGGACGATTAAAATGGTCGTTAAAAATCTCGGCCAGAGCCATCATGTCATTTGTGTAACATATGACACTGACGAACTTGTAACACAACTCAAGATTATTATGGCGGCATACTCTAGAGCAGGTGTGGTATCCATCCAGGCGGGCAAATATCCTACCACCTGGCTATGGGTTGTTTTGTCGTCTCTTACAGCAGGCCGCCTGGTTGCAGGAAATTGTATTCTTTTTCCCTCCCTGCACGGATCAAAAATGTAAAACATTTAATAAACCTAAAATAACGTAGTTACAGGAAAGAATAATAAACGTTTTGTCAAAAGAGTTAATCAGAATATTATGACACCTAAGGTGACTGTGCCCCGATAATAGCAATCCAGAAATAACCGGCACGCGGCACCGACATATGGTCGCATCTAGCTGCGTCATACGCCCCTCAAAGGAGTGGACCTCATTGCCGGAGTCTGTATTTTCCGATACTTATAAACTTCTAGGTAAGCGTGCTCCAACCTAGACCATCATCTTCGCTTCACAAAGGGCAAGATTGTGGTCAAACGTGAACTCATACTACAATAAAAAAGACATGTGTGCGTGTACTAGTGTACATACGTAAGAAGGGACTTCTTTATCACCTTATTTTTTGAAAAACGATCTACTATATGCAACTTAACAGAAATTGGTCAAATAAATAAAGCCCCAATATTTTCTTGCCCCTACCACGGTCGATTCGACCGAGGTAGGGGCAAGAAAACAAGATGGCGCGTAACCGTAAAAAGTGACGGTAATTTTTTTCCAACGCCGATAAAGAAGTTTCACTTCAATAACGTGTCCGTCTCGGCACGCCCGGCAGAAGTTATAACTGAAACTAATATAAGTTAAACTATTTAATATTGACATTTTTTAACTTGAGAAAAGCTTAGATTATTTCTTAAATTATATGTACATAGCGTAAGGGTTAGAGTAAAGAGGAGGAGCCCGCATGCCGCTGCCGTATGCGTAAGAGAAAGGGAAGCCAGACAGACTGGCGCCGTATCGTGTTACGTAACGAAGCTCCCTCCCTCCCATAAGAAGTTTAGTTTAGTTTAGCAAGGTATAGCCGTGGTAATAGTGAAATTACTTGGATTTATATTAAGGTAAAGAATTTGTCTAATTCTGTTAATATTAATATGACATAGTGTTAAATATTCAATGGCCGCTGTCGTATATTTTAAGCGGATATTACCAATAGCATACTAATTACGTTAGCCACTGCACAGGTCGGAGTTATTTATAAGTAACGATATCGAAACGATACTTTGTTATTTAAATAAAATAGTAGCATACCTGTAAGTGTTGAATGCATCTCAAAGCAGTATTTTAGACATGATCTTGAGGAAATATAAAAAAATGGTAATTTTAACCGCCATGCGTCGGCCAGCATGCGTGTTTTAGCTTAGCATTTTAGGCGTTATATTGAGGAAATATAGATAAAATATATAAATCTTTATTCGTCGGCCTGCGCATGAAGTTTGATCTGCAATTTGATTAATTTGTTATGCCAGAAGTAACATGACAGCCAGACCGTCGTTATTATTAGATTAGTATATTAGTTTATAAAGCCATTGTAATTTTATTTGAAAAATTTATTTTCATATTTGGCTCGACATTTACAAGCCTGAAAAAATACCACAATATTATTCCAGCATTTGGAGGCAGCATATCTAAATCTACCCCTAACAGCAACTGTGCCATGTCGTTGCGTCAAAAGCTGCATAGCGCATTGCTACAGTCCAGCCGATCTTTTAGAAGAGAACCAAGAAAGCTTTTTATATAAGTATGGAGGAGCTTTATGGTTCATATCTCCAAAAAGTAGGCAGGCGAGATGCAATTTACGGCGGTGTTTCATTTTTAACATTGAACAGTTGTTTATAACAAGCGGTGCGGGTAAACTGTTCGGTCCCCCATATATTGGGAGGCCCGATACCAGCGGTGGGACATTTGTGGGTTGTTATTATAATCATATATTATAAAAATATCTTTTAAGTATGGTAATAAGTCATGGAAAATCGTTATATTTTGGATAATTCACACTATCTTTATATATATAACTCTTTTTCACGTGTGTTGACAGTGAACTCCTCCTAAACGGCTGGACCGATTTGAATGGAATTTTTGTGTGTGTTCAAGCGAATTCGAGGATGGTTTATATTCACAAATAAGCCCGGCAGATGGCGCTGCAGTCGGGTACAAATTTTATTTCTTCAGGGCAGGACCACGTCTGTTGGGACAGCTAGTATCGTTATAAGTTATAGCCTTTATGTTATTCTGACGTCTAAGCTATATTATTAGAAATATTTTTTGAGGTCTTCAGGTAGAAGTGAAACAATGTTGTGTGTTTGAATTGCAGTTCAGGAATGCATGATGTAGGCTCGCTCCGCGCTTACTAAAGTACTACAAAAATGCAGACGCTTAGCAGCTAACGGAGCGAGCTATGTCCCCGCGGTAGGCGGGGCGTGGTCGCACGGGCTTTACGGGGGTGACGTCAGTGGAGTGATTCTGTCCGCAACAATTTGTGAGCGGCCGCCGTGGCGATCGGACGTTTGCGGCTACATATTCATTAAAATCTGTTCAATAGTTTTTGTATGAAAGAGTAACAAATAGACATATCTATACACATCTATGCACCCATTCTTACAAACTTACGCGTTTATAATATTTATAGAGAAGAGATTACAGAGATACAATAAATGACGAGGTAAATTTCCTCTCGTTGTATTATCGGTAGTCTGAATTAGGGCGTAGTTTTGCATAATCTATTAGCATTTGGTTTATGTTTGCGCGCGGGTCCAGCTTGATAACGTGCCATTTTGGCCTCAAATGAGAATGGGCTTTAACGTAAAACATATTGTATGGCCCATTTTGACTTAGTTTATATTTAATCGTCACTCATGTTGTAACTATTATGACTATTTCACGAAGCTTTTTATTTAACTGTTTGATAATAGGGGCTTGGATTTTTGTTTTTCAAAATTAGCAAGTTGCTAGGAAAGCCGATCACGTCTGTGATTGAACTGATGGAGCAAACTTGTCTTGGAGTGGAGACGGCGTCTCAGTAAACGCAGTGGAAGTCCAGTCCGGTGGACTGACGACCTGCGTAAAGTCACTGGTTGGCTGAAAGAGGAAGAACGAGATCGAGATATTTGGCGCATTTAGGGAGGCCTATGTCCAGCCGTATACATTGATTGGCTGAAAAATAATTAGGATTTTCACGTGGCGTAGCTATCATAAACTAGATTCCGCGAAAATGTTTTCAGGGCAAAATGTGGCCCAAGTTACATCTTAATCATTAATTCATGGAGGAATCTCCTGAGCATCTTCGCAACTGCGTTTTTTTAAACTCATGTTGGGTCAATGACTATAATATCTTTAATTAATGGTCATTATTGTCATCAAAAGGTGGAGGGTTGAATCCTGGCCGAAAAGCATATGTACTTCTCTTAGACAATTTTCTCATGTAATGTGTATATTGTTACAATTAGAACGTACCAACGTGTAGGAAAACGTGATGATACCTGCACATCGAGGTTACCGATGTGTCAAACCTGCCATACCGACTTGGACATGAGTGGCGGGTTTTTAAGGCAGGGGAAGTGCATTTCGCATAGTACCGGGTCCTTTACTAGGGATTAGACCAAAGCGACGAGAGGTGAGACCATGAATGGGCACCAGAGTGAAATCGCCGGCTTGTGTGGAGACTCGACTACTCCATACTCCACTAAAACCACCCTCTTCCCATGGGCCCCACGCTTATAGCAGGAAGAGCATGAGACTTAGAACGTAGTTACGCCCACGCTGATCCTAGCGCATCAGTGCTTGAGAATGCCCCGGGACAGGCAAGGTCACTTCGTCAACAGGAGAATGACTCCTTCGCTCCCTAGATGCTGGAGGGCGAGATTACTCTCCCTACAGCGAGATTTACAGGAACGATTATGTGTTACGCCAACTATGATTGGAGCACGTGTTACGTGGACGATTTTGATTCTCTAGTATTCCTCTTCTATGCAAATACTGCTTTAAGTGTCTATTAAGCCGTTAAGGGTTGCCTCATAGTCGTAACAGCGTTCGTGAATTGACCAATTCCAATAAATTAAAAGTCGTTTTGCAAAAATGGAAATGAAGCGGCCATCGAATAAATTATAGCCAAACTTCCGAGTGTCATTAACGCGTGAAAAATAAAAAAAGCAAAGAGAAGTCGTAATACCAGAAAAGAATCACAATTCGGTGAACGCGGCGTCAATAAAAAAGGGACAAGGATGATTTCCATGAAGTAAAGTTTGGTTCCGTAGACTGTTTTTAAGTAATTTAAAGACTATACTGTATTAGGAAGTACGTGGAAGCCCAAGAGCATCGGCTTCATCATCATGTGAATGTGGAAGCGATCCAGCTCCTCGACAATGCGGACATATCGAGAGGGCTTAAAAGGATAAAACCATTTGCACTAATGCTACAAATAAAACAAAAGTGTACTGTATGTGCTAGCTATTAATAAAGAACACATGAACAAAGTTTCTTCGTCTTAATAGAGATAACAAGAAAATGGTTAATGGACACTTTCTTAGTAAGAATACTTTTAATTAATTGAGGTTATATTTAAATTACTTAGTAATCGTTTAAGATTAGATGGTAATATTAATGAGGTATTTCATTTTAAATACCTTGTTTAAAAAAAAAAAATTAAAGACTATAACATGACATGTCTCTATTCCATAATGAGGTTCTTCTTCTGACTTAAATTTTATAGCAATGAATTACTCTGTTAGTGTAGACACATTTTTTTTCCAAGTTAGCAACCAGGTGGCCTGTGATTACAGTCACTGACAGCCGTCCGCAACACCAAGGGTGAAACCAATGCGTCAAAATTTGAATTTTATTAGGTCACTCATAATTTTTGAAGTGAAACTTCTTTATAGAGGGGGTTTTACGATTTTTCGCTCACGAAAAGGTGTCACAGTCACGTGATCTAATTCTTACATTTTTAAACTCGTGATATCTTTCGAATGGAATGTCCAAATTGAATAATTCAAAAAGTTGTATAAAGGTATTGAAGCAGTCTTGAATATGAAGTAATTTATTTTGATAAGGATTCATACCAAGCCACAAATAAAGAGCCTTTTCTAGTGGTGGCATTTTAATTAATATTTTCAAATAAAAGAACACTTATTGTGGCATAACTATAATAGTTAGATATATAGTGTCGCCACACTTTTTGTAAATAATGATGTGTTCTGCAAAGTCGTAGTACATTATTTTATTCTATCATCAATAGTTTTCGCAGCGCACGTGATTTTCGGTATGTTTTTACACCTTGGGTTACATTATTGGAGTTTTAGTAAGGACCGCTAATTTATTTCTAAATATAATATACCCTATGTCACCCAGGAATAGCGTAGCTTGCCAATAGTGAAAGAATTTTTCAAATTGTTTCAGTAGTTTCGGAGCCTCTTCATCAAAACATGAGCAAACGAAATTTCATTGGGTTATTTTTTTTGGAAATATTCTGTTAATATAATTTGATGTCCGAATGAAGTTGATGACGAAAGATGCGCATTTGCTAATGTTCCCTTGTATGTGTATAATTTTAGAGTAGACTATGAATGTTTTTTTGATTCCGGTAAAATAGAATGTTTAAATAAAAAATGCATTCATTAAAATGTACCTAACGTAACCAAATCATAATTTGCAGTAAACCTGCGAAAAATCGAAATGTGTGCTGGGACACATTTTAGAAGTGAAACTTCAACGAACAAGTTGAAAAACGAATCGCAACAAAATTTTAACTTGAAGTTTTACGGGTAGATTGTAAATGTATTTGTCCAATTTGAAAACCTGTCCGTAAAACTTCAAGTTAAAATTTTGTTGCGATTCATTTTGTCACTTGTCAGTTGAAGTTTTTCCACTTGTACGTTGCGATTCGTTTTTCCACTTGTCCGTTGCGATTCGTTTTTCAACTTGTCCGTTGATATTTTTTTAAATTGACTAGTGCATTGCTCGCTCGAAGAAATCTAAAGTAATGCACTAGTACATTTTAAAATGAGCGACCTTTTAAACTTCAAATTTTGAACTGAAACTTTCAGGAACTTATTATTTTTTGGTCTATAAAACTATACCGTATCGAGAAAAAAATTTAAATAAAAAAAAATCGGTTTTGGCGACTTTTGAAATTAAAAAATTTGGAGCCGACTCTTAATTTTTTGTTTGAGCTGTTCTTTCGAGGGTATTCTTAAAACATCAAACACTAACACCTTTTTACTCGAAACTCAAAAAAAAGTAGTGGGTTTTTTTGCGCCTACCCTAATATATATTTTTCTATAAACAAGCTTATATTTAAATTAATGATAATAGTTTCCCTAATCATGAATACTGTTTATTGAATATTACATTAACGACAACTATTATGAAAGTTGAATAATTAATTAATGCTGCTCGGAAATACGTAGGGCATTTCCGGGCCATTGATATTGGAAATTCAACTTTGTTAGGCGGGTTGATAAGCTTCATACATCAGGATGTGGTGGTTACAATAATATGTTGAGTGGTGAGCCGATAACATTCAGTCTGGTGGAGTGGTTGACGCACCGTTGGGTCAGAATTCATAGATCGATCGCTAAAGAGGAGTAATACAATAAAACGAGGCTTTGTTATGTGGATGAAGTAACGTAAATGTTATTTTGTCACTTAATTCAAATTTTTTTGAAGGTTGGAACCTTGGAAGTCCTGTCCCACACACTAAAAAAGTAAGCATTCAAGTGTCATCTTTAAGTTATAAAGCAGGCACATTGTAATGATATGAAACACAAAGCTTATAATATTTTATTTATTATAATAATGTATGTCTTTTGCTGGATCTCTTGCTGACTACCCACCCGGAGGGTTACCAGGTGTCAGTCGAAGCCCCCTTGGGATCCTCCGAACACTGCCTGGTACGCTCTGTGGTCCCTGTAGTGGAAAACGGCCGTCCCCGTCCCTCTGGGACACGCCATGTATGGCACTACAAGTCGGCGGATTGGGACGGCTTGCGAGAATTTTTCGCTTCTTTCCCATGGCTGCAAATCTGCTTCTCATCAGATGATCCCACCATTTGCGCAGATGCCATAGCGGACACAATTCTGTCGGGAATGCACTGTTTCATTCCCAACAGTGTTGTCCGTACAGGTGGCCGTTCGCGACCCTGGTTTGATGCATCTTGCGCTGAAGCGTTGAAGCGCAAACAATATACTTATCGAGCTTGGGTTGCAGCGCGTAATGGTGAGGATCCAGCTACACCTGATGTAAAGAAGCAGTTTAACACTGCGGTCAGATCCAGCAAGAAGTGTATAGCCGAGGCTAAGATGCGGCACATTCAGAAGATCGGCGACAAATTGATGAGCGTCCCTTCTGGGAGTCGCGCTTTTTGGTCTCTCGCCAAGGCTGTAGAAGGCAATTTCTGTAGGTCTTCCCTGCCACCTCTACACGGATCAGATGGCTCACTGGCTACTTCCGCAAAAGAGAAGGCTGATCTCTTGTGCTCTCTTTTCGCGTCGAACTCTACTCTTGACGACGGGGAAACGGCACCACCCACCATTCCGCGGTGCATGGACAGAATGCCTGAAGTGCGCTTCACGCAACGTGCGGTGCGTCGGGCGTTACAATCCCTCGACGTCAAGAAGTCCAGTGGATCTGATGGTATACCCGCGATCGTGCTTAAGACGTGTGCTCCCGAGTTGGTTTCAGTACTGACGCGCCTATTCTCGCTTTCCTATTCTGCGGGTGTAGTTCCAGCTTCGTGGAAGGTAGCTTATATCCACCCTATTCCCAAGAAGGGAGACCGCACAGACCCGTCCAATTTCAGGCCTATTGCAATAACCTCCTTACTTTCCAAGGTGATGGAGCGCATTATAAACACGCGTCTTCTCGGGTACCTAGAGGAGAACCAGTTTCTAAATGACCGCCAATACGGATTTCGTTACGGACGGAGTACTAGCAATCTTCTAGTGTATTTGACTCACCGATGGGCAGCCGCCATTGAGAGTAAGGGGGAAGCATTGGCGGTTAGCCTGGATATTGCAAAAGCCTTCGATCGGGTCTGGCATAGGGCACTTCTTTCGAAGCTTCCCAGCTACGGACTCCCCGAGGGGTTGTGCACATGGGTAGCCAGCTTTTTATATGGGCGGAGCATCAAGGTCTTAATTGACGGTGTATGCTCGGAGACGAAGCCTATTAATGCTGGCGTACCCCAAGGCTCAGTGTTGTCGCCCACGCTGTTCATTCTGCATATCAATGACATATTGCATACCAGCAACCTCCTTCATTGTTATGCAGATGACAGCACGGGCGATGCCTTCTACACTGGCCCCGTAAACATTCCCCATGCAGAAGTTGAGGAAAGTAGAATCCGGCTTGTGTCTGAAATCGAGACCTCCCTGGAGGAGGTCTCGGAATGGGGTAGACGAAATCTCGTCCTTTTCAACCCTAAAAAGACACAAGTCTGCGCGTTCACCGCTAAAAAAGCCCCATTTTTGTTAGCGCCACAGTTCCAGGGCACTCCCCTCCAGATCTCGAACTCAATCGGGATCCTAGGCGTCGACATGTCGAGCGAGGTGCAATTTCGGGGTCATTTGGAGATCAAAGCGAAAATCACTTCTAAAAAGCTTGGGGTGCTCAACAGGGCTAAGCGGTACTTCACACCGGGACATAGGCTTTTATTATATAAGGCCCAAGTCCGTCCCCATGTGGAGTACTGCTCCCATCTCTGGGTTGGGACACCTCAGTACCAGTTGCTCCCACTTGACTCCTTGCAGCGCCGAGCGGTCCGGATTGTCGACGATCCCGAACTTACAGGCGGCTTAGAACCTTTAAGTCTCAGAAGAGACGTAGGCGCTCTCAGCGCGTTCTACAGTCTGTATAATGGGGAGTGTTCTGAGGAGCTGTTTGGTTTGGTACCTACATCGCCATTTTACCAACGCACTGCTCGCCGGCGACTGGAAGTTCATCCACACTTCCTTGACACCTGGAAGTTATCCACTGTACGTGGCGCTCGCTCTTTTATGCCATATGTGAGCAAGCTGTGGAATGAGCTCCCTCCTGCGGTTTTCGCAGAGCGCTACAATATGGGGCTCTTCAAAAAGGGCGTAAACAGATTTTTAAAGTCTCAACGAGGTAGGCAACGCATCGGCTCCCTTAGTGTTGCAGATGTCCATGGGCGACGGAAGCCACTTGCCATCAAGTGGACCCGTCTGCCAGTGCCTATACGCAAACATAAAAAAAAACCACGGGCCATAAAAATTGTCCGGACATTTGGAGGGCTTGCGCGGGGAAATGGAATGCCATGCCTGCCATGGAAAGGCCAACACGTAGAGGCCCCTTGACAAATTAAATGTAAATATGTGGCGTGACACTGACCGGCGATTATCCCTCTGCCTACACCATGTAATAATGTACCCAAGGACAAGCCCCGGCCAGTGTAGGACTATTGTGGCAAATGAGGACAAAAAGTACCGGGCTATTGGGGTAAAATGGTAGTGGTACTAGGGGTCTGGAAATATGGGGACTGTGGCGTCTGCCCGTCGCTATGTTTGGGAAACATTTCCATACATGTGCTAATTCAGCAACTCTACAGACATGAAATAAAACGATGTTGATTTAGTTGTAAATTGAAGTGAGACTTCTTTAGAATTGTTGTGATTTGAAAATCGATGAAACGAAAAGGAAGTAAACACATAAAATTCAACCTTATTGAATTCCAAATAAAAGACTTTTCTCCTTAACTGTAAGTATTAATTTACAGTTTAAATAAAACTTAAAAGGTTTCAAATGAATATCTTCAGATATTCTTTTATACGGAGATCAAAGTCATTTGTGCATAACAGTGCATTGAATTTTGAACTTTATACTAGTGATTTAAAGTGTTATTTAGATTGAATTTTTTTGAATTATATGTTGACGGATGTAGGCTAAAGGAATTATGCTTATTTTAATAAAAGTTAGATATGAATTATCTGTGACTAAATTGCACACGCACACATTTTTTTTCTGTTCCGCTATTTTTGCCTATGTGTATACACACAACCGTAAACAAACAACCGTTGTCCAAGTAAACAATACTGTTTACTTGGACAATGTGCCGCAGAGGGTATTAGTTGTAACCGTTATAACTAGATGGCGTTAACTAATAATTGAACACGCTATGGTTAGTAAAATATATTTTTTAACCTCCTTTATAGTTTTCAGTTTATTCAGTTCAGTTCAGTTCAGTTCAATAAACCAGCACTTCAACTCCGTTAATTTAGGTCATATAGGACTCAATGAAAATTTGTGAATTCTCCAAGGACCCCCAAAAATGATAACTTGAGACGTCATAATTAAAACGCTCGGAGAAATTAATCCGGGGACCGTTGACTAGCTGAGCGTGAAAACGACCCAAATGAGTTTTGTTTTATAACTTCAATTTTTTTACGAGTCCCTCTTGCTACAACCGATTGGTGTAATTGCAATTTTCTTTTATTAGGCTTATGTAGCTATGCTTATGTAATACTACCTCCGACTCCGTTCGCATTTTTTTGCTTTCTGAATGTAAAAGCTTAAATATTTTTGATTTATAACGTTTTATTATTGCATAAGTTCAGCGGACAGGCAGACGGGTTTGATGATGGAAAGCGATACCGTCGCCTATGGAGATTTTTTGTGCTCTCTAAAGGAAGCCTGTAATCTGGCCACTAATTCCGGAACACAGCCCAAGGCTGTTATGGTGGAATTTCCCTTTTTTGATGAATTCGAACTTTTCCGAACGAATATACCTGAAGAGCTCGATTGTTATGTTCAGAGAGCACCTCCACTGATCCGTCCGCTGGAGCACACCTCTCCACGCCCCATATGCCACCAACGCCCATAGCTCGCACAGTTAGCAGCTAGGCGTCGGACGGAACGTGGGATACATTTCTCACATACAATAGCACCAATACGCACTCTTTGTATTTCTTCCACATATAGTTTAAATGTAAATAACGCCATAATAAACCATACAGTCCACATCGATTTTTTTTAAATGAAGCAATTGCAACTAATAACCAGACGTGATGTATGATATTTCTGCGGAATCAGCATTCCAGACAAGAGTCTGAAATTAAATCCAGTACAAACAGTAGGTATTTAAATATTTTACTTAGCATAAAGGCAGGCATCGGAGCCACGCTTCAGTCGCTGCTTTATATTCAACCCTGTACATGTTTGCCCTCCTCTTTATTCCACTCACGGAATAAATCTTTCTCTTTATTTATCCTTTCCACAACTAACCTATTGTTTTTTTCCCTCGTGTTCCCTTCATAGTGATTTGGAATCCTTTTTGTGTACATTTAGCTGTTTGATTTGAATTCACCTTTGTTTTTTCGCTGTCTTTAACAACGACGCCTTTCATATTTGGATAAAAAGATTATGTTTTTCGAAGCGGATGTCTTAGAACTGATATTGACGTTTGGTGTTCATTTTTGGGAAATCATATCTGTATTTCTTTTAGAAATGTATCTATTTATCAATCTACGTCGTCGTAGTAGCGTAATGGCTAGCGCACGCGTCTTTAACTCAAAGGGCGCGGGTTCGATCCTGGCCGGAACGCATGCACCGCTTAGGCACTTTTCTGACCTAATATGCATATTGTTACAATTATCACGTACTAATAACGGTGAAGGAAAACATCGTGATGCAACCTGCACATCGAAAGATAACCGATGTGTCAAACCTGCCAAGCCGACTTGAACAAACGTGGTGGGTAAATTGTCCTTTATAATGGGAGGCCCGTTCCAAGCAGTGGGACACTTATGGGCTGCTATATATATATATATATATATATAACGTACAGATATATGTACTTTTTTGAATGCATGAGTTCAGCAAACAGGCAGACGGCCCACTTAATGAAAAGCGGTTACCATCGCCTACGGACATTTGCAACACCAAAGGTGCTACAAATGCGTTGCTACTCTCTTAAGACAGACTGGAACCTGGTCACTAATGCCGGAACACAGCTGAAGGTTGTTAAGTTCAAGGAACTAACATTATAAAGAGGAAAAATTTGTACTTTTGTATGTTTGTAACGAATAAACTCGAAAACTACTGGAACGATTTCAAAAATACTATCACCATTACAATACTAAATACATTATCCTTGAGTAATATAGGCTATATTTATTACTGGATAAAAATAGGGATCTGTACTAAAACTTCAATAATGTAACATAAGCTGTAAAAAACATCCATAAAAAGTCTTTCATCGCATACATTGCGCAACTTGATAAAAGCTTTTTGAATTAATTTGGAAAATCCTACATTTTTACTCTTTTGTAACCCGTTTGCCAATTGGTTAAATTAATAACTTGTTTTTTAAAAAAGGTTTTTAAATACAAGCTTTTGTGATCCTGGATATCATTTAGCAGCAGAGTGGCAGCCAAGACAAGTAAAACGAGCCTAAACTCGACGGGTCTATCTTGGTTAGTACAGGAGTTGCTATGGCCATCTTCCGACTCCATCATCAGATCAGCTCCATGGTACCATATTATTGCATTGTCACGCGATATACATGTGCGTGCAAAATTTCAGCTTATTCGGAATCGAGATGTTGGTCAATTTTAACTTGCAATATTCCACCCGAAGATTACATATTACATTCTTTATCGATCAGTACTAAGGTTAGCTTGGAGTGTATATTTTTATTAATTAATCATAATTACATTGTAGAAGTTAACAAAATTGGATTACCGGAAACTTTTTTAACGGTAGCTTACAATACAATACAAGTACAAAATCAATACAATAAATACTGCTTTCCAACTCTTATGCAACGCACATTATACTTGAATGTTTCTCCTTCAGTACCAGGGGAGCAAGGAATCAATGTAAGTTTCCGTTCACTAACATAATAAACAATAGCGTTGCAATAAAAACAACTATTCAAACGGGTCACGTGTGTCACTAACGCACGGCAACATGGCGGATTTTATGTCGACGTCCTACAGGTAAATTGACGTAACTCGCTCGGGAAATAAAAACCAAGTAAAAAAAAATTCTGTCATTCAAAGAGCAATGGAATGAAGCTCACTAAACATAAAACTAAAAGATAGACAAAACAATTTAGATATAAGAAAGAAAACTAAATTTAAAAATGCCATACATCATGTAAGAAAGCTCAAGTGGAAATGGGCTGGACGTGTGGCACGATACTCGGACCAGAGATGGATAAGAATAGTGACGGAATGGCGCAGCCCCACGTATGGCAAACGTCGTGTGGAGCACCCGCTCAAGCGTTGGGACGACGACATCCGTGCCGTCGCGGGCCCAAGGTGGCTCGCAGTGGCCGTAGACACACAGCACTGGGCGCAACTGGAGGAGGGCTTTGCCCGGATCGGGGGTCCAAAAGTAGAACAATAAAATTAATAAATTAACGAATAAAATGTGACATTTTTAAATTATTTTATATTATTTTGGATAATGGATTGTTATATGTTATTTTGGACCAAATAAAAAGGCTTTTTATTTTATTATTATTTTTTTGGTATAAAAATGCACTTTATAATAAATTCTTATCACAATACAGACACAGACGTCGGCGTCTCGGACGCCGCCAGTCAAGATCTCTCCACGTCCCCGCGAGGGACGCCAGGAGACGTGGCCCCCCATAGGATAGACTAGACGTTTTGCTGGAAAGTATCTTTAGCAGACTCTTATCTCACAGGCATAATACGTCGCGAAGCGGCAGTAAGATTAGGCTGCCGCAAACCGCCGATCCCGGTCCGCCGGAATCATTCCCCTCGGGCTTTATATTACCCATCGCCTGTTCTCAATTAGTACACTGTGTCACCCTCTTGTCGGCATCGGTAGATTCATCCTTCTTTCATGGCAACAGTCTAGCTGAGATAAAACGCCCTAGGGAGCTTTCTCGATAAATTTGTAACCCGGGCTCGAGCACTGTGATATCCCAAACTATCGACATTCTCAAAAGGTGCTAGCTGCAGACTCAGGTATTTACAGTGCTTATATCGTTACTGCTAGATATAGGACATTGAGCGTCAAGAAGGATCACAATTTTACACAGAGTGGTATTCGATCGCTTTTACTGGGAAAACAAATACTACGATATACAAATGAACTAACTCTCACAAAATGTCTTTTTATAAAGATACGGAAATAGACAATCCTCCTTGATGTATCCGTCAACGGCGAACCTTGTCAACTACGGCTGTGTGAGCGCAGGTGGCTAGAGAAACTAAATTTGGTATTAAAAGTTCTTCTGCAAGGAACGCAATATCCTGTATATCATAATCCTGTTGATTTATAAGTGTTAAGTTGTAAGAGATTTTAGGGCGGTTCTTTTTGATAAGACGCTGCTCGTCAGAGTGTTCTACTCGCGGCGTTTCGAAGGCAGCAACAGCTTTATCAATAGAACTGCGCCACTCCCTTCTTTGCAAAGCAAGATCTTCCTAGCCGTCACTTAGGATGTCACATGCCGACAGGTGGTGCTTGAGTACGTCCCTGTAACGCAGAAATTGACTACCAGATTTGCGCTTTCTGTCCTTAAGCTGTGAGTAAAAGACAGATTTAGGCATTCTAGTGTCTTTCATGCGTACAACGTGGCAACACCATCTCAGTTGTCTCTGTATATGCATTGCTTCCACACCACGTAACTTAGTCCGCCACAGCACTTCGGTGTTAGTTATTCGGTCTTGCCACTTCCCATGAAGGATTGATCTTAAACACTTGATGTGGAAAGAATCAAGGCGCCTAATATTAGCTTTATAGAGACACTACGTTTCGGTAGCATAAAGTACAATTGGCAATATGATTGCTTTATAGACAGAGATCTTTGTACGTAGCCGAATATCATGCGAATCCCAAACTCTGTGACGGAGTTTGCCAAAAGACGTAGCCGCTCTTGCGATGCGAGAAAAAATTTCTGTTTCCAGCATGTTATCTTTGCATCTAATATGCAAAGATACGGAATAAGTAGACGAAGGCGATGCATTTTTCTCAGAACATATTTCTGGCGAAATCTGAGGTTAACAACATTTGCCTTCTCACCGTGTGATACGTATATTCGCTCGTAAATCCTTACTTCTATCGTATAACAAATAGATTTTTTATTGAAAGACTTTCAATTGAATCCGAAAAATTCATTTTAGGATCCAGACTGGCTTTATTCGACGTTAATATTACTTTCTCTGGGGCATGAAATAACTATACTTATTTTCTAAGATGTCATTGACTAAGTATTTCGTATATGTACTTAGCTAACAAGATAAGCAAATATTTCAGACGAATATTCTTAGCCACGGAAGTGACATAATTAACCGTAGAAACCCAACCACTCCGAAACTGAGAGGGGAGACGGAAAACCAGAAAACATTCTGAAATTCATCACTACACACTGAACGGAGGATTGTGGATATGGTCATTAACAGGAGCGTTTGGCGATTTATTCTTTGTTAAATCTAATGATAGCTAGATTCTTAATTATTGGGTTTACAATTTATTTTAATGATTATCCCACACACATATTTTGGGTATCTGCCGCCTGGCTGGCTGCCCCTGGTCTAGAGTACGCCACCATAACAACTATATAAATTAATGGCCAGACTTCTTCAAAAGAGCTGCAGCGCTTTTTTATCATTTTTGTGTTGCAAATGTCCATAGGCGATGGTAACCGCTTACCAATTAGGTGGGCCGTCTGCCTGTCTGCTGAACTCATGCAATAAAAAAAGCATATAGAGTTATTCCGGGTGGTGATATAAAATGACTAAGGTGAGATATGAGCACAAGTGGCGTGACAATGGCTACGACCCCCGGTCTAAATTATATTGCCATAACTATCTTGACTTGTATTCCTGCTTTAGTCGCCAGGTTCTAGAGTCCCTTTAGAGAGCGGCAGCGCATTGGTAGCACCTTTGGTGTTATGAATATCCATAGGCAGCGGTAGCCGCTTTGCACCATGTGGGCCGTCTGCCTGCCCGCGAAACTCACACAAACAAAAACATAAGGGGATCTTTGAAAGTTATATCTAAGAAAATGGAATGTATATATATATGTGTGTGTGTGTAGGAGGGAATATATAAATCGGATAATTGTTGATTGGATTTATAACGCACAATATTATTTGTTTACATTTTAATTGCTTCTAAAATTGTTAATTCAATTTGGTTTGATGTCTTAAATGTTTCTATACCTAAAAGATCGTTCTAACCTAATAAAAGTTATGAATATTGTAATTTAATAAACGACCAATCAGAGCAGAGCATATGGCGGAGCGGAGTCAAGGACGCCCTCTATACTTAAGTAGTATCTACTTCGGTAGACGGAGGAGTTTTTGTGACACATTTGGTTGATGGCAATAGGTCGAGTTGGACCATGGAGTATTTTAAAGAAAGTGTTAATTTAAGAAGTATGAGCGGTGCCCTGAACCCGCTGCTCGGTCTAAAGTATGTTAAAATGTCTTTTAAATCTAAATTAAAAGTGTACAAACCGTGGCTATCGTGTTTTATGCTCGCATTTTATCCTGATGACGCCCACTAAACCTGCAATAACTAAAGGAGATGTCGTGAGAACGAGACCGTTCTGCGACTATATATATATATATATATATATATATATATATAGGTCAAACTTCCACCATTATTAATTTAGTTTAAATAAGTTTCAACATTATTAAGGATCTGTTGCAAAATACTATACTTCTATAATCACAGATTTCACCAAGGCTGCCCTGTTAATTTCACTTTAACAATAAACAAAATAAATATGCGTGTGTCTCAAATATATGGTCCTAGTGTGTTTAATGTTTTTTATTTTATTGATTTAAAGTGTTTGTTGTAGATATTTCAAAAAAAAAATAGCATTCTGTACTGCTTCTCTGTATAACCTGTATTTGCGAAATTTCATCATGCTTCTCTAATTTTTGTTAAAAGGGGTACAAAGTTTTTGCTGTGTTTTTGCTTCAGGTATTAATATATAGATAATAATAGTTTCTTTATTTTAAATAACGATTATCGTATCATTATTGTTGTTATACGAGATGCATTCTGATTAGAAGGAAACACGATTTTTTTTTATTTCTTTATAGATTATCTATGTCCTCCTAAAATATATCCTTGTCTTTACATTCTAGAATCTTCATCCTTTTACTAAAGGTCTTTAGTAAAATAAAATTTTAGCATATACCGACCTTAAAAATTGGGATAAGGTGAATACAAAGCAGAGGTTACTATTGAATAAATGGTAATGATACATATTTTAAAAGTACATGAAACTTGACTCTAACTAGACTATGAAACTTCCGCTCATGTTTATTAATAAGTCCGCGGAGTTATCCTGCGAGCGGAATCCCGCTGAGGCGGTTAAATCCGGCAATTAGGCGGCCGGAGACACCGGCACAATGTCTTTGGGCGCACCCCGCCGCCCTTATCCTCGCCCAACCTATAGAAACGAGGCAATTACATGAAATTATTTGAAATTCCCTTGCAGAGTAATTATTAATTGCAAGAAAAGCTTTACAGATATATTACACAACTATGGAAGTTTATTCTCTCTTCTTAGTAGCGCTGTATCAGTTGTATCAATGATATGGAGACCTTAGGCAACAGGGGCCCCGAAAATATGTAAGCAAAAATTCCTAAAATGTAATCTATAATTTTTTGTAATGTAAGTTTTTTTTAAGAATAACTGTTTGGCCAATAGAAACAGCTATCCAACATGTCATTGTTGTGTATAGAGGCAGAAAATCTAGACAAACTGAAATCATCTTTAGCTATGGATGATTTGATAAATAAGTTTGCTGACAAAAAGGCGAGAAAAGTGTGTTTAATTTGAATTGTTTATCTCACTTAGCCCCTAGAAGCATGAAATATATTACTTATAATCAATATATAATTATTTTAATTCAATTCGAGCATCTTTTGTTTCTTTTATATAAAAACTTCACCCATCCTTTGGGTCCTTAACACATTTCGATACAGGGTCCTTTCGAGAGAAGCTAAGCTAAGCTACATTTTTATACTGGGTAAGCATTTCTGTGGAATATGCAACCAAAATTATACGATACATTTCTTGTCTTTCAGATTGGACAGAAATGTAGCAAAAAATTTACCATTGGAATATTTTTTATAATAAATCATTTAGCTGCTAGTAGTTAATTTTTTTGACTTCCCATTTCTATTGAAAGACAGAAGTGAACCCATGTAATTTCAGCTTAAGAAATTTTTTACAAGAAAATGTAGATAAGACTTGTGGAGCACTATCTAACTGTATAACGTGTTTATTGTTTGTTTTGTATGTCTATGTACGTATATATTTATAGCTAGAATAACTATTACAACTGCACCCCAATGTTATCTTAGCAAATAGATCTTCTCCATCCGAAGGTTGCCTGGAAGAGATTGCTTTAAGTAATAAGGCCGCCCATTGTACTACCTTTTTAGTATTAAGCTTATTGTGTATTTTTTCTCTGTAATGTTGGTGTACAATAAAGAATATTGTATTGGATTGTATAAGAGTAAGACTATCATGCATTTACTAGAATTTTAATAGTGACGTAGCTAAACGACGAAAAAGCAGAAGTGTTTCACTTCTGTCGAACTCCTCATTGTTCATGGACTGCTAAATATTTGGCCAATTTTTATTATGCTTAATTTTTTTTTTGCAGGAGTTCAGCAGATAGGCAGACGGCTCACTTGATGGAAAGCGGTTACCATCCCCTATGGACATTTGCAACACCAAAACTGCTATAAATGCGCTGTTGCACTCTTAAGAGAGACTGGAACCTGATCACTAATGTTGAAACACAACTCAAGGTTGTTATGGCGGCATGCTCTAGACCAGGGCTGGTAGCCATCCAGTCGGGCAAATGCCTTACCACCGGGCAAAAAATTAAACTTTTTTTTTTTTTTAAATTAAACTAACTTTCACTAAAAACATTTTTTGAAAGTCACACATTGTATTAGTCAAAAAATAAGTCTACTTCTTATTGTAAGAACTAAACGCAAATTATTATCGCTGTTTAGACGATGCAACAACAAACTCCACAGCTGCACGTCTAACTTAAAAAATATTTTTTTTATATTTGTCTATCTTATGCTCTATTTTAAACTAAATAAGTATATTAGCCCGTGGGCTCCAAGGAATTTCCAAAATTTTGCAAAACTTTTCGCAACTTGTGGCCTGCCAAGTATTTGATATTTTTTTATTGCTTTTACTTATCGGGTCTCTAAGACTTAGTTCACACAATGCTGCCGTTCACGGTCCGATATCATTCCGGGTTTGGTCCGATTTTAACTCGTATAACCTGGCCATAACGTCTAGAATGAGAACTATTTTTTTTGTCTTCTTATATTCTATTTTATCTGTATTCAAGGTCAGTGAATCATAAACAACGCGAATTTATCTATATTATTTTAATTTTAACGTTGCTCCGAGTCCAAAAGTCTAGTCTAAAAATTAACTAAATACGCATGTAACAATATCAAGTCTCACGTGAGCAGAAATTTTCAAAGTTTACCAAGGCTGTCTGGTGAAGTTTGAAGCAAAAATCTTTTTGTTATAATTCGACGATATTTAGTACAAAACAGCCTACATGATAGGTTTGTAACGATAAGTTTAGCTTATTTTAATCAGATAATTGTTCTGTTAAAATTATCAAAAGGTGTTAAAGCTATTGCTTACAAAATTATAGTTGTATACTAAAGTTAACAACATAATATATGCTTTGTTGACAAACTGCGTACGTAGAAACTAAAGCAACTCGATACTAGCACGCTGCTTGTTGTCGTACTAAAACCCACTAGCAAGTATCGAAATTACTCTTGACCCCATAATGGAGTTGCTAGTTCAGAAAAATTAGCGATACTGGCGACTCTATTAATTTCTACTTAATTTCGCCAAACTGTATGTACACCATTACTTATTTGCTGTTAGTTTGTGTTGCTTCATTCAAATTTAATTTCCGACGAAAAGTTAACGGCGCGATATCGGATCGGAAATAGCGCGATACGATAAGTAGGATATAATGTTTCTTTCTTGTTTCAGAATGTTTGACCGGACCAGAACCGGACCAAAACCGGAGTGAGATTGAACCGTGCACTGCGTCACAGTGTGAATCGAGCCTAAAAAGGACTATTTTAAATCACTGACACTAAGACCACCCTTCGAAAAGGTTTCGAATGGATGTCCACTAAATCCCCCGATGCCTGTCTATTTGTTTTGGTGACACTTAAATTCTAAATTTAAGGCCAAAAGCTAAAAGCGTTGACACGTACTGCTGCTATATTTATCTAAAAAATATTTTTTCGCTGTAAGGCGCGGTTTCTATTAAAGCGAGAATAAACTAAAAGCAATTCCTTTACATCGCTGTCAGGTGAAAAAATTTGCCGGCATTCCTCGATTTATATAAACCAGTGGTCTTCAAGTCTACTATATAAGGGTGCTACATCCTAGATTGCATCGTCACTTAACCACGACCAAGAAATAATAATAACGTGATTGCAGTTTTATGTATTAATTTATTTTTTATTGTAATGTATTAAACGATACCAATTTATTACATTTTTTAAGCTTCATGTATTACTCGTATGTCTATGACATTTATGGGCGTTTCTTAACAATCAGTCTGCTTAATATAATTATATCGATTGTAAAATACGTAGCATCAATTTTGTTAACAAAAACCTTTTAATGCAAGTGTCTTTAGCACTTCACAGACCAGAGTAAAATAAAAATGCGTTCACAGTTGTGATAAGCAAGGAAAAAGATAAGTATGTATCTAATCTCTGTTTTGTCATTTTTCTTGTACTTATTTTAGATAGAAAAGCAAACTTTAGTGACAGCAAGTTAAGTTTTAGTCACCTCTTAGAATTTTAAAAAATGTGGAAGAAGATAAGAGAAGTTAAGAAAGGTAGTGAAAAGCAGCAATCTGACTCAATATGCCATTTAACTGTCTTGCATCACATGAACTTCATAACTTTATGTTTAGTTAATTAACTGATTCAATAGTATAAAATTGCGACAAAAATGATAACCAGTCTACAGTAAACTATAATCCTCACAATCTTACACCAATCTCAATTTCACTCATGCTAAAGTGAATAATTCTTGCTGGAGAACATCAAATAAACTGCCCCATACGATGAACAGTGACTACCGTCGCCTATGGAGATTTGAAAATAGAGATGTTGACAGACTGAATTGTGGGCTTCAAACGATGATCTGAAACTTGGCCCTTGATGCTGGAACACCATTCAAAGTTGTTATAGCGAAATAACATAGACCAGGGGTAGCTATCCTTATTTTTTTTCGTGCAGGAACGGAGAAAGAATACAATTTCCTGCAGCCGGGCGGCCTGTCGTAATAGGCGACAAAACAACCCACAGCTAGGTGGTAGGACATTTGCCCGACTGGATGGCTACCACCCCTGGTCTAAACTATGTCGCCATAACAACCTTAAGTGTATTCCGGCATTAGTGACCAGTTTGTAGCAGCTTTGGTGTTGCAAATGTTCATAGGCGATGGTAACCGCTTGTCATCAAGTGGGCCGTCTGCCTGTCTGCTGAACTACTGCAATAAAAAAAAAACTAACTCCTGCAATAAAAAAAATAAAAAAGTTACCTTCCAGACGCGCAAATCCCCTGCCATCTGATACGGATGTAATGATTAAAATTTACACGAGCTATTTCTTTAATAAAAACTCACTGACAGTGCGACCACACCCCACCCTGACACGTTAATGCTCGCTGATGGATGCGCACCACCAACAGACAGCACTAGATTATGACGCGGGTAACGCACCGGGTAAAAACAGATTCTGCCTCAGAAACTAACAGAGCATTATGTACGTGTATTGTTTTTAGTTGTATATAATAGTTTTATTTTATTTTTAGGGTAAAATTTCTTTCAAACTTTTATACTACACATTAATTTGTGCCTTATTAATCTAATTGTAATAAATAATATATGAGTATCTCCATTTAAGTCAAACAAAAATGATGTGGTTACTAGTAATGTGTAGTGTTAAGTGTTCAGGGGCTATTTGTTTGTTACAGAGCCCGCTAACAGTGCGACCATACCCCACTCTGACACGCTAATGCCTGCTGATGGATGCGCGCCACCCACAGACAGCGCTGGATTATGACGCGGCCAACGCAACCGAGAAAAAACAGATTCTGTCGCGGAAATAAAATGGCGCGGGACCAATGTAATTTATTCCCGTTATGTGTACTCTTTAGGGCTTTTTTGATATATCCTGCATTTATACGGTTAAATGGATTTATATAGAATTGCTTTTTTAAAAGGTTTTTAATACTTTTGAGATCCTAGATATCATGAAGAAGCAGAGTGCTAGCCAAGACAAGTAAATCGAGCCCAAACACGACGGGTCTGTCTTTATTAGTACAGGAGTTCCTATCAGGAATAACTATCTCTCCAGGGTCTTATTTCTCTTTATATATAATGAGGAGGTTAGTCCTCGGGGTTTTATCTCTTTAACCAGGCTGCAACTCAGTGGACAACAACCGGTAACTAGGTTTGGAGCTGCTGGAGTCTTCTGCGCATGACGATGGCTTCACAGCAGGACTCGTTGGCTATTCACTGTCACCATTGGCCTGTGGATTTCGCGACTTCACGCCATCGCCCTGATTAGGTGTATAAGAACACGAGGAGTCGGCAGCCAGGTACGTTGATGGTCTGGTGGCCATGCGTGTAGTGTCGTACAGTCGCCGCGCCATCATCGCCACAAACTTCTCAACACTGGATATGCCCACATGGACAGTTTTAGAATTAGGGTTCCGCGAAAAAAAATCTACGCGAACGAAGTTGCGGGTAACAGTTGGAATATAATTAAATACATTTTTTATTTTCATAACGCCAAGAGCGTCCATACATATTTCAAAATTTTAATTTTGTTACTCATGGCAACAAAATAATAAATTACTCATTTCATGAAAAAAGTGGCTCTCTTAAATTCCTTCCTGAAGACTCTTGTATGAAATGTTCCTCTCGAGCACTCTGTAACCACAATATACATTTGGAAGAGAAAAACATTAATTTTAAAGCCTTATTACACGAAGTTAGACGTACCTCTAAATTAAATTTTGAATTGGAAAATTCCAAATACTTCCAATTTCGTAGACTTAAAAATACTTTAAACGGAAATTGGTTCAGATAAGGCCCGTTAAGTAGCTTTTGAGATAATTGATTTTTTTGATTAATATTTTTTTAAGGGTTTTATAGTTAAACTACGGCAGACGTTCTCCTGCACTGACAAATAATGTCTGAATGACGCCAGAATCTTACCTCATACTAAAAATCTGAATAGTTTGTTTGATTGAATGCACTAATCTCAGGAACTGCTGGTGTGATTTGAAAAATTCTTTCAGTGTTAGATAGCCCATTTATCGAGGAAGGCTATAGGCTATTATACCATAACGCTAACACCAAATTTTAGACTTTATATTTATATTAAGTGTGTTATACAATACCTTTAGAAGAATTAATGTAGTGCATACTTACACTAACAATTAGACAGACATAATAACAGGAAAGAAAATGACTGAGTACTTGGCCTGCAACACTACAGATCCCACATCCGTGCGCATAGGCGAAGATACGGTCGAGCGCGCGGATCAGTTTAAGTACTTGGGATCTGTCCTTAGTGCGTCCGGGGATATCGACCTCGACGTCAAGGCCCGTATCACCGCAGCTTGGGCCAAGTGGCGTGAGGTGACAGGTGTCATTTGTGACCCCAAAATGCCGGTCAAATTAAAAGGACAGGTCTATAAATCCATCATTAGACCTGTCCTTTTGTATGGCAGTGAAGCGTGGCCAGTACTTGAGCGACACAAGCAAGAATTGCGTGTCACGGAGATGAATATGCTGCGATGGATGTGTGGAGTGACGCGGAAAGACCGGGTCAGGAACTCCCGCATCCGCGGCAGTCTTCATGTCCGTGACATAGCTGACAAACTGCAAGAGTGTCGCTTACGCTGGTATGGCCACGTTTTACGCAGACCGGCTAATTACGTGGGGAACAAATGTCTAGCCATGCCACCTCCGCCAGGTCCCGGTCGCAGGGGAAGGCCCAAGAAATGCTGGCTTGACGTCGTGAAGGATGACATGCCTGCCAATGGTCTCAAAACGGAGGACGCTGAAGACCGCGCGAAGTGGAGTAGAAAAAGTAGGAAAGCGGACCCTGGGTGTCGGAGTGAACGCTCCGAACGCAACCGGGATTTAACGCTAGGATGATGATGATGATGAATAACAGGAAAGAAAATATGATTATCATGGTAATAATGAAAAGAAATACTAAAAACTTCTACTGCAATATATCTCCATAAATTCCTTACATGTGTGGTAAAAAAAGTTAGTGTGAAAAGCTTGAGCGAGCTGCTATGTAAATGAAGTTTAAGAAAATCATGTGTATGAAGTAGCAAAATTATCATCTAAGGAAAAACAATGTGTCCCATACACACATGTTGCGTGATCGCATCCGTTGCGTGAACGCGACCTAGTTTCGTATTTTCTTTTGCAGACGAAAAATTCATATTTATCTTATTATTTACATAAAAGGAGCTTCTAAAAGTGATATTATCCAAATTTAAATAAAGGAGACAAGTAATAAATTGTTGAGATTAGTCCTTGTGATTTTTTAAGAGATTTCGCGTCTCTCTGAGTATTCTACCGAGTGTACAATGGGAATTTTTTTTTGTATATTTTAATGGAATACCATATATATCATATATATGAACCATAAGCGCAAATTAAAAATACTGTTGTAATTTGGGCCACCTGCATATCTGTAAACAAAGCACATTTATTATCCGTCGGCTAATAACATTGAAACTGTTATGACAGTTTTCTTTTATTTACTTTGCGTTAAAAATATGTGAATGAAAAACGACCCATTATATATTATTATTTAATGGTAGTCATTAGCTCGGTGTGATTCTTGGAAATTCAGTCCACGCGGTCGAGTAGACATATTGTATTTGTACAGTATAAAGCAGTGCCTCAACGGTTGGGTGATTCAGTCAAGCGATAACCACAAGCGAGGCAAGACGCGTGTACATTCGATAATCTATATAGTGACGGACTTTGCGAGTGTTATTGAATCGTGCATTACGTTTGTACTGGTTGTGTTCAGTTATCTGTAGTTATCTGTATCTGTGTTCTATGTGTTTGTAAAGCTCTAGTAAATTCTATAGTAATTCCAACGACATTTTAATTCGGGTCCGGCAACTCGTAACAATACTATAAATTAGATATAAATATATACATTACAACAATTTTGAAGAAGGTGTGTAAGAATAAGCCTGTATGGCGCTCTGTTGTTCGTGCCTACCCCGCAAGGGACCTGGCGTGAAGTTATGTATGTATGTATGTAACAATTTTGATTTAGGATAAAAAACCGAGTACATCGAGTTTTATATCAATACCCACATAAGTCTCTAAATTGGAAAAATTTCGTATCGTTTGCGTACCGCGTGATACATTCGTACTTCGTATTGTGCATGGGGATAATTTGGATGACATACGTAGCGTATCGTATCCGTTGAAGATATAGAATCGATTACGTATCATCAAAGCATAGCAATTCTATTGCTATCATATAAATATTGATTTTTTACGTGCATTCCTCTTTCCATATCGACTCCAGAGTAGCCTAAAATAAAATATCTTTGGGGGTATTTTTTACAATAATTATTTATTGGACGTACTTTTTATAGCCTGGTATTATAATATAATAAGAAAGCTAGGGGATATCGACCACGTCGTCAAGGCCCGTATCACAGCAGCTTGGGCTAAGTGGCGTGAGGTAACAGGTGTCATTTGTGACCCCAAAATACTGGTTAAATAAAAAGCACAGGTCAATAAGTCTATCATTAGACCTGTCCTTTTGTATGGCAGTGAAACGTGACCTGTACTTGAGCAACACAAGCAAGAGCTGCGTGCCACGGAGATGAACATGCTACGATGGATGTGTGGGGTGACGCGGAAAGACCGGGTCAGAAACTCCTGCATCCGCGGCAGTCTTCATGTCCGTGACATAGCAGACAAACTGAGTGTCGCTTACGCTAGTGCGGCCACGTTTTACGGAGACCGGCTAATTATGTGGGAAACAAATGTCTAGCCATGCCGCCTCCGCCAGGTCCCGGTCGTAGGGGAAAGCCCAAGAAATGTTGGCTTGACGTTGTGAAGGATGACATGCGTACCAATGGTCTCAAAACGGATGCCGAAGATCGCGCGAAGTGGAGTAGAAAGAGTAGGAAAGCGGACCCCGGGCATCGGAGTGAACGCTCCGAACGCAACCGGGATTTAACGCTCGGATGATGATGACTGGTACAACCTAGATGTCTTCAAGTCCCGTGTGAAGAGGTACCTTCTTGTCAAGCGTGCTCTATCTTGGACCATATCTTTGCTCCATATCGGGTGAGATCATGCTCAAACGAGAACCCATATATACTACAAAAGAAATACTGATAGCAACCAATCGCCATGAAGCCCCGCGAGAAGCACCATACGTAATAGTTCAACCATCACGATACCGGCGCTCGTAATTCACCGGATTGCGTACATATCTCATCGCAGTAAATCGGCGTTGCGCACATAAATTGTGTTGCGCACGATGTTTTTCCAATGATACGTCGCTTCGTAACATTTCAGGTTAGGTATTGCCCGTGGATAATACAATGGGGAAACTGCCTATATTTTTTACATTTTGATGTGCTTGGCGTTGTTCGTCGAAAAATGTCTGCCAATAGCAGTCCACTACTGAACATGTCAATGTCTTTCCAAGTTTGTGCCATATATAAAGAGCCTATGTTCTCATCCAACTCCTACCAGTAGCCATGCAAGTCAATGGTATGTCTCATTTGCACGCTGCCCGCGAGTAGACTGTGAGTGAACCACTCGACGATATCTCGTAGCTCACAGTGATTTCTGAAAAGAGGTAGTACCAATCGCTGACAGACTATAGTCGATGTTATGGGCACATGATGATGTAACTATGATTAATCACTTTTCCTGGTCAATATGAATCGTGACAATCTTATTATGGGAATATAATAAAAAACAGATGACCTTTAAATACATTTAACTTACATAACTCTTATGGAAAGGTAACCAAATTTATTATGTTGTCCTGCTAGAAGTAGAGAAGTATTCATACTGTTCGTCCAAGTGATAAATTCAAGTCATCTCAAATCATTTTTTTTTTAATGGACCAAGGCCATTAATATAGGCCGGCCAAAGTAATAAATTTATCAAATTGACCGACGCTCTTGGTCGTCATTATTCATACTAGTCCATATTAATACTGCCCGATTAATCAAATTGCCCGTAACATCGGCAACTAAGGAATCTCGCGACTTTCACTGGAGAAAGCACAGTGCACTGGCTGACTACATGACGTCTACATGTAAGCAGCGAGACTGGTCGGGCGCCAAATGGCTCTAAGAAGCTATGGCCTTTCGTCAGTCAATAACCGTCCACTGGTGGATGTAGGCCTCCCCGAGTTGGCACCGCTCATCACGGTCCACTGCCCATCCAGCGCCTACAGACGAGCTTGCGCAGCTCGTTAGTCCATCGGTCTGAAGGGCGTCCGGCATTACGTTTATCAAGACGCGGTTTCCACTCCAAGACTCGTATGCTACATCGGTCATCGGTCCTGCGATCTGACGGCTACATCTCGGCTTAGGTTAGGATGGGAAGGACGCTTTGTTCGAAAGCTTTCGTCTTTAGGCATCACGGAATGATCTACGAAGCGTAAGTCGCTATGGCCTGGTCGACGTAACTATGGCCTAAATACGGTATATGATTCTACACATCCTGCCATTTAAACGGTGTGCAAGAACTAACAAAATAAGTTATTCTAGTACTTCAATGATTCGTGAGAAATTAGTACAGGAAAAATTGAGAGCAGGAAGATTGAGATATTATGCACATGTAATGAGAGATGAAAGTCACATGAAGAACGTTAAACTGCAAAATTGATGGGTATAAATGTAAGGGCAGACCAAAAAGAGAAGAATGAAATGAGTGACAGATGACATGATTACGTATGCAGAATAAAGGAGTGTAGAAGGAAAAGACATATCATGAATCCAAATGATTAGGAGGAGGTAAAAGAAAGAAAAGAAAGAGTCAATAACGCTTATACATGAGTCTTAAAGACTGAAATATATAACTTCCTTTAATAAGAACCAATTATTTTCCTATAATGAAGCATATTGTAATCTTATATTAATTTACATCAATCACTCTTATATATAAACTCAACAGTATTAAATTTACAAGAGAAACAAAAGTAACACGAGAAATATACGCACACAAATAATTTGAACAACATAATGAGAACAAAACCTCTGGAAACCTAATTAAAACTGATGGAGCTAATTATCACGGAAGGTGCGCATTGGGATTGGAGTGGAGGAAATTTTCAGATATTACGATTATAATACTGTGATTTTTTCCCTCCATTTTATTACTACGTAAATAAGCTGTTCACTAAAGAGGATGAAAATGGACAAACCGGACATACAAACGGTTTTTTTCTTTATCCGGGATTCGAAGTTGTTCGACTGCGTAAAAATTTGCTTATTTCGACACAGTTTTACTAAAACTACGTCTTATATTCTTTTTTGAATGCCGCGGTACTTCGTGCCCCCTGGAAGTTCAAGTCAAGCGTAGATGAAGTCGTGCATATCCTAGTCACAAATATCCCACATTTGTGACTAGGATATGGTGGCTAGCAAGAAAAATAACACTACGAATTTACGGTTTGCAGCGATGCACCTGCGCTTATTCTATTAATTTTAAGATTAACACCATACAATCCTACTAATATTATTAATGTGTAAGTTTGTAAAAATAACACATAGGCTACAATTTATAAAGATATAGTGTCAATTATGTAATATATAACTATTTTCCATCACCACGTGGGTGAAACCTCAGGGCGCAGCGAGTTTATATATAATAAGAATAGTTTAGGACTTAATGTGTTGCCTTGGGGTATTCTAAAATGTACCGTATGCTCTACACTCCAGTACGATCCCACCTTAAAAAATTAACGCTAATTACTATAATTTTTCCATGTTCCCCGAACATTACGACGCCATAGTCCCCATATTCCCAGACCCCACTAGCAGTTCACCCCAATAGCCCGGTACTTTTTGTCCTCATTTCCCACAATAGTCTTACACTGGCCGGGGTTTGTCCTTCGATGCATTAGTATATAGTGTAGGCAGGGGCAATCGCCGGTCAGTGTCACGCCACATTTACATTAAATTTGTCAAGGGCCCTCTACGTACTGGCCTTTCCATGGCCCCCCCCGCGCAAGCCCTCTAAATGTTCGGGTCATTTTTATGGCCCGTGTTCGTCAAAGACATACAATAGGTAATAGGTTTTAAACTATTCGTGGCTTATACCTCTTATACCAACTGGATTTAGTTTGCTTAGGAAGATTGGAATTGAGACCGTGTCAAAAGCTTTCGCCATGACTATATTTATTTTAAATAATACTCAGAGCATCTTTGTATTGCGTGCGTACGTCGTCCATTTGTCGTCTATTCTCTTCTTTCACACGTCATCTCTTTCACAGTATGGACTCGTTCAGCAATATCGTCTTACATTCATCACATCATGCGTTCAAGATATCATATAATAGATCATTCCCACATAATTGTAAGTATCAAAATGTATTTATATTTTTTGTCCACAAAGTCGCCTGACTGAAGGCATAAGAAACACGAATTAAAGGAGGCAAGCGACAGTAAGAACGTCCCGACAAACAGTTTGTAACCATTAAGGCAAAAACAGAACCCGGGATTGGCTATCCATCACCGGTGGATTAGCGTGTCCCGGGAGAGGGACAGATCACCCTCCAGCTTCAGCCCGCTAATTGCCCTCCTGACCTTTATTAATTTGGTATTAGAGGCCCTGACAGATGTCTTTGAGCGAAATATCCGCATGCAAATGGTTTTGCGGATTTTTTTTGATATCTTTAATATTATAAAATTCTAAACCTGCCGTGTCTGTACATTAAAGCAAATTAAAAAACTAGAATAGACTTTATAAATGAAGCAGAACTCGATGCAATTTTCTTTTGATTTCTTATCTGTTTATTCGGAATTCACGTAACAACCGGTTTTTGCTGATTGACAGCAAATTCTTAGAATCAAAATTTGCGCTACTATGTGTGTACAATGTGCGATATTTCTGATCTCGGGAATCCTGCGGTAATAACGGAAGTTTTCAAGTGAACCTCAACGACCAAAACTTTTTTTATTGCATAAGGACTGTCGAACGGTAAAAACAAGGGAAAACCTGTCAATCTTAGAAAGCGATTTTCCAAAAGCGGCTTTTATATTCCTTGGAGATATAGTTACAATACATACATAGCGGGCCTTATAAGCGAAATCGCTTAAAACAGCATTAATATCCTATACATCATATATACATAATAGTTAAACAAGATAAACTTTCCTCACAAGCCGTGACACTCAAATAATTGTAAGTGTTTTTGATGGCAAACTCCAATAATAATCGAGAGGAATCTTTATCAAAGTTTGGCAAGTCAGACAGCGAGACCTCCCCTACCCCCTCTGCCCCCCTCGCTTGGGGGGCAAACCACGTTGTCTAATGACATTGTAACCGCGTCCGTAATACAGTCGAGCCAAATAGCAACTTTTGAGTAGAGCATTCGAGCAAGTTGGGCAATAAAATTGATGGGGGGAGTTTCCGCCAAACAGCGTTATTATTGTCCTAAGACGCTATTTTGTGTGCCACAAAATACTAGTAGAAGCAATAAAGCGTTATTGATATTTATTGAAATCTATACTATAGTGCTACCAATTTATCTGTGAAATAAACAGCGGCGTTCTCTTCGATCCAGCGTTGTCTGTTATCATAAGGGAGATGTCAAAAAAATAAAAAAAGGAAATATTAATTTGTAATCACTTCACAGCACATATTTGACAAGAATTATGAAGGCAAACGAATCGCAACGCATAAGTGGAATAACGAAAACTACAAAAGATTTCGTCGATTTTACCCCTTAGCATCTGTAAAAAAAGGTCATTTTTCAAACAAATAAATCACTTTCGACTATATTTTCTTTGTTCTGGCATAACTTAGTGTTGTTTTGTTTAAATAATAAATCCTTTATTTAAATTGAGAAAAGAAATTAATAATTAAATTAATCGGATTTTTAGAAATTTTGCTTGGTTACCCACCGCTAGTGTTTAACACTTATCCCACACGATATCAAAAAGCGAGAGCGTTTGTGAGTTCAGAATTTTAAACGTTTTATTGGCAGTCGTAGGAGCATTACAACTCCGAAGTTGTCGTTACGAGCGGGTTAATTATTAAACACAATCCCCCCTGACTAATTTTATAATTGTAAAACTTTTGATTGCGTCCTGGCAACGAAGAAAACGACATCTATTTTTGTCTGTCTGAAGTGATAGAGTCAGCAAATACCTTCTATTTACGATTTCATTGACTTATGACAAAATAACTCATTTCTAGTTTTCTCCATGAATCTTATTCCTATAATTTTCGATCTGAAATGAAAATCTTTTGTTAACAAACATGCACACACTTCTTCCTTTTTCTTTTGCCGTACAGACTGTTCGACTGTGTACTGTGGACTCCCCTTACCATCAGACAAGCTAAATCAATGTATATATACATTTAAACGTATGGTTATTGACCATTAAATTGTTGCATTACATTAATGTATCTATGCTTCGAATGTATATTATATCTAATTTATTATCTTTATCTAATTATATATGTATATATATTAGTTTATTATATTATATTTTATTGTTAATAGTGTTTGATTGTGATTTACTTATATATTTTTACTTATATTTTTATATTAGTTCAGTAAACCAGCAAAAATCGTACATTTAATTATTCTTTAAAATCTCCTCAGACACCCGGTTGCCTGGAAGAGATCGCTATAAGGCCGCCCATTGTTTTAATGCAAATGTATCCATAGCAATTGTTTAGATTTAAGTTTAGGGTGAACAATAAAGAGTTTTCATTCATTCATGTGCAGGAACAGAGAAAGAATACAAGTTTCTGCGGCCGGGCAGCCTGTCATAGGAGGCGACAAAACAACCCACAGCCAAGCGGTAGGGTATTTGCCCATTTTGATGCTACCACCCTTAGTCTAGAGTATGCTGCCCTAACAACCCTAAGTTGTGTTACGGCATGGCCAGGTTTTAGGCTCCCACAAGTGAGCAGCAGCGCATTTGTAGCACTTTTAATTTTTCAAATGTCCATAGGCGGCAATTACCGCTTTCTATAAGGTCTGCTGAACTTGTGCAATAAAAAAATCTTTACAATAACAAACAAACTACCACAGTTCCTCATTCCTACAATAGTCCTTCATTGACCGGGGCTTGTCCATGTGTGCAGTTTTATATGGTGTAGAATAATCGCCGGTCAACATCACGCCACAATTACATTAAAATTATGACCCGTGGTCTTATTCCAAGAATCAAACCCGGAGGCTCTGCGTTGCAGTACAGTAAGCTGGCAAAGGCTTAGGCCATTCAACCAGAGACGCCATGGAGATGTATAGTTGTTACAGATTTTTGCAATTTGACTTTTTTTGTACATCAACGACAATTTATCCAATAGAAATTTTTGACCAATATTAAAAACAGCATCGATTGGCATCATTTTTTAAATTAAAATCCCATTTTTTCTAAGTGTACATTTTTTTAATTCCTTAAATGGGGATCAAAATTTCGCGAAAAATTATGACTTTCTTCTAAAATCATATTCTATAGCTACAACGGTTAAGATACATCCACTGTGTACCTATAATTATTATGCTTACTTATACAAAGACACGCTGTCAGCAAAATGACGGATGGCGCTCAGGTGTAACGGATATGATGTATTGGCTGACAACCGATGTTGATTAGGTAATATTGATGACTGTTAGAATTTGTAATATCTTAAAAAACCATCTCAAATATAAAAAGTCATTCTGGTGAGTGTTTGTTCATGTACAGTTATGGAACGAAAATATTATTAAATATATATATATATATATATATTAAAGTCGAATTCTACTTGCGCGAGTACAAGAAACAATAATGCCAACATTGCAATCAACTTTACGTTTGTATAGTTATATAGAAAAGTAGAAAAAGAAAATTGAAATGTTAACAATGACAAACGCTGACATCAACTACAAGAAAAAAAGAGGAAATAATCACTGCTTTTAACATAAATATTAAAACCAATAAAAAGGTATCACCTGTCTAAACAATCTTCTTAGACAAGATTGAAATCAAACACCTTTGAGCTTTGTCTGAGTTGGAAAATGTTGTCGGTTAAGTTGACTCGCTTCGGGGTTGGTAGAGGCCATGCTCCGGAGCAAACGTTGGTAGCAAGCCGTGACTTTCTGTGAGCAATGGGCCAAAAAAGGCAGCCGAATTAGAGAGGGGTCCGTATGTAGACTGTAAGCGGCCTAGGGGTAGAAGGCGCCGCTACGCGAACTCCTTCCGTAACGCATCGTAGGGGACCATGCGGACCGGGGATCTCATAGACTTCCCCCCTGTTGGTCAAGAGGGTATCCTTCTCTGAGGGTGCCCTAAGTAAGAACCAAGCGTTGGGGTTTCACAGATGTAATACGAAAGTGGTGACCATCGCCCATAGATGTTTACTGTTGCACCGAAATCAATGTGTTTCTTTTAGAAAGGGTTCTAGGAGATAAATAATTGGACATACTTATGCAAAATGGAACCATCCCACATACTGTCAGTTTTGAGAAAATGCTGTTTTTATTAAAATTTTGCATACAATAAAAGTGTCTATAATTTGGTTTTTTTTAATTGAATATTGTATATTATACTGTGTCTTATATATTCAAGTAAACCTTTTAGGTTTTTGGATTAAAATGGTTCATGGATCTTGTTAGTTTATTATACTCTTGTGTCCTTACTTATAAACGTTTGTTAAATTTTAAGTAACTGCTGAGTAACTGATTAGTGAAAATCTTACCCATAAACTCCTCTTTAGTCAAATATTGTGGGTACAACCTAAGTTAGTCATTCAAATTTCGTTTATTTGTGCTCCTTTTAGGTAAACAACAAGTAATACACGTTTATAAGTGAAAAAAAGAGATATTCATTGATTAGGGACTGATTCTAATTCTCTTACTTAAGAGATGCCTAATCGTTTCTTAACGACATTATTATAAGTAAGGCCGTTGGTGTTTTGTGGGTTAGCTGTTTTGTGATAAAAATGTTTTATTCTGTAAATGTTGTCAGATCTTGTTATGATTCTCATTGAGTCGATAGAAGGTGCATTTTGAAAGCCTTCTGCATCCTTAACCTAATTTTGGCATGTTTGTGGATTGGTTCTGTTTTGCATAATTAGGTCCAATTATGAAACTGGCATGTCGTTGAATTTCATGGCGCTTATTTGTGATGTGTAATGAAATTTCTTGGGTGGCACTTGCTAGGTTCAGAAGCTGTGCAGCTGGATGGGATGAGTATTGGCGTCATTTGCGTAAGAGCAGCTCTTAGTTTGCTCTGTTGCGCAACTGGTATTACGCATGCAAATGTATTCCACTTTATCGGTTCTCTGAATTTATAGGTAGTCCTATTCTGTACGTGTGATTCGATCGATGTACGTACCTGCTATTTTTGGTTGAATAAATAGGATATATTTAATAATGTCAGCCCATAAATGTTCCACTGCTGGGCTCGGGCCTCCCATTATAGGGGGAACGGACAGTATACCCGCCACGTTTGTCCAAGGTGGCTTGGCAGGTTTGACACGTCGGTTATTTCGATGTGCAGGTTTTTTTTTTTTTTTTTTTTTCTCAGCCCGGTCTCTCCGTCGTATGGCAAGACAGAGTCATCATATCTTTTTGTTTTTTTTTTTTTATTTTTATTTCTCAAAAATACATGCATGAACTACTTATTACTACTTTGAACACAAATAATTTTTTCAAATTGGGAATGGTTGGTTGTGGTTGGTTTGGAAAGTATTTGAGTAGGCACGAGGTTATTGGTGTTTGGAGATTGGAATTTGGTTGGGAGAGGTTGGGATGCATTCTTTATTTATTTCTTTATTTGTATTTTACATGGTATTTGTTATTTTAGTCTTACAATTTTTATGTGTGTTTGTCTATCTATATATGTTTACATGTTTGTTCTACTTATTTATTAACATAGTATTTAACATCCGTGTACATTAATTTTAAATTTTCTTTAGGAATTGCTAACTGTTATACATTCTATTTGTTTACTTGCAACTTTATTCTTATCTACTATAATACATTTTACTATGGTTTGATGCAATATCTGTTTACATTGTTTTTACTCTAAATTGCTTTAATTAACATCTTTGTTAGTTATATAGTATGTATTCTTCTTTAATTTTTCTTCTCCTCTTTATTGTTTCTACCATGTCTTCATTGTTCTTTATGTAGTTAGTTATGCATTTTTTGATGGTTTGTTATTTAGCTGCTACATTCTTCAACCAGTGCTTCCATATGTAGTAGTTATTATTCTTATTATATATTATTACAATTTCTTATTTCTATTGCTATTTATATATGTATATATGTTTTATATTTTACAGATTCTTTTAACTCTAACAGTAAATATACTCTAGTATATTACCTTAGTGTTATTTCTTACAATTATTTATTACTTTTACTTATTGCTGGCCAATACATATTATACTTACTTTCTACTTTATATTTTCAGATTGTACTACTACAAGTACAGGGGCCTACAGTAAGGTAAGTGAATTTTAACTATTGTTGTGTGTTTTATATTGTTATATTGTGTGTGATTCTTAGTGCCTTAGTGTGATGCTAGTTATATGTGTTACAAAACAAGTACTTTTCCAATAAAAGTATTTTGTTTCTTTTTGTATTGTGAACTATAATATGTGTTTCTGTTAGTATTATTTGTCACTACTGATGTTGTTGTCTTTTTACGCTTTTGTGTGTGTGTGTTCTTAATGTACAGTTATTGTGTTGTGTTACACTCTATGTGTCTGTTGTGTACAAGTGTTATTGTTTGTTGTGTGTGTGGTTCAAGCTTGTTGGCTCCCTGTTCAGTCTGCTGCCTTCGCCATTAGGTTTTAATTTCCCCGTAGGGGCGTCGCTGCACACGTCAGGTGGAGACAATCGGTTCCACGCAAAATAGCCGAGCCGTAGACCGTACCCCGCTGACTGGTCCTATGTTCCATATTTTATTACCAGTTTTACTTTCTGTGTTTTCTCAGCGAGGCACGGTTTCCGGTCCATTACTATTTTGTTGTTCCCGATGCTCCACCTATTCATATGCAACGGTTGCGCGCACTATTGCATCCCACTTAGCTCTTATAGGGCATATCTCGCTGAAGGCGTTATGCCCTATTTCTGTCTTCTTTTCACGGGTACAGTTTTTGCATTTCGGTTGCGCGCCAACTATGCGTTCCTCGCATTCGCCCATCATAATATGAGGACCCCCGCAGTGACTGCACATTACTTGGGATTCGGTACATAACTTCTTGCCATGCCCGAATCCCAGGCAAATAGTGCATTGGGTCAATGGCGATCTATCAGTGACTCGCAGGGTTTGCAAGTCTATTCTTACAGTGCCTATTTCAGTCAGCCTCTTCCAGATGGGCGGAGTCACCTTTAGGACTACTCGGTTCGTGTTCGGGTTCCTGCTCCGCATTTTGTAGGCAATCTCCATGCCTTTCGATGTGCAGGTTGCATCACGATGTTTCCTTCACCGTTGTTAGCAAGTGGTAATTGTAACAATATGCACATTAGATCAGAAAACTGGCTCAGAGGTGCATGCGTTCCGGTCAGGATCAAACCCGCGCCCTTTGAGTCTGGGACGCGTGCGCTAACCATTAGGCTACCACTGCTTAAAGCTATATTTACATAATGGATAATAAATTGTAGGGTGTTACATCTATATACATTAGGGTGATCCAAAAAAAAAAATTTTTTTTCCAAACAGGCTCAAAAGTCTCTTTTGGGTTTAAAAAAAATATGTGGAAAGATGAGCCCATAATATTAATATTAAGATAGTCCTCATCGCATTTTTTTAATTCCCATAAGAATAACACAGGAATTTTTTTTTTGCTTCTGATTTTTGTACCGTTCAAACGACTGGTTGACTGATAAATCGCTGTTCCAATATTTATAGAGAATTGAACGCTCTACAAAAAACGTCTGATAACATTTTTTGATTCATCAAATTGAACCTTGAATAACTTTTGAACGCGTGGACAAATCAAAAAATGTTATCAGACCTTTTTTGTAGAGCGTTTAATTCTCTATAAATATTGGAACAGCGATTTATCAGTCAACCAGTCGTTTGAACGGTAAAAAAATCAGAAGAAGCAAAAAAAATATTTCCTGCGTTATTCTTATGGGAATTAAAAAAATGCTATGAGGACTATCTTAATATTAATATTATGGGCTCATCTTTCCACATAATTTTTTTTACACCCAAAAGAAACTTTTGAGCCTGTTTGGGAAAAAAAATATTTTTTTGGATCACCCTAATATACCTACATATTGTTAGATGCCGACAAAATTAAATACACACCTGCCTGCCATAAAGCACAGTTTATTACCTTCCCGCATTTGAACTTCTTTTGTTTACTTAGAAAAACATCCTATTGTTATTGTGCTTGTTTATGGTCCCAGACGTGCTGATTACGTTTTCTTGGAAAATTCAGTCCACGCGGTCGAGTGTTGTATTGTATAGTTAGTATAAAACAATGCCCGAACGGAGGGGTGAGGCAGTCAAGTGACGATTACGACACGCAAGACGTTTACATTCGATAAGGTATATAGTGATGGACTTTGCGCGTGTTATTGAATCGTAAATTGCGTTTGTACTGGTAGCGTCCAGTTTTATTTGTACCTGTGTTATACGTGTTTGTACAGTTCTAATAAATTCTATAGTAATTTCAACGGCATTTATTTTAATAAGAGACCTGTATCTCGTAAAAGTATATATGCGTGTATGTGTAATGTATTTTTTATGTAATGATTTTTTTATGTATGTATAATAAAAAAATAGCATTTTGCACTCCTTCACTATATAAACTATAAATGTGCAAAATTTCATACTCCTCTGACCGCGTAATTTGCGTAAAAAGGTACAAAGTTTTTGCGTCACCTATTAATATAATGGTATATTACACAAATACGATCTCAGTTTCGTTTGTTGAATAATTATTTCATATTAATTACAAGTTAATATTTTTCAGTTTCTAGAATAGGTGCATTGGATTCACCAGAACAAATAGGTTGACGAGTGGACTGTGTTCGGACACGGCACATGCATTAGCGAGGCGAAGGGCCCTTGAGGCAGTAGTGCACTGTGGTGTACCCGAATACCAACGAGGACTATTGACCCTCCTTCAATTCCAACTTATGAGTTAAATCTAATGGAATTTATCAAACACTAGTTCGTCCCATGGGTACATCTGCAGCATCCCATGGAACCCCCTCTTAATTTGAAATATAAGTAAACTATAATCTCACATGTTGTGCAATCCCCGATGCTGAGATTGTAACTAAGCGTTATAAGCGGACTGTATTATTGCGAATTGTTGCGAATTGTTTGCAAATTTATACGAAGAACGGTAAGTTGGCCAGTGAGAATAAAACTACAACGAGTAGGTCAACTCACCTTGCAAAGATCGGGTTCGAGTCCAATGGTCGGCGCCGGCTGCTTTCTTCGTGAACACAATTTTGTTTCAAAACGAGTAATTTTCACCACTCGTGACAACGATGCAGCACTGATGCACTGGTTGGCGACAATTGCGAATATTTTTTACAAAATGCGAAACGAGTCTCTTGTGAGGTGAATTTAACAACGAGCGATTTCGAGATATGTCCGTACACGACGAGCGCAGCGAGTGACTCTCGCAGCATTTCTACCCTCACTGGCACGCGACAAAAAAAAATAATGCTATTTTAAACCGAACGAAAACTATCGCTAATTTAGTAAATACGAATGAAATTAAACTATTAAATGCTAATTAATATTAAAAACTACTAATAAAAGGGAAGCGGTTTGTACACATGTATACCAGAAACCTTTCAGAATCCGTGCAGGAACGGAGAAAGAATACAATTTCCTGCGGCCCGGCGGCCTGTCGTAAGAGGCGACAAAACAACCCTCAGCCAGGTGGTAGGGCATTTGCCCGACTGGATGGCTACCACCCCTGGTCTAGAGTATGTCGCCATAACAACCTTGTGTTGTGTTCCGGCATTAGTGACCAGGTTCCAGGCTCCCTAAAGAGAGCAGCAGCGCATTCGTAGCACCTTTGGTGTTGCAAATGTCCATAGGCGATGGTAACCGCTGTCCATCAAGTGGGCCGTCTGCCTGTCTGCTGATCTCCTGCAATAAAAAAAAAAAAGAATAGTAGATTAAGAGATGCTTTTACTTACAGAATATTTCAATTCTAAATAGGGTCATGTGCCAATATATTATAATAGAATAAGAAAGAAATAAGACAAGACGTGAGTTGGGTCTATAATTTAACCTAAATTTGACTCCAAAATCCTGCATATGACATATTGAATTTAGCACGAAAAGCAATTAATCTAGTCATCACTGGAATGGTATCTATGGAGGTACAAGTTTAACAAAGGATTGAGTTGCAATCGAATATTTATTTTTCATTGTATTGCCAGGTGCTTGCTCATGTGTGATATTTGCGAAATGAAGACTAAAAAAATAATGTAGATATAGTTTTTGAAGTGATAACTTCTTATGGGAGGGTAAACCGCTTCGTTACGTAACGCGTTACGGTGTCAGTCTGTCTGGCTTCCCTTACTGTCACGCATACGGCAGCGGTAAGGAGACTGCTCTCTCACTTCAACCCACGCGCTATATATATAAAATTTAAGTAGTATCCTAAGCTTTTCTCAAGTTCAATAATTACGTTAATAGTTCAACTTAGATTAGTTTAAGTTATCACTTCTGTCGGGCGTTCCGAGACGCATACTTTCTTTTATTGCATGAGTGAAGTATACAGGCAGACGGCCCACCTGATGGAAAGCGATTACCATCGCTTTTTATTGCCTGAAGCAGGTAAACCAGGTGCGTTGCCTAGGCGTTGCCGGTCTGGAATAAATGTTATAATGCCCTTCTTAAATAACCCCATGTCGTAGCGCAGAGGGAAGTTCCCTGCAGATATTTTTTATACGCGGCACCAACGTTCTGGAAAACCGTTGCGTAGTTGAGCGAGGGAGCTCCATGAAATGGGGGTGAACATTCCGTCGATGTGAAGCGTTTTAAAAATAAAATCATTTGTATCACCAATGTACTGCTGCTCTCTAAAGGTAGACTGGAACCTGCCCGCTAATGCCAGAACACAACTCAAGGTTGTTGTGGTGGCATACTCTAGACCAGGGTTGGTACCCATCTAAACAGGCAAATACCTTACTTTATCGGTTCCTACACGAATAAATGGTTCCAATAACGCTAATTCATAATTTTGATACGATATTTTAGTTGAAGTCTATGATATTGTTACATGTCGACAAATTGAATGCACACCTGTAGTTTATTACCTTTCCCGTATTTGGACTTCTTTTGTTTACTTTGTGTTTAAGGAAAACATTCCATTGTTATTGTTTTCTTGGAAAAATTCAGTCCACGCGGTCGGTGTTGTATTGTACAGTTTAATATAAAACAATGCCTGAACGGAGGGGTGAGGCAGTAAAGCGAGGATTACGATACGAGCAAGACGTGTGCATTAGGTAAGCTATATAGTGATGGACTTTGCGCGTGTTATTGAATCGTGCAGTTTGTACTAGTTGTGTCCAGTTATATTTTTGCCTGTGTTATACGTATTTGTATAGTTCTAATAAATTTTATAGTAATTCCAACGGCATTTTAATTCGAGTCGCACACTCGTAACAATAGTTATTTGTGCTATATTGTAAAATTTCTTGAAAAGCACTTGTACCGTACACGGCGGGATCGGTAACCCGACGGTCCAAACCCACAAGGTAATTTTTGGCACTTATATCCTAGGTACTTACCTGGTACCTACTCCAGCCGGCGGTGGCAGAAACAGGAACAAGGGGGAAGACTAATCCGTCAGTATATTAAGGGAAGGGCGCCCCTTGAGAGGGAATATATAAAATATCCTACCAAACTACTACTACAAGGGAAACACTATGGGGGTTAGATAAAAGTCTGTCCAAATACACCCGCGCCTCGTCCTATTTCCTTACGACCACTTGTTCACTGTGTATATTAACTAATTTAATGTTCCATACACTTGTATTTATCAATAATTATGAATAAATAATTTAATATTAACTTTCTTGCGCGAGAGCAGTAACCGTGCGTCTTCGAGTCAATTGCCGGTGTACCCGCTTTTCGACGCGATAAAAAAAAAGTGCACACGAATGTATCGCGTAACAATCGAAAGCCGGCGCTCGATATCTGTATTCCGAACAGTCCCCCGCCCCAGCCAGGAGAAACCTGGCTGAGTCCAAAGCCAGAGAATCAGACAGAATAAACTATTCAATTGGGAGCCTTGACAACCCAGATACAGCTCTCTTCAATACACTGTCTCCAACCAAGACCTCAGCCACTCGTGGAGTACCATCGGAACCGAAGAATAGCTGCACAATACGACCTCGTCTCCACGACAAAGGTGGCATATTCACTTCTTTTACAAGAATAAGGTCCCCTGTTCTAGGCGGATCTGTTTTATCAGACCATCGAACGCGCTGCTGAAGCAGATGAAGGTACTCCAAATTAAACCTCTTCCAAAAATTCTGTGAGAGTTGTTGCAACAATTCAAAACGGGACAGCCGATTAGTTGCCACGTCAACTAATGGATACTCAGGAAGAGCTGTCAGTGGACCACCTACCAAAAAATGACCAGGAGTTAAAGCTTCCAGATCATTTGGGTCCGACGAGACAGGACAAAGTGGCCGGGAATTTAGAACTGCCTCAATTTTACAGAAAACGGTAGCTAACTCTTCAAATGTAAGAACTGTTTCGCCAATTACTCTATAAAGATGAGTTTTGGCTACCTTGAAAACAGCCTCAAAAATACCACCCCAGGAAGGACAAGCGGGGGGACTGAATTGCCAAGTGATTCCACGACGAGACAAATTTGCGCCAATATAAGTTTGGTTATCTTCCAAAAATTTGTAAACTTCTGTTAAGTATCTATCGCTACCCTTATAATTTGTCCCGCAGTCGGACCGAATCAAGCTCGGTAACCCACGACGACTGACAAAACGAGACAAACAAGCAATGAAAGCTTCAGTGCTAAGAGCAGAGACAACTTCTAAATGTACGGCCTTAGTGGCAAGGCAAAAAAAAACGCACAAATAGGCCTTAACTACTCTAGCATTACGTACCGAAGAAACCTTTACCGAGAATGGACCTCCAAAATCCGTGGCTACTCCAGAAAAGGGTCTAGAAACTGAAATCCGATCTGGAGGAAGGTCACCCATTTGAGGTTGAGTTATAGTCGCCTTTAACCTATAACAAGCAATACAACGAAATATCACATTTCTAATCGCACGTCTAGCCGACAAAATCCAGAATTCCCTATGAAGGATGGCTAGAAGTGAGTTCAATCCAGCGTGAGCATTCTTCAAATGGCGGTCAGATATGATAAGTCTTGCAAGAGGACTCTCCTTTGGGAGTAAGAGAGGATGTCGTGTCTCGTAGGGCAACTTGGCATTGCGTAGCCTGCCTCCTACACGCAAAAGACCCTTATCGTCGATAAACGGGTTGAGGCGAGCAACAGCACCTTTCAACTTAGTGCGGCCTCCTTTTAAAGTCGAGAAGACTGGTTCAAAGTGCTCAGCCTGAACAAAACGAATCCAAAACATAAGAGCTTCCTGTCTCTCTAAAGGCGACAAGACTGGAGACAAACCTCTGTTAAGAGAGTTTCGTGTATTGTGAATAAATCTCTTTATCCATCCCGTTACACCTAACAATTTGTCAAGAGAACTAAATCTATTGAGCATAGACTCGAGATCATGCGGCACATCCTTTGTAACAACGAGAGCTCTTAATCCTGGTAAAGGCTCAATGGACTCAACAACAGAGTGAGGCCAGTAATCTTCAGGCTCAGAAAGCCAGGCTGGTCCCCACCACAAAGGATGGTCTATCAAATTCGGAGCAGCACAGCCACGTGAAGCGCAGTCTGCAGGGTTCATTTCACCCGGAACGTGTCTCCAAATTAAAGTAGTTGCCGAATTCTGTATCTGAGACACCCTATTAGCAACAAAAACTTCTAATGCATAAACAGAAGCTCGCAACCAAGCAAGAACTATCTGACTGTCAGTCCACGCAAATACATTTTTAATATCCAAAGCAAGACCCAATGTTGATATTAAATGATTCAGAAGTCGAGTTAGGAGAGCAGCTCCTGACAATTCTAATTTGGGTATAGTAAGTCGTGATCGAACAGGAGCAACTTTACTCTTTGCAAGAACAAGTTTACATTGCACAACCCCTGTATTGTCTACAGTACGAAGATACACGGCAGCTGCATATCCATTTTCAGAGGCATCACAAAAGCCGTGCAGCGTAGCTTTATATCTACCACGAGGTAAAAAAGCTCTATCAAATTTAATCATTTGGATGTCAGGGAGGGACGAAACATAATTAGTCCAAATTGACAGTAAATTTCCAATAAGAGGGGCATCCCAAGTTAGTCCTTCTAACCAAAGCTTCTGAACGAAGCATTTTGCCCAAAACACGACAGGACTCAACCAACCATTTGGATCAAATATCCGTGCTACAGTGGACAACACCAGTCTCTTTGTCCATGTTTTGAAAATATCTAAATCTTGTACACGAAATGTAAAGACGTCCGGTATTGGTTGATACTGCACACCTAATACAGCAACAGCATCAGGATTGTTAACATTCTGAAATATATGTGGATCCTGCTGATGCTCTTCCGGCAAGCCATCAAGTAAAGCTTGAGAGTTGGATATCCACTTTCTGAGCTCATAACCACCAGCCTTCAGAAGGCTGATGAGCTCATCACGCAGTACTAATGCCTCTTCTTCACTAGCGGCACCTGTACAAATATCATCTACATATGTATCGGTAGATACAACAGCCGAAGCTCTAGGAAAACTTAGTCTCTCGCGTTCAGCCAACTCTAATAAAGCTCGAATAGCAATAAAGGGGCTCGACTTCAGCCCGTATGTATTAGTGTTAAGCTCGAAAACCGTTATGGGCTGAGATTCGTCTTCGCGCCACAAGATGAGCTGGTATCTACGATCGTCGGGATGAATTAATGTCTGACGAAACATCATTTTAATATCTGCCACAAAAACGACTTGATGTCGGCGAAAGTTCGTCAAAATATCGGAAATATCTCGTTGCAACTTGGGACCGGAATGCAAACACTGGTTCAAAGATACTCCATTAGAAGTAGGAGCTGAGCCATCAAAAACTACTCTAATTTTGTCTCCTTTAAATACCGCATGATGAGGAATGAAGTAGTGCTCATGAATACGCCAATCTAATTTTGAGGTAGACATGTGTCCCAAGTCCAAATATTCACGCATAAAATCAATATATTTCTGCCGAAAGACTGAGTCTCGCTTCATACGTCTCTGCATCGAAGCTAACCGCTTTTCAGCTAGCATCCGTGAGTAACCAAGTCGAGGCCGAGACGGCAAGAAAGGCAACCTCGTCATAAACCGACCTGAACGAAGACGACCTGTATTATTCTGAAAGAATAGTTCACATTCCAGATTTTCAGGGTTGTCACGAGTAGCAGTTGGGGGCTCTTCTACTTCCCAGAATCGCTGAACCGCTTCAGCGAGAGAGAGACCAATATACGAATCATGTGGCTCGATAGATTGAGACCCAGGAAAAAACACAGGTCCCAATGATGATAATGACGTCACCAAGATCACTCGAGACCGTGACAAGAGCACCGTGTTGCAGTAACCTCGTGTTACCAAACTGGAATAATCCTAACACGTCTGCACCTAACAATAGGTCCACAGGTCCTGGAATGTGAAAGTCCGGATCTGACAATGATAAACCGGATGTCAAATTTCTCACTTCCGCAGGTAAGGCTACTAGTGGATGTCGACCCATAATATTATTTAAAACAACAGCTGAGGTGACAACAGACGGCCGAGAAGATCGTAAAGGAGAAAAGGATAGTGAAACCTGTCCTAATAAACCAGAAACCCTTACTCCACCTACACCTCGAATGAAGTCTGCGCCACGATCCAAGCGCAGTTGTAAACGCTCCACCAAGCGTGACGATGCAATACATCCCTGAGATCCCGTATCCAAAATTGCGCGTGCCTTCACATATTCACCTCGAGGAGAACAGACGCGAACCTGGGCAGTAGGTAATAAAACAGTCAATAGAGAGGGAGCTGACACAGGTGGAGGTTGCGATACTAGTCAAAATGACGAACGAGAATTCTGATTTTGGTACGAGGTTGACGGACAAGAATAACCTTGCATGAGCATAGGATTCCACTGCGAATAACTTTGCTGCGGTAGAAATGCAGTCATATAACGCCTATCCAAACGAGGCCACTCGGCATATTGATGTGACATATCCGAAGCAACTCGACGCGCTTGATCAACAGCAGCGTTAACCATACGAGGTGCTTGTCGAGAACCCCCGCCCGTAGCGGGATTGGCGCGATAGGAGTTATTAGAATGACCTTGAATACCAAAATTATTGACTGAACTACTTCTTGGTGGGACTGCCTGTACACCACCAGCCCATTGGTCTTCCATAATCACCTGATTCTCTTCGACAACGTCCATAGATACCGGAACAGCCGGCTTTGGAGATCCACCATCACGGTTGCCACAAAGAAGATGGTGATGATTACCCTGACACTGATGACAGGGTCGAGTAGTTTGACATTGAGACACAAAATGATTACCAAGGCAACCAAAGCACCAGTTGCGCTGCCGAACTATGTTACGTCTAGCCTGCCAACGTAATTTTCTAAATGCAGGACAGGAATCAACAACATGTTTATTATTCTTACAATATACACACCGAGAACCCTGGTGAGGTGTGGAAACCGTATTAAAAGTACGAATATCACGTCTCTCAGGTGCGCGGCGATCCATGCGCACTTGTTGCAACTTAGGCCTACTATTAATGGTTTCGCCAAATCCAGGAGGGAGAATATTCTCTAAACGACGACACTCATCTTCCATGAAGGTAACCAGATCATCAAACTGTGGTAGATGAGTGGCAGAGTCTCCACCATACTCCTGTTCAAATCTGTTCCGTAACTCAAGTGGAAGTTTATTTAACACAATGTGTACCAACATAAATGACCAGCTCGGAACAGGTAAATCTAAACCCTTTAATCCATTAACGGCAACTAACAACGGGTTAAGAAGTCGGGTACGTAATGTCTGAGTTGCACGTAAAGTAGGCAAATTTAAAATGGCCGACATGTGGGTATCCGCTAAACGTCGAACATTTTGATAACGCCGCATAAGCAAAACCCGGGCAATATCATAGTTTGCATCAATGAGTTCTAAATGTTGAACGAGTCCTTTGGCCTCTCCTCTAAGGGATGCCAACAAATAGGCCAATTTTTGAACGGGAGTCAAGTCGTTGCGAGAATGTACAAGGCTCTCATATAAATTGTTAAATGCAACCCACTGACCTAAGTCCCCGTCAAAATGGGGTAAATCCAACTTAGGCAGTCGACCTACCAGTGCAGGGGAACATTCACTGTCATTCTTATACATATTTTCACTATTCGATTTTTTCAATATAGTACCCACCGCTTGGCGGATTTGATCCGCTAAGTCATCGGCTTGATTTACGTCCGCATTTATTTTATCTAAAAACTCCGACTCTGGACTCAGTTCCAATAGCGCGCGGTACGCGTCGTATAAATCGGACATCTGATCGTCTAAAACTTCATGACGTGATATTAACGCCTGCTCTCGATCCCTACGCGATATATTCAAAACGGCAGATCCGAGCCACCGCAACACACCGGCTATCCGGGCGGAATATTTACCGGCCATACTAAGCACGAATTAAAAAAACTTACTCGAATTAAATCGATTGATACGCAAAAAAAACAATAAAAAAAACCACGAAATTAAGTCACCAAAAATTACCGAAAGTTACAAAAAACAATTAACCGATTTTTCAAACTAAAACCACGCTCTGCTACCAAATTTTGTACCGTACACGGCGGGATCGGTAACCCGACGGTCCAAACCCACAAGGTAATTTTTGGTACTTATATCTAGGTACTTACCTGGTACCCCAGTCGACGGTGGCGAACAGGAACAAGGGTGAACACTAATCCGTCAGTATATTAAGGGAAGGGCGCCCCTTGAGAGGGAATATATAAAATATCCTACCAAACTACTACTACAAGGGAAACACTATGGGGGTTAGATAAAAGTCTGTCCAAATACACCCGCGCCTCGTCCTATTTCCTTACGACCACTTGTTCACTGTGTATATTAACTAATTTAATGTTCCATACACTTGTATTTATCAATAATTATGAATAAATAATTTAATATTAACTTTCTTGCGCGAGAGCAGTAACCGTGCGTCTTCGAGTCAATTGCCGGTGTACCCGCTTTTCGACGCGATAAAAAAAAAGTGCACACGAATGTATCGCGTAACAATCGAAAGCCGGCGCTCGATATCTGTATTCCGAACAGCACTTGCCAGATTTTCAAATAATACAGATGAACTGAGGTAGGATATATTATACATTCACGCATTTCAATAAAACACGATAAGAAATACAGTCAACATTATTCAAAATTAATGGGTGATTATCTGATTCTGAGTTCGGCAGTCTGTTAGTTAAAGGGCCTACAATGTTGAAGTTATTAAACTAGTTTAATAATTAAAATGCCTCGCTCTAACAGTTTACAAGTAAACCGCGATTCCACGTCAAATAAATAGTTGAAGGAAATATGCGCTACGCACGCCCACTGTCGGGCAACTTGGGGAATAGTTGCCCAACTTCCACCCCGTTATTTACCTGTCGGCTTAATTAATAAATGGTTGTCGTTGTTAAGAATATTTGAAGGGTTAAATTGATCAAAAATGGGGTCAACTTTTGCTTTAGGTATATACAGGTTGGAATTTTTTAATGCCACCTGGAGGGAAAGTACTAGATAGCAAATTTAACTCCAAAGAAACATTTTTTAATTTTTTAAATAAATAAAACTACATTCAAAGATTTTCGAAAATTCTCTTGCTCTCTGTAATTTTGTTGCAACGATTGTTAGTTAGGGTCAATCACAAGGATGAAATCTCTCTAACTTATTTGGTAAATTTAATGAAAGGGAAACCATGAAATCTTTCGTACCGTACCGAATTTATTTGTCTTTGGCTATTCCGACGTTTCTGCCACTTTTCAGTGGCCGTTATCACGGAAGATAAAGATTTAAGTGTCAACGATTATTGTTAAAGTTTTATTTAGCCTGTTGGCCAACTTGTTCATTTTAATTATTTAGTAATTTTTGTTATGTTTATTATTTACTTATACTTACTTACTTTATTATTTACTCTATGGGAGCCTAATCTAATTTACCACCGCTTCGCAACATGGTATAGCTTGAAGAAAAGAAGCGGCGTAAGAAACTCTTCAGCAAACATGCCTAGCTGTGAAAATTAAACTACCGCGCTTAAAACCGTTAAAACGTAGTTCTATTATGTGTACAAGTTTCGAAAATATTCAAATAACTAGTTTCCGCCCGCGACTTCGTTCGCGTGGAAATTTTTTTTAACTATCCCATGGGAACTTTTAATTTTTTTCAGGATCAAAAGTTACATATACCTATATATTGACCGCGGATACAAGGTACCACCATACAAAATTTCATTTAAATCGGTCCAGTTGTTTCGGAGATTAACCGGTACCAACAGACAGACAAATAGAGAAATAAAAAAATTGAAAAGCTCTTAATTAATTCTATTTCAATTCTTACATCCCCTGACTCAGTTTTTAGCATTTTTTTATTTACGGAAATTCTACTTCTACAGTTTTATTATATGTATAGATAAACATTTATATATTTTTGTTGATATGTATTTGTATGTTATGCACATTAAGTATATACCTATTTAATATACAGAACGTCCGTATATGCATAAATGCAGTCATTTATATATTTATTACTAGAATGTACGAAATTCTACCGCCTGTTCTTATTGAAAATCAGTACATAGAATAAATACACTGTTTCGCTGTTACTTAACTGTCATAGGTGTAAGCCTGCTATAAATTCCCAGACGGAGTTTAAGACAACCCTCAAGTTGGAACTTAACAGCTACTTGAACCGCATTATTTGGCGTCAACACACCAAACTTACACACACCCACCGAGCACAAAGCCTTATAAGTAAATTCTTGTTTATATGTTAAAGTTCTGACACTCTTGTTTTGATCGATATTGTTTTTATTGTCCCTTCATCTTGGACAATTAGTGTGTAAATATACACACATACAGGAACACACGCCCCACACCTACACACACACCCTATACTATGGAGGAGGAATGGAGGCTTTACTTTTTTTGAACGAAGTTCCTTATCGCGCGTTGCGTAAGGGGGCTAGACGGAAAAAATTAAGACCAAAAGTTGTAACGTCACTTTTTGCTATAGTTGAAAGTCGTGCGGCGTGCGCGTGTCTCTCTCTCTCTCATAGAAAGCAAGCCGTCTTTCTATCGTCTTTCGTTTCGTCTTTGTATTTCGCACTGAACAGTGTGGTGTTGCGACGATTATTTTTGTTTAGTGTATACAGGTTTTTTGTACATAATAAATAATAAAAAAGAAACTTCGTTCCATCTGGGTGTTCCTTGACACCTCTCAAGTTTTTTTTTAAGGCGAGGGAAATGCATTTACGCACAATATTGGCTCTTTGCAAGGGATTAGACCGTTATCGCATATGGAGGCATTCCATTAAAGGCATTCCAAACATATTGATGAGCTTGTGTGGAGACTCGAATCATTGGGCGGCCAATGACTAATACCCACTAAAACCACCCTCCTCCCATGTGCCCATGTTATAGTAGGAAAGATCTGAGACTTAGAACGTAGTTACGCCTAGTCCGATACACATGCAGCGACAACTTAGGTGATGTGGGCACATCCTTCGCATGGAAGACCACCGTTTACCCAAAGCAGTCTTCTTTTCGGAGTTAGCAGAAGGTAAACAGAAACAAGGTGGTCCGCACTTGCGTTATAAGGACGTGCTCAAGCGTCATCTAACTGTATGCGACATAAATCTGTCAAAATGGCAGGAGCATGCTATGGAAAGGATTGCTTGGCGATCTATAATCTTTAAAAAGTCAAGGCTTTCGAAGAAACGGACTTAGAAAATATAGATACCTAACGTCAAACTCGCAAAAAGCGACCCAAGCCCTCCTACAACGCCGCTGGCCAACTATACTGTGCGACATGTGACCGAGAATTTAAAAGTAAATTCGGTCTGGAGAGCCACATTAGGGCCATAGGCGGCGAAATAATGACATTTGAGGGGTCGCCGTTACCGAAATCGGTAAGGAGGACTATATACTATCCAGCCAATTAAAAAAATAAAAATATAGATAATATAATTTTAAATCCTAATATTTTACAGTTGTACTGGTTAAGGATTCAGAATTTTCTCCGTATGTGACAAATAAGCCTTTAAATACAAGAAATTTCTTGCAGTCGGATGGCTGCCAATGCTAACTGTAACTCAGGTTTGTCCCTAGTGCGGGGTCTTGCCAACCACCTGACTTCACAGACAATTCTGTCTTTTTTTGTACTTTTTACTTGTATGTAACATTTTTTTAAAGTGTTTCACTGCGGCCGAATGTTTATTGTTTATAGCGTTAAAAAGAATGTCGATAAATTACTACATTTGCGAAATGAGATTTTTATTGTGCCGAAATGTAGTTCGATACAGCACTGATGTTCAATGCCCACCTTCTGAATCACAAAAGTTATGCGACCCACGCTACTACAAGCAAAATTAAAATGAATTAATAACAAAGAAAAAAAAACAGGAAATAATGATAGCGTAATTTTAAAAAAAGTAAAGATTACCTAAAAAAATTTACTAACAGCTTTTAACTAAATACATGTGAAAGTATATACGGTAGATACTTATATCAAATAATCTAAATCCAAAATTTGCGTTTTCTGAATACACACCTCATAATGTAAATATATATATTAATACAAGAAGCAAAAACACAGCAAAAACTTAGTACCTACTAACCCTTTTTACGAAAATTTCGCGGAGTTTGAACTATTGCACATTAATAGTTTTTATAGAGAAGGGTATTTTTTTAAATTATGCATAAAATATATTAAATCAATAAAAAAAATCATTACATGTATTTGACACACACACGCATATATATATACTCTTTTGTTTATTATTAAAGCCAAATTAACAGTGTCTTCGCGAATTCTGTGATTACAGACAATCTTTGACAACAGAACCTTAATTATGTTCAAACTTATAATTTAAATTAATTATTATGGTCGAATTTCGACCACTAGTTCATTTAATAACTTAATTTCATATAGGAAAACTCACTAGCAAAAGGTGATGTCAGGAGCCTTAAGAACAGACGAGCGTGCATGACAAGAGCTATGAATGTCAAAGAAGCAAGTGAGGTGTGTAAGAATAAGCCTGTATGGCGCTCTGTTGTTCGTGCCTACCCCGCAAGGGACCTGGCGTGAAGTTATGTATGTATGTATGTAAAACTCACATTTTCCACTAAAAATATTTGATTATTTTTTCATGAATTTTCATGAAAATCAAAGCTTGTATGATGCTAAAATAAGAGAAAGCTGAAATATACAAACAAACTACCCTTTGTAATATATTAGAACGAATTAAAAAGGAAAATTGTTTTTTCAACTATATTACGTCGGATTTGGGGTCTTAAGCAAGAAACACAATATAACTCTCAACACTGTGTTAAAGGTAGGCTTAGTAGAAGATCCGAGTATTACGGTGTCTTACAAAAGGAGGCCCTGGGCCACAGTCAAGTGAGATTAGCGAGAAAAAAATTAAAAAATCTTGTAACAAATATTTGTTTTTTTTATTACTGACGCACAGCAGACAGGCTGATGGTCCAACTGTGATGGTAAGTGGTTACTGACGACTAAACCTGGAACCACAGGAACCTGGCTACTGATTCCGGAACACAACTCAAAGTTGTTGCGGCGGCATAATCTAGACCAGGTGGTAGCCGTCCAGTCGGGCAAATGCCGTAACACCTGGCTGTGGATTGTTTTTTCGTCCCTTACGACAGGCCACCCGGCCGCAGGAATTAGTATTCTTTTTCCGTTCCTGCACGGAGAATGTTGTATGTAGCACATGTTGTGGCTTGAAGAGAAGTGAACATGGTGCAAAGCGATGGTAAATTAGATTAGGCTCCCATAGAATAAATAATAACCATAAACAAAATTAAATGTAAATAATTAAAATGAACAAGTTGGCGATAGGCAAAATAAAACTTTAACAATACTCATTGACTCTTGATATCTTTGCTTTACGTGATCACAGCTACTGAAAAGGTGCCGAAACGTCGGAATAATAAAAATCAAATAAATTATTGCGCTTAAAACCGTTAAAGCGTTGTATATACTAATTGCAAAAACTTAAATATATATTGTTATAGCTCAGGTCCCGAAAAACACAAAATCCATCTGTATGTCTGAAACAAAGCACATTTTTTACCCGTCGGCATTTGAACTAATAACATTGAAATTCTTTAATGGTCGTCTTTTTTTGTTTACTCATTGGCATACGGCCTATTTTTGTATTGTAATCATTAGCCAGGTGTAACGGATTTAAAGTAAAAGCTAATTCTAGGAAATTCGGTCTACACTGCCGGGCGGACATATTGCATTTGTGCAGTATAAGACAATAGCCCGATTAAGGGAGCAGGCAATTGAGCGAGAACCACGATCGAAGCGAGAATTGTATACTACAATCGGCAACCATAGCGACGGATTACGTCTACCATTCTGCATTACGTTTGGATTTGTTGTGTTCCGTTATATTTGTATCTGTGTTATACGTGTTTGTATAGTTTATATAAACTATAATAATTCCAACGGCATTTTAATTCGAGTCTCGCAAATCGTAATAATATTATATCAAATACCATATTGCTTTTGCATATCCAAACAAAACTACACGACTGATTTGCCTACACTGTGCCAATGACGTCACAAGGAGGCCCTTTCCCAGGCTCTTTATCTTTGCCATTTGTCACTTGGAGCTAAATAATAACTAGTGCAAGTCGGGGGTACACTGACTGATATATTGTGTGACAAGTGGGCACCCGTGTTTGTAACTCATTGTGTCACGGGAAGTACCCTTGATAGTATGAGTTATTTGGGTTTAGCACTGAGTTATAACATCTGCTGCTATAAGCGGTGGTAAAAATGAATATTTGTTAGAACCTAGTTCTTTTAATACGGACATGCAGACGGTCCACCGCATGGAAAGCGGTCTTCATCGCCTAAGCACATTCGTAATACCACCACAAAAGTGCCACCAAAGTGCTGTTGCTTTCCAAAGGGGATATGGCCACTAATACCGGAAACAGGTTGAAGGTTGTTATGACGATATACTTTAGACAGAACCCACCACCTGGCTGTTTTGTCGTCGCTTACTACAGGTTGTCCAGTCGCAAGAAATTATATTCTTTCCCCGTTCCTGCATGGATATTATACTTATAATACCGGAATGCTGGAACTTCCTACAGTGACTGGCTTGTAATATATGGTAAATAAATAAAATAAATTGTTTCGTTGTATATTCTGCTAATTGAGGTGCTTATGTATACTCAATTAAATACGAAAATATAAATATTTCCTCTTAATAATTTACGTAAATTTATTGGTCTAGAAATCTTCGTGGGCGTCCTCAGAATACTCGTCACAATCTGGTTAATGGTTTAGCAACTCACAGCGGACAAACGTAGAAATATTTATTTGTATTTTAATATATTTTATTGTATGATAGATTTCGATTTATGGAGCAATTTATAAGTGCGTGCGAAATGCAATCTCGCCGTTAGATTTAAAGAGAAAATTTAAATATAATATAATAGTATGTAATAATAGAGAATGTTATACTGTTTTCAATTTATATTATGGCTTGTGTTTAAACGCCTACCAGAAATGCACCTATTTTACTACCAATAAATTCGAAATACCTACCAGAATGGATAAATGCTCACCAAATTGTGTTTCCAGAAGTATTGTAGAAATGAAGCTATTTTCCTTTTAATGCTATGCCATAAAAATATATAAACGCCTTTAAAGCTAATTTCAGACCAAATATTTTACATTATAGCTAAGTCGATTAAATGTATATGAGGTAATATATTTTATTTGGTGCTTAGTCTAAGGGACAAAAACATTTTTGGTGAGAATTTAAATTGTACCCTTATATTATAAATAACAATACCCGAGCCCAAAATTAGAAGAAAAGAATGTCAAGTAAAATAAAAAAAAACAGAAGAAAAGTTTATACAGACCAAAAGGTTACATGGCGATACCATTGAATGACACGTCCATGTGGACAAATGTCCCGGAAAAAATAAAGCGATTATAAATTATTACTATAAAAATGAAAATATACCTAATTTTTGATAATAAAGAATAAAACTGAAAAAGTATTCTCAAATGAATTAGATTATCAGCTTACATTAAGACAAAATTAAAAGATAAGACGAACGAGACAAGAGGGAAGTTTTCACGAGTTTGTCCTTTAATTACAGAGGTCTAAATAAGCGGGGTGCCACAGTCAATTGCGTTCATCGTGGGTAAACTCAAAATAGCACGTTGTTACCCTGTTCGATCCTTGACCAATAGAAGGTATGTGGAGACCATCATAGGAGGCTGTCTTTTTGGTATCGATAGTCAAAATATTACCACGATCATATGAAGGTATGGATACACTCATTTCGAGAGATGACACAGACCCGAACTGATCTTGGAGAGGGCGAGTCTCAAGGGTGGTGGCTTCTAGTGCAAATTGTGACGGTAGCCACTTTCCATCAAGTGCACCTGTATGCCAGTTTGCCTGCAAGCAAACATAAAAAAGATCAAGTTCAGGTAACTCTCCCAATAAGTAAAGTCTGTTACTTAAAACCAGTGACATTATTAATAAATATGATGCAGCTTGAATGCCACGCTGCTGCCTTTATCTTTGAGTCCTACGAAACGTATATCATCGAGATCATCAGACAGGCGGACGGCCCACTTGATGGACAGCGGTTACCATCGCCTATGGACATTTGCAACACCAAAGGTGCTACGAATGCGCTGCTGCTCTCTTTAGGGAGCCTGGAACCTGGTCACTAATGCCGGAACAGAACACAAGGTTATCATATATCAGTATTTTACATTATATATGTATTTATCTTAAGAGTATCTTGTATATTATTTATTTATGTTAATCTGTTTATATTATGGGCCTTACTTATAATAATCTTCGTTAAGAAGGGATTAGCCATCTCTTAAATAAGAGACTCTTAAGCCTATTTTATATTTTTTTGTCGCTTAATAAACTAAATAAAGTCTTAGTCAAAAATCTTTATTAAGTCATTTTATACGTTTTAGTTTATGAACTCCGTTTTTTGAACGAAGGTTTTTATTATTATTTAAATATTAACATGTGGAGTACTATAACTTAGTGTACTATGTACTGTGACTGGAAGTTTAAGTATGAAGCTCTCATAATACAAATTGTCCTTAAAAATAATGGGAACTGAGCACTGGGTTTAGGCATTTAGGGTTTCGTGTAAGAGCAGTCAATTTACGATGTACTTAGCTTCTGTTTGTGTAGGAAATATCAAGTTTTATTCTTAATAAGAAAAATTTGGACATTCCATCTTTACATCCTATTTGAATGTTATTTTTGCTGAAATTACTAGACGTATTTTGATGACCCTTTTTACTTACATAGTGTTATATTTCGGAATAACACATAATGACGTCAAATTATGAAGAAAAGTGTCAAGTAGAAACGGCACTATAAGTTTTTACGCGAGGGTGGGCAGGCATCGTTGTCAGTTGGGAAATCACGACTGGTAGCTAGTCCATACTGCATATGATACATGGAAGGGGAAAAATCGTAGTACCAAATTTGGTGAAATTTGGTACATATCTAGTCTCAATACCACGAATAGTCACAGGATACTCTTTATCCCAAAAATGGGATATTTTTCGGGTAAAATTCATTAGCCGTGCTGTATATAGATCTCTAGAATTACAGAGACAGTGACTTTATTTATTTTTACTTAATAAATGACGTTGCTCTCTCTGTAATTTTTACATATACGATCTAATAGTTAATGTACGAACTCTTTTTTGTGTACTTGCTAATTAATTCGAGGGTAGTTCGAAACAAATTTTTATCTTTTTGTAATTTTTTTGAAAATCACTCTACTGTTACACAGTTTATGAATAGCGAGTAAGGATTGTCGCAAAATGTTAAAATAATCACTTTTGCAAATTGTACTTATTTAGCTTATAACTGGAGACCAATCTTTATATTAATACGTTAAGCAAAACTTTGTACCCCTTTTTACTAAAATTTCGTGGAGGAGGACTATGAAATTTTGCATAATTTTTTAATTATGCATGAAAAATACATTAAATCAATAAAAAAACATTACACACACTACCATGTATTTGTCTTTAGTTTTAAATCAAATTAACAGTGTAGCCTTGGCAAAATCTGTGATTACATAAGTATAGTCTTTGACAACAGAACCTTAATGATGTTCAAACTTTAAAAAAAAATTAGTTATGGTCGAATTTCGACTACTGAGCGACTAGTCGTAAGTTTTTTATTCTTAACTAGCTGACCCGGCAAACGTTGTTTTTCCATATAAAGGACAACTTCTGCCCGCGCCTTTACCCGCGTGGTGCGGTTTTTTAATTATATTATTAACTTTTCGGGATCAAAAGTATCCTATATGTTGACCAGGGATATAAGCTACCACCATACAAAATTTCATGTAAATCGCTCCAGCCGTGTCGGAGATTAGCCGGTAAAAACAGACAGACAAACAGAGAAACAAGAAATTCGAAAAAAATCTAAATTAGTTCTATGTCACTTCTTACATCCCCCTGACTCGGTTTTTAGCATTTTTTTTAATTGTACAGAAATTCCACCTCTACAATTTTATTATAAGTATAGATTTGAATTCAATTCTTAGTTACCAGAGCACTAAAAACTACAATTACAGCACAAAGCGAACCTTTGAAGTCCATGAAAAAGTAATGCGTGCAAATGGAGTCGCTCAAAAGCCACTATTAAATTATTCCGATTGGCCGACACTCAATTGTTGCTGCGTTATGCCAACGTTGGAAAGTACCCGCAAAAAGGTTTTTTATGCAGATTATATTTTTTCTTCTTTTCTTTAATCGGTAAACAAACACATTATCTATATATTTCCAAGCTAAGCATGTTATGCTCTTGCTATAAGTACGACAAAAAACGCAATATATTTTAACTTATTTTAGTAAAATTCAGATTACATCAACATACCGACATAAAAGGAAAATATAATCTGCACGCTGTATGTCATGGATTTTTATTGTATGATTCCAGCAGACAGGCAGACGGCCCACCTGATGAAAAGCGGTTATCATCGCCTGTGGACATTGGCAACTAGAGGTGCTACAAATGCGCTGCTGCTCTCTTAAGGGAGACTGGAACCTGGTCACTAATGCCGGAACCTCAGTCAAGGTTGTTATGACGGCATACTCTAAACCAGAGGTGGTCGCCATCCAGTCGAGCAAATACCCTTCCACCTGGCTGTGAGTTATTTTATCGCTTTTTACGACAGGCCGCCCGGCTGCAAGAAGTTGTATTCTTTCTCCGTTACTGCACGGATATATATATATATATATATATATATATATATATATATATATATATAATATACGTGAATATATTTATGAATATATTTATTTAAAGACAGTTAGTATTTAAAAATTTAATAATAATGCGCTACTAGACTCATTTTACTAATACCCACTTTTGACATGATAAGTAGCTACGCTCATAAATAATAATAATATATATAATATTGGCGTTCTAAGGTTTATAAGAAAATATCTCAATTCATTGGATTATCCGCTCCCATATTACCTTATTCATCGACAAATATAAAAGCTCCCCATTTATCTGTCTGTACGATGCGAAACGTCGCGTCTTGAACAAGCCGCGTTGCGCCGCAGTAAACAATCCGGCCGTGCCCAAAGAATACATAAAGAAAACTCCCCCCTTTTTAAATTCCGCTGCGTCACAGAGCTGCCTTTCCGCTCCGGCACGACCTCAACAGATGTTATCAGTTAAAAGAATAGCCTCGCTCTGAACATCTAGATTTCACACTGTCGATTGTAGGGTGCACAGGAATTAAGGAAAGAATGAAAAGTTTTTATTGTTCACCATAACAAACTATTATCCGTGCAGGAACGGAGAGAAAATACAATTTCCTGCGGCCGGGCGGCCTGTCGTAAGAGGCGGCATAACAACCCACAGCCAGGTGGTAGGGCATTTGCCCGATTGGGAGGCTATCACACCTGCTTTAAAGTATGTCGCCAGGATAAACATGTGTTGAGTTGTGGCATTAGTGACCAGGTTCCAGTCTTCCTTAAGAGAACAACAAAGCATTTGTAGCGTCTTTGGTGTTGCAAATATCCATAGATGATGGTAACCGCTTTCCATCAAGTGGGTCGTCTGCCTGTCTGCTAAACACCTGCCATAAAAAAACCTAGATATTTATGAGTACATTTCGATTAGAACAATGGGTGGCTTTGTCGCTTATAGCGATCTCTTCCAGGTAACCCTGTGTCCAAGGAGTCATTACAAGAATTTAATAAAAAAAAAAAAATTCTCCAGGGCCTCCGTCATAGGTTTTTTTTTTATTGCAGTAGATCAGCAGACAGGCAGACGGCCCACTTGATGGACAGCGGTTACCATCGCCTATGGACATTTGCAACACCAAAGGTGCTACGAATGCGCTGCTGCTCTCTTTAGGGAGCCTGGAACCTGGTCACTAATGCCGGAACACAACATAAGGTTGTTATGGCGACATACTCTAGACCAGGGGTGGTAGCCATCCAGTCGGGCAAATGCCCTACCACCTGGCTGTGGGTTGTTTTGTCGCCTCTTACGACAGGCCGCCGGGCCGCAGGAAATTGTATTCTTTCTCCGTTCCTGCACGGATAGGTCATACGGAGAGGTCAAGACAGAGCTCTCATTACTTTATTATCTTTTACAAAAATTTTAATAATATTTGGTGGTGTAACTAAATTAAAAGTAATTCAATTGTAATATAACTAATTATCTGATCATCACGAAATTTTACATACATAGGCATACGCTGCGTTCCAGAGAGATAGAATAACGATTAATCACCAATACATCATCATGGTAATCCGAATGACTTATGGTTAGTACCACCTGTTTAGTTGATATAGTAAATTTAAAACTCTGTTACGATTTTAACTATATATTTTATGATTTCGCAACTATTTATATGTGGTTATAGAGTTTTAAAAATTCATATGTATTGATGTTTAGTCGTATGTAAGGCGAGTGACATGAGTGATTTTTAACAATATTATGTAGTAATGAAATGAGGTTGTAATGAATGAAGAGGTTCTGTTCACCACATACACCACCTTTGCTAGAGGCTGTTTAAATATATTCAACTACAAATTACTTTAGACATTCCTAAAAAATAAAACCAGAAAGATTGACAAAAATCTACATTAACTCTAGCAAAGTCACAGGAAAAAGCTAGTCCATGTATAAAACCAGTTTTTAGTTACTCTTCTTATAAGCAAGACGGAAAAGATAGAAAGATTTTTTTAATGAAATAAAATGCTTTTTACTGCCGGAGTCTGGTTTCCCCGGAACCTGGGTGTCTTCAAGTCCTGTGTGATTAGGTACCTTCTAGGTAAGCATGCTCAATCTCAGAACAAATATCAGCTCAAAAGCGAGATAATGTTCAAATGCAAACTTATACAGAAATAAAAAAGTAATACCAGAAAAATGATGTTGAGCCAAACTAAAAATATTGTTACATGCCGACTAAAGTAAATGCACACCTGACTGCCATAAAGAACAGTTTATTGCCTACCCGCATTTAGACTTCTTTTGCTTCTTTTGTTTACTTAGAAAAACAACCTATTGTGTATCGTACTCGTTTAGGTCCGTTCGCAGGAACGCAGCAGGAATTAATCAGGTGTGCAGATTACGTTTTCTTGGAAAATGCAGTCCACGCGGTCGAGTGTTGTATAGTGCAGTTTAGTATAAAAACAATGCCCGAACGAGGGTGTTAGGCAGTCAAGCGTCGATTACGATACGAGCAAGACGTGTACATTCGATAATCGATGTAGTGACGGACTTTGCGCGTGTTATTGAACCGTGCAGTTTGTACTGGTTGTGCCCAGTTATATTTGTACCTGCATTATGTGTGTTTGAATAATTCTAATATATTCTATAGTAATTCCAATGGCTAAAATGCCATTCGAGTCCTGTAGCTTGTAACAATATGACGGATTTATAGCAGATTCAAATATGTAAATGTGTTTTATTAGTAAAGTCAAATTATTGCATCGCGCTTAATATGAAACATTCATTAACAATATTTAATGTATAATAATTGGAATGTATTTAAATTTAATACAACCGAATATATTAATTTCTTTGTTGTAGATGTAACAGGTGAAATAATGTGATAAATATATTGTTTTTGAACGTGGTAAAGCCATGCTGGAATCATTACATGATTACCATTCGCTGGGCTGGCTCGATACATGTTATACCACGCTCTTACAGTATATCAGCGTGAAATGGTTGGAACACATAATATAAGACATCAATATCTTTATTTGAAAGAATGTAGTTCATACAGGTGTTACTTAGTTGTAGATGCACAGCACACTGTGACTTAAGTACTAATATTAAATTTACATAAATATTTTAATTCAGAAACATATCAATTAAGCTTTGGTGATAAATAAGCAAATTATGTCAAAATAAAAAAAATACACACAAATCACTTAACTTACAGATAAAAAGACAAGTTTTATTTTGAAAAATTTATCTACAGTACAGAAACCTTAGATCGTATCAACGCCTAGAACACGCATCAATTGCATAAAAAAGGCCATAAAAAGTGCACTAAAATTCGTGCACTTGCTTCCCATGCATGTCCTTTTGAGTACTTTACTGGTTGGAGCTCTCGCAAAAAACAACATAACGCCGTCCTGCGCCATCAAAAAGTGTCGGAACTGTTTCATAAGAGGAAAAGATAAGGACAAGATCTTATTTCATCAGGAAGAAACTTTTCTCATAATCTTAATATATATATATCTCCTGTCACGATGTTTGTCCGCGATGGACTCTTAAACTACTCAACCGATTTTAATCAAATTTGCACACCGCGTGCAGTTTGATCCAACTTGAAAGATAGGATAGTTTTTATACCGTTGGAACCGGTAGGTGGCGCTGAGATCGGGTTCTAGAATCCTCTTAACAACGGGGAGTGATTTTGTTTTTGTGTGTTTGAGTGGGTCCCCGGATGGTTTAAATCCACAATTGGAACCGGTAGGTGGCGCTGGGATCGGGTCATATTTTTTCAGAGCAGGACAACGTCTGCCGGGGCCGCTAGTTTATTTATAAAAAACATGAACATTTACGATATTTCAAAGGTTATCGAATTGATTTAATATTTATTTTTATGCATAATTAAAAAATATATATTATCATTCGTCGCTTGTGTCTATATAAACTAAGTGTGCGAAATTTCATACTCCACTGTCAGCGCAATTTTCATCAAAAGGGGTACAAAGTTTTTACTTCACGTATTATAAATATCATATAATAGATGCGCCCGTGGTTTCACCAGCGTAATGATGGAAAATCCATTTAGTAGTTTAACAAACATACATACATTCTTACAAATTTCCGCGTTTGTAATATTTATAGGATAGATTTTACTAAGCTTATGGTCTCACTTAGTGAAACATAAAGATGGCCACCCTACTTAGGTGAAGTAATCCTTTTGCCTGTGAATCTGCTCGTTAAATGGTACGTGTTACTTCGATGTGCAAATGTGATAGGTCTTATACAAATGTTAACTCCTAAACTGACTACCCCTTTCTCCCCTCAGCCACCCCTCTTCCCCAGTGGGGGGATAATGCCGATTCGATTTCAATTGATGTTTTTCTCTCAAAAGGTTAAGCGAATTCCTTTGAAAAAGTATTCACTTTAAAGGATGTTTGGATTTCAAGGATTTTAATAGAATTGTTGCTATAAATGTCTTGATACGCTTAAGTTCTTATGGAAGATCATTCGGAATAAAAAATAATACTTTGCTTGGAAATATTACATCAATGAAGTTCAGTAGAATATTTTGTAAAAAAAACAAGGTATATCATGTTTTCTATTCGTCTCTTTAATTTTTATGTTACGGTTATTTCTCTTACAAACTACTATTTGTATGAATTTTGAAATTTGTAGTCTTTAGGACGATATACAATTGTGTTGTAAAATTAGCTGTTGTTTTTTTTTTGAGTATATTTCTATGTCCAATATTCTACGCTATATATTGAATAACATCTTTAAAAATTATTACGTTGGTCTTTAGTAGATTTTTACTTAAATCAATTGGTGGGGATATCAACTTTCAATGTCGTAAACATTATCTAACTTTTAAATATCAAGTGAAAAATTCTGAGGAAATCAAGTTTTTGACTTTTAAAGATCATTGGTTTGATTAATATTTTAAATGGTTGTTTAAATGTGTTTTATGTTTTTTTTAATATTGCACGAGTTCAGCATACAGGCAGACAGCCTAATGGAAAGCGGTTACATTCGCCTATGGACCGAAGGCTACCAATGACATTACATTTATATGAATTAAATTATTTGACATTATTATCTTTTGACATACAACAATAATTTAATTAAATTTATTTAATTTTCTATATTTTATGTAACTAATTTTAATTAAATCTTTTACTAGCTTCTGCCCGCGCCTTGCTCGTATAGTAATCGTTGCTTGAATGCCTCCTCTCTCTACCTTCTGCCGTCGTTTCATACTTCACAAATAGAAGCGTGCCCGCTCGTATCGTCGACTTAATTTCCTAGAAATCGTAATCCGCACACCTGGTTAATTATTCCTGCAAATGGCCATAAACGATTACAATAGGCTGTTCTCCACAATAGCCAATAAAAAAGTTTTTTTTTTTTTTTTATTGCAGGAGTTCAGCAGACAGGCAGACGGCCCACTTGATGGAGAGCGGTTACCATCGCCTATGGACATTTGCAACACCAAAGATGCTACAAATGCGCTGCTGCCCTCTTAAAGGAGACTGGAACCTGGTCCACTAATGCCGGAACACAACTCAAGGTTGTTATGGCGACATACTTTAGACCAGGGGTGGTAGCCATCCAGTCGGGCAAATGCCCTACCACCTGGCTGTGGGTTGTTTTGTCGCCTCTTACGACAGGCCGCCCGGCCGCAGGAAATTGTATTCTTTCTCCGTTCCTGCACGGAGATAAGTAAACAAAATAAGACAATGATAAAGGTATTAAAATTGGTTCAAATGCCGACAGGTAATAGCGTGCTTCGTGGAATTTGTCTTTGTCGGGGGGCTAAGTTTTAACAGTATATTATTATAAAATAAGACGATGTAATATTTGCACACCCTATGTGTAAAGATATAATTATGGACTCATATATGTATAATTTAAGACGTGTATGAATTTTTACCATGCGATATGTAAATAAATTTCATATCATTCAGGGAGACTGGAACCTGGCCACTACAACACATACCCAACTCAAGTTTCCACAGCCAAGTTTCTCAACTCCATGAAACCCTTCATAGTTCGTGAACTGCTGATTGGCAAGGCCCTTTCGACTAACAGGACAATGGGAACTATATTTTCAATACGGAAATAGTAAAAGATTATTTCATCCAGCAAATTATTTCATGAATCTTTTGTTGGTCTAAAATCGATATCGTTTCATAGGATGAGCATTGTTATATGTATACAGATAAAGCACAGTATCGCTTGCAGGCGTTCGGGTTGCAGGAAAGAAATAAGGCACATCGCACAATGAGCTCGTTCGATGTAAAACTCAACAACGGTTTGATTTATTTCCACGGTATTGCTCCATTGTGTGTCTTTGACTTGTCATCGATGGTTTATTATGAAACTGTACGAAAAATTGAGGCAGGTTTTTGTGTTCTATAGTTTTCTTTGTACAGTGACAGTTGGTTAAGTGAGACTTGGATAAGGGAGAAACCTCCATAACTGGAACTCATGCTGAGGTCCCAAAACTTTGGCACTGGATTACCCCTATTAGTGGGACGAAGGAAACCTCTATATCTGGGATTCGTTCTTTCGATTTATCATCATAGTTACCTCTATAACTGAGGCAGCGAGTGAATTTTATATGCATAGACCTCTGTAACTGGGATAACATCGTTTTGATTACATATTTGTAATACGTGTAAACGTGCTTGAGTATTTTGTTTATTACATTTGTATGATTACCTTTATTATTATTAATTTATTAAAACTCATTTATATTGTTTACATAACACATTATTTTATTTAATAATCGCACCTATAACTAAATTAACCTGTATTCTGACCTTTATTAATGGAACCCTTTGTAAATGAGACAGATATTTATTTATACCTGAATATCTGAGACACTGGGTAAGTGTAATACCTCTATAAGTGAAACCACATTGCAGGGCCCTTGATGTCTTACTTAACCAGGTTTCAGTGTATAATAAAAAAATAAGGTAAATAGTTTTGGAAGTCTATTTGTTTTTTGGTGATGTTCTTAGAATCATTTATCAGATAATCTGTTGATACAGATTATCTCAAAGTTTTATTAACGTACTGTTACATTTATTTAGTTACATAGTTGTTCTTGTCACATTTCTTTTTAAGTTTCATAATTATTTTTTTTGTGTGCCCTCTTATTTCTAGACGACACAAGCAGCTAATTCCTTAAATTATCTAAAAATAAATACGTTATTCCTCACAAGTATTTACTTTTCAACAAAATTGTTAATATTTATATTTAATTAGTGAAAGATTATTTTTGGTAATTAGTTAATAACATAAAATAATTTTAATTGAATAAATACAATTTCCTGCGCCCGGGCGGTCTATCGTAAGAGGCGACAAAACAACCCACAGCCAGGTGGTAAGGCATTTGCCTGACTGTATGGCTACCACCCCTGGTCCAGAGTATGTCGCCATAACAACCTTGTGTTGTGTTCCGGCATTAATGATCAGGTTCCAGTTTTTCTTAAGAGAGCAGCAGCGCATTTGTAGCACCTTTGGTGTTGCAAATGTCCATAGGCGATGTTAACCGCTTTCCATTAAGTGGCCCGTCTGCCTGTCTGCTAAACTCCAAAACAAAAAAAAAAATATAACATAGTCTTTCTGAAATAAATGACCATAATTAAATAAACCAAATTATTTTAAAGTACCAGGGCAACACAAACCAAAGGAACTGTACGGATTCGATGATGTCTTTCAAACTGCTGAATGATAAGGATTACACGGTTAGAAATAAGGAACAAAGGGAGCAATTTTATCCATTACCGGGCGGGTGCCGTTTTTTTTACATTCATCATTCGTCGCTTAACCTTTTTGCGAGCCGAAAGGGCAGGGGACATCATTACCGGACATTATTATCCAAGTTACATCATTACCAGCCGAATTCTGGGCAACCGAGAGATACGTGATCTCCCGGTCACGTACCTCACATTTCACCGCATACGAATTCTATTTTCCAGAATTTTACAGGTGAGGTTAATAAAGTTTGGGAGTTCTGTTCGGTTTACTTCAAAAGGTTAAATAGACAGAAGAAATAAATAAATCAAATTACGAACAAAAATCTAAAGTCGTCGATCGGTTTTGGGTCTTTCTCAAATATTTTCTCATTGACCCCCCATTTCATAGAATAGTCTTACACCCAACACAACTTTTATTTCCGATAACCTGTGTTATAATTGAGACAGTTATTAAAATTATTGTATATCTCTCGAGACCATGGGCTATAAAAATGGCCGGACTTTTGGAAGGCTTGTCTGTCATGGGAATCTCGAATGTAATGTAAATGTGGTGTGACATTGACCGACGATTATCGCTGTCTCCGCAGTATAAAAATGCACCCAGGCACAAGCCCCGGTCAGTGCAGGACTATTGTAGGGAATGTGAACAAAAGGTACCGGGCTATTGGGATGAACTGCTAGTGGAACTAGGGATCTGGGACTTTGGGGACTATGGCGTCTGCCCGTCGCAATGTTCAGAAACATGAAAAAATTCAAAAAAAATTCAGTACTAGGTTGGCGAAAAAAGTCCTGCAAAAATGTTATTCTCAACGTCGACATGTTTTTAATGCTATTAAATTATAGAATACAATTAGTGCAACCATTTCACATTTAAAAGTGACATTGTGCTATCGGTCGGGTCATATCATTCGGTTTTACACTTAACCTTTGCTATTCGTTTTTCTACTTGTCCGTTGAAGTTTTTTTATTCGAGCATATATTATATTACTGTATTAATTATCTCTTACGCTTGGCACTTTTCGATGCATATTGCATGAATTAGCAACTCATAGCCCGATTGGGCACCGACTTTTTTTTGAAAACATGGGATAAAATTGCAAAATCCAAAAACTTAACAAGAAAATACATCGCAAGTTTTTTAATAGCGGTTTAGTTGTATGTATAAAGACTGCAGTTCGTGTTACCTCTTTGTCTTCTATACTACTACTTTTTTCGTATCGCCGTAATAAATAAAATTCTACAAAAGTATCTATTTAATCTGGTTGGCTTTCGGTAAACATAAAAGAAATAAAACACAAAAGAGGCGAATAATAAAATTTGAAATACAAATCCCTTCATATTTAAGCGAACGGTGTTTTCAAAGGAAACAATTCCGCAGCGGGAAAGTAAACAAATTTAAGTGTTCAGGAATTTCTGGGAAGACGGCTTAAAACAATTCCCATCCTGTTCGACGTGTCGCGGGAAACTGATTATTACACAAACAAATTTCCCTTCAACGAGAGGAAACTCTTTCGAGACTTATCTTTAAGAAAATTATTATACTCTCCAATATTTATATTGTACTAGAATTCATGATTCCTGCTTAAAGTAGTTTATATGCTATTCCAGAATATTGCTACGAGTTTGCGGGACTCGAAATTAAAACTTAACTTGGTTATATTGTATTCTACCCATAGTCACTGAACACTATAATTAGCTTTTTTTGACCAGGGAAAATCCGCTTGAGGACTAAGAGGAGTAATCACAAGCGAAGCAAGACGTGTCTACATTCGGTAATCTATTTAGTGATAGACTTTCCGCCTGTTATTGAATTACGTTTGGACGGGTTGTCTTCAGTTATATTTGTACCTGTGTTATACGTGTTTGTGTAGTTCTAATAAACTAAAAATAATTCCAACGGCATTTTAATTCGAGTCCTGCAACTTGTAAACATTACTGATTTTTCTATGGAGCTCGTCGCTTTGTAATATAGTATTTCGTTCTGCGTTGATGGTGGGCCTAGAAAATACCTGGTCGATGTATATGTCGAAATCAAAGACTGTTAGTTGCTAAAAACTTGTAATATATCGCATTTACATAACGTATGCGTCTGCCCCCGGCTACAATCCAAATATGGAGGATAGAGGTAAAGAGGATCATCTAGTATGGGGGATCAGTTGATCAGTCCACCTGTAAACAGCAAATTATGGTTCGTCAAAATAGCGCTAGTGTTGGAAAAGGAAATGATATGAATTTAGCAGTTATAAACGAAATTAAGTGTGCTGGGTTGAAAAATTTAAAAAATTTAATTTGATAAAGTATTGAGACTTTCTCGTATTGAGATGTATGTAATAGTTACCTTTTCGTAAAATACGCGATGACAAAGAGGAAGTATTTCTTTCCTTCTTTAATCTAGTATCCTATTCTAATTATTTGTGGCGCTATTTTTAAATACACTTGCTATTAAGGCGCCATCTTAATTTGCTGCCCTTCAATGGACACTTTTTAATATACTGAGATGGATCTTGTTCGGTCCTTGCCTATATATAAGTGGGTAAAACATCGCTCCGCTAATTTTGTTAACTACCCTCTTTCTGTGTGAGGCGACGGCTACTCACAGCAGGGTAAAGAGCAGCCATTTTTTTGACTCACGATCAAAAGTATTGAATACATCGCGCCGTGCGCTCAACTATTTATTAAATTTAATTACCTATTGTTATTGGCCGTGCCAAAACTTTCAAGGACTTAATCTGTGAACTGTGGACGACTGTGGTGGCTCTAAAGTGAGACATAGTGCCGTGCTCTGTTCCCGAGTTCTTGAGTGCACCCTGAACTAAGCCAGGAGAGGGCTGATCTCAAGGTTAGTGGAGCTTCTACTTTTATAGTGCAAGGATTAGGTCATATCTCTTCCATACAGTCCATAATCGAACCAGCTTATTACTCCTGGGCTACAACGCCCTACATTTTGGTCCTTCGAGCCGGATTACATTTAGTTATTTAACCTTCTACCACATTACTATTCCTTTAAACCTTTACCCTTTTTTAATATATTTAATTTTTAAAAAAACATAGTTTTCATTTATACATCGTACATATAATATATCATAGTACCCACTTTAAGAAAAACTCTATTAATTTTATTTTCATTCATCTACATTTGTTAATATACTTAATACATGTTTAATAATATTGTCCACTTGTAGTTTTATAACAAATTTAATAACTAAACTTGATCATGCCACCAAAACGTGACTCTAATACCTCAATTACATATTTAAATCAGAAAAGACAAGTTATTTTCGAGAGGTTACAAGATGTGTACGAAATGTCCAAGGAAGTTTCTACGTCAGAAAACCAAGAATTATTTCTAATAGTTGCATCGGAAATAGACGATTTACGTTTAAAATTCGAAAAAATAATTTATAAAATTTTGGAAACCGAACTAGAATCAAACCCTGATGCCACGATTCGCAGCCACGACATAAAAAGTTTTGACACAATTTATTATCGTGTCAAATTAATATGCAATAAATTGAAACCGCCGATGGATAGAGAGAATGTTGAAATCCCCTCTAATTTCACAGAATCTCGTCCCCGTCTTCCTAAATTAGAATTGTTCACATTTGATGGTGACATAGAAAAATTCACAACATTTTATGAAACCTTTAGTTCGTTAGTACACGATCAGCCGCATATCCCTAATATAGACAAATTTCACTACTTGCTTTCATGCACAAAGGGTAGTGCACTAAACATTGTAAAAAGTGTGCCGATCACATCGGCTAACTATGAGGTTGTGTGGAAAAGCCTCCTGCATAAATACCACGACAACCGTTTGTTAGTCGGTCGGTATTTAGACAAAATGTTAAATTTTACACCATTAACTAATGAGTCTTCAACTCACTTAAATACTTTTATAGAAACATTCGAGCATTCGTACAAAGCTATTCAAGCATTAAATATAGAAAACCTTAGTAGTTACATAATGTGCCATATTGCACTTAGGGCTATAGATGGGTCTATCTAGAAAATTATTTGAACAAAATTTAAACCAGAGTTTACTACCCTCTTTTAATCAATTAATATCGTTTGTTCAAAATCACATTAAGGTACTTGATCATTCAGGCTTTTATACGAGTAATTCAAATGCTCTGAATTTAAAAACTAAGCGACAGCCCTCAAATTCTGTTGAAAATATGTCGTTCACACATGCATCTTCTACTAAATTAAAATATTTATGTTCTCATTGCGGCGATGGTAATCATATGATTTTTAGATGTGTACATTTCCGTGAATTAAACACTGAGCAACGTATAAACCGCGTTGCTGCACTTAATTTATGTCAAAACTGTCTTAAACCTAATCACAACGCGGACAATTGCAATAGTAAATTCAAATGTATTGTTTGCCAGCGAGCGCACCACGTCTTGTTGCATGCCGATAGCAAACCGGTTTTGAGCCCGCGTAGCGACGAATCAAGCGCATCGTATGCTGCTTCAACCGCGCTGCAACAGACAGCGTACGCTCCTGGACAAATGTCGATAAATAATTATCACGCAGCATCTATCGACACACATAGCACCTCGGTTTTGTTGGGTACGGCTGTAGTGCATGTTTTAGACAAAAACTATTGTTATCAGCCTTGTCGCGTTATTATCGACTCGGGCGCGCAAACTAATTTCATTTCCACTGATTGTTTACACCGTTTAGGGTTGTCTTCGCGTAAATTCAATTTAGATATCTTTGGTCTCGCGGGCAAAAAAGTAAGCAATCAGGGCGTGACATCATTTACTATGAAGCCGCGTCATAGCAATGACCCAACGTTTAATTTGGATGCTGTCGTACTGTCTAAGATCAGCGGTGATCTACCGACAGTCCAAATAAATCCACATATAATTAATAAATATACCAATCTTCTTTTAGCCGATCCGCACTTTTATGAAAAAGGGCAAATTGATATTATTTTAGCCGCTGACCTTTTTCCAAACATTTATGACGGAAAGAAACTGAACTTTGGCAGCAATATTCCTCAGGCGCTAAATAGTATTTTTGGCTATGTGATAACAGGCAAGTTGTGTCAGGCGGAAAATCGTCACGTTCTTGCCTCAACTGCCACTACTTCAATGCATGCAGTGTCCTACACTGCTAACATTGCACCTACTGCCCCTTCCAAACGTTGTTGGAAATTGGAATGTTTGCCGTGCAAAGTTCCATGTTTATATCAACAAGACGCTCTTGCTCACTTTAACAAAAACAATTATCACATGACTAGCAGTTACATTAATGGTAAATCAAACTTCAATAGAAATGTTATAACACCCGCTGAGTGGATCCGTGGTCCACCATCGGTACATCATGGTCGCAAATCATTCACTCTAAATTAACCTTAATATCAATCACAACATTTGCAATGACAACTACATAAATAAATTAAAATTATGAAACATAACTTACAAGTTTTATTTGCAAATTAATTTCATGCTTATTTGCTTTTCTATTTTTTAGTTTAAATTTACTTTAAGGACATTTGACCATTTTAAATCGTTTAACATGGAAATAAAATTCGGGACGACACATGGCTGCCGTTTTTTTTTCTCTTAGGATTTAAACTCATTTCTTTAAAAGTAATCGTAAAGTATCGTAAAAAATAAATAAAAAATAGACTACCCTTGATAATCACACTGACGTTCACGCCACGAACACCGTCGCCTTGTGGAACATCTAGCGAAGCATTCTGGGCGTTGGGAGATACTAATGGAAAGCGCTGAATAAGTAGCGATTGTGAATTTCAGATAAATATCTCTCAAAAATTGAGTGTTGTAAGGAAGCCTGTCTTATACATTCATATACTTACATTTTCCTATCATAATTTACAGTACTTCCACAGGTTGGGGATTATAATCATGCCACAATACAATTAAATGTTAATTCAATTTTGTTTCACTTTTAATTCGTAACTAAAAATGGTTCATTAAACTGCATGTTGCACAGTAGATTTTATATTTTATATTTAATGCACATACATAAATTATTAGTTAATATTATTCAAATGTATTTCAATAATATTTTTTTTCAATCGTAGTACAGATATAGGACCACGCACTTGGCATGGTATTTATTTCATTAGCATAAAATTCATTAGTGATAGCTAACTTGAATCTAGATTATTAGAAAATCGCAAATCAAATTTCTTAGCATTCGTGTATTTATATAGTTTTTTTTATAATAGTTATATTTTATGTCTTAGAGGGCCTTTTATAGATTATTAGCATTAATTCACATTTAGATGTGTTTCAATCGCTGTCTAATTTAGTTTTGTTATGTACAGTCGCGGAATGTAAAGGTTTGTCACTTTAAAGCTTACACGAGTACAAGAAACAGTACTACATTTTTATAATTGTTACGTTTATAAAATATAGAAACGCGAAAAATAATGCGACGTGGACAATATTATTACTGCGATTGATTAATATCGTGAAATTAATAATTTAAACTAGCAAATTCTTAATTTAAAAATCTTAATTTAAGCTCGTAGCTTGAAGACTAGTTTTGACTCTTCATATCTGAGCTCGTAGCTATTATTTTATATGAAATAGCTCGTATACATTAAAATCTATCAAATTATTCTCCTGTAGCCTTTACCTTAACAAAACTATATCTCTAATAATTTTGTAGTTGGTTCGTAACCACACACTGTTCTGTTTAACTATTAGGCTCGTAGCCATTTTATGTCTTTTAGTTGATAGTTCATTACCTTTAAGTACACCTTATTGGCTCATAGCTACTTCCTATTTATTTGTTTCGATCTTTTCCTTTCTTTGTTACTGGAAATCATCATACTAATTTCGGTGGCGGGTATGTTCGGTCCTTGCCTATATATAAGTGGGTAAAACATCGCTCCGCTAATTTTGTTAACTACCCTCTTTCTGTGTGAGGCGACGGCTACTCACAGCAGGGTAAAGAGCAGCCATTTTTTTGACTCACGGTCAAAAGTATTGAATACATCGCGCCGTGCGCTCAACTATTTATTAAATTTAATTACCTATTGTTATTGGCCGTGCCAAAACTTTCAAGGACTTAATCTGTGAACTGTGGACGACTGTGGTGGCTCTAAAGTGAGACATAGTGCCGTGCTCTGTTCCCGAGTTCTTGAGTGCACCCTGAACTAAGCCAGGAGAGGGCTGATCTCAAGGTTAGTGGAGCTTCTACTTTTATAGTGCAAGGATTAGGTCATATCTCTTCCATACAGTCCATAATCGAACCAGCTTATTACTCCTGGGCTACAACGCCCTACAGATCTCCTTACCTCTATCCTCTATGAATCAAAAGGGAAGAAGGTAGAAAACGCAACGACAGTGTTGCGTTTTTATATAAAATAAAATAATTTTCTGTTGGTGTTGCCAACAATTTTTATCGTGTTAATTAAAAGTGAAATGAATAATTCTCGGAGCATTCGCACTTATTTCAATAAAGGCAGAATTATCATCTCGTTTCAAGCACCTAAATACCCATTCATCAAACTTTAATGTCCATTTATCTAGCCCTAAGGCTGAAAAGGTCGCTGCGATATCTTCCTTAGCCCATCCTACCTTTTATTAAAATTCTCGGAAGGTATTTGTTTAGGTATAACTTGAATTAAAACGTGGGTATGTGTAATATTGCTTTGTAATTATTTTAAATGATAAAACGATGGATAAATGATTTACATGTTATTATTTTAGATAACAAAATTATTACAATTTGTTGAATAATACATAGCATAGAATACCTCTGGGAATTATACTAATGCTGTGGGTATCTACGTCTGTAGCATATAAAAATTTTAAAATTATTGTTACAACCTAGGTGCCGACAAGAGAAATTCACACTTGTACTTGTAGACATTTTATTTCCATTTCGGCATTTGGACTTCTTTTGTTTAAAATTTGTGACTAGAAAAGCAGCCTATTGTGTTTTGTAATTTTTCATGGTAGTCATTAGCCAGGTGGGATTCTAGGAAATTCAGTCCACGTGGCTGAGCAGACATCTTGTATTTGTACAATATAAAGCAATGCCCAAATTGAGAGATGAGGCTGTTAAAATGAAACCCGCGCGTGGCATGTTAGGCGAGAACAGAACTTTATTGGTTTGACACATTGCATGCGTCACATATAATGTCAGTTACATTTTAAATTTTATTACATTGTATCAACAGAGGCAGTCGAGCGATAACGACAAGAGAAGCAAGACTTGTGTATATATGGTAATCTATTTAGTGATAGACTTTGCGCCTGTTATTGAATCACGCATTATGTTTGGACTGAACACAAATCAGTTATATTTGTATGTGTGTTAGTATAGGGTATTTGCTCGACTGGATGGCGACCACCCCTGGTCTAGAGTATGTCGCCATAACAACCTTGCGTTGTGTTCGGCATTAGTGACCAGGTTCCAGTCTCTTTTAAGAGACCAGGCAGTAGGCAACGGTAACCGCTTTCCATCAGCTAGGCCGTCTGCCTGTCTACTGAACTTAAGCAATAAATTCGGTTGTCTATAAAGTCGGGTTAGTGACGACAGTTGAACGTGACAACGTTCAACACTCAAGTAGGAGAGAGACAGATGTCGAACGCTGCCGAACGCGGAGGCCGATTGTGCCTCTTTGTCGCTCGTTCCGCGCTCTCGCTTGCACTTCAAGCCTTAAATGGAACACCTCAGAGCGAGGTAACGCCGCATGAGTCATGTTTTTTCGTGCGTGCAGTCGGCTCCATCGAATTATAAGACGTTGTCACGTCAAAAAAAGCAAAAGTCTGTGTTTTAAAGTTCAACTAATCAACTAATTGGTATGGAGTAAGAGGCCAGAGGAATATCGGGATCGCGCAGCGAAAAACCTAATCCAAGGTACGTAGGTGAGTGAAAAATTAGATTGCCCTGTGAGCGGTACATTGCGGAATCTCGATATAATCGCATTGCTCTTCGACGGTGGTCCAAATGTGTTGATTCTCGCGTTAAAATACAAGGAAAGTCGTTGAATTCTTTATATTTTATGTTCATTATTCAGAAGTATTTAGTGGAGGAACAAAATAAGGACCGCACGTACCATTTATTAAAATGGTGAACTCACTGTGCAATTTTTCTGAAAATGATTTAACGCCTTTTTTCACAATACATATCTGTTTTCTTTTCTGTTTTCGCCAATATGTTTTCGATATATTTTTAAGCCTTTTTTATAATATCAATATATTTCTCTTTTTTAATATAATTACTAGGATGATTCAAAAATATTTTTTTTTCCAAACAGGCTTAAAAGTTTCTTTTGGGTGTAAAAAAAATCTGTGAAAAGATGAGCCCTTAATATTAATATTAAGATTGTCCTCATCGCATTTTTTTAATTCCCATAAGAATAACACAGGAAAAATGCTTTTTGCTTCTTCTGATTTTTATACCGTTCAAACTACTGGTTGACTGATAAATCGCTGTTCCAATCTTTATAGCGGATTGAACGCTCTACAAAAAAGGTCTGATAACTTTTTTTATTTGTCCACGCGTTCAACAGTTATTCAAGATCAAACTTCAATTGTTGAAAAATTTGATCTAATTTTATAAATTACACCGAAACTGTTTGTTTCAGTGTCAAAATAAGGATCAAATTTTTTGTCAAACATAAACTACACTTCTGATAAATGTTGACCAATTTTTTTTATTCAATCAAATAAATATGATGCTTTTAAGGATTTTTTTTGCAATAAATCAAAAAATATACAATTTTATTCTATTATTATGCTCACATTCATTTTATTAATTAGTTTTGCTTAAAAAATTGCTTAGATAAGCATTTACATTAAATATTTATGATTGAAGTGATTTTTGTGATCTTGATGACGCAACGAGTCGTGTAATCATCACAAATACCCGCAAATATTATCTACTCAGTATTCCAATTTATTATTAATAGTTCAATAATAATCTAACACGATGATTGATTGACCAGTTAAAGTGCGAAAATGTGACAAATTGATATTCACTGCAACATAAAGATAACGAGTGTTTCCCCGCTTCAGCCTCTCCCCAGCACCCTCGGGGCGTCCAATGGGCTAGCCCGCCGCAGGGAGGTTTCGCTATCTTTTTGCCTGGACGCGGGAAATACGAGAAGAATTTTGATTTTCAAACCAGATTACTGACTTTATCCACAAAATGAGCTTAATATTACTTTGAGGCGTCCTATACTTATCTTTGAATAATATTGAGTTATATATTACGCGGTCCATGATGGTCCTAGGAGATAATTAGTTGACAGTTCACTACTTTCATATGTGTTGTATGATCAGTGATTTTAATTTCTTGGTGTAAGACAAGAAATTAGTTAAAATAATTAAAAATTGTAATTCAATTTAAAAAAATATGATGCATTACATACACTTTTATTACAGGTTCACAACAAGGAATAGTGGGTACATAATTCAGACAGGTACATACTATCGTTGATAAAAAGTTATGTTTACACTTTCAACATAATCAATGACAATACAGAATAGTGTTTGCGCTATGCAGTTAAATCCTCCTCCCTGTCATATTATTTCCACAACTACCCGCTTTTCATAACCTCGTTTTCCAATCACTATTCCCACCCGCCATCTTCCGTTTCCTTACAACTATCCTTGTCCTAATACTACTCGTCTTTACGAGTTCATTTCCATCATTTCTGACATCTCTATTTTGTTAACACTGCAAACGTAATCCAACGACACAATTGCGACATCCGTGAAGTCAGTCATAATTGGAGGGCGATAGAGATAGATATACATGCGTATGAACAAGAGATGAGGCTACCATGACTCAATACCATTGTTCAGCATGAAATAATACATTTAAGATTACTCATTGACACTTGACATTTATGCCTTCCGTGATCACGACTCTTGAAAAGAAGCAGAAACGTCAGAATGAAGATCAAATAAAATACCTCGCTGAAAACCGTCAAAACGTAGTTTTATTGCTTAATCTTTTATCATGAGATATACACAAAGTATGATTGTACGGCAAGTAATTACTTTTACATCATGTACATCAAAGTGGACGCCATAAAACGTAATTGAAGTGTTCAACAACAAATTAACAAAGACATACAATATTGCGGGTTCGGGCGCAATACACCCGTGTTGACATAACACGGACATCGTTGAGGGGTGATTAACTGGCGCGGTCAAGTGCGAGGGCCAACACCCCCGCATATAGACTATGGAAGTGGTCCAGGTAATTATTCAATCAAAAATATTTTGGACGAGGCTTACGTTTCATTAAAATGCCGTTGGAAGTACAATAGAATTTTTATAACTAAACAAATACGTATAATACAGGTTCAAATATAACTGGACGCAACTAGTACAAACTGCACGATTCAATAACACGCGCAAAGCCCGTCACTATATAGCTAATCGAACGTACACGTCTTGCTCTTTCAGACCGCATTGGAGCATGGAATTCATATGGCTGTATGACAGGGATTGAATTCAAAACATTTCACAGAAAATGTGAAACCGATCTTCATCCGATCTCGTGCTCTTATTATTTATTATTGGACAATAAATCTTCATACTTGGATATTGAAGTTATTGAAACAATTAAAGAAAACAATGTGGTATTGTTATCCTTCCTACTACACTTCTCCCATAAGCTGCAGCCTATGGATGTGGACAATATTGATGATTGTTCCTAGTAAAATGTGTTTTATAACGTTTATTTTTTGGTGTAACATTTTGCTCCGTGTGGTATAACAACCAGTTCCCGGCATGGGGTTGAAAGTTACACACACTCTTTTCCCAAATTTTTTTCATTTATTTAAGATATATAAAATTTAAATTCTGAGTAGTTGCTTAATTGAACAAACCTATATATATATATAGGTTAAAAAATCAAACGAATAAAAAAAACCTTTTGTAAAAAAAATGTCACAACCAACCCCAGTCTCCCCTACCAATTTGTTGGAAAATTAAAACTAGGAGACGGTCATAGGATAATTCTTATCCCGTTGGAACCGGTAGGTGGCGCTGAGATCGGGTTCTAGAATCCTGCTAGTCACCTGGACCGATTTTGGTGATTTTGTTTTTGTGTATTTGAGTAGATCTTCGGGTGATTTAAATTCACAATTGAAACCGATAGGTGGCGCTGGAATCGGGTCTGCTAGTTTTATAATATTATATACATTATTTCCGATATTCGATCGATCAACCGTATGTCGAGTCGTTGCTTCCGTGAGCCTTCGCCGCGTTTTGTATGTCTCTTGACGCTTTCAACAGTCGCCGTGATAACCCGTGCCCTGGAAGGCGCCCGCTGTGCAGTACCAAGCTGCTCCACAAATCGAAAGAACGGCAAGGCGTGAGTCAGGATCACAAGGAACACGTGCCTGCCTGCCCCCACGAAGCCCGCATCAATTGTAGCGTGTCTTCCTATCCTGTAAGTTCTATCCTCTCCTTTATTTCCGCTCGAATTCTGCACGTGCCTACATGTTCTTTACTCGCGTGGATTAGCTTACCTCCTATTTACTTAAGGGCCACTTTTACGAAGAGTGAACTGGCTTCGTCAGCTAAGGAAAAACATTTTCTGTGAAATGTTTTGAATTCAATACCTGACAAAGTAATAATTATTTACGATCACGATACGAGCAAGACGTGTACGTTCGATTAGCTATATAGTGACGGACTTTGCGCGTGTTATTGAATCGTGCAGTTTGTACTGGTTGCGTCCAGTTATATTTGAACTTGTATTATACGTGTTTGTATATATAGTGCTAATAAATTCTATAGTAATTCCAACGGCATTTAAATTCGAGACCTGAGTAACTCCTAACAATATGTTAATATAAGATTCAAAAGTCCTCTAAATTATATATGCATCTACTAATTTTGATTGCGTGTATTCATTTGAAATGATCACCCCTTCCATTAAGCACCAGATCGTTGTGATTCCACATCGGCCGATCGTAAACCCTTATTTTACAAGCATGGCTATAAACTCGCAATGATTTATGACCACAGTTGGGCACACTCAACGTGGGACTGTAAAAATGTTTAGTGACAATCACCTGTGTCGCGATGATGTTATAAATCACCAGGGCATTGGTCTCCGCTACAACCGAATAAACTTCGATGCACGCTTTTACGGCATGATAATTACTCTAGTTTAGGGATGTACTTGGTCACCCAAAAGAGTGTAGACGAAAGAAAGAAAAAATATTTATTTTGCACTCGAAAACCTATAATAAATAAGACAATACAACTGTGAAAAGAAGTTCTAAATTGGTCCTAACTCAGCATGATGTTGGTTGACTCCACCAGCGCTGGTCTTCCGCTAGGGTCGTTAATCTTACTCACGGATAGACAAAACAAACCAATAACAAAGAAATATGACGAGTACTATTGGAAAACAAATACTAATATTAAAACTAATTTATAAATAAGAACACAATAGAGTAAAGAACGTAAAGCAACACTATAACAATATTGTTACGAATTAGCGGGACTCGAATTAAAATGCCTTTAGAATTATTGAAGAGTTCATTAGAACTATACTAACACGTATAACACAGGTACAAGTATAACCGAACACAACAAATCCAAACGTAATGCAGGAGGAATTCAATAATACGCGCAAAGTCCGTCACTATTAGATTCCCGAATGTACACACGTCACGCCTAGATTGTAGTTGTCACTCAACTGACCTCTCTCTCAATCAAGCCGTCATTTTATACTTCACAAATGCAAATGTGCCCACCTTGCAACGTCGACATAATTTCCTATAATTAGCTTGTACTTGTAATCCACAACACCTGGCTAATGATGCTCCTGAGTGAGTACAATAGGTCAATAAGCTATTCTCCACAATAACTAGAAACGTATACCAATAAATAAGTGACAATAAATAAGTGATAACAATAGGAGACGATCATAAAAGGATTACAATGAGTTCAATTGCCGACAGGTAATAAAATGTGATTATACGTGGAATTTGTCTTTGTCGGGGCCTAAGTTGTGACAATATGATATTTTGTCTTTCAGTCTGTTGGTTTGTGTCAAATATGCTCCAAATAGGAAACATCTAATCCGAGAGCGATCATGAATAAATAAATCAAAGAGTTAGTAAAAGTTAAAGAAGATCACTGCCTGATCCTGCACATAAAACCAACATCATGTAGGAGCGAAGTGGAATTTTCTTCCATCTTAAAGGGAAGCTCTTAAAGTCAGTCTAGTCTCGCCATAGACCAGGACGTCGAAGGAGGAGTTACCACCAACACCTTCCGCCTTAACGACGGTCTTAGATGGTGAGACGGGGACTATCATCGCTCCAATAAAGACCCTGAGATGGCGTTGCGATGTGCTCTTATGGACTCGCGTCTTGTGACGTATGGAGAGAGGACCCAAAACCCAATCTGTAAGAAAACGGGCTGAATGAGCCTCCGCTGAGGGACGATTGCAGTGTGGCGGTGGACTGGTGGCGAGGTAAGTCACTCATCCCTTGCTTCTTCTTTCACGTCCTTTCGTCTTCTCTGGGCCATCGCATCGCGCCCGCAGACATCATTGTCGTACTTTATAGTTGTGGGTGACGTAATAGTGATGTGCTGGAATGATATGTATACTATATTACTGTTAACTTTTGTCAAAATCTGATAAGTAGTTTTCGGTTGAGAAAGCAACAAATATTCATTCAACGTAATAGAATTTCTTTTTTATTAGAATAATGGGATTAATATAATTTATGAAAGTAACAAAAGCTCACCTCCTCCGCTGGCTCGGTCGCGTAGAACGGATGGGAGAGGATCGCAGCGTGAGGAAAGCATATTGGGACGGCCGGTAGGTCGGCGTCCAGTCGGCCGTCCTAAATATCGCTGGAAAGGAAAAATCAACACACATGGCACTAGATAGGATAATATATAGACATAGGCACACACAACACATGCACTTCCTCACAACACCAGCATGTAGCAGATACACTCTACATTAGTATAAGTTTAGTATTAAAATTAGAATAAATTAATATAATAAGTTATTCGTAAAGGACACCACAGCACCAAAAATTAATGTCACACACAATAACAAAAATAACCAATAATTGTGTATAAACTCTAAAAACTTTCTTAGAAATCAAGTTGAAAAAAAGGGTACGGAACTCGAGTCAGTAGAGTTGTTAAAAAAATATCGCTGGAAGGACAGACTGGAGGCTGACCTGTTGGAGCTAGGAGCCAATAATTGGCAAGAAATTGCGCAGGACAGAGAAAAGTGGCATGCTCTCATTTCGGAGGCCAAGACCCACTTTTTTATATTGCAGGAGGTCAGCAGACAGGCAAACGGCCCACTTGATGGAAAGCGGTTACCATCGCCTATGGACAAACATACATACATCAAAGGTGTGCTACTGTCTTAAGGGAAACTGGTCACTAATGCCAGAACACAACTCAAGATTGTTATGGTGACATATTTTAGACCAGGGGTGGTATTCTTTCGGGCAAATGCCCTACCACCTGGCAAATCACTTTGGGTCGCTGAGCCAACGGAGTAAGTAAATAAGTAATTTAAGTAACAAGTTACAATGATTCAATGCGTGGTTTCACCTTACAAATAACAATAAGAGACTAGTTATTTTCATGAAGTATACAAATAGTCCATACATATCTTAGGGTAGATTAAACACGTGGGATTTATTTCGTGACTCGAATGGCTTAGTGGCGGACGCGGCGCGCTTCTAGAATATTATATGAGGTTGAAATCGCGCTAAAGAAAATATATTAAATTAACAGCGAAAGAGGTTTCGGCGTGGAAAAGAGTTAATAATTGCTTTTTAGCATTCTACAGCCATTTTAACTGCAAACGACCGACCACAGCTACTGGTGGCCATTGCCATTGACAAACAGTTTTAAGGTTAGCGTATTATATAAGTTTAAAAACGATTTCTCGATAAGATGTTTTTATTTAGTTTAGTGAGTTGGTAGTATGTAACAGAAAGGTTATTTTGAAAAAATAAAAGTCCGCAGCCTATTATTTTCAAGTACATCTTCTTATAAACAAAAATCAATGTTTGTATGTTTTTTCTCGATGCATTCCTAAAACATTGATCCGATTGTGATGAATCTTTCTATTCTGACGACGTGAAGGGTTCTGGCACAAAAATCTTTATTATATATAAAATTCTCTTATTCGTGTGTATGTCACTGAAACCCTTCCTAAACGATTAAACCGATTTTGATGTAATTAATTTTATGTATTCATGTAGGGATGACTTAGATTCACAATAGGACTTGGCAGGTGGCGCCGCTGAATTCTGCATCATCAGTGATTTTGTTTGTCATCATCAGTGGGACGGTTTGGTTTTTTTGTGTTGTGCCAAGTGGATTTGAGAATGGCATAGATTAACAAATGGTGTCGGTAGGTGGCGCTTCCAGGATTTTGACAAATTTGTTTGTGTGTTTCAGTGGGTCTCGGGATGGCTTAGATTCATAATTGAACTAGGTTAGTGGCATTGCAATCCAGTTCCAGGATTTAGGTGAAATTATTCTTGTATGTGTTCCGGGTTGAATTAGATTCAAATTTTAACCAAGTAGGTGGCACTGCAATCGGGTTCCAAGATTTAAGTTAAGGTCAAGTGGGTCTTGGGACAGTTTAAGTTCACGATTGAACTCGGTAGGTGGCGCTGCAATCGGGTTCTAAGTTTTTATTTTTTAAGGGCAGAATGACGCCGAGTACTGTAAGTTAATAAATAAAGAAAGAAATGCATTTATATAGAACAAATACAACGTAGAAATATAGAACTAATAAATGTAGCAATCAAAACTTAAGTTGTCTTTAATAGACTCAGCATATGCCTTGACAACCAGCGTTAGGGATCTTTCAGTAGTAATTTCTTCGTTATATTATTCAAATTATGTTCCTATATATAATTAAATACACTATGTAATAAAATAAACAATACTATATTCATAATTCCCAAACAAACAAAAATTGACCGAGCATTGTAACCCGGCGATACATAAGAGTGTCGTAGCAGTAAACTATAACACAGAGGTAAGTGAGTCCGTAATTTATTCGGGTAATCGAGTAATTTGTCGCGCCGGATTGATGCCATTTGTCGCGCAGGTGCCGCTCTCGCGACGCGGCGGCTCCTTGCAACCCGTGTACAAAATGCCTTATATTACGACGGATGTGATACATTACGAGGATCAAGCAAATCGAATCAATTTGCTTGAAAGGTATAGCAGATTTAAATAAAGCAACTTTTAGAATTAGCTTTTCAAAGAAAGAACTTTAATTGAGAAAAATTGCGACGCAGTTACACATTATTACACAAAACATTATTTGAGAATTTGTACGCCGCATTTTCAGCAAACAAAGTTTTCACTAAATATATTATTGTGCCGGAATTATATCCGACACAACGCTGATTTTGAGTGCAAACCTTCCTTTTGGTGTAAGACCATAACGACCATTGATCGTGTATTAGCAGAAGGTGATGTCAGGAGCCTTAAGAACAGACGAGCGTGCATGACAAGAGCTATGAATGTCAAAGAAGCAAGTGAGGTGTGTAAGAATAAGCCCGTATGGCACTCTGTTGTTCGTGCCTACCCCGCAAGGGACCTGGCGTGAAGTTATGTATGTATGTATGTATGTACCATAACGACCCAATTTTGTTAATATAAACAATAAAAAGTAAATAATAATTAATAAAAGTAATTGTAATTATTCATCTACGTCATTGTTAAAGATTTACCGTCTTACTTGTATTTAGATACTTAATTTCTTATTCATATGAACTTACTCTAACTCATCTTATACTAATGTATTGTTACGATTTGCAGGACAGGAATTAAAATTCCGTTGGAATTACTATAGAATTTATTAGAACTATACAAACACGTAGATAATAGTTCGATAATTCAAGAATTTATTTTAAGATAGGTTGCCTGGAAGAGATCGCTTTTAGCGATAAGGCCGCCTTTTGTTTTATCAAGTAACTATTGTCTTGTTGTGCATTATTTGTAATTTTTGTTTTGGTAAACAATAAAGTGTTGTCTAGGTCTATGTATAAAACAGGTACAAATATAACTGAACACAACCAGTACAAACGTAATGCACGATTCAATAGCACGCGCAAAATCGGTCGCTATATAGATTATCGAATGTACACACGTCTTGCCATGCTTGTGGTTATCGCTTAACTGCCTCACCCCTCCGTCGGGGCATTGCTTTATACTGTATAAATACAATATGTCTCGACACAATACGCAACCGCGTGGACTGAATTTCCAAGAATAACACCTGGCTAGTGACTATCATGAAGATTACAATACACAATGGGCTGTGTTTCTAATTACAAATTTAAAACGCAAAGTAACCAAAAATGACCAAATGCGGGAAGGCAATAAACTGCAGTGTAAATTGGTCTTTGTCGGTCGTAACAATATAAAGCTGAAGTTATTCTAAATGCTGCAAATGTCTATGGGCGACGGTAACTATATACTATCAAGTGGACTGTCTGTCCATTTTGATCAGAATAAAAATGAAAAAACAAAATCGTTACAATGTAATATTAAATATCTCTAAAAGTCACGAAATCTTATGTATGTAATTGACTTTTTTATTGCATGAGTTCAGGAGACAGGCAGACGGCCCACTAGATGGAAAGCGATTACCATCGCCTATAAACACTTGAAACACCAATGGTGCTACAAATGCGCTGCTTCCCTCTTAAGGGAGAGGGAACCTGGTCACCACTAATGGCGTAACTCAACTCGAAGTCGTTACAGCGGCGTCTTCTAGACCAGGGGTAGCCATCCAGATGGGCAAATACCCTACCACCTAGCTGTCAGTTTTGCCACCTCTTACAACAGGCCGCTCGGCCGCAGGAAATTGTGTTCTTTCTCCGTTCCTGCACGGATAGAATATCGATAAAAGCCACCAGGGTAATGGCTTGATTATTTCAAAAGGTGTATGCAATAAAATCGCCCGAGGTGTTTTATCGAAAATTTATTTACAAACATAAAACTCACATACAATTTCCTGAACCTCGGAAGTCATATAACATGGTTTGCCTTCGTTGGAATATACCAAAGTATGTGTAACATTAAATCTGCGTTATTTGGATGTATATGTCAATATATACGTTTCTTGGTTTTTCACAACTTTGAATTAAAAAGTATAAAAAATAACTTATTTCTAAAGCTAATTTAATTATAATATCTTATTATTAATATATATTATGTAAAACATCTCTGTGTGTGTATTATGTAAAACATAGTGACCAGGTTCCTGTCTCCCTTAAGAGAGCAGCAGCGCATTTGTAGCACCTTTGGTGTTGCAAATGCGAATAGGCGATGGCAACCGCTTTCCATCAAGTGGCCCGCCTGCCTGTCTGCTGAATTCCTGCAATAAAAAAAAACCTAGCTAGATAAACCGGTAGGTGTAAAACAAACCATAAAGTTCCATTTTATTTGAATAAGTATAATTTTCGTAATACAAATTTGCGAGAACGGCCATTTTGGGCCTCCAGAACAATCCTTTGAAGATTTGCTCACGTCAAAATTCCATTAGTTAATAAAACAATGAATTTCAAAGACGACGTGTGTAATAACATAATCCTGGGTTATTTCGGACTTAGCACGTAGTCCGGGAACCCTCATTGAATTTCATATAAATTCATAATACGTTGACTTCCAGTTTCTGTGGAACAGCCCTAATGTTTTACATTTTGTGGAGGTGTGCGATGTGAGGTGGGTCAGGGGGGTGCTCTCTGTCCGCAACAAATACAACGATTCGTTTCCTATGTCAGCGTACTTTTAAGTGATTTGAAAATACGCGTTTGCTCCATCTGTTTATGTTATGGCAAAGATTATTTATCATCTATCGGGATAAATATGTCCTAAGTGTTAACTCAGGACTCAAAATTTTTATTCGAACCGGAACGGAGAAAGAATACAATTTCCTGTGGCCGGGCGGCCTGTCGTAAGAGGCGACAAAACAACTCACAGCCAGTCAGGGTATTTGCCCATCTGGACGGTTACCCCTGGTCTAGAATACGCCGCTGTAACAACCTCGAGTTGAGTTACGCCATTAGTGGTGACCAGGTTCCAGTCTCCCTTAAGAGAACAGCAGCGCATTTGTAGCACCCTTGGTGTTGCAAGTGTTCATAGGCGATGGTAACCGCTTTCCATCAAGTGGGCCGTCTGCCTGTCTTCTGAACTGTTACTATAAAAAAACATATTACCTGTCCTTGGAATATGATGATATTTAAATGTATGTACATATATATTTATCTATAAACATTTATGTAATTGTGTAGATATGTATTTGTATGTTGTGTATATTAAGTGTATATCTGTTTAATATATAGAACATCTGCAACATATTGCATTTATATATCTATTGTTAGACTGTAATAAACTGTACCACACATCATGTATATTCTCAATTCATTCCTGGGGTTGTCTGGAAGAAATCGCTTTTTAGCAATAAGACCGTTTTTCTGAATGAGACATAGCTTTACTCTGAAAATTCTTTTTTGTTTTGGAGGTGGTGTTTTGTATTTACGTTCTGTAGTTTAAAAAAAAGATGCGATCGCAACGCCATCTTTTTTGCTTATTATCTTACGGAAAACTAATTATTTAACGGGATAAAAAGTATCCTAAGTTACGCCCTGGGATATAAGCTGGCTCCATGACGAATTCCACTAAAATCCGTTTAGTAGTTTTCACGTGACGCTCTAACAGATAGACCGACATAATTCTAAAAAAAATATTTTCGTAATCAGCAGATCTGAATGGTCCCCCTGATGTTTTTTTTTACATTTTTATACGCAACTTACAAACTCAAACTATTTACAGATTATTCGAACTATAAAAACACGTATAACACAGGTACAAATATAACCGAACACAACACGTCCAAACATAATGCAGAAGATCGTAATTCAATAACACGTGCAAAGTCCGTCACTAAATAGATTACCGAATTTACACAAATCTTTAAATGCACGTGGTTATCGCTCGACTGCCCGTCCCTTATTTGTGGCATTGCTTTATACTGCACAGATGCAATATGTCTGCCTGGCCGTGTGGACCGAGTTTCTTCGAATCAGTTTGTGCTTTAAATCTGACACAACTGGCTAATGACTGTCATAAAAGATTACAATACACAATGGGCTGTTTTCTAATCACAAATTTTAAACACAAAATAAAATAAAAAAGTTCAAACGCCGAAACGTAATAAAATGCGTCTTTAAGGTATGCAGGTCGTAACAATACATTTATATTCACTAAGTACATCGATATCAGTTTCATGGTAACCATTTATCGCGCGATCACAGGGACAATGGCTTTGTAGTGGGGAGGCGCTTCCTGTTTCCGGCGGAACAGGAAATGGCAGATATGCGACTTTATTTTTGCTTTGTTTGTTGAATTCCTTTTACTTTGTGTCGTGTTTAGTAATAATCGGTCTTTCAAAGCTTTTATCTATTTTATTTTATTACACACATAAATTAATACAGTCGAGATATGACAAGGTTATTCATATTAAAATTCGCCTTTATAAAATACTCGCTCCAAAAGCGCACTAAATAATGCCTCATTCACTGCCAGAACACGACTGGCACATTTCCTGACTGATGTACCCTCCTCCATTTATGAATTAAACATGGTCTCCTAGCAACATGCCGCCCACTGTTTCTTGAAATCGTTAAATAGTAAGAATTCGTATAAAATACGAACAGAGAAAAGAAGGTTTTACGACGTCTTATGGCGGGGTGTATAAAGACATTAGCGCGACACCTGCAAAGGATTAGTATCGGCATGCAACAATATTATCGATTTTAATTAGTTAAATTAATTATTTTAGATCTATAAATAAAAAATTGACTCCATATCGCTGTCGGCGGGGAGCGTGCCCAAAATGCTAGCCGCATTTCCACGTTGGATGGCAATGCTTATTCGTTGCCCTAGGTACAAGCCAGCCTTTTGGTCACGCGAGACCTCAGTAAGACGCCTTGAGAGGTCTCGATAGAGGTGATGAGCTCCAGGCCCCCACGGCCCCAGGGTCTCGACCCCGAAAGCCACAAATACGTACCCACTACCAATGGATACATATTTGCGACATTTCAGGGCCTCCTGGTGTGCAGCAGCAGCCCCGGCTGTCACGGCTGTGTCTGAAAGGTGGGACGCCGCCAAAGTATCGACACAAGTTGCATCCCATTCTAGAGGGCGTCCCATCTTCCATGGCACCAACGACATCCCGTCTGATCTCGTACCATCGTCGCGGCACAGTCCATTTGGTTCAAGGACAGCCGGTGCCCCGGCGGTGGCAAGAGACCGACGGATAATGTCATTAAGTGTAGCATGTCGTGACATCCTACCAGCGCTCCTTGCGCATGACAAGCCATGGTGGCCTAACTCATCAACTCTATCTCCGCACCGACAGCGATGTGGCACCACAACACCTGCTCCCAGAGGAATGCAGGCAGCAATCCTGGATGTAGTGTCATCCAAGAGAGTGCCTAGATTCGCCGAGGGCAGGGCTTGGAGCCACAAACCTGACTCCCATTTAGAGACAGCTAAAAGACGGGCGCGGTCAGTTTCGCCAATACAGGAAGACAAAAGGTTCTCCTGTATTAGCTTGCTGAGCGGTCCGTCCCATAGCTTCTGCTTCTGATTTTAATTAATAGTTTATTTGTACGTTTGATGTGTATATAAGTGTTACTTTTTAAAAAAGTAGATGAACAAATTTAAAAAAGGCTTCAAAAAGAGCTATCAATATAGAAGAGTTTAATCGGGTGTCGTGTAGTTTTTCCAACGAGGAATGGTTTTAACGCTATAAAGCGGCTTTAGTTTTCGCTTTGTAAATAGTTTGAGCAGCGTAAAGCGCTTTATAGCGCGTCAATCGCTTTGTGCCGTAGTGTCGATGCTGCATTCTTCCTCGCAACAGTTTGTTGGTGGCAATTTCACCATCATTGTTCCAAATATTGGCCTGCTATATTGGTTTTTTGATAGCGCGACACGGGTTATGGCGGTTCTATGGAATTTAAAATACTACATTGGGCTTGTGTGTGCACAAAAATATTGACAAAACTCTCTTGATAAATTCTAGTAATGGCTAGTTTTATTATGACACTAGCATGAGCCGGCGAAACTTCGTTCGCGTTGCCATTATGACGACTGTTAGTGTATTTGTCAATCCCACAGAAATTATATCATTTATTGGGATAAATTTACTACGATGGCGACGACTGACCGGCGAGATATTGCTGATTTTTTAATCATAAAAATTATCTTCTCCGATATTGATTGTCCAGATATTCGAAGTGCAGTTGCAGCGAAGTCTATACGATTTAATTAATCCATAGATGTACCTGTAAGTTTTACTAATTACAGACAAAACTCATTTCTAGAGCGTGCAAGTAGTTATTTAAAAAATGTGTGCGTGTCCTAGTGTACACACGTAAGAAAGAAGAAAGAAAAAATATTTATTTAGGACAAGATATAGAAAGTCTTACATGATAATATAATTATATTACAATTAATTGTAATGTCCTAAAAAGGTTCTTGCTCAGCATAATGCTAGATTCACAACTAGCGCTGATCTTCCGCAAGTACCTCCCAGTGATGCCACGGCTTGGCTTCACAAAGCAAATTAAAACAATAAACATTCGCTATAAAATTATGCAAAATGATAAGTATATGAACACTCTTATAATAACAAATAATAGAAAACAAAAAAACAACGGACAGAAGTGACGAACAAGGCAGAAATGATAAATTGGCAAAGGTTAGACACAGCATATTAATTGATATACGAGTATTATAATAGGTACTATAAAATACTTGTGTCGTATTTAAGGTCTCTCTGGCGAAATTGATGGTCAAATAAGATTTTTTTTAAGTTTGTTCGAAACCCAAAGACAGATTGCAGGTTCCTTATCGGCGGCGGTATGTTATTCCAGCACTTCGATGCAACGTAACGAAAACTGCCCCGTACTGCACTACCGAAGTTTCACTGCACGTAAGAAGTGAAACTTCTTTGAATTGGTTAAATAAATAAACGTCGAATCGACCGTGGTAGGAGCTTTATTTATTTAACCGACCGTATTAAAAAATAAAATCAAAAATTGAGGTTAACTTTAAATTACTTAAAAAAATAAATACCACAATCACACACAAGTATTAGAAAAAGAGATATAATTACTTACTTTTTTTAGAAATTCACTGGAATTAGAATTAAAATATTTGATTTTGCTGATCACTTTAATAAATGATTTATAAATCATCAAACTCGTATATTAATTAAAATTAATATACGAGTTTGATCGTATATTAAATAAATTCACAATCAATCTATCAACAACTCGTTGCTACGCAACCACCGCATCGTCCGCACAACGACCCATTTGCAATCTGTATTTCAGGAGCCAAGCGGCGTCTAAGACTTAAATTCTTCAACAGTGACTATCTCGGTGCATTTTTTACGTCTGCATAGTACTTTTAACCATTAGCTTATTCGTGAAAGTCTGTCATTGAATTTCTTGTATTAATTATAGTTATCTAATCAAATGTATTTAGCTATGGGTTTTCCATAAATAAATATCCTAACTGACCTGATATAAAGCAACTCTGTGTTCAGTTTCATTAAAATCCGTTAAGTAGTTTTAATGTGATGCTCTTGCAAACGGACGAAAATTCTTCTAGTTTTGCTGCTGATACAAATTAGCCCCCTTCTTTGTTGTCTCATTTTTAAGTTCATATAAATCAAATCAAATCATTTATTTGCTTAAAAAAATGGTTAGTATTATATAAATATTAGATGACAATGTATTGTGTAATGTTTCACATGTTTTTGCCTTTTCAGGCATGCAAATAGCTATTAAATTGAAAATCAACTAATTAACAAAAACAGTGTAGTCCACTAAATCTACAGACATTAATTTTACTTATTTTTCTAAAATTATATAGTAATCATAAATAGTATGTCGAGTTCAGAGTTAATAATAGTTAACATCTTGAGAGAGTGAAAATTTGAATGACATGTTTGAACGCAATAAGATGAATTAGTAAATTTAATTTAATAATTTTTTAAACAGAATCTACTTTAAAAAATAAGTTAATTAATAAAACCTAAGCAACACAACACTTCCTAGCATTGTATATTTCGCAAATCAACTTTCCGTTTTTACTATGGTCTGGGTGCTTGGGATCGGCTCCAAAGTGGTCCGTTGCTTATCTCGGCCGACCCTAGACACCCAGACCATTGTAAATAACGGAGAAAATTCGTTTCCGCAATTAAAGAAGCCTACAAACTTACTCTAATTCAATGTCAATAAGACTAAAAATCTTTATCGCAAATGAAGCCGGATGTTGAAACAAGCTAATCCGAATATCGACAAAGGTTTTTAATGGCGGTACAATAAGAAAAATACAAAATCCACTTCCAGCAATTCTGCTAAGTTGTTACTTTTCACTTGACATAACAAAAAGAAATTAAGAAGCGAGTCCAGCCGGCTTGTTTTATTGTTAAGTAAGTTTCAGTGTTTTCTTTAGTATATTTTCTTTAAGAAAATGGACTGAAATTTTTCTTTTGTCGCGAACAATGGTCCGATCAGCATCGCCACCACACGATTAGAATGCTTCTCGTTTCGATATTCATTTGATTCGGCTTTATATATTTTAAAAAATAAATATTGATCAGCCTGTAATCGTTTCAATACTATACTCGGGCTTACCAATAGTTGAGGGCTTAGGGGAACCGATGGCTACTTGCCCAAGGTGAAATTAGCATTAGTTAAGCGATGTGAAGGCGTTATTACTATGTTTTCATAACATTCTTTGTTATAATTGTATAATCAAATAAACATTTCGTGCGGTGGGGCCGGCTGTCGTAAGAGGCGACAAAACAATCCTCAGCCAGTTGGTAGGGCATACGTCCGACTGGATGGCTGCCACCCCTGGTCTAAAGTATGCCGCCACAACAACCTTGAATTGTGTTCCGGCATTAGTGACCAGGTTCCAGTCTCCCTTAAGAGAGCAGGAGCGCATTTTTAGCACCTTTGATGATGAAAATTTAAAAAAAAATCTACTGCGTACATAAGATTTCGCGACTATTGTATATATTTATAACTACATTGTAACGATTTTAATTTGATTTATCATTTTTATTCTGATCGAAATGGACAGAAAGTCCACTTGGTAGTATATAGTTACCATCGCCCATAGACATTTGCAGCATTTATAACAATTGTGTTGCTTCTGCAATGAGACTAATATGTTATCTATTGACCAAATTCAAAATCGAAATGTGTGCTGGGACACATTTAGAAGTGAAACTTCAACGGACAAGTGGAAAAACGAATGGCAACGGATAAGTGGAAAAACTTCAACTGACGAGTGACAAAATGAATCGCAGCAAAAAAATATATAACTTCAAGTTTTACGGGCAGATTGTTAATGTACTTGTCCAATTTGAAAACCTATATTATAGAAGTTTCACTTGAAAAATGGGTAAAACTAAATTAATATCACATTACATTACTGCATTTTTACTTAATTTGTTACTAAGGGGATCCTTTGATAAGTAAAATATAATAACAACTAATTTCCGAATGATGATATTTAAAATTTAAAAAAAACTCCCAGACTATAATCCCACATATTTACATGTTAAATTAACACGTAAAGACACTCACATAATGTAATGTCATTTACTGACAAAAGTGAGTCGTAGTGCTTTTACAAAAGCTCAAAGAGAGAATAGCAAATGAGCTCTCAAAACGAGAATGAAAACTGCGTATAATAAACCTACACATTCGCTTTCGTATAGCTGTATACAAATGTGGGTAATTGTATCTTATTTATTTTTATAAATTACATACTATTGAATACAATGTAAGAAAACTTAACTTATTTGTATTGTATTGTACCCATAGTCCCTCAAGACTATAAGTAGAATACTGAGCCCAGATCACCGTCTTCTATGGGTAAGGTGCCCAGAAGGCTGGCTACGTTTCCTCGCTGAATCGCCATACTGATCCGTTGGCCGAGGTAGGCACCAGCCCTCTGATCACCTGAAGAGTCGATGAATCGTTTTGATAAATTTTGGTAGAGGCTCATGGCCTCAGGACCCCACAGTCCAAGCGTCTCGACATCAAACGGCACAAACATATAACTCTCACTGAGGGTTGCATATTTCCGCCGCTTTTCATCCCGGGAACCCCGCTGGATTTTTCTGGAAATGATTTGAAATGGAAATTCTATTGAAATTTTTTCACTGATCGATAACAAATTTTAGTTAAATTACAAGACCCTTTGCTTTTTTCGTAAATCTTATACTTGTAAACTTGTAAGTGTCATCGAAACTTCGCAAAATAAATCTCTAAAGACATATATCGTAATTATAGAAACATGAGAAAGAATATCTTTATTCAATCATTAATATCCACACATTTAGATATATTATCAAGATGACATAAAAAATGGGCCCAACCTGGCCCAGTGACCTCCGAGCTTGTCTGTTTGTTTGGTATTCACGTAAAAAGTACTGAGCCGATTTCGATGCGGTTTTCGCTGATCAACTGTTGATTCTTAGATTTAAAATCTGTGCTACTTTTCATCCCGGGAACCCCACTGGATTTTTCTGGAAATGATTTGAAATGGAAATTGAATTTTTTTCATTGATCGATAGCAAATTTTATGGAATGGAGTGTGTAATATTTTTTTCCGGCAAATCCCGCGAAAATATTCCCAGGAGCGGTTTGTAGTAGTGTTCACTAATTCGATAGCTTACATTATTTTTCAAATGCTGCGTTTTTTTGTGTCCCAGGAATTTCAAGTCGAGCGTGAACAAAGGCGCGAGCATATCCTAGTTTTATATATTAATATTGGAACCGAAATGGGAATGGATTCAACCGTTTCTCAATATTGTGTGTCCATTATCTCAAAGTTTGAGGAAAAATACAGCCCGATGAACCCTGGTTCCGTACAATTTATCAGGAGGGCGCTCTGGGGAGGCGGGGCATAGAACTGTATTGCCCGAAATAAGTTCGCTTACTTCCTTTTTAGGTCATGTTTGACTACCTCTATTTAATGCTTCCATTTTATATATCCGTCCAATTGAAGAAAAGACTTATAATGTTTACTACGTCGTTACGTTACGTCGAGCCTGTCTACTGAACTCCTGAAAAAAAGCCTTTTATTTTGAATTCAATTTTGCTTTTGGACGAAAAACCAACTTGAACAGCTTAAGAAATAATGTCTAAGCGCTTGTAGAAATTTTGCTACTGGCACGCGTATAGAAGTCTTGCTTCTCGAAGAGTGTAGACGGCTCAACGCTCTTCGATAAGGGTTGATCTCGATTTCCCTGGGATCCACTCACCAGATCTTGACTTGTTGACTTCCAGAAGGCACTGACTTTCAGATAATATTCTCTCTGATAAAGCATTCAACCGTTGATTTAATGTGTTCAAGATCTTTATCAGCGGCACTGAGTAGAGGAATGCCCTTCTATGACCCGCAATCTGATGTATCACCTTTGCCCTTGTATTTTTGATCCTCAACTTCAGGGTATAGACGTAAGGTCGCGGGGCTGACTATCTTCTATGGAATACATTTCGGGGAGTAATCCTTAAAATTGCACGAGCTGATTCCTACATCCCCTTTTTACCATTGGACAAACAGACGCACAGGTTTGCGCCCCTTTTACATGGTGGAAACACTACCAGTCAGAAGCAATCGTTGTGCTTCATCTTTTCTGGTGCGCACTGCCCAAATATAATCTTAAAGTCTTCAAGTCACAAGTGCATAGGTATCTTCTAGGTAACCGTGCTCCATCCTCGACTGCATCATCACTCAACATCAGGTGAGACGGTGGTCAAACGCAAACCTATACTTCCATAAAAAAAATACAGATTTTAGCGTCTTTCCATTCTTGGGGTACTACTTCAGATTGCCAGATAAGGGTAATGAGCTCAAACAGACTTTTTTGAACACATTCTTCATATTTCAAAAGTTCAGCCAGTAAGGTATCTAAACCCGAGGTTCTGCCATTTAACTCATTAACAGTAGTAACAAAATCTTCGAAATTGGATTATTTGTCTAGTTCTGAGGATATTGATAGAGCTTCGAAAGAATATAAGCAAGATCCACCCAAGGAAGGCTATAACCCGGTCAAAAATCCAAACTGTGATATCCTACAGTATGACAGCACATATTAAATACCGCAATCAAATAAACAAACCGATTTAATAATTATTTTAAAGTGTATTAATGAGTTTCTGCGGTCGCAATAACGTTAGATGAACTGTGAACGAGCTTTTAATTAATTTCCCACGAATTTTCATCTCATTTTCGTAAGCCTGATATTAATAATTGTGTAGTGGAGATAATTTGATTCGATCGACTGAAGAGGATGGAGTCAAAATTAAATAAGTAAGTCTTTAATATACTTAATACTTAACTTACTTAAGTACGTATTTATTAAACTTACATTGTAAACTCAAACAAAATAATGTATGTGTTCAGTTCACACGTAGAAGTGGAACTTCAGAGAGTATACTCACAGATAATTCTTCTCTAACTTTTATCTATACATTAATACGTGAAGCAAAAACACAGCAAAATTTTTGAAACCTTTTGTACAAAAAATTTGCCGATGGAGGAGTGTGAAATATCGCAAACTTATAGTTTATATAGAGAAGAAGTCCAGAAGTCTAATTTTTTTTTAATTATGCATAAAAATATATTAAATCAATAAAAAAAACATTACACACACTACCATGTCTTTGACACACAAGCACATATACTCCTTTGTTTATTGTTCAAGTCAAATTAACAGTGTAGCCTTGGCGAAATCTGTGATTATAGAAGTATAGTCTTCGACAACAGAACCTTAATAATAATCCGTCAACATGTTATAATTCAAAAATTTCAATCTAAATTACATAAATTAAATTACTAGCATAAAGTTCAAAATTCAATACACTGTTACGCACAAATTCTTTTGATCTACGTATAAAAGAATATCTGCCTTAAATATATACCGTTAGAGCTTAAATTCATTTGAAATCTTTTAAGTTCTGTTTATAATGAAAATTAATGCTAACGGGTAAAAAGAACTGTGTTTTGTTTTGAATTCAATGAGGTTGAATTTTGTGTATTCATTTTCGAATCACAACAATTCTAAAGAAGTTTTACTTCAACAACAAAGAAAACTTCATTTGATTTTTATTCCGACGACGCGCTTTTCACTAGCCGTGATCACGAAAGTCAAAGAAGTTAGCCTAAGAAGAAGGGACCTCTCAGTCGCACATATTCAATTGCAGCAATATTTCACTTTTCAAAATTCGGCAACCTGAATTCGGGACTGATTTTTCGCAGGCAACCCTATACCAACGTGTTCATAATGAAATAAACTTTATTTTCATTTAATTTTAATTCAATAATCAGACCGGTGCAAAATGCTAGTATCGATTTACCTGTTTATACCTGGCTACCCGAGAGTTGTGACCGGAAAAGAATAGGCAACCTAACATTTGCATGTTCTATGGGCTTCATACTTTCGATTGGTATAAAATTTGTTTAATAAACAAACCGGTGAAAGTTTTTTTTATTATTATTTATTAATCATATACTGGACTGAATTTTTTTAGGCAACCCATATGCAATATATTTATTGACACATTAAATTTAATATAAAATAGGTTTCATCAAATTAGCACCCGGTGAAGGTCGTTGTATAGCGGGATCCTATACTAAGTGTCAATTAGTAATATGAAAGTTATTATTTAGCTGGGGTAGGCTAGGGTAGGTAACTTTTTAATTTTAATTATTTATTTTTTGTTTGTGGTTGTTATTTACTCTGTTCATCATCATCCGAGCTTTAAATCCCGATTGCGTTCGGAGCGATGACTTGGACGCCCAGGGTCCGCTTTCCTAATTTTTCTTCTCCATTTCGCGCGGTCTTCGGCATCCCTTGTATTGAGACCGTTGGTACGCATGCCATCCTTCACAATGTCAAGCCAGCATTTCTTGGTCCTACTTAAACATGATTTGAACGTCATTTGATCATATGATGATCTTTAGCAAAGTTGTTGTGCATGAACCAGAGAAGATTTCTGAGTTGGTTCACAATTGGACCCGGCAGGTGGCGCTGCTGTCGGCATATCGATTGAAGATTTACCGGGCAGGACGACGTCTGCAGGACAGCTAGTTTATTACAAAAGGGATTCCAAGGTAATTGAAGATAAAAGAAAAGACACAGATTCTGTATTAAAGGGTAAATAAATATATTAGTCTATATGGAAGTTTGACCGATGTAAAGCACTTGTTCAATGAACTTCTGAAGCAACTAAATCCCGAATACTTAAGAGAAATAAGTGGGCTACAAACTGGTGATATAAACTTAAACGGAAGTTGTTCGTGGCTTAGTGAATTGTCAAACGACGCCTATCTTGCTGCTAGTTGTGTGTTACTTATTAACGGCGGATGCGGCTAGAATAAGGGCGTCGAGCGATAAGCAGAAACATGTACGTGAATTTAATGTTTATTGACTATTAAATATTAGAATGTTCTAGTTTGTTACATATATATTTCCAAAATATCATGATAATACAGTACTACATAATACTGACATTAGAGGGACAATACAGATTGAATCCATTTGGATTAAAAGCACAGCACTGAAAGGTTATGACGATATTCAATTAGAGTGAATAATTCAATGTTATGTTTATATCGATCGCTTTGGTTGATTTGACCAAATTGAAAGACATATGTGAAGAATTTTATATTATACTAGCTGTCCCGGCAGACGTCGTCCTGCCCGGTAAAAAATACGGGTTGATCGTAGAGGGTTGAAAATTTAGGGTTGTATGTATCTTTTAATGCTGTATCATAAAAAAATAGAAATTAAAAATTTTGTCTAAAAAATAAATAAAAAAATTTAGGGGTGGACTACCCCTAACATTTAGGGGGATGAAAAATAGATGTTGGCTGATTCTCATAGATACCGGATAAGCACAAAAAATTTCATCAAAATCGGTCAAGCCATTTTGGAGGAGTATGGCAACGAAAACTGTGACACGAGAATTTTATATATTAGATTTTATTTGGGAGCCTAACAGCTTTAGTCTTACAAACTAAAGTTACAGAGATAAAACTAAAGAATAACTAACTATTCATAAACCTTCACAAATGGTAGAAGAAATATCAAAAATATTATACATTAGTTTAAAAAAAACAAAACAACAATATGAAAAAAATGTGACCGGGAAGTTATTATTATTAGCGTAGCGGCCAACAGGCTGCCTAAGCAATGTAATTGTAGCAAGCGCCTCCACGTTGTCCGCCGCCCGCGTGGTACCCATGGCGCCACTCTTCCTCCAACAAATAAACCCTGCCAACAGTGTGCTTTTGTTAGTGCGCCAGTATAATACTGCCGCGGTCATCACGCAACGTTCGAATACATTTACTCGCAGTACCTGTATTCTATAATGTAAACTTTTTCAATATAAAATGTGCCACAGATAATAGTTTCATGACACAAACCGGCAACCATACACCACAAATCCAGTTTAATTAATTTCGCATTTACAGATGCTAGACCATCCACAAAGAACTCAATTTCCACGTAACCCGATTTGCTAAGTCTGTTGAATTAATTGACCGTTCTGACAAAAATGAGTAGCGTCTGAAAGCTGTACGTGTCAAAGGCAAATTAAGTAATTTCCTAGGGCGTAAAAGACCAGGAGGTACTTATAAATTTAGTTTCTCATCATTGAGTGCAAAATTGACTGTGCCAGTTTCTTGACTGGCACAGTCAATTTTGGACAGAGTAATTTTCACCAAGAAACAGCTATTAATATTGGCTTAACACACTGCAATTACAATTGGTATCATAAGTCCTTTAAAAATCTCGATTAAGATCTTCTCCGGATTATTTGGGGTCAGTAAATATATCCTTTGTTTTCAATCTCCTTTAATCAGACATATTTCTTCTGTCACGTCACATAATTATGTCAGCCTTGATACAATTCATTCATCTCTCGTCATCATCTGTACTCGTCAATCTTCTAGTCTAACATTCTTTTTGACACCTGCCTTTCAGCCCTTCTCCATTACACGTCCATGCATCCTTAGTCTTCTTCCTCTCAATTTTCCAGCCACGGGTGTAACTTTCAAATGTTTTATCATTTGAAATGTATTTTTAAATTTCGATTAATAAAAAAATTGAATTATCAATTAGAATAGAATAGAATATACTTTATTGCACACAATGTTACAAAATAAATTCAAAACATACAATCATAATGATAAGTACAATGGGCGGTCTTATCGCTGGGAGCGATTTCTTCCAGACAACCTTTGGATGGACAGAAACTCAGTATGGATAGGGGGGTAGGTATGCAATAGAAATAATATAAATACGTAAATATACGGAAAATGTTACTACATTATAATATAAACATACATATTTATCTAAATATACAAGTTGTGTGTCTTAAAACAACACCATCCCAATGTGGAGTGGTTATAATAATTCACACATAAGATTCTAAAGTTTTATTGTTTGTTAACAGAATCGAGAATAGCACTGACTAAACACTTTAATTATAAGCAAAATTTAAAGTTAGGTAAAGAATGTTAAGCACTAGAAATTGAGAAGGATAGCGGTACAGATAGAAAGAAAGTTCGTAGTACAAAGATAGAAAGTTTATGCACACGTAATGATCACATCAATAATTATACCGAGCAAAGTAACATGCATCTAGCGTAGAAGCATCGCGCGCACTGGCGCGGCCGCGTAAGATGGCCGCTGCTCGTTCGCAGCGTGTGAGTCGTCGGCAAGCGTCTAACGGGATTTTTAGCATACTAGCTATCCGCGCGGCTCTGTCTTGGCGTTAAATTATTGAAAGTCGCCGCACCAAGCACACAACTAAATAAAATTAATTAGCAATTAGCTTCTTTTTAACTTTGTAAATTTCAAGAAATTAATTGCGCAAGGGAAGCTATGAAGTAATACTACCTTTATTATTTTGAACTCCGCTCTCAGTGCAGCAGAAGCCTTACCTCGCAAACTTTCAATGTAATACGTATATTAATGGGAACCATTTTAACTTTGAGACAATAGGAAATAATCGTTGATGAACTCAAATGGGTAAATGGGTATGGCGTTCTGAAGTGAAACGGAATTTGGAAATTATCGGTTATTATTATAGTTTGATAATAAAACTACGTTTTAACGGTTTTAAGCGCGGTAATTTATTTTATTTAGGTTTATCCGACGTTTCGGCCGCTTTTCAGTTGCCGTGGTCACGGAAGACAAAGATGACATTTGTCGAACGTGTATTGTCAAAGTTTTTATTCAGTCTACCGCCAACTTGTTCATTTTAATTATTTAGTTTTAATTTTGTTTATGGATATTATTTACTCTATGGGAGCCTAATCTAATTTAGAATCTCAATAGAGAAGATGGTTGGCAGGTACCACCCGTTTGGGATCCAATCATCAAAACTATTAAGACCCAAACCCAGCAAAAACCAACTGCTAAACCTCAAGACACTGTGAGCTCTTTCTGCGTGCAACGAAACAAACCAACTCGACTGATAATTTCTTTTATTTTTCCTTCCACTCATTTTAATATTATATAAAAAAATTTAGAATTAGGCATGTTTGCTGAAGAGTTTCTTGCGCCGCTTCTTCTCTTCAAGCCACAACATGTTGTGAAGCGGTGGTAAATTAGATTAGGCTCCCATAGAGTAAATAATATCCATAAACAAAATTAAAACTAAATAATTAAAATGAACAAGTTGGCGGTAGGCTGAATAAAAACTTTGACAATACACGTTCGACAAATGTCATCTTTGTCTTCCGTGACCACGGCAACTGAAAAGCGGCCGAAACGTCGGATAAACCTAAATTAAATAAATTACCGCGCTTAAAACCGTTAAAACTTAGTTTTATTATGTGTACAAGTCGCGAAAACTTAAGAAAATATTATTATAGTTTGAATTGCTCTGATTGAAATTATGAATGTTATGTAGAGGACACAGAATGTTGTCGCGATTGTTATTTAAAAAAAGTTAAAGAGTAGCCCCCAGTAGCAGTAGTTTTTCACCCCAGTTGAGTTGAACTTCTAAAAATACCGAAATAAATTTAGATTTATATCTAATCAGAAACAAGTTTATAAAATGTTTTATTCTTAACTTTAAAAATGACGATTTTTCATACAACTTTCATTTCCTTTTTCACCTCTTAGGGGTGGAATTTAACTGAATTTCAAAAAATAACCTAATGTTCACCTATTTGTAAAAAGAAGCAGGTACATACATAACATTTCGTACTTCTTTAAAACTCTGCTTTTCGTACAAAATATCATTGAATAAAACTACGTTTTAATAGTTTTGTGCGCGGTATTTTATTTGCTTTTTATTCTGACGTTTCGGTCATTTTTCAGTAACCGTGATCATGGAAGACAAAAATGTCAAGTCTGTCTGTTTGGCAGTTTCCAACAACGAAGTTGTTGCGAACAGAGAGCAAGCCGGAGCACACCTACTCTCCTCATACCACCGACGCCCATAGCTGATGACGAGGGGTATAGGAGCTGCCTTGGAGGCAAAATTATACACAATTCTACTATAATTCGCAACGACGACTTACCACTCCCTCTCTCTCTCGACTCTCTCATATGTTTTGTACTTAATTTATGTATATTTCGATATAAAAAGTTCAAAAATAATAATCATACAGTCCATTACATTGAGCAATTTCTAAACAAGAAGCAATTGCCACCAATAAAAGTGACTAAATCTAAACAATTTAGTGAAGTCAAAGTTTTGAATGAATTAATGAATGAAAACACTTTATTGTTCACCAAAAATTAAAACTACGTACAGTTCTTAAAACTAAGCACTGCGTATATTGAACAAAGGGCGGCCTTATAACTTAAAGCGATCTCTTCCAGGCAACCCCCTAAACTAAGCAAAAAAAATTAAGACAACAGTGGCGGTGAAAACAATAAGTAATAAGAAACATTCTAAGAGTAAATAAATAAATAATAATATACTTTATATACTATACAAAAATAAGATATATCGTACTTGGTATCGCCAAGTAACCTCCTTTCGGCACATATAAACTTTTCTTTTATTAATTTAAATTTTTCCTTTAAATCTGACGGCGCGTTCCCCTTTTCGCACGTCACGTCATTCACTCATTGTCATATCATTAAAATTAAATAAAGCGTTACGCTTTATAAATAAATAAAGTATCACAAAATACTTAAAATATACCGCGCCTGCTCTACATAAATATAAAATAATCACTCCGCACCGTAAATATAAAATAAATTAAAATAAAATAAATATAAGTACATAAAATTAAATATTATAAATACAAAAGTACGTTAAAGTGTGTGAAGTGCATAGTGGAGAAGAGGAGCCGCATTCGATTCCCATTAACTAGAAAAGTGCGTGCCCATTCTAAAATTCCCCTTCAAAATTGTCCATACTTCTTTCAAGCAAACTTGACACAGTTCGCTTATCGTTAAATCCAGCGCCGCCGCAACAGTACTATATACAGAATCAGCAGCATGTGTGTGACTTATGAGGACCAAAAATATTTAGTGACCATCAGTTTAAAAGACAATATAGACAATATAGTTTTCATTTCTGTATTAATTTATATATAAGTATAAATGTAATGATCCTGGGGTCTACCATTGACTTCGACACTGGATATATCCAGAAATCTCTAACAAATCTATCTGAATAGGCCCTGAATTGCACGTGTACCACAAAATACGCCAGTAATGAGCACGTTTCGCGTACGGAATAACTTCGGCCGAACACCGCACGTCCCCGCTAACTTATCGACTGGCAATTAACGCAACTTTCTTACAACTAGACTTAGTGCTAACTTACATTGAACACGGCGGGAATATTCGTGTTGGGATTACATTAAGCCCAAAGATATCTCTACGGTATCGCCCCTCAGAATATTAACCCAGTTATTTTAAATCACTTTATGTATTCTTCGCAACGAAATTAAAATATTTAAGAGCCAATGTCCTCAATCCGAAAACTACCTAAGTGGTGCATGTTCAAGAAGAAATTAAACTGCAAGCTGTGTTTACCTACAATTAGTTTTTAATCGCATTAACTATAACCGATCACAACTGTTGGTGATCCCTAATAAAAATTATTTTTAATAAAATAAAATGTAAAAACTAACCAGAAGTCTGTAGATGGGTGTAGGCAAAACTAGCTAAAGATTTAATAGACAAACCCGCGCTCAGATGTAGTATGACAATAAATAAATTGTTTGTCTGAATCCAATTCAGTAAATAAAAGTTTTAATAAAAACATTTCAGTTTACAATGTATTTTACGACTATACTTACGACCCCACTCTTGTTAAGGGCAACTCATATTTATCAGTTTTAAGCCGGATACATTTTAAGAAGATAATTGAATCCTGATGTGTCCCCGTTTGAGCTCACGCGATAAATCCCCTGTTCTAAGTATCACTTATAAAACGAACTATTCAAAAAACACGTTTTCATACCGCACTTGTCAGCAATACAATGCATTATTTACTAGTATTGATCCTTTAATAGGTAACTTATATCAATTTAAAACCCAAAAAAAAATTAATGATTCAATGACTTACAATTTTTAGAATAATGACAAACATTTTTTTGTACTTTCTTTTTTATGTCTATTTTATTAGTTCAGCAGTATTCTAGCATTAGAGCATTATTCAAGCGTATAAGTAAAGTGAGACGCACACGGTGACGCGTGAATATACTCGTATATACCTATTATTTAAATATAAATAACATTGAATTGACTTGAATAATGCTCTCCCGCTTCCTTGCACAGAACTACTCTTAACGAGTCTGGGAGGATGTTTGGCCCTTCAGATTTGTCTGGCTCATTGGAAAATGATTTTTTTAAATATTATACTTGATAATATATATATGAAATTCAGCCTTCCTAAAATGACGTAAATTTCTACATTTTTTTAAAGTGTCTGTCAAAAGTTATGGCCCACATGAAGTGTCTGGAAACTTTATATCTTTGTTTATAACAAAATCATAATTATATGACACGTAAAAACTAGCCTTGCTACTTTGACGTAAGTTAGCATGGTTTTTTCCACCTTTGATACCTACTACCTGTAAAACGGCTCCTCTTTCAGGTTAGCGAGTATCCATTCCTTTTTAAGTTTATGTTAAACTACCGACCCTAAAAAAAACATCTTTCCTAAAATGACGTAAGTCAGGGGTGATTGGGATCTTAGACTATGTAGTTTGAATAGATTTAGTTAATTCTTTATTGAATGAATTCATCAGACAGGCAGACAGCCCAATTGATGGAAAGCGGTAACCTCTCCTTTGGACATTTGCAACACAAAAGGTGCTACAAATGCGCTGCTACAAATGGAAACTGGAATCAGGTCACTAATGCCAGCTGGAGTACAACTCAAGGTTGTTATGGCGGCGTACTCTAGACCAGGGTTGCCAGCCGTCCCTTCGGGCAAACACTCTACCACCTAGCAAATAAACCTACCTACATAATAAATAAATAAATATACCTACTTTGATAATGATAAGTCTAACAATGCCCTTATCGTCCAAAAAGGGGGCGATTTAGGCAAATGCCATAAAGTAAATTAAAAACTTCCAGCATTGTAGTGGAAAGTTGGACTAGTAAAAGTCAAATTAGTTTTATTCAAAGCCCGCTGACCATTACGGTTGACAATACATGACCATAGTCAGTTAGTTACATTGTTATAACTTTTTAAGGATGCAAAGTTATGTTATAAAAGTCAAATGATAATTCGTCAAAAACAAGAAGAGTGTTTTTCTTGTGGATGGGATCGGAAATGAGGATCCCATCTAAAACATAAATGTGAAATGAGAGCCAAGTTAAATATTATGATATATGCCTTGGTTGTTGACTTCAACGACAATAGAAGTGACATCAAATGGGTGCCAAGTTCAACAATCAGTCCTGAAATTTATTTGTACCAATATAAAAAATATTTTTAACAACTTAAATATCATTTCTTCTTTTTACTTAGGATAATATATTGAAGCCTAAAATCTGACTTGGCTAGTTCTAATATACGAAATCTTTATTTCTTTCTTTCTACAAATGCGCTGCTGCTGCTTGCTCTCTTAAGGGAGACTGGAACCTGGTTACTAATGCCGGAACACAACTCAAGGTTGTTATGGCAACATACTTTAGACCAGGGGTGGTAGCCATTTAGTCGGGCAAATGCACTATCACCTGGCTGTGAGTTGTTTTGTCGCCTCTTACCACAGGCCGCTCGGCCGCAGGAAATTGTATTCTTTCTCCATTCCTGCACGGATAAAATATATTATATTTGTAGTCGTCGCAAGTTCTAAAGCTGTTAGTTCTTATTTTATTCTTCTGAGAATTTGGCTTGCTGGTAGAAACTAGCCGTTGAACATAGGGCTCTTCCAAGACTGTTTTAGTAGGTATTTAATAATAATTCGTATATAATAATAAAACAGGTGTGCTAGTGATGTTCTCGAAATGTATTAAAATAATTTATTCACAACTTCAGTTTTAAAAGCTGTGAAATTTTAGTTTCTAAGGAACCTTCATGGTGATGCGTTATAGGAGAGATGAAGGAGAAAAAAAGTGAACACTCACTTTGCTTGCTGGGGCCGCTGGTTCTCTTCTTTTAGCTTGTATTCTTTTTGTTCACGTTAATGTATACACTAGCGGTTGCACAGCAATACTGACATCTTGACACAAGGCGGAAGCGCAGCGCCATAGTTAGTTTCCTCGCATTGTCCGTCTCGTTCACGCGTGTGGTGTTGCGGAGAGGGAAGAGAGGGAGAGGGCAACGGGAGGATATTTACTTTATTTAATTTTTTAATTTCGCGGTGTTGATGGCGCCAACACTTCATTCTATACGATTCCTACTTCGGTAGGTCATATTACAATTTATTCAATTGCTAAGACTATATGGATCATATTAAATTCTTCTAAATGTACACATTAAATGAAGAATTTGTAATCCCGAAACAAATGAAAACTTTGAATTCGTTCTTATAAAAGCAAGCTATGACAAAGTGCTGCAGCGTTTAGACGTAAAATTAGTGGCGGCTATAAAATCAAAAAGCCGCTATGAAGGGGCTGCATTTACACCGAAAAGAATTCATAATGTGAAAAAATTAATAAATGAATTGAAAATTTATATAGGGCGTAATAGTTCAATGGCATTCATTTCTCACCCCAACTACGTGAGTTTAAATCTTGGATAATAGCATGCATCGCTTAGACTATTTTCCTGGTCTGATCCTTATCATGATCCTAGTGTTCAAGGTACGCTTTCCAGCCATTTCTTCTGCACTTCGCGAGCTTATCAGCGTAACTTATTACCTTACTCTCAAATTCTTTATAATGAGCCGAGTATCTGACAAGAAAGATTTTTATTTTATATTTTTATAATAATTATTATTATTCTTATTTATTTATTTCAGACACAAATATTCATAACTATAACATATTTTACAAATTTATTTTTAGATTAAATTAAATTATTATAAATCAAGTTAAAACCTTAAAAATGTAGATAAAAATGAACAAACATCCAGCAGTCAGGCAGTATATTTATGGGCTGTATAATTAAAAATAGCAGTATTTTTGAGTTCTACTAGTACGCAGTTAGTTTTTTAGCCATGGTGAGGAGCAATGGTGATCTGTAGTAATACAGATCTACAATAAGCACCAATCTCACACAACATCTATTTATTATTTCTGAATTGTTGTGTGAGAAAATAAGTAATGTTTCCTCTATAACTTGTTCAATCCGGTGTGAGTGGGGCTCGCTAAAGCGTCGCCAACGAGTAAATCCGCGGCTCGGCCAACGAGGCAAGTTAAATTAAATTCTTGCCAGTACGCCATCCATGTACTCGTGTCGTGCCGTTTCAGCCCCTTGTTTTTAAGCTCGTATCGCGGTATACGAGATTATATTGGTGTGCTCATGGGATAAGTTATACATGTTCTTTGAATATCTTTTGATAAATAATAAGCGTCTCGAATAGAAAACACTAAACACATTATTCAAATCTTAGAAAAGTAATTTTCAGTCATTATAAGACTCATAAAATAATTAGGATATCACATTAAAGTAAAATAAATCTTTTACCACTGTTGTAAAATCTTATTGATTATTTAATTGTACGCCCTCTCGGGTGTACAAAAAAATATCCTACTATATTGTTACGAGTTGAAGGACTCGAATTAAAATGCCGAAAATTTAAACTTTTACATTTTTATAACTAAACCCAACACTTACAAATATAATTAAATTAATACAGAGTTTTAACGAAGTAAATTATTTTTTACCCAAACTGCTGATTATCCTCGCTTCATTCTATAGATTTCTTTTCGTTTCTTAAATAAATAAATTAAGTACGTATCCTAAGCTACTTAAGGTAAGTCCATGTTAAGATTTGTAATTAGCAGTGATTTTATTTATATGTACTTATTTAGTATGTTTATAAGCTTTACTAGAATAAATAAACAATAAATAAATGAGTATTTATGGTTTCTTAAAAGCAGCTATATATAAAACTAGCATCTGCCCGCGACGTCAGCCGCGTAGAAAAGTTTAAAAAAGTAAGTTAAAAAAAACCCAATTTTGAAACATTATTCATTAGTGCTTTACTCCTATCGGTCTTGGCGTGATGATCTATAGCCTTCCTCGATAAATGGGCTATCTAACATTGAAATCAGACTATTAGTTTCGGTTTTATATATTAGTATAAGACAACATTACTCGTTGCAAAACAGTAAGAGCATACGGCATTTTGTTATCGCAAAATAACAGTAAATATTTTAACAATAACATTTGCGATGGACTGTTGGGCCAGGTTAATTAAATCTTGTCGGACATCGGTAATCAACTGATAATCGTATTAATTAACGCGTGAACCAATTTCTGGCTCACAAGGGAATGTTACTAGTATGCGGGACATGTTCTAAGGGTTATTAGTGTTTACGAAGCGATAAATGCGTCTTGCTTAGGCTAGGATGCATTCAAAGCGAAAAAAAAAAACATTATGATAACGTACAAACACGAATGAGCCATGCTTTTGGGTTTTTATGCGTCGCGGACTTTCTTACCCTTAAGAGAATTGTCTATAGTCTTCGCCTTATTAATAACACAACACTTCCAGTCAACATAGACTTATTACGCCTGTTCATAATACAACGGTTAAGGCTGTCCACCTTTAGAATTCATTGCCTGTTGCTAACAGACAAGAAAATTTTTTAATAACATTTAAGAACATGGTCAGAAAATTATATCTATTATGTGTAAATAGTTGCATTTTATCACTATATCTCGTATATGTATATAACTTATGTGAATATATTTATACATAGTATAGTCATATATTTATTATTAAAACGTAAGTAATCGTACAATAATTATGTATACCACCATCGGCACTCCTAATCAGAAATATTCTTGCCACGGGTTGTCGGGAAGACGATTTTTAGCGATAAGACCGCCCTTTGTACACAATTAGAAAGAGCAGTATAGAAATAAAGGGTCAGACGAATGTTAAATGAGATAGATATACACAGAAAGAAACTGGAATAAGCTCGTAGTAACGTTAATAACAAGGACGGGAATACTTGTTGGACAAGGAGAGACATATAGTTGAATGACGTAATAGGGTTCATTCTAGAATGTTGAACGGATATATAAGCGCAGACTCCCACGGGCTAGCGAACCGAAAGGAAGGACAAGAGAAAAAGGGGATCAAAATTTTTACACTTTGAAGTCGATGCCAACTAAAACACAAAAACAAAAATTTTCAAAATATAGTTATTTCTACAGTTTACTTCGCACCGACTTCAAGATATTAATATTTTGCTTTAATTACTCTTGAAGTCTGTATATTTTTTGCTAGAAAGACACAAATATAGTAGTTTTAACGACTACATTTTGTTTTTTTCGTTCTTTCGTCGATTATTTTAGTTACAACCATATTATACGCTCATAATCAGCAAAGAAAAATAAGATAAGAATAGATTAGTAGTTTAAGAGGTTGTTTGGTGAGAGATGATTAAACAGTAGGGAGATTTTTTATTAAGGCCCCTTGTGTCGACCTAAGCCTTAATTCCTTTTGTCCTTCTAAACCCTTCCCTGTCCATAAACTCGGCAAAAAAAAGAAACAAAAGGGAAACCTGAAGATATCAAGAGATGGCGCCATCTGTCTACGCGGTCGATTGCAAACGTCAAAATCCATCATCTGAAATTTCTCTCTCAACCGACACGACACGTACGTGCAAGTTAAAACCAAAAAATTAAAAATTATCAAATCTGTGCGGGGTCCAGGTGCGAGGATCAAAGCCGGGTGAGTCCTTTTTCCTTCTTTGTCCTCACATACGACACAATATTAATATTTACCACCCCTAATGTTTAAATGTTTTTGCTTGTCAAATAAAACGTTAATATTGTAACGAGTTACGCAGGACTCGAATTAGAATGCCGTTTGAATTACTAAATAGTTTATTAGATCCATACAAACACGTATAAAACAGGTACAAATATAACTGGATTCAACCAGTACAAAACGCACGATCCAATAACACACGCAAACTCCGTCACTTTATTGCTTATCGCTTAGTTATTACACACATCGCTTATTTACTACACACGTCTTGCTAGTATCGTAATCGTCGCTTGACTGCCTATCTCCGTATTGGGCCATTGATTTATAATGCACCGATGCCATACCTGGCAAGCTTCGACGCAATGCAATAACAACAGGGATTAGTTCGACATTGACGGCCATAAAACAAGTACAATAACAATAGAATGTTTTTATTACTTACAAATTCTAAACACAAAGTAAACAAAAGAATTCATAAATGCGGGAAGGTAATAAACTGCGTTTTATGACAGGCATGTATGCCTTTACCTTCGCTGGGATGTAACAATATTTAAATTCAGTTACTGTATTTAGGTTATATTAGAGCGTAACACTGATGTGCAAAGACCGTTATAACCATTATCTAGTTAATAGTCATTTCATAACACTACAAACCGACGAAGTTTAATGACGAATAATGCTTTCCATTCCTTCAAATTATTATTTTAGGAAATTACAAAATTAGAAAAAAGCTTATGTAATTACTATTCTCAGCCAAATTTCGGATTCTTGTCCAACTGAAACTATTTCATCGTCTGCTATAACAAAAATATTTAACGTTCATCTCCGTTATAAAGCATATAAATGCGGAAGCACAATTTGTTTGTTACAATACCATGTAAATGAATCAACAAACATGTATGTTGTATATATTTTTTTCTATTCCTTTTAACTGTTTACTATCCACATTGTAAAATTCTTTCTTTTTTTATTTTACTTCAATTTAATTTAATTATACCTAGACATAAGTTGTTAAAAGTATCCTCTCAGTCAGGGTGCCTGGACGAGATAGCTTTTAGCGACAAGGCCACCTTTTGTTTTGCCGTTAAATTATTGTAATTATTTGTTCTCATAAAAATAAAACTACGTTTTAAGGGTTTTAAGCGCGCTAATTTATTTGATTTTTGTTATTCCGATGTTTCGGCCACTTTTCAGTGACCGTAATCACAGAAGACAAAGATGTCAGCTTCAACGAGTATTGTTAAAGTTTTATTTAGCCTACCGCCAACTTGTTCATTCTAATTATTTAGTTTTAATTTTGTTTATGGTTATTATTTACTCTATAGGAGCCTAATCTAACTCCCCGCTTCACAACATGTTACGGTTTGAAGAGAGGAAGCGGCACAAGTAACTCTTCAGCAAACATGCCTACCTTTAATAATTTTATATAATATTAAAATAGGTGGAAGAAAAAATAAAATAAAAAGAAATTATCAGTCAAGTTGTTTTGTGTTCCGGTGCACGCAGAAAGAGCACACAGTGTCCTGAGGTCTGGCAGTTGGTTTTTTCTGGATTTGGGTTTTAATAGTTTTGATGATCGGATCCCAAACAGATGGTATTTGATAACCATTTTCTCTATTGAAATTTAGGAGTTTTTTTTATTTTAATGGCAATAGAAAATAGTAGGAAAGTAAGTAATATGTGTAGTGAATGGGTAGCTTTTTAAGGCAAATGCAATGTGGGTCGCGCGAGCATCGACGTGGCTCTAATGCCGGCAGATATCCGCCGAGCGGTTGCAGCCAAGCTCGTCCGCCAACTTGGCTGCAGCCGTCGCCGTCGGCTCCTATTACGCCCCTTTACGACTTGGCGAGCTCGTTTTGAATATGGTAGTGCCGGGAATACTGGCATTACTGGCACTGTATATCCGCTCGTTCGAAAGGACTACTGGAATGTTTAATGTTTCGTCAGTCCTCGTAAAGACTACCATCCTTTATTTAGTTTTAATTCAATGTGGTATACAGACCCAAGTTTTAAATCGAGCACAATGCATACTTGCGCAATAACCTTTTTTACTTACTTATTTATTCACTCCGTTGGCTCAGCGATCCAAAGTGGGTCTTGACCTCCGAACGAGAGCATGCAATTTTTCTCGGTCCTGTGCGGTTTCTTGCCAATTACTGGCTCCTAGCTGCGAAAGTTCAGCCTCTACTCTGTCGTTCCAGCGATATTTAGGACGGCCGATTGGACGCCGACCTACCAGCCGTCCCAAATATGCTTTCCTTCCATCCGTTCTACGTGGCCGAGCCAGCAGAGGCGGTGAGGCTCGCGCTGGCACTCACGGCGTAGAGGAGCATCCCCCGGGCGGCGGATAGGGGAATGGTCGGTAGTACAGCCTAGCTACGCTTCAAGTTAAGTCCGATGAACTCGCTGACCAAAGATGGGTGTGGTCCTCCAGCATTTTGGGGGTTGTGCATAGGGTTAACGCTCCACGCACGGAAAAAATCTACCGTTGTGAAACCAAAAACGAGATATATCCTTTTTTTGCGAATAATAAATTCGATTTGACCTTTTGGCAATTTTAAATATATCGCAAAGTCACTATATTATAAAACAGGATGACTCTTAATTGCTGACCAAATATATACAATTACAAAATGGATAATTATAATATTCTCTTGGCAGAAACAATAGGCGGCCTTATATCCTAAAGCAATCTTTCCCAGGCAACCTCGTCGTCGTCAGCCGTTCACAGTCCACTGCTGGACGTAGGCCTCCCCAAGACGGCACCACTCATACCTATCCGCTGCCTTTCTCATCCAGCGCCTACCGGCGACCTTGCGTAGGTCGTCGGTCCATCGGGCTGGAGGGCGTCCGACACTACGTTTACCGAGACGCGGTCTCCACTCCAGGACTCGTCTGCTCCAACGGCCATCGGTCCTGCGGCAGACGAGACCGGCCCACTGCCACTTCAACTTGCTAATTTTGCGAGCTATGTCGGTTACTTTGGTTCTCTTACGGATATCCTCATTTCTAATTTTATCCATAAGAGAAACACCCAACATAGCTCGCTCCATAGCCCGTTGAGTGACTTGGAACTTGAGGACCAATCCTGCCGTCAGTGGGAGGACGCACTACTCGAAGACTTTTGTCTTCAAGCATTGCGGAATGGTCGACGATAACACTTGACGAAGCTTGCCGAATGCCGCCCAGCCCAACCTAAATTATCCTAAATGGCGATTTAGGTGGTGCAGATTATTACGTCTTAAATACACATGGTTAAATTACTTTATAAATTACAATACAAACATATGTATAAAACATATATAATAAAACTACGTTTTAACGGTTTTAATCGCGGTAATTTATTTTATTTAGGTTTATCCGACGTTTCGGCCGCTTTTCAGTTGCCGTGGTCACGGAAGACAAAGATGACATTTGTCAAACGTGTATTGTCAAAGTTTTTATTCATCCTACCGCCAACTTGTTCATTTTAATTATTTAGTTTTAATTTTGTTTATGGATATTATTTACTCTATGGGAGCCTAATCTAAATTACCACCGCTTCACAGCATGTTGTGGCTTGAAAAGAAGAAGCGGCGCAAGAAACTCTTCAGCAAACATGCCTAGTTCTAAATTTTTTTTTATATAATATTAAAATGAGTGGAAGGAAAAAATAAAAGAAATTATCAGTCAAGTCGGTTTGTTTCGTTCACGGCAACTGAAAAGCGGCCGAAACGTCGGATAAACCTAAATAAAATAAATTACCGCGATTAAAACCGTTAAAACGTAGTTTTATTATGTGTACAAGTCGCGAAAACTTAAGAAAATATTAAAACATATATATTAATTAGTCTGTAGTAAATAAATTAGGCATACTTATTTAAGAAAAAGTAGTGTTGTTCTGACTGTGTTCATAAATATAGGTGATGTTTTGGCCTCTTTGACAGTAAGAGGCAGCGCATTCCAAAATTTGACAGACACTGTAAAAGAGTTATCATAAAAAGATGAAGTGTGTGCAGGTGTACTGAGTTTACGATACGTATGAGTGCGCAAATTGTGGGAAGTAGAAAGACAAAGGAATGCAAAACGTTCCTTAAGGTAAGCAAGACTGCTAGGAATAAATAAAATGCTATAAAGTAGTGTGAGAATGTGAATATTCCGACGAAAGGGAATAGGGAGCCACTTGAGTTTTTCACGAAATTCAAAATCATAGTCAATAATATGCAGTAATATGCCAAATGTAAACCTGATACAAAAATTGTGAAGTCGCTCAAGTTTTATTTTATTTAGCTGATCTATGGATAAGTCAAGATAGCAAACGTCAACATAATCTAAAGTGAAGCAAAAGAGACTGATGAAACAATTTTGGTGGCAGTAGGCAAAAAAATTCTCAGCCTTCTCAGGATTCTAGAAAACAGAAAAAAATTTCCGACTTAATTCAGAGAGGTGAGACTTTCAAAACAGATCAATATCGATGACTATGCCCAAATTTTTGACAGTGTCACTCAATGGGATACAAGTGCCGTCAAAAACAATGCTCGGTAAAGTTGCGCAATCCACTTTTGCACGTATTCTGTGGCTACAGATGACTATCACTTGAGTCTTGCGAGGTTTCACTGCAAGAGCATATTTTTATATTTTTTAAATATTATTTGATATAAAGGTTATTTTTTGTTGTGTGTTTGTACCTAGTCTTATATATAGTTATATACACTTCGTAATTAAATATAGACCCCGTAATCTTATATTAAATACAGGGTGGCGCAATAGAACGTGCATATTTAAAATATTGATTAAAAAATAAATACAAAAGGTATAGTTAAAATAAAACTGAGGTATTATTAAGAAACAACTGAAGTTTATTTTTTAAAAATAACATCGTCTAAATGATGACCCTCTCTACGACGACACTCCTCTAATCGCAAACGGAAGTTATTGAAAACTTTCTTCAGTAATGCTGGTGTAATTGCTGCCATTTCACCACGGATATTCTCATTGAGCTGATCGATGTTTTTCGGATTATTGCTGTAGACTTTGTTCTTGAGGTATCCCCACAAAAAAAAAGTCAGGAGGCGTCACGTCTGGACTACGTGGGGGCCATGGGATATCACCTCTTTTCGAAATCAGTCTGCCAGGGAACATCTGTTTCACAACCGCCATGGAGTCATTTGACGTGTGACAGGTAGCTCCGTCTTGTTGAAACCAAGTCCTAGAATTCACTATTCTTGAATTTTCAAGCTCTGGAGCCAAAAAACCTTCCAACATCGCAACATAGCGTTCGGTATTAACAGTGACGTTTTGCCCCCGCGCATTTTCAAAGAAAAACGGTCCAATTATTCCTCTACCAGAGATTGCTGCCCATACTGTCACTTTAGGACTATGCAGTGGTTTCTGGTGCTTGAGTTTGGGATTCTCACTGTTCCAGTAACGACAATTTTGACGGTTTACGAACCCATTGTAATGGAAGTGGGCCTCATCTGAGAAAAGGATATTGTCAAAATTGGAAAATCGAAGCATTTCATTAGCAAATGCGAGCCTTGCTCCGAAGTCAAACTCTTTCAATTCTTGTGTTAACTGCAGCTTGTAAGGATGCAGTTTAAGATCCAAGTTTAAAATTCGTTGCAAACTTCGTCGCGATAAGTGTAAGACAGACGATCTCTTGCGAGTAGACATTTGTGGATCTCCTCGTACAGACTGCATAACTTTCTCAATATTGTCGTCGGTCCTAGATGTTCTTGGACGACCTTTTGCTTGTGGTTTAAACGTTGAACCAGTCTCTTCAAAACGCTGTACCCATATTTTAATTAAATTAGCACTCGGAGCTTCACTAATTTGTCGTAGTCCATATTCAGAACAATATAAACGCCTAGTAACGATGTATGAACGAGAGTTCTCGTAAAATGCGCGCACGCAAAATGCGTGACGCTTCCCGTCGAAGTGACTCATAGTGACTTAAACTCCATGAGCCCGCCTACCCAACGATGCAGGCTCCCCCCGCCCGCGCACTTTTTACCCCGCGAAAAAAGATGATGCAATATGCACGTTCTATTACGCCACCCTGTATATATATACGGTCCTAGCGGAAGATCAGCGCTGGTTATCTTAAGTTGCCGAACTTTGCTGAGCTATGACCAATTTAGGACTACATTTACTTATTTGTTTTAATTTAAATAGTTTAAGTGGTGTTTATTGTAGTTCTAAATAAAGTTGAATGACAATGAACAGTTATTCTTAAAAAAACGCAATTGGGTCTATACTTTAGAATACTAAATAAATCTTGGGTCTTACAAAGCTATATAGTTTTTGTCAGATAAGCACACGTACTGAATACATCATAATTACCGACTAACTGAGAAAAGATTCACAATTTTACGGGATAAATTTATCCGTTTATAATTTATCGATATTTTATAATATTACCAGATATATTATAAACTAGCATGTATTAACACATAAGTAATTGGTAGAAATTAAGTGATACGTATTCAAACGGCTTCGGCGGCGTTGGGGTTTTTATGGATAATTATGGACTGTATCAAATAAAGGGAATGTTGGACAATTTACAAGGGGAAATACGGAGGGAAGAGCACGCACGTAACTGGTTGCTACGGGTATAACAATGGAATACAGCGGCTCCTTCGCTTCTCGCTTACTACACTTACATAATTTGTATGTTTATATTTTTTGTTATACTATGTTTTATCGGTGGTATAATAGCGGGCAGTGGTAGAAAAAGGAGGAAAGTGCCAATCTGAATAGTTCCATAGAATTATTTATTGTATTCTATAACTTATCTATGAATGCTTATAGACGGTTATTGTTTGTATCTATCCTCTTTAGTATGTAGCTGTTTCTTTTATAAGTTTTATACAGACATGTCACTCTTATGTCAAGTTTCGGTTTTTCAATATATTAGTTAATTTTATCCAAATTTTCTTTTAGTTATTTTACCCAGTAGTAGCTCTCCTGAACCAGGAATCCACCTTAACAGTTATATTACACATTTACACGCGTTTTGAATGAATAGTAATAAGCTTGCAGTTTAAACAGTATTTCGCTTTACATACAACCAATACAAATATCATTCAGAACCTGTAAAGTGACAATTTCTGTATACCTATATTATTGGTGGCAGTTGCTTCTTCTAAATAAAACTCGATGTGAACTATGTATGACTTATTATTGACGTTGTTTACAATTAAATTAATACTATACATTGACGAAATAGTGAGAAAATGATGAATTGTAGAGAGTAAAGTAGTGCTTATTGGTTACATGTGTATGTGAGCAATGTGAACGATTTTCGGCCTTGGAGGCCGCTTCTTCTATCCTCCGTTTTGTCCGACGCCTAGCTGCTAACCGTGTGAGCTGTGGCCGTCAACGGTTTTGCAGGGCGTGCAGAAAAGCTGTGCTCCGGTGGGCGAGTTAGGAGGGTGCTCTCAGTCCGCAACATATATATTTTTAAAACTTTATGTATATCCTCAAATAAACAAAGAAGTAACTCGATTATTTTGTCAATCCGCTCTTACGAAACGAACTCAAGTTTCACATTGAGTAGTCTCTAGAAGTTTCAAGCGTTCAACGTGAATACTGAATGAAATGGGCTACCTACTTTGAAATATTGGAAAAGTAGTGTCCATTTTACTGGAAAGATGATACACTAGTTTTGATTTTAAAATTTTATATGAATTTGTTTAATTTTATTAAAGTTTCTTAGCTTGACAATTCTGAAAAAATATGTTTATTTTATTTTATTTACATTTGATTTTATCATTTTGATCCGAAAAGGAACGAGGAAGAATACAATTTCCTCTGTTGAGGCGGTTGGTTGTAAGAGGTGACTAAACAACCCACAGTCAGGTGGTAGGGTAATTTGCACATCTAGATGGGTACCACCCCTGGGTTAGAGTATACCGCCATAACAACCTTCTGTTATGGCCATAAGTCGTCAGGTTCCAGTCTCTTTTTAGAGAGCAGCAGCAGTTGAAGTGGCAGTGAATCAGTCACGTCTGCCGCAGGACCTATGGCCGTTGGAACAGACAAGTCCTGGGGTGGAGATCGCGTGTCGGTAAACGTAACGTCAGATGCCCTTCAGCCCGATGGACAGACGACCTGTGTAAGGGCGCCGGCAGGAGCTGGATGTCAGATATCAGTCAGAGGACAGACTGATATGAGTGGCGCGTACTTGGGGAGGCCTACGTCCAGCAGTAGACTGCGAATGGCTGACGACGGGCAATGCCTGACAGTCATGAAAACATAAGTTGAACATGTTAAATGTTAAAAAAGTAGCCCTGAATATATTCAGACTCATAGCGTGGCAAAAGAAACTTCATCTGAGAAAACTCCCAAAGGTTTAGTATTTTCAACAAATTCTTGACTTATTTATCGTCGGCGCAGCAAATTTACGGTTATACAAGCTGTGTTGAAGTCATCTCCGCTGGAAATTCTTCCTTCCCCCTAGAATGGGGGGCAGCCTTCCAAAGGGCACTATTACAAGTAATTTATGTGTGGACCCAGCGGTGAAGTCAACTTAGAAGCGGTCGTAAGACGCACGTGGTGCTCAGGGAAAACTTATAGAGAGCATTTCGATTCTCGTAGTTGTATCTTAGACTTGGCGACAACTGCTTATTAAAACTACGTATGCACGTTTTTTATATATTTTTATCTATATTCGTCTTAAGAAAATTAATATAAAAAGAATTCGCCTAATTTTCAGTGGCCCTGTATATAATAGTAGATTCAATGAAATGTAGAAAAAGTCACTATATAGAGTGGTTAAAGAATATGTTCTGTTCGCATTCAATGAACTATCTAATGTAACCAGTTTAATTACCGATTGAATAATATTTGCGGTTAGTATGATTTCTACTTTATATATGATATCGCACTTAGGCTGGTGTGCACCGACATTTAACCGGTGATTAAAATAAAATAATCGATCAAACTGTATGCAAAAACAGCGATTATTTTATTTTAACCGTCGGTTAAATGTTGGTGCACACAAGCCTTAGGCTTTGGCCGATGGATAATGTAATATTGTCAAAGAATGAATACTCTTTTATGCAACTTCTTCTCCACTTATGTTCAACTGTTATTCATATGATTATAAAATACATAAAAGTAAAAGGCATTACTTAGAGTAAGAAACTTGCGTCTGATGCAAAGGTTCACCTAAATAATAGTCGATTTTAAATTATATTTCAAAAACTAGTTTTACCACATATTATTAGATAAATAGATAACACTTTATTGTCCACCATTACAGAAAACACAAAAAAACCTACAGCCTAAAAATATTCTAAAGGTGCATAATGCACAAAACAATCAACAAAACAGATTATATTTGTCAAAGGTGGTATACTTAAATATAATAGAATATCCAGTTACTTACATTATTATTATTAGCGATTAAATTGTTAATCGCGTTTCCAGTTAACGTAATCGAAAAGTAAACGATAAGGACATGACAAAATATAATAACGACAAATAAATCTGATGTAAATAGTTATGTCACTTACATGGAATTATTTGTTGCTACATAGTCGATATAGACAAGAGATAAAACCTTCGGAGATGCATGTGCGGCCTTTTTTAGGTTTTGAATATTATCACGTTGCATTTAGAATTTTAGTATACACAGTCTTAAGTTAAATGTTAAAATAATTAGCAAAAAATACATCTAGAGTACACTCCTCGTCTAATTTTGTACTTCCCTCTTCAGGGGTCGAGCCTAGCTTCCACAGCGATTGAGCCATAGGCTCCTGGCCAGTTATTAATATATACGCACTGTACAACTTAAATCAACATACATACATTACTTCACGCCAGGTCCCTTGCGGGGTAGACACGAACAACAGAGCGCCTTTCAGGCTTATTCTTACACAACTCACTTGCTTCTTTGACATTCATAGCTCTTGTCATGCACGCTCGTCTGTTCTTAAGGTTCCTGACATCACCTTCTGCTAGTACACGATCAATTTGATCATGGAAGGTGTGTCGTGGCCTTCCGCGACTTCTGCATCCATCGACTTTTGCATTGTATATCTGTTTAGTCATTCTTTCATCATACATTCTTTCCACATGCCCGAACCACCGGAGCATTCCTTTCCTTACCATCACCCCGACACTCTCTTTCAGACCAACTTCCAAAAAATCAACCCCATAAATCAAACAATATTGAAGTGCGGTCTATGAATGCCAGTCCGAGACTAGTGGCAGCGCCCGGCGTGATTCGGCAGTAAAGTGCTATAGAGTGGCGGACCCGCGCCGACGTCTAATCGTTCGCTTCCAAGGGCAACTTGGACGTGATATTTTATCTAAATTATGGTTTTGTTGGGGTAAAGTTATGGGTTTGTTGGAAAATTATATTTGTTAGTACAAGTTTGAATCTATAATTTTCAAAAGTCATCTATAACTGGGGCAAACATTGTGTTTTCCTAAATTTTCGCGACTGACATAATAAAACTGTATTCGAGCTTTATTTTATTACTATTATTCCGACGTTTAGGCCACTTTCAGTAGCGGTGATCACGGAAGACAAAGATGTCAAGTGTCAATGAGTAATGTTAACATTATTGTTTATCCTACTACCAACTTGCTCATTTTAATAATTAAACTTAAATTTTTGTTTATCTATATTAATACGTGAAGCAAAAACTTTGGACCCCTTTTTACGAAATTTTTTGACACTAATATGTACTATATAGAGAAGAATCGACGAATGCTAATATTTTTTTTACATTACACACACTACCATGTATTTGACACAAACGCATATGTACTCTTTTGTTAACTATTCAAGTCAAATTAACAGTGTAAGCCCTGGCAAAATCTGTGATTATAGAAGTATAGTCTTTAAAGTTAATTTTTATGGTCGAATTTCGACCACGGGCGACCACTAGTAGTTATTATTTAGAGAAATAATGATCCCTACGTCCCGTAGCAGAGGCTGTATAGTATCTTGCGATGTTACTCTATAAGTTTCTACTACTACAGGTTGAAGGTCACTACTGTACCATCATAAACCGTTATCTAACTACAGCTTGTCTTCGCAGACAAGCTCGCATGAAGGTCCCTTTTCAGGAACCGATACAGAGGATGTGATATGGAGAGAGGCCCACAAAGGACCCCGATAACCCCCACGTTAACACCCCCATGTGTACGCGTTTCGTCTCTTGGTGTTTAGACTCATCAGGTGCACGACGCTCACATGCTTGGTGATGGTTAGAATTTTTATAATTCAACATTACCATACACTTAGGATAAAAAAAAGTTATTATTTACTCTATAGGAGCTTAATCTATGTCGGAATAAAAATCAAATTTGCTTGTTTTCTGATGACAGGATCACATATATTTAAAGTTGCCAGAAATAAACGGAGCCTTGACGACATAAACAACGCGTAACCCAAATATTAAAGTGGTTTACTGTGAATAATTAATTACTTAATCCGAATAAAACTTAATATGTTAAGTTTGCTATTCACCAAGTACAAGAATACGACGTTTAATCATTCCTAACGACGCGACGCCAGACTTAACCTATATTTTTTTAATAATCCCTATTAATATTATAAATGCGAAAGTAACTCTGTCTGTCTGTTGTCTGTCTGTTCCGTTTTCACGTAAAAACTAATGGACCGATTTGGCTGAAACTCAGTATATATATATTTTCGATACCGAGGATGAACATAGGATACTTTTTATCCCGAAAAATGGGATAGTTTCCGGGATAAAATGATATTTGTCTGTTTGTTTGTTATGCTTTTACGGAAAAACTACTGGACCGAGTTGGCTGAAATTCGGCACGTATGTAAATTAAATACTGAGGATGGACAAGGGATAATTTTCATTTTGGCCTTTTTGGTAATTTTGGCCTTTTTGATCATTTTGACCTATTTGGTCATTTTGGCCTATTTGGTCATTTTGGCCTACTTGGTCATTTTGGCCTTTTTGGTCATTTTGGCCTTTTTGGTCATTTTGGCCTTTTTGATCATTTTGACCTATTTGGTCATTTTGACCTTTTTGATCATTTTGACCTATTAGGTCACTTTGGCCTTTTTGGTCATTTTGGCCTTTTCGATCGTTTTTGCCTATTCCGTCATTTTAGCCATGTCCGTCACTGTCGTCTTTTGGTCATTTAGACCATTTTGGCCTTTTTGGTCAAGTTTTGTAATTTATTTTGTTGACAGATAGACGGGGGATGGTATATATAATTAGCGATATAAAATGAAGTGAATCTTCCGTGGGCAAATACATAAAAATGTAATATAATATAACCTGTAGCACTTGCTCTATAAACAAGAAACACACACTAGAGGTTAACCCGCGGCGCAGCCGCGGGGTAAACTCTAGTGTAATTTATATGTATAAAAATTTGAGTGCCTACAAACAGTATAAGGATGTTCATAATTTCAACACCAGGCATTTTAATAGACTGATATTGCCATCTTTTAGATTGCAAAAAGTATTATCCTGGTATACGCTTCCTCAATAAGATTTCTTATGAAATGTTAGACCTGCCTTTCACTAAATTTAAAAAAAAAATCAAAGGCCTCTTGTTAAAAAGGGATATTGCACTATTTATTACTACATTTATTCTAATATCGATGAATCAACCAAAGTCATATCACCTTTCAATGTCATTGAATACCTTTCACCTAATACCCTAAAAAAGCCAAAAATATATATATCACTCTAATGAATGCCAAAATAAAATCATTCCCTTCTTTCGTATCGGGAAGGTATCTCGTTGAGGGCCTGTTTATTGGCAGAGCGAGAGGCCCTCAGCATTAATCCCGGTTCGAACGAAGTATAAGAGGTCATTTACAAGCTCAGCAAAAGAAAACAGCCTTTAAGCCAGACCCTCTGATCGATTGGCACACAAATAACTTGCGAAGGTTTAATTTCGCTGAATTATTCAAGCCTTATTCTCTGGTTGTTTCTTGTATATAAATGTCTGTTGCCAAGGATTAATGGAGGCTTAATTCGGGGCCCTCAAAATTCTTCAACTCCTGTTCATATCGTTTTGATTTGAATATTTTTGCTTATTTGACAGAGAAATATTTGACAGAAATAGGTGTTTAATAATGGTAAATTATTGTTATAATGTTGTTACACGCCGACAAAGTGAATGTACACCTGTAGTTTCCCGCATTTGGACTACTTTTATTTACTTTGTTTGTAACTCGGAATAAAAAAACTCATCCTATTGTGATTGTACTCGTTTATGTTGGAATTATTGTAGAGTTTATTAGAACTATACAAACACGTATAATATAACAAATCCAAACGTAATACAGAAGGTCGTCATTCAATAAAACGCGCAAAACCCGTCACTATTAGATTCCCGATTGTGCACACGTCTCGCTTTGATTGTAGTTGTCGCTTAACTGCCCCCTCTCTCCATCAAGCCGTCGTTTCATACTACACAAATGGAAATGAATCCGCAACACCTGGCTAATGATGCTAATGAACGAGTACAATGTGACAATAGGCTATTCTCCACATTAATTAGAAACGTATGCCAATAAATAAATGAAAAAAGAAGACGATCATAAAAGGATTACAATGAGTTCAATTGCCGACAGGTACCTAATAAATGTGCTTCTACAAATCTGTACGTGGAATTCGTCTTTGTCGGCGCCTAGGTTGTAACAATATTATAGCGGTAACCATTAGAGATAGTTTAAGTGAGTTTACTGTGCTTTTGTTTCATTGTACAATACATATTCACATTTTATAAATGCTTTTTTTTTCTAAAAATATGCTCCATGGCCTTCAAGAAATTAACCTGAAGGAAAATCACCTTAAGTAGCTTAAATATTTATTGCGCGTCTAACTGCTACAAAGAAAACTTAGAAGGCAATCGAAGCCACTTTTCTTAATAAAAAAAAGTAATTGAACAACGAAAATAACTCTAGTTCTGTTGAAACAAAGTTCGCTTAAAGTTACATATTCATCGATTTTTTACCCCCGAAAGGTCGACGATATAAAAAAAGCAATAAAAACGACAGTAACGTTATTATTTCCTGTTATTTTGACAGGCTACCCTCAGTTCCAAATAGATATTTTTTTTGCTTAAGAAAACACTATTGGTGTCGTCTGACCTTGCTCTCGGTATTTTTTGTAGCAACAAAAACAGGCATAAAAGTCTGCGATGATTCGGCCGCCGTTCATTTGCGAATGTTCTCAGGATTTTCACGCTTTTCTTGCTTGTTTATTTTTTTCTTGTTTCCCGCGGAAACTGCAATTTTCCAGCGTATAGATATTGCGATGGAAAACTTTATTTCTTAACAAGAATTATATATACATTAACATTAATATCTTTATAAAATAATTATTTATTATACGAAATCTTACCACTATTATCTATAGGTATATATTACTACGTGAAGAAAAAAATTCTACCCCCTTTTACAAAAATATAAAATTACGCATACTTATAGTTTATTTTTTAATTATCCATAAAAAATACATTAAATCAATCAAAAACACATTACACACACTACCATGTACTTGACACACACACGCATATATACTCTTTTGTTAACTGTTCAAGTCAAATGAACAGTATAAGCTTTGGCGAAATCTGTGATTATAGAAGTATAGCCTTAACAGCAAATGATTATGGTCGAATTTCGACCACGGGCGACCACTAGTACAATATAAATATTCTTTTTTTGTATTAGATTATTTGTTGTAAATAATATCTTGGGTGTCTGGAAGAGATCGCTTTTTAACGACAAGGTCGCCCTTTGTACATAATTAGATATAATTTTAGTCTTTAAGTTCATTGGTTGACAAGAGCTATGAATGTCAAAGAAGCAAGTGAGGTGTGTAAGAATAAGCCTGAATGGCGTTCTGTTGTTCGTGCCTATCCCGCAAGGGACCTGCCGTGAAGTTATGTATGTATGTAAGTTCATAATAACGCGGTATCTTCTTCAGCCAATCTCTATCCACTGCTGGACGTAGGCCTCCCCAAGTACGCGCCACATATCCCGGTCTCCCGTCTTCCACATCCAGCCAGTTTGCTAATTTTGCGAGCTATATCAGTAACCGTCGTTCTCTTACGGATATTCTCATTTCTGTTATCTATCTAATAAACATTTTCAAATACTTCTCAAACAAAAATAATGTTACGAGTTACGGGACTCGAATTAAAATGCCGTTGGAATTACTATAGAATTTATTAGAACTATATAAACACGTATAGCACACATACAAGTATAACTGAACACAAGCAGTACAAACGTAATGCACGATTCAATAACACGCGCAAAGTCCGTCACTATATATCTTATCGAATGTACACACGTCTTGCCTCACTTGCGATTATCGCTTGACTGCCCCTCTCTGCATTGAGGCATTGCTTTATACTCCACAATTACAATATGTCTCACGGCCGCGCAGACTGAATTTCTCAGAATCACACCTGGCTAATGAATACCATTAAAGATTACAATACACAATAGGATGTTTTTCTAGTTAAAAATTTTAAACACAAGTAAACAAAAGAAGACGGTCATAAAAGCGCTTCAATGTTATTAGCTCAAACGACGCCGGCGGGTAATAAATGTGTTTTGTTTACAGATGGCCTAAATTGAAACAATAATGTAAATGATGTAATTTAATTAATCATTATCTGTTTCTGATTGCGGAAAGAAAATTGTAAAATATCCTAAAGCTAGGCTCACGAGATAAGTAGGCAAGATGAAGTAAAGTTTCCCGTAATTATTTAACTAAATCACAGTCGCAAAATGTTTTTTAGAAAAAAGTTTAACCCACCAGAGGGCCATTGTTGGGGTTTTTTTAATAAAACTTAGCCCGTTAGCCGCGCAGTATCCGCTGGGTTTGTCCGCAATAACACCGTAATATCCGCCGATTGTTCTCCCGTTTCGACCTTTATTATTGAACTTTGACAATTGATAGTAACGGTGTGTAATGGAATCGAATGGAAGATCAAGATGATATTTATGTAATTATGATAACGGATATGAACTAACTAATAACAGATCGAATTAGAACTATCGTAATATTCAAGTGATTTTTTATTGGTGGGGTACAGCGGTAAGGCGGACTGCTCACTTGGTGGAAAATGGTTACTGATATTTTCTTTCCACTCCCTCCAACTTTATTGTGGGTTTTTTTTTAAATAATTTAATAACCCTCCTTATCTTCCTCCAATTATTAACTTTCTAGGAATGTTGTTGTTGTGTGTTGCAGGAGTTCAGCAGACAGGCAGACAGTGCTACAAATGCCCTGCTGCTCTATTAAGGGAGACTAGAACCTGGTCACAAATGCCGGAACACAACTTAAGGTTGTTATGGCAACATACTTTAGACCAGGGGTGGTGGCCATCGAGACAGGCAAAAACCACCTGGCTGTGGGTTGTGTGTCTTTCTCCGTTCCTGCACGAATATTACGTGGTACGTCGCTATTTCTTCAAATATTTTTTATTCTTTCTTTTCTTTATTATTTAAATTTTGACTTACATAGATGTCTTTCAATATGTGTTCTCCAGTGGAACTTATTTTGAATAAAAACTTTTGAATTCTGTTCATGGTCGAGGCTGTTATATCGTCGTTGACATATGTGCTATAAGAAGTAAGTAAGTAAGTTTTTTATGTGGCTTGACTTTATGTTGTTAGTCCGAAGACCTCACAACTTTACCGGGGTTTTTGGGGCTCGAGCCCGGGGGCAACTTGCTTGAGGGAGCTCCCTAGGGAGTTTTACCTCGGCTGGACTGTTGATGATGATGCCCGGATGATGGATGGATGGATGATGCCCGCCAATGGGCGACACAATGAACTAATTGAGAACGGACGACGGGTGATATAAAGCCCGAGAAAAAGGATCCCGGCGGACCGGGATCGGCGGTTCGCGGCGGTCTACACTATCTTACTGCCGTTTCGCAACGTGTTATGGCTGGGAGAGAAGAAACGGCGAAAGAAACTTCCCAGCAACAGGCCTAGTCTATCCTGTGGGGGGGCTTTGTCTCCTGGCGTCCCTCACGAGGACGTGGAGACATCGTGATTGGCGTTGTCTGAGACGACGCCGTCTATGTCTGTCTGTCAGTGCCTGCCAGCCTGCCTTCCTAACCGCGGGCGGGCTGATCCGGGCCAGCCGTTTTGTGATAGCGTCGACCTTGTCCGTAAGGACATTACGCGGTCGTCGCACGAGAGCCTTTCGCCGAGGCTTGTAGTCGGACGCGGAGTAAGTAAGTAAATTCTGGTAATTTATATATTCAAAGGTACCTCTATCCAAATTATAAACATTTAAAATTTGCTCAGCAAAAGCTATTTGTTCACAAATAGCTATGTTTAATTAACAGAATATAATCATGCTGATATATTTATTATAATAACTTATGTATTATTGTATATATGACTATGTATATATGTATGTATTTGTATATTTATTTCTTCATATAATTTGAGTATTTATGTAACATTTGACTTTTTCCTGCATCACCTATTTCGCCTCATTCAAATCTCATTTAGGTTGTCTGGAAGAGATCGCTTTGGGCGATCAAGCCGCCCATTGTATTGCCTAGAAAATATTGTAAATTTAGTATGTTTTTGTAATTGTACATTGTAGTGTGCAATAAAGTGTTATCTCTCTCTCTCTCTAATTAGCTAGCTCCTGAATAATCGTCTTAATTGAATTTTTTATAACTCTGTATGTATACTGATCTTATACAGAGTTTATGAAGTATAAAAAACGTATGCTCTCAGACAATATGGAGTCGGTGAGATGTGTTTGCCTCGCGGCACAGTCCCTTTGTTGCCGTCACAAAGGATAATTACGTTGGCAACGTTGCAGACGTTGTTACCTACAGGCAATTTAAGATCTGGCCTCTACAGAATGAACTCTGTTGTTGAAAAATGGACCTTACATATTTGTTTTAGTCTACATCTTGGCTTCTCCTCTTTAGTGAAGAATAATTTTAACTTTTTTTCAAATTTGACATAGGAAAAATGCATTATATTAATTAAAACGTCGTTTTTCAATAGGAAAGATTTGTTGGAACATTTTGAGGGAACTGGAAAAACTTTCTATCGAAAAGGAAGCCGTCTTCAAGAGTAACTGAATAGCAAAGAACAAATATTATCTGCAACATTTTAATCTCAAAACGAAGTGAAACATAAAAATTACTATATTTGCAAATTTATTGTTATTTTTTTAAGTTTTACTTAGATCACTGACTTTAATATGTTGTAGACAACATTGGTTTTTTTTGCTTTTTACTTACTTTTGAAATCGGTTTATTATTTGATAACTCGTTTTTTATTTATAACTTCTAATTTGCATGTATGTTATTCAACAAAAAAATTACGAAACTGTACTGAATCCGACGTAAAAAGAATTATCAACATTGGTTCAGAAACAAAAAAGTTATGCCTGAAAAACCATATCTAGCAAAAACTTAATATCTTCTAAACTTTTCTGCTATATCTTCGGAACCCGAAGTCCAACTGCAGTCAAATCTATTGATTGATAATCAAAAATTATATATATGTCACAGAACGGCCTCGTTCTCACGACATCTCCTTTAGTTATTGCAGGTTTAGTGGGCGTCATCAGGGTAGAATGCGAGCATAAAACACGATAGCCACGGCTTACACACTTTTAATTTAGATTTAAAAGACATTTTAACATAGTTTAGACCGAGCAGCGGGTTCAGGGCACCCGCTCATACTTCCAACTACAACTCTTTCTTTAAAATACTCCATGGTCCAACTCGACCTATTGCCGTCAACCAAATGTGTCACAAAAACTCCTCAGTCTACCCAAGTAGATATTACTCAAAGTATAGAGGGCGCGTCTGACCCCGCTCCGCCATATGCTCTGCTCTCATTGGCCGTTCTTTAAATTACAATATTCATAACTTTTATTAGGTTAGAACGGATCTTTAAGTTATAGAAACATTTAACAACTTTAATTAAATTACATTAAGAATTTTAGAAGTAATTAAAATGTAAACAAATGATATTGTGCGTTATACATCCAGTCAACAATACGTCCAATTAAAGCTTCCCTCCGACATATACATTAATTTATCATTAAGATTCGAGATATATAATTACTTTCACTCTAATTTTGGCGGTTATTTCTAAATCACAGACAAGCACTTACAATATATTAGTTATCATGTGGTCAGAAGATATCTGAGTGTTTTGCTTTACTTTACGTGATCGCAATACAAAGCGCTTATCCACTCAAAAACACAAACATTCCAAAGTTGCTCCTATAAATCTAGTAGAATTATTTCAATATCAGAGCTTGGTACAAGGGATGAATCCTTAAGCGGGTTCCGTAGGTATCCCCGAGCTGAACTTCTGACCACTTAGTTATCCTTGAGCGACCTTCGAAACTTTGTACACCGACAGCTAATATATTAGGTTTGCTCTTCGAGTGAGTCTGTTTTCTAAGAGGAGGGTGACCATTTACACTTCTAAAATGGATATTGAATTAATTTTTACCGCCCGCAACATAATCACTGTTATATAAAAGGGTAGATAAATTGATAATACACTGCGCATCAAAAATTATCTGTATAAGAATGCAAAAAGAATTCAAATTCCTGTGGCTGGGTAGCAGGTCGTAAGCGACAAGAAAAAACCCATAGGCTGGTTTTTGGGCATTATCCCTCAAGATGACTACTACTTCTGGTCTGGAGTATGCCGGCGTCCCAACATTAAGTTGTGTTCTGGCATTAGTGGCCAGGTTCCAGTCCCCTCTACGACGATGGCACCACATTTTGTAATACCTTTGGTGTTGAGTTTTGGGGCGAGAATGGCGGCATCTGAAACACTGCCGTCTGCGTTTGTCTGTCGGTACATGTTGGTAACTACTTGCAAGCCGATCCGGGCCAGCTGTTTTGTAATAACGGAATCGTCACACGAAAGCCTTTCGCCGAACCTTGTAGTCGGACGCGAAAGGTAGGTAGTAGAGAAAAATAGTTAATGAATAGTTGCATTTGCTTCTTCCAAAATAAAACTCGATGTGGACTGTATGACTTATTTACGATGTTTACAATTCATTTATAACTGTTCATAGACGAGTAACAGAGAATATAATACTGAATGGCATAGAGAGAGTAGTGCATGTGATTGTGCATCCCTTCGGCCTCCGAAGCCGCTGTTCTATCGTATGGTCCATCCGACGCCTAGCTGCTAACTGTGCAAGCTATGGGCGCCGGCGGTATGCAGAGCACGGAGAGAAGGTGTGAAGAAGGAACAATAAATATACATGTTTAGCGAGTTTGTAAGAATATTTTTATTGCACCCATCCTTCAGTGACTTAGATGAAAACCAATGTTCTTTATGCCCGTTCATTTTCTTTGCTTCATAACCGTTATGTATGTCGATATTAAATTTATACCCGAACTTTTTATGTTAGATGTCGGTCAGAATTTATGAGGGCAAAGACGTGTAAAGCATTCTAACATATTATTAAAGCCAACTGATTTTATATTTCAGAAACAAGAATGTTATAAAAATGGTTATAACAAAAATAACTAAATTAAACTTGTTGGCACTTTAACGTAAATGTATTATTATATTTTAGGTATTTCAAATTTTGCTAAGAAAGTCGTCATCGTTATTGCTTAGAGCGAGTCTGGAAGCTAGTAGTCCGCTTTCCTACTTCTCTACTCTATTATTTTATTTACTTATTTGCTGCACTTCGCTTAGTCTTTGGCGTCCCTAATTACATTGGTCGGCAACCAACTCCTCTTATAAATAAAAATCCGATAAATGTATAGAAATTGACATGCTGAATTTAGATCTGCTTTTAGTTTCTGGTCGTGGTAGTGTAAATTCAAAGAGCGTGGGTTTTATTCTTGCCGGAACGTATGCACCACTTAGGCAGTTTTCTGACCTAATGCGCATATTGTTACAATTACCACGTGCTTACAACGGTGAAGGAAAATCGTGATGCAACCTACACATCGAGATAACCGACGTGTCAAACCTGCCAAGCCAGGACAAGCGTGGCGGGTATACTTCTATCCATAATGCAATAATGAGAGGCCTGAGCCCAGCAGTGGGACATGTATGGGCATTCTGTGCAAAACTTTTTTCCTCTCATCAAGCTCCAAAATACCATCCTATCATTAGATTTCTTTTTTACAAATATTTATGCAATATCTCATGAATATGATGAAAGATTCTAGCCGTGATCTATAGAAAAACAAAACAACAGAAAATGGGCAGATTTATTACATGCAGATTTTTGTTAATGGATTTGCCATTAAATTACGTAAAGTAGTGAAAATAGAAGAATTTATCAACTAAAATGACTATCAATTAATTTGATATATACTTTTGATGATTTTTAAATGTTTTTGGATGAATTAAATCAGCTATTGTCAGAATAATCAAATATACGTTTTGTAAGCTTAGTAAAAAAAAAGCTTAATTTAAAAACATCAATTACAAAAGAAATGGAAGCGGTATAAAACTTTCAATAAAATGTATACTCAGAACTGTCAAAAGCATAAAAATTAAAGTCAAGTTTTTGGTCTTATTCTGTACTGTATGTTATTCTTCTTCTGTCCGTCTTCCACTGGGACCTGGTAGAGGCTACATAGCTAGACATTTGTTCCCCACGTAGCTATCCAGTTTCCGTAAAACGTGACCGTACCAATGCAGGCAACATTGGTTTTTTAAGGAAGTCCTCGGCACAAGTAACGGAATTGACTGCAAAACGATATTTAAGCCCAATTCGAGGTTCATTTTTGAAGGCATGTTTCGTTCGTATTTCAATGGAAATTTGCGGCATATCCGGGCAATTCCGAACAGATGGTGGCCCTAGTGAAAACGAGACAAACTATTTCGAGTGCGTTTGTATATAAAATGTACTTTACATTACTTCGGAGAACAGACTTGTCCTGCTTATCTTTTGGAATTTTGGTTGTATTGGAGAACTGTTTTATATTATTACTAGCTTCTGCCCGCGACTTTGTTCACGTGTGATAGTAAAAAACAAGTAAGTAACTCCCCGATTTCGAAACATTTTTCATTGGTGCTCCGCTCCCATTGATCATATATAGTCTTCCTCGATAAATGGGCTATCTAACACTGAAAGAATTTTTCAAATCAGACCAGTGGTTCCTAAGATTAGCGCGTTCAAACAAACAAACAAACTCTTCATCTTTATAATATTATTAGTATAGTAATAGTTTTCGCAGCGCACGCCATGTAAGGATTTTTTCGGGTCATTTTTTTAACCCTTGGGTTACATTATTGGACTTTTAGTAAGGATCTCAAATTTTTTGAAAATATAGTACAGTATATAGCCTTCCTCGATAAATGTACTATCCAACACTGAAAAAAATTTTCAAATCGGACCAGCGGTTCCTGATATTAGCGCGTCCAAACAAACAAACTATGCAGCTTTATAATATTATAGTATAGATATATGCCTCTTTTTAGGCTTCTAGACCTAGACGACAAGAGTTATTGTAAAAACAAGACGTATTATTTGAACCAATGGTCGCCCATGGTCGAAATTCGACCATAACAATGAATGTCAAACATTATACTTCTATAATCACAGATTTCGCCAAGGCTACACTGTTAATTTAACTTGAACAATAAATAACAGAGTATATATGCATGTGTGTGTCACATACGTGGTTTCACGTATTAATATATAGATATTTCAAGTTAATTTTAGTTTAACATTGTACCTTATAATTATAATTTATATATTTCAATAAAAAGGATATATATCTCGTAATGGAATTTTGGGTAGTATTTTTCTTTCACTGATAGTTTAAAAATAAATGTAACATGGGTTAGTATACGAAATTAATTGAAAATGGTATATAAGGGTGCGGGGCGGTTGCAGATTCGATTCCGAACAACATCTGAGCCCTACACATTGTTAATGCACGTACGTGACTACCCTCAATTTTATATTTGGCTGTTTAGAATATTCCTATAGGCTTTATCGGTACTAATAACATTGAAACATCTGCTACTTTAAAATAGATGTCAAAAGTTAAATGGACGTTCCTAAATGTGCAGTGCGTAATTTATTATTTAGAAACTCGTCAGTCTACCTGAAAGTTCGTATATACGAATATAAAGAAAGTATTGAAAAAACTCAGAAGGACTCAAGTGTTTTCAATGAAAATTTTGGAGATTAACACTGAATTTTATCTTAAATTACCTCTTGCCAGTGACTCCGCCTGCGTAGATTAGAAATAGTCATAGTTAAAACAAAATCAAAAGGGAGCCCCTTTTTCACCCCCTTAGGAATTTTCAAAAACGCGGATACACGTGCACATTTATTTCTAAGCAGAGACAATTATACAATGTTGTGTTTCGTACTTCATACAAACTTTCAACCCCTTTTCACCCCCTGAATTTTCAAAAATCACGTCTTAGTGCGCACTTACCAACAGTATAGAAGAAACTTGCATGCACACTGTCATGGTCTTAGCTCCAGTGGTTTCGATTGTGCGTTATTGGTGTCACTCAATCACTCATACGATGAATGAGTATGTTTAATTTCGATATATTGCAAGGCTTTAGGAGTTATAGATGAACACTTACAAGCCAATAGACGGCGCTGTGCAATAATTGAGGTCACAAAGGATTCTCGACACTTACAACGAATAAATACAAATTTCCAATAATAACTGATTGGCATATTGGCATTTTAAAATGAGTTTATATGAGTAACATGACATTTTGTACTGAACAAGTACAATGTACCAGTTCAAATGAGGCGAGGAGATTTGTATAGTTTGTACCGCGACATTCGAAGCAATGAGGCCGGTGAGGCGGTTAACCTCGTTCCCTTATTTGTCCCGTATAAAACTTCTATTTCGGAAATGTTCGTAAAGAATCGAATGTGATCGGCCTCGGTCATCTCATCTTACTAGCAGTCTTACATGTCGTGTTATCCTTCTTTGTCATGTCCGTAGAGGCGTTATTGTACTGTAATCCTCGTTCCGTCCTTCCTCTAACATTTGAGGCGTTAGTAGAAGCGGGACAAAAATTCTGTAATAGTACATTTTCAAATTGTGAGCTGTTTCAGTACAAATGTGATTTGTACGAGACAAATGTACTAGCTCACACGTGTACTACTCATACATACAGTGAAATTGTGGACTCGGTCAAAAATATAAGAATTCTCTTCCAGTAAATAATTCAAATGCTTCAGCTTTGAATCGCTTTTATTAATTAAAATTGCACAGTATTTAATTAAGTATTAGGTACTTATTCCATTGAGAATTTTAATAACATTCTACTTTAGATTCTTGGGCGGCGATCGTTCCTTCAGCAATTTTTAAAAATAATAAATTCTAATCGAAAGCCGTAAAAAGTTCAGTTTATAGGAGTACATTAACTGTTTCACTCAGAAAGAATAAATGCCTCCTAACTTAATGAGCAATTATATTTTTTATCTAATTATCTTAACTAGTCGTCGCCCAGCGGTCGAAATTCGACCATAATTAATTTAAATTATAAGTTTGAACATTATTAAGGTTCTGTTGTCAAAGATTATACTTCTATATTCACAGTTAATTCGACTTTAATAATAAACAAAATATTATATATGCGTGTGTGTGCCAAATACATGGCAGTGTGTGTAATGTTATTTTTATTGTTAAAATTTGCATTTTTGGAATCTACTGATCCGACTGATTCCCCCTGATTTTTTTCCCATTTTGATTTCGACATTACCAATAGACATTTCAATTTTCTTTATCTATATCGAGGGCTTTGTAACATATAGGCGTATAGTCAAAAATGCAATTTTTTGTTGTTTTCTAAAAACTATGCATGTTACAATTTAGATTGTCTTACCCGTATGCAAGTATACCTAATTCAAATTCATTTATTTGCTTAAAACATGGTACATAAATTTGAGGTGACATTAGAATACAAGGTTCACATGTTTTGCCTGTAAGGCGTGCAAATGTTCAAGAAAGAAGATTACTAAAAACACATCATCACAATTATTATTATAAAATTAACAAGGACCAAAAACATACATTATTGTCAATCATGATTATTGTCAAAAAAATTATCCTAAAAATTCGTTAACAGAGTAAAAACATTTATCCAACAACCATATATGTAGTCTTTGTCTAAAAAGATTTGTGGGCAAATATTTAAAATCTTCTGGAAGTTTGTTATAAACCTTCACCGACATAGAGTTTGCATTTTTCTGTAAAGACAATTTGCAGCTGGGGAACAATAATCTATTGTCTGTTTTCGCCCTAAGTTGCCGTAACCGCAATTGCAAAACCGCAAACAAATTTGGAATACCCTTCTGTATTTCAAATTTGAACTTTACGCATAAACTAGTTTTGTTTAATTCACAATTTTGTCCCTTGTGTTAAACTGCGCTTTTGTCTGTACCCCCATTTTTTATGAAGCCCTCGATATGTATGTCATTGCATGTAAAGGAGATATTCCTTAATACAAAGTTTCATAACATAACATAAAATCACGCCTGTTTCCCATGGGGGTAGGCAGAGACTATGGATCTCCACTTGCGACGATCCTGACAAACAACTTTCGCTTCACCTACTTTCATTAACCTCTTCATACATGCGCGTTTATTTGAAATGCTTTTTACCTGGCCATTTTTTAACAGTTCTGATATCTGTTCATGGTATATTCGTCTCGGTCTACCGGCAACAGCTCTACCATTGACAATACTGTCATTTACCTGTTTTGTGATTCTATTTTCATCCATCCTCTCTACATGCCCAAACCACCTTAACATTCCTTTTTCAACTCTTGTTATCACATCTTCTTTTAAGCCACAAAGTTTCATAACACTCAACATTATTGTAAGCTGAGCTGTATCATAAGAGCTGAATATCATTTTGATACAGACCCTAATATCCTAAGAGATATAAGCATGGAGTTTGCCAAACGACGCTTTGAACCGCTGCCGGCACACGACCCATATCCTACACTGAGGTATTACATTGTATAGCTTAGAACTTACTGAAGTTTTGAGCTTGGAATTTTTGAAGCAACCATCTGGATAATTGGAACACCGAAGAGATTGTTCAAATTTTATCGTCTGTAATGGGAGGTTTACAAAGTTCTCGGCCGCGTGTCGTCAATATATTTTTAGCGTACATACATGTTATTATATGCGTGGTATTATTTTGGTTCTGTCCATGACAGCTGCATCTTCTCTTTTCTCTGCTCCCTTCTCTCTTCTCTTAACTAAACTAACTCCGTTGGCTGAGCGACCCAAAGTATGTCTCGGCCTCCGAAACGCCACCTGTCCTGTGCGATTTCTTGCCAGTTAAGGGCTTAAAGTTCACACAGGTCAGCTTCCACTCTGTCCCTCAAACGGTATTTGGGGCGATCGACCGTACGTTGCCCATCCGATCGTCCCAAATAGCCCTCTTTACGCTTCGATCCTCTCCCATCCGTTCCACGTGATGGAGGCGGTAAGATTTTATCTCGCCTATTATGTAAGGCTCGGCCACAATGTATTCAATTTCGACGATGGTTCGGACCCTCCAGCTGCCATCGTCTCTCCTCGTTGGACCCAAAATATTGCGGAGAACCTTTCATTCAGCCGCTAACACCTGGGTCTCTCTCCTGTTAAGTTTTTTTTATTTTTTATTATTATATTCGGCAGACAACCACACACTGTATATCAACTCTTAACCACAGAAGCCGTCTTTGTCACTGAACTTCTTTTAAATCCTTGGACCGATCTTGATTAGATTTTTTTGTGTGCTGGAGTGGATCCTCTGGCGGTTTAGTTTCACAATTGACACTGGTAGGTGGCGATGCGAAGAGGTCTAGAAACCTCCTTAACCCCTGGATCCCTGGTGTTAAGAGTGGCTCTCAGGGTGATTTAGATTCACAATTAGATCTGGTCTGTGATGCTAGAATCGAGTGCTAGTTTTCTATTTTTTAAGTTAGGACAACGTCTGCCGGGGTCGCTAGTAATATTATATTAAAAATTTAGTATCTACACTTGTAAGATGCGTAAAATAATTAGCAAACTGTAGAGACAGTGGGCTGGTCACATCTGTCGCAGGACCGATGGCCGATGGAGCAGACGAGTCTTGGAGTGGAGACCGGGTCTCGGCAAACGATGGACCGACGATCTGCGTAAGGTCACCGGTGGAGGCTAGATGAGAACAGTAGATGACCGGGATATGTGCCGTAAATTTGGGGAGGTCTTCGTCCATCAGTGGTCGACGGTTGGCTAATAACGAACACGCAAAAGGTCTTATGTGTTTATTTATATAAATGTAAGTGGATATTTATCGATTCTACAGATACCCTTGACGTGCGTGATCTAACGCGCAATTGGCCAATTTATTAATAGTGTCTTAAGTAACGTAGGTATATTATACCTTTTTGTATAACGTCTTCATGACTAAACTAACTGGAGCTTAAGATAATTTCGCATTGCAAATACTGAATCAGAACTTCTAGTGACTACCGACAAGTCTAAGTTAGCGTGCTGCAGGCAGCTCAGAGATGCTGCTAACTTAACTCCAAAGACGGGGGATGACGGAAATGCAGCCTGCAGATAACTTCAAGTCACTGTCTGTAGTTATTTGAAGTTGTGTTCATGTACACTCATGCTTCTATTTTCTAAGTATTCATTTGTTCACTCGCGCTTCTAGTTTCTAAGTGTTTTCGTTCACTCACACTTCTACTTTCTGGTTATTTCTTTGTAAACTTATCCTTCTTCTTTCTAAGTATTTCTTTATTCACTCACGCTTTTACTTTCTAATTATTATCGTGATTTATTATTAAACAGTAACATCTAGTGGGTGAGGAAATACACCAATTTTTGTACTGAGCTAATGTGGAGCGTTTAATAAACATTTTGTTTAAGCAAGGAATGTAAGTTACTTAAGCGAAATGTTAGTCACTTATCTGTTAAAACGGAAGTGCGCTCTATATATTTGAGGACCGTAGTTTCCAAAGTGACGTCAGAGGGCCGAGTAGGAAATAAATTTCCTGGCCAACTCGAAGATTATCCGGGGTATTGACATTTGGCCGAAACAATGGAGACGGTCAACCCTCAGTTGACGAGGGTTTATAGGGGCCCAACGCCCATTAAAACTTAGATTAGTGACAAATTTCAAATGGATTTTGAATATTAACAATACTATCGTTGACAGATAGTTTTGTGTTACGCTTTTCTGAATCATTGTTTAATTTCCCCGAGGAGTGCGCGGCGAGTTTTCTCGTTTAACTTGTAATAAATCTATAGAGAGAAATAAAATTGAAGTATCTGTTTGTAATGTCAAAATAACAACTTTTTACTAGATGCATGTAAAAGTATTGTTACGTGTGAGCGGGGGTACCCACTTAGGATTGGGGAACACCAGTTTTTAACGAAACGCTTTTACTAACTTACACAGCCGTACGTGATTCGCATGTTTGCCTGCGAGAGAAGAATTATAAATGATATCTGCATCTGTTTGCATCATATATAAGCAGGTGTTTTATTTGAATTTGAGTAATCTACAAAACCATAAAACCTTATTCCTTTTGTTTGTATTTCATGCAAATTAATGGAAGCCATAAAGTTTATAAATTGAGAATTCAAAGTGATGGTGCGCATGTTGCTAAGAGGTCATATCTAATTTACAAATGGATAAGATCAGTCAGTCGAGGAAGGAGCCAGTCATCTTTCAACTGCGAACGAAGCGTTATCTATTGCACTATCGACGCCAGTATATTATAACGACATTCTTTGTGCAATTTAAGTGATTACGATTTTCTGCTTTAAGGTTTGGTTTTGTTATATGAATTACGTGTGTGTAATTCTAATAAACTTTGTGATGATAACAACGGCATTTTTGAATTTATATCCCACAAATTCGTAACAATATACTTAGGGTTGTCTGGAAGATATTTCCATCTAGCAATAAGACAAGTATTTGTGCACAATCCAAAATAATTATAGTCTTAGTCTGTAAATATATTTTTGTATCGTTGTACAACTAAAGGTTAGCCATCTGTCTGTATATCCAAGAATACATATTATTTTATGAAAAATGAAAATACACCTTTGTAATGATCATTAATTTTTAAAAATACACCCAAACGTTGTTTAAACCATAGCAAAAAGTCCTGACGTAATATTTTTAAAACGTCTTTGAACGTTGAAGTTGTGTGGAAACGCGAAATGCAACCATTAAGCTGAGCGATACGTGTGCACCTGTTTCTTGCGGACCGGCCGCCGCCCTACGACGGTAGTATTGGAGAGGACATAGTAGTATACGCAGTAGCGGGAACTGAAGCGAGAGCGGTTTACCTAGAACAAACGTTTACTTACACTGTTCTACAATCAAAAGTATAGTAAAATAATATTGACCCACTACATTAATGGTGATAATAATGAATCGAATTAGTATATTGTTTAGGTTTTACTAGCGCCTAGAGATAATTTCTCATTCCAACTTTGAAAGAAAACATAAGACACTTGCAACTACTACATACCTTACTTTTATCTCAGTGATCCAACCTGGCTCATGTGTAGTCGAGCCTTAAAAGAGGGTTAATGTTCATATACTCTCTAAGAAGAAGTTCGGAAAATATCAGACAGAAATTGTGTTTTTTTTGCAGCAGGGAATTATATTTCGTACAGATCCGGGCCCTTTGTGGGGTGTTTATACCTTACGCGGCGAGGTTAAGCCTCATACGACTTGTTGGGGACTCTGATAAAGCCGTTTTCAACTGCACCACTAAACCTGAACCTAGTTCCCATGTACCCACGCTTGAATTGGAAGAAAATTACTTTTAGAATGTAGTTGCACCCATGTTCATCCGCGCATCAAGGCCTGAGTCCCCCGGGGAAGTAGAGTGACCTACTTCATCAACAGAAGTTTAGTTCCACCGCATTCCCAGATGCGAGAGATTGTGTATTTTTTATTTTTGAGGAAGGGGGAAATACTTTACGTACACTACCGAGACATTTACTGGGGAATAGAGCAAAGAACGCGAGTTCTCCACTGAAGCTGGTGCAGATAACAAGTCGATTGCAGGCTTGTGCTGAGAATCATAAAGGTCTTCCCTTCCCTTCCCCTTCATAGGCCACTACTCCACTAAAACCCCCTTTTCTCCCATTTGCCCCGCACTCATGGTAGGAATAAAGTGAGACTTAGAACGTAGTTAAGCCTACACTAATCCTGCGCATCAGTGCTTGAGAATGCCCCGGGAAGTTATTGTGTATTATTTCAACCCCTGAATGTGTCTTGGACAAGCGTGGGTTGCGTTTTATTGAAATGGAGACCCAACACAACTAGTGGGATGAACATATTGTTACGAATTACGGGACTCGAGTTAAAATGCCGGTAGAAGTACTATAGAATTATACTATACAAACAGATATAACACAGGTACAAATACAATAACACGCACAAAGTGCATCACTAAATAGATTACCGAATATAGTACTTGCTTCGCTTGTGCTTATTGCTCGACTGCCTCACCCCTCCGTTGGGGCATTTCTTTATACTGTACATATACAATATCTCTGCTCGACCACGTGGACTGAATTTTCCAAGAATCACACCTGGCTAATGACTACCATAAAGATTACAATACACAATGGGCTGTTTTATAATTATAAATTTTAAACACAAAGTAAACCAAAGAAGACTGTCATAAAAGCGTTTCAATGTTATTAGCTCAAACACCGACGGGTAATAAATGTGCTTTGTTAACAGATGTGCACGTGACCCAAATTGTAAAAATATTATTATATAGTCTAACATTATTTACATACATTTATCATTGCTTTTTAAGAATATTTATATAGACTTACATATACAAATGTTTATGGAGAGCTATTCGCTGTAATCCTGGTTCGAATTGCAAATAAACTCCATAATCATAATGTTAATTTTCTACGAAGAGCATGCTCTATTATTTCTCCGAAACTCGGCCACTCGATATGACTCAGCGTCCAATCCCGCCAAATCTTATTCAACATAACACACGCCTAACTTCCTTACCTCAAACATGGTACGTATAAATGTTCAGTTTTTACTGCAACACTATTACTATGTATAGCGGTTGCTTATGTTTGGGGCCGCTAATGCGATCTCGAGTGTACAGACGTTATTTGCCCGTGGAATTGATTCTGATGTTTACAGGCAACCCTGTTTTAATAGTTCAAACGGTATTTGGACTATATGTTCCAGTAATAGGTTAGTGGAATTGAACGTTTCTCAATTTAGCCCCTGTATGATGTATCGTTTCCAATTGAATCCTCTTTGGCGTAGTTTTCAATTACTCTGGTTGTTATTGAATATACTATATCCGATAAACATCTGGCGCATTCCAAGAAGCTGTAATCTGTAGCTGACGACGTGAATTAATACTAAGAATTCAAATGTAATTATTGTTAATCACTAATCCCTTTGCGTTTACACTCCTCGATTTTCAAGCAAAACATTATAAAGTGTTCTTATTGGAAGCTCTTAGAAGCCATGTTGTTTTGCATTGAATTTTACAGGATTGAGAATTCCAATGAATAGTCTGTGCACGATTATTAGGGGAGCCCATTTCTATTTTTTGTTTCTTTAATACATGAGTTCAGCAGATGGGAGACCTGATGGAAAGCGGTTACTACCGCTTGTGGGTATTTGTAACACCAAAGGAATACCTTGGAACATGACCCCGTATGCCGGAACACAACTTAAGGTTGTTATGGAGGCATGTTCAAGATCAGGGGTGGTAGCCGTCTAGATGTGCAAGACGGACCTTATATATTTTGCGAATATCTAAATTCAGCCCGGTAAGACAGAATTAGATGAGTTTCAACTGCGTTAAGTATACATTAAGAATAGATATCCCTTAATCGACAGACTACGCGTTTTATGTTATCACGATCTTACGTCTAATAAAACTTGTGATCTTTTAAACGCAATTTAATTTGAATCCCGCAATACGTAACAAGATATAAATATATAATATACCGCTTATTACAACTTAATAGTAATTAGTCCTCTGCTCACGTTTTAAATGTATAATGTTCTGGGCACGTACAGTTTCTTATTCGGGATCAGTAGCAGTTAAGTGGTTTGGGTCTTGGGGTGACTATGAACACTTATGGAAACCACTCCGATGTATTTTATAAGTTCTTTTGAGTTAATATCAATCTAGTGGCCCCATTGTCTTTATATGGGATTCCTGATTAGATGACAATTGCTCGTCTGGATGACACCTTTGTTGTTACAATTTCCAAAGGCGACATTAACCACTTTCCATCAGGTTCGCCGCCTGCCTGTCTTTTATACTTCAGCAATAAAATATAGCAGACATTTTATTTTAAGCTAGAAATCTACAACCTAACCACCTTGCCATATTTTTAACACCATGTCTGATGAAATTAAAAAAAGTAATACATTTAATTATTTTATTTTATTTTATTTCACGAGTTCAGCAGACAGGCAGCCGGCCCACTTGATGGAAAGCGGTTACCATCGCCTGTGAACACTTGCAACACCAAGGGTGCTACAAATGCGCTGCTGTTCTCTTAAGGGAGACTGGAACCTGGTCACTAAGGCCGGACCACAAATCAAGGTTGTTATGGCGGCATACTCTAGAACTCTAGACCATGACCACTTGTTTTTATGATCAATCAAAAACTCTTTTTTATTTTATTTCAATTTATGGCTTGGCAGCTAGGCCTTTAAGCCAGATCTAATCTAAGATCTGGCTTAAAGCTCTAGCTGCCAATATAGTTTCAATATGGCTATATCGTTCAATGTAGCAATATAGTTTCTTCATTTTCTTATGCCTATGTGTAGCACAGCTGACCTGTAGGATAGCATTCAACTGAGTTCTTGTTTTTTTTTTTTTTTTTTTATTGCAGGAGATCAGCAGACAGGCAGACGGCCCACTTGATGGACAGCGGTTACCATCGCCTATGGACATTTGCAACACCAAAGGTGCTACGAATGCGCTGCTGCTCTCTTTAGGGAGCCTGGAACCTGATCACTAATGCCGGAACACAACACAGAGTTATTATGGCGGCATACTCTAGACCAGGGGTGGTCGCCATCCAGTCGGGCAAATGCCCTACCACCTGGCTGTGTGTTGTTTTGTCGCCTCTTACGACAGGCCGCCGGGCCGCAGGAAATTGTATTCTTTCTTCGTTCCTGCACGGATAATGTCCTTGTGACAACTCAAAAGGCTACATTTGACTATACAGTTGAAATTTCTCGCAAAAGACATAAATACTATTCAAAAATTATCAACATCCTACAACCATTGTTCATTTTTGAGTAATTTTACACATTTTTAGAAAATAAAACTGAACAGCACAACAACTCCTTTTAGTTCCCGCCAAAAACTCCAATTAAAAACTCTTAGAAGCGTTAAAACGTAAAGTTTAAATAATTTTCAGTAGTTACACTGGCTTTAAATTATATAACGAAAATTAATATCTCACGAACTCTCGAACATTATGAAATTTTTCCCGTATCATAAAATACGGTAACCGCGGTGTGAAGTAACGCGGGAAGTGTTAAGCGTTTTATATCGACGAGTTTGTGCGCGGTAATAAATTAATCGCTCGCAAATTTATAACGCACATTTTTCGATTAACTTCCGTTTTAATATGGAAATTAGCTGAAAATTGTTTTCCATTTTCATCGAGTGTAAGCTAAGTCAATATTATTTCATCTTCGCTTCCAATTAATGATTTTTAGGTGTTTTTACCTAAAAGATACTTGTCGATAGTTTAGGCAATAATTATGGAAATATATGAATTGAAATGCCCGCGGGATTCCCGTAATGAAAAAAATACAGTTTTTATTACATAAAACTTGCTATAAGTCAGTGAAAAAATCATGGTAATTCCCATTTTTTAAGTGGCCATTTCTAATCATTCACAGAAAAATTCCCACGGGGCTACCAGAATGAGAAGTAGCGCAGATTTTAAGTCAGAAAAATTTTCTGTCGATCCATGAGAACCGCATCAAAATGAATCTGAATCCTTGACAAACTATTCTAGTTGTTTTTTTTTTAAATATCTTCAATGTACAGAAATTTTTAGAATTTTATAATACACTAGCTGTCCCGGCAGACGTCGTCCTGCCCGGTAAAAAATAGGGGTTGATCATAGAGGGTTGAAAATTGAGGATTGTATGTATTTTTGTATGTTGTATCATAAAAAAACAGAAATTAAAAATTTTGCCTAAAAAAAAAAAAAATTAGGGGTGGACTACCCCTAACATTTAGGGGGATGAAAAATAGATGTTGGCCGCTTCTCAGACCTACCCAATATGCATACAAAATTTCATGAGAATCGGTCAAGCCGTTTCGGAGGAGTACGGCAACGAAAACTGTGACACGAGAATTTTATATATTAGAGAGATATCATAGACTATACTGATTATATTGGTTTCAGTAACGGTTACAGATATTAAATTAATGATATCGCATTATATGGTACTTTCAATTACCGATATTGATTTTTTTATTGTAAAAAGAATGCAAATAATTACAAGGCAATAATTAGTTTAATGTTTAGGCTTGGCAAGTGAAAAGCTTTCTTAACGTTTCCCATTAAATGTTTAAATTTCTCTAATAATATAGTAAATAGAACTACTCCTATCCCAAATTATCCGAAACATTTATTTAAGATTCAGTTACAGTTTCTAATAGATTATACTACTTCGGATATCCGATAATAGCGGTTACGATTAAGACAATTTACAATATCCCTGCTTCTTCGAATTCCTCTTTGAACCTTTAAATTCCTCGAAGCAAGGATGAGGTATATAATTATGTGAAATACACAAAGCCTGTATGATCTAACATCGCTCCTACCTACATTTCTAGGAATTTATATTGATATTGTAGAACAAAGTGAGGTATATAATATCGTTTGAATTCTAACATTCTCCTAAGACAGTTCCTGGTAACAGCCGGGAATAATAACTGCAAAAATAAAACTGAAATCTGACAACTGATTTCTCAATACAAGATTTTTATGGCGGCATACTCTAAACCAGGCATAGTAGCGTTCTAGAGGTGAAAATGTCCTATACTACCTGGGTGTGGGTTGTTTTGTCGCCTCTTACGATAAACTGAAGAAATTAGTATTTTTCCACTTCCCTGCTACAGAAACGCCTACAAGACATTATAGACTTTAGTCTTGAATTACAGTAATTGTGATATAGAGAGGGATGTAAGGAGAAAAATAAATGTAGCATGGCTAAAGTGGAGACAGGTAACCGATGTGACATGACAAACTAATACCATTGAAACTAAAAGATTAAATATATAAATCTGTCATACGACCAGTCATGCTATACGGGTCCAAATGTTGGGCCACTAAAGTAATAAACCACAAACGTCTCCACTCAGCTGAGATGAGAATGTTGAGATGGATGTGTGGTGTTACAAGAATGGACAAGGTGAGAAATGAGTACATAAGGGGATCTTTGAAAGTTGCACACTTGAGTGGAAGGATAGGGGATGAAAGTCCCGTGACTAAAATTATGTTAAACCTCAAGATGGATGGATTGTCTGAAGGATGGTAAGATGATATGTGGTGTGACAGAAGATGTATGTCAGAGTAGAGTAGTGTGGAAGGAAAAGACATATTGTGTCGACTCCAAGTAATTTGGATATGTTGAAAGAAAAAAAACTTCCTTTAAAAAAACCGACTTCAAAAAATATAAAATAACTTATTTCTAAAGCTATTTTTAATTATAATACCTCATTTTGAATATATATTATCTTAAACATCTTAAAGTCGGTGCTTAGTAATTTACAAAATATAGTAATTTTTATGTTTTACTTTGCAGCGACTTCATTTCGAAGTTTTTTTTATTTGTTACTTTTTAGGGCCTTACTTATAATAATCTCGTTAAGAAAGGATTAGCATTTCTTAAATAAGAGACTCTTAAGCCCCTAATCAATGGCTGTTTCAAATAAAACTTGCCATATTGTCTCTTAGCAGTCATTTAAACTACCTCTCGATGTTGGTTATTTTCGACAGTTATTTATGAGTGACTTTACCACCACCTCTTATCCTTAAGAGGAGTTTATAGGAAAGATTTTCGTTAATCAGTTGCTGAGCAGTTTCTTAAATTTTAAGAAACGATTATAAGTAAGGCCATTAGTGTCTAGCTATGGGTAAGCCTACAAAAGGTGCCGCGCGCCTTAAAAAATATAGGTCCCAAGAAACGGGAACGGAAAAAAATCATAAAATGAAAACTACTGGGCCAAACCACCATGACCATGGCCATGGCAACACATGGCCCTAGAGCCATATGGTCAAGTTCCACATGGCAGTATACTACAATTATAGTATAGTCGTGTCAGTGAATGGTCTAATGGACTAATAGCGAGGAACCCTAACCACCTTGAAAGGCTCTTGCTTGGTATCTGGGTGAAGAGTCGGATGCAGAATACAGCCCTGCTGGACACGGCCTGCATTGCGAGGAGGTTCCTGTCTCTGGAGCCTTAACCACCGGCAGCTTGGACCTTGAGCCCTGCTGCCAGCGGACATCGATTGTTTACATTTTCTTTTTTTAATATATTATTTTTTGTATATATTTAACCTGTAAGACGGAACCACCACAAATTTGTTGCTGAACCTGTCACACACGACTCATTGGGAAGTCCGACAAATTTGTGGTAAAACACAGATGAACGTTGAACTGATGCTTTCTCCCTCTAACTACAAAGCATTTGTATTTGAATAAAAGATATGACATAATTCTCTTGGTTTTTGCGCGGGAATATTTAATTTGGCCTTTAGAGAAGGTAAATAAAAATGTAAATAATTTCAAAGAACGTGTTCCATCTTATTAGAAACTGTACGCAGAGAATTTCATTAATGTACGTGATAAGTTCTGCCTCGTATAAGGTAACTCATACCTTTGTTACAATGGAAGGGTGATTAGCGCATCATTGGCTAATAAGTTTCGGGTCCCAAAGGTCGTCCCAAATGGATATCAATTTGGGTGACGGAATCAAATTATATCAAATAATATCGGACCCAAGTCCCAGAATCATATTTTATAATATTAGGTAGATAACTGTATATTGCTCACCAAAATAAACATATTTAAAAATGCATATTTCGAAACCCAAAAAGCGGCTTTCTCGCTAAAAACTATCTCTTCCAGTCAAGCTTTATTTTAAACTGGTCTAGGTTAACTAGGTTTAATCATTTATAGCCAGTTTTAATCCAATACAAATAATTAACGTAAAATCTCAATAAAGTTTGGATTTTGTCGACAGCGGTCAAGGTGAGGAGTCTCAGGGGGAGCATTTTCATCAGTACAATTTATTCAAACCAAAAGCAACTTAATCTCCAAGCCCTTAAGTTGAAATTGATTTGAAAATGATTCGCTTATATCTGTGTGATTTTTTCAGATTATCTCTTACGCTAAAATCTGAAGTGCAATAAAGATTTTTCGAGAACGCTTTTAATATTTTTAGCTTCAGATATTAAAAATATACGTTTATATGTGTGTGTTTGTCTACATTAAGTGTAGGTTGTGGTACGGTTAGGTAAATATTTGAATCTCTTGGTACACACAACACACATGGCACTAGTTAGAGTAACATGGAGGCTAGACCGATACGTTGTTACCGCTGTTTCAACGTCGGTCATAGCGCCCAACAGTGCCCGGACACGTGCCCGGACCGGTCCAAACTGTGCCTCCGCTGCGGTAAAAGCGGACACAGGATTCCGGACTGTAAGGCACGAAAACCCCACTGCGTGGCGTGCGCGGCGGGGGGCCTTAACGCTGCCCATCCTACGTTGGCGAGGTTCTGCCTACCTCCCTTCGTAAAGGGCAAATTCGTCCACCCGCGGACGAGACGAGGTGCGGCTGCAACTGCGGCGACGGCTGTGCAGGCAATGGACACCTCCAATGCCTAGTACACCCGCTACAGCGTTTTTTCAGGCCAACGTAAACCACTCCCCCACCGCCCAGGACTTGTGCCTGCAGGCGATGGCGGAGTGGCGAGCGAACTTGGCCGTTATCAGCGAGCCGTATTACGTTCCCCCCGCCGGCAACTGGGTTGGCGATCTCGACGACACGGTAGCGGTGGTGGCCAGGGCCGGATCTGGTACACCGCTTACGTGTCTCGAAAGAGGAAAGGGCTATGCGGTGGCGGAAAGCGGGAGTATCGTCGTCATCGGCGTTTACTTCTCGCGAAACCGCCCTCTGGCGGAGTTCGAGCTTCACTTGGACGCCGTCGGGGCTGCCGTTCGCAGATTGTCACCCAAAACGACTTTCGTGATGGGCGACTTTAATGCGAAGCACCAATCCTGGGGAAACGTCATCACGGACCCTAGGGGTCGGGCAGTTGAGGATTGGGCTCTTCAAGCCGGCCTCACAATATTGAACCAGGGGTCGGTCCAGACCTGCGTACGCGCACGGGGTGGATCGATCATCGACCTGTCATTCGCCACTCATGCGGCCGCCCGCAGAGTGACCGGATGGAGGGTGCTGGAGGAGGTGGAGTCGCTCTCTGATCATCGGTATATCAGATTTGAGCTAACGACCCCCTCCTCCGGTCCGAGCCCTGTTCAACGTCGCCCCCCTCTCCTCCCGCGTTGGGCCCTTACCAAGCTCGATCCGGAGCAGGCCGAGGAGTGGGCATGTACGGAAAGCTGGGCCTACCCAGCCGATTTCGCGAATTTGGACACGCAGGCAGAGCACATGCGCAAGACCCTGACGAGGGTTTGCGACGCTGCGATGCCACGCGTCTCCAAACGGCAGCCTTCGTGCAGGCAGGCGGTCCACTGGTGGACCGAGGAGCTCGGCGAGATGCGAAAGGCAGTTCGCATCATCAGCCGCAGGCTCAAACGCTGCAGGGCGCGCCGTCCTCCGGACTATGTCGCGGAAAATGGACTCGTGGGAGAGTTTAGGGAGGCCAGAAAGGCCCTTTCGATTGCGATATTGCAGTCGAAAGCCCGGGCTCGGGCCGAGCTCCTCGAGACGCTCGATCGGGACCCTTGGGGGCGTCCGTACCGTGGGGCCCGCAACAAGTTGCGGCCTTGCACTTCCACGGCTACGGAAACGCTCGAACCCGAGGTGCTCCGTTCGGTGATCGATGGGCTCTTCCCGGATCCGGGGAACTTCACTCCCCCCAGTATGGGTCCACCCATTCCCGACACCCCCACGGACGAGGAGCCTCACTCCATCTCCGAGGGGGAACTCGACGTCGCCCTGGACCGGCTCCGGGGCAGGAAGACGGCTCCGGGACCCGACGGGGTCCCCGGTCGCCTCCTCTTCCTGGCTGCAAAACATCTACGCAGCCAGCTGCGGGACCTCTTCGAAGCCTGTATTCGCGCAGGTAGGTTCCCGTCGCAATGGAAGGAGGGGCGTCTGTGCCTTCTTCCCAAGGGAGGTCCTAAACCTCCCGACGATCCGTCCGCCTACAGGCCCATAGTGCTGCTGAACGAGGTCGCCAAGGTCTTCGAGAAGATCTTGGCGGAGCGGCTCGTGAAGCATCTAGACACCGTGGAGCCGGGGCTATCAGATACGCAGTTCGGGTTTCGGAGGAGGCGGTCCACGATGGACGCCTTCGAGACGCTGCGAACGGTGACGGACGAAGCTGTCCAAGCGAAGGACGTCGTTCTTGCGGTGTCGCTTGACATAGCGAACGCCTTCAACAGCCTCCCTCATGAGACGATCAGGGAGGGGCTCCGTGCACACGGAGTCCCCCCGTACCTCACGAGGCTGTTAGGCGAGTACCTGCGGGATCGACACATCCTTTGGGAGGGCGGTGAGTCCGTCAATCACGAGTTAGGTCGGCGACGTGTCGCGTGCGGCGTTCCACAGGGGTCGGTCCTCGGGCCGATCCTTTGGAACGTAGGCTATGACTGGATCCTTCGGGTGACGGTCAGGCCCGGGGTAGGGCTGATCTGCTTTGCGGACGACACCCTACTCACGGCACGCGCCGCGTCATTCGCGGAGTCCGTGGACGTCGCCAACGACGGGTTGGCGATAGTCGTAGACAGAATAGCTAGGCTGGGCTTGAGGGTCTCCCCCGCGAAAACGGAGGCCATCATGTTCCATAGGAAGTTTCGTAATCCACCCCCGGATCTGTCCGTTACAGTCCAGGGGGTGGCGATCAGAGTAGGGCCCACGATGAAATATCTTGGGCTAGTCTTAGACGGGAAATGGCTGTTCAAAGCGCATTTTGAGCAGTTAGTTCCCAAACTCGTGAGTTCCGCGGGCGCACTCTCAAGGCTTCTTCCCAACGTGGGGGGGCCGGGGGGTGCGACGCGGAAACTATATTCTGGCATCCTGAGGAGTATGGCCCTTTACGGTGCCCCCGTCTGGTTCGAGTCGCTTCACCGCCACAATCGAACCCTGCTGCACCGGGCGCAGCGGGTTCTGGCCGTGAGAACCATACGTGGGTATCGTACAGTGTCTTGGACGGCGGCGACACTCTTGGCAGGCGAGCTGCCCTGGCCTCTCCAGGCAGACGTCCTGTCCAGGGTTCGTCGTACCCAGCAGGATGCCCTAGTTAGAGGACTGACCTTCTGTCAAGTCGAGATAGAGACGGTCAGGAAGCGGGAAACCGCTTCCTGCCTCGTCGACTGGTCTCGTGACCTCGAACACCCTGCGGCCGGCGGCTTTACGGTGGACGCAATCAGGCCACAACTGGAGGAATGGGTTAACCGCACTAGCGGCACCCTCACCTTCAGGACGACGCAGATACTGACCGGACACGGTTGTTTCGATCAGTATCTGTTTCGCATTGTGGGCTGCTTGCCTTCTCCGGATTGCCGACAGTGTGGCGCGCCCGATACGGCGTTTCATACGCTTGTCGAGTGCGCTGCCTGGGCGCCTCAGCGTTTCGAGCTCGAGACAAAGTTAGGAGCCGTCGGATCGCTCGGCGACTTGGTAACGGCCATGTTGCAGAGCGACGACGCCTGGGATGCTGCGGTTTCTTTTTGTGAGGCAGTTATGTCTCTGAAAGAGGCCGCAGAAAGGGATAGGGAGCGAAGTCCTAGGGCGCGTGCTACGGTCTCTTCTCGAGGTCGCCGGTCTTCAGCCGGCACCCGGAGAGGCAGGTACGCGCATTACTTCCCTCCCTGAGTTAGGATCCGGAACGATGGGGGCCCTTAGCTACTAGGTCAGCAAGGGATTTTACAACTACCCCCGTTCCGTAGTGGAGTGTGTTCTCCCGGGGCACACTTCAGCACTTTATGCGCTGGATCGACTGCTGAGTAACTATGTTCTACATCTCAGTCTTTCCTTCACATCAAAGCGCAGGGCCGCGAAGGGAGGAGGGGTTTTTTAGTGGGTATTGAGGTTGCTCGCCCGTGTGGCATCGCTCGGAGTCTCCACACTCCTCTGTGTAATCCATAGCGGACGAAGCGCAAGTAGAGCATACAATTGCTAGCGTTATCGCCCCCCGTGGATTCGTGCCGTTTCCTAGTGACGGCCCAGAGAGTGCGTAAATCGGTTAGTCATTTTTCCCCGCCTCAAAAAAAAAAAAAAAAAAATACTCGTATGTAGGTAGCCCTAGCTAGAGGCCTGACCTTCTGTCAAGTCGAAATCAAGGCGATCAGGGAACGGGAAACCGATTCCTTGATCGCAATCTGGTCTCAAGAGCTCAAGAGCCCAGTTGCCGGCGACTACACGGTGGATGCAATCAGGCTACAGCTGACGGAATGGGTCAACCGCACCAGCGGCACCCTGACCTTCAGGACGACGCAGATACTTACCGGACACGGATGTTTCGATAAGTATCTGTATCGCATTGTGGGCTGCTTGCCTTCCCCGGACTGTCGCCAATGTGGCGCGCCCGACAGCTTCATACGCTAGTCGAGTGCGCCGCATGGGCGCCGCAGCGCTTCGAACTTGAGACGCAAGTAGGTCCGGTCGACTCGCCCTGCGACCTGGTGAGAGCCATGTTGCGCAACAGCGACAATTGGGGGGCTGCGGTTACTTTTTGTGAGGCAGTAATGTCTCTCAAGGAAGCCGCAGAAAGAGATAGGGGGAGAAGACCTGCAGCGCGTGCCAATGCGTCTTCTCGAGGTCGCCGGCCTTCAGCTGGCACCCGGAGAGGCAGGTACGCGCACTACTTCCCACCCTGAGTTAGGTTCCGTTACGGGGGGCCCTTAGCTAGCTAGGTGAGCAAGGGACCATCGACCCCCGATTAACGAAGTGGGGTGTGTTCTCCCAGGGCACACTCCAGGTACTTTGTTGCGCTGGATCGGCTGGGCGTAACTATGTTCTAAGTCTCAGCCTGTCCTTCACAACTAAGCGCAGGGTCGACAGGGAGGAGGGGGTTTTTAGTGGGTATTGGGGTCGCTTGCCCGTGCAGCTTCCTTTGAGTCTTTCCACACTATCTGAGTCGATCGCGGGCGGATCACTGTCACGAGCGTACTATTGCTGCAGTGGTGCCTCCCCCCCCCCGACCGACGTTTGTCGTTTCCTGGCAATAACCCAGTCTGTGCGTAAATCGGTAGAGCATTTTCCCTCGCCTCAAAATATATATATATATATATATATATATATTCGCAGAACGGCCTCGTTCTTACGACATCTCCTTTAGTTATTGCAGGTTTAGTGGGAGTCATCAGGATAAAATGCGAGCATAAAACACAATAGCCACGATTTATACACTTTTAATTTAGATTTAAAACACATTTTAACATAGTTTAGATCGAGCAGCGGGTTCAGGGCACCGCTCATACTTCTTAACTTAACACTTTCTTTAAAATACTCCATGGTCCAACTCGACCTATTGCCATCAACCAAATGTGTCACAAAAACTCCTCAGTCTACCCAAGTAGATACTACTCAAAGTATAGAGGGCGTCCTTGACCCCGCTCTAGACATGCTCTGCTCTCATTGGTCGTTTATTAAATTACAATATTCATAACTTTTATTAGGTGAGAACTATCTTTAAGTTATAGAAACATTTAACAAATTTAATTAAATTACATTAAGAATTTTAGAAGTAATTAAAATGTAAACAAATGATATTGTGCGTTATACATCCAGTCAACAATATGTCCAATTAAAGCTTCCCTCCGACATATATATAATCATCAATTAATATAATAAGTTTTTCTTAAGGTCCACCACAACACAAACGTACATTCATTAAATGTCACGAACAATAGAAAAAATAAAACATAAGCTTCCTAAACTTATTTCTACTAAGTTCTTTCAACTAGAGTCCATAGATTTGTTATAAAAAAAACTCTTGGTACCATAATAATATTGGTTTTCTAAGGAAGCTTTAGAATCATAACTCATTAGAGGCACAAGGCACCCAACAAGCGCCGCCGTCCACGGGTGTACCTAGCGCGGTCATCACTTGTTGACTTGAATATCGTAGAACTAACTGACTGCGATTAATACTGGGTGAACGTGAACCGCCTGAGAACGTCCAGGATCCGTCAGAGGAGGAGTTATCCATGCAGGAACGAAGAAAAAATACAATTTCCTGCGGCCGGGCGGCCTGTCGTAAGAGGTGACAAAACAACATAGAGCCAGGTGGTAGGGCTTTTGCCCGACTGGATGGCTACCACCCCTGGTCTAAAGTATTTCACCATAACAACCTTGAGTTGTGTTTCGGCATTATAGACCAGGTTCCAATCTCCCTTAAAAGAGCAGCAGCGCATCTGTAGCACCTTAGGTGTTGCTAATGTGTGAGGTGATGGTAACCCCTTTCCATCAAGTGGGCCGCCTACCTGTCTGCTGATCTCCTGCAATAAAAAAGAGAAAGCGAGTTGTCACCGAGTGATTTAAATTAATTTATCTGCTTAAGACATTGTAGACATATACATAAGATGACATAAGGCTCACATGTTTTGCCAATGAGGCGTGCTTTTACTTAAGATTACTAAATATTAATTCAACATTCGTAATTCCATTCTAAAATTTGCATACCACCTCAAACAATTCCGTCGCATTAGGCTTGACGCAAACAGGCCACCTAGCTAAACTAAATGGGAAACAGCCACCGGTGGCGGTCGACCAGTAGATGACACGCTTTTGTATACATTGTGTAGAGACTGCTTCACACGTGTAGCCACCACCGGTGGCTGTGGCCGGTGGCCTGTTTGCACTCACACTTAGGCTGGGTGCAAATGGGCTACCGACCACAGTCATCATTGGCCAGCGACAAGGAGTTCGTACTCTTTTTCAACCATTTTGTAGGGAATCGCCATACATATATGGCCGGTGGCAATCACGCACCACTACTACTTTTGTGGCTATGATCGGTAGTCCGTTTGCGCACTGACTTATATCTTCAAAAATATTGCCACCTAAATGGCGAACTCCATTTAAGCAGCTCCTTAAAACAATTAAAGTAAATATGTATATTATATTACATTCGTTCTAGAAAGTACGTATGAAAAAGCAAAGGTGGCTATTTTTATACTAATATTTCGTAAATTACTTTCATGTACCTATGTAAAAAGCGAATAAAATTGCATACTTTTTAGAAATCTAATAAGTTTGTGCCTTCAAAGAAATACTTAAATATGAGTTCAGTTACATTTTTCTTTTCTGAATTTTGGACTAACGATTTAATAAGTACGAGTACGTAAGCATTTTATAGATTTAAAATGAACTGAGGTTTCTTTAAGTGTAATAAAATATCTTGAAAAGTTTGCAAGTGTCACATTGCTAAGAGCTTAGGTAGGTATTGCAGTTGTTTACAGAAGGTAACCACTTCCAATAAGGCGCTAGCTTGTAGATCTCTACAAATGAAAATATGACAAGGTAAAAAATGACACTATAATTTTTTGTATTAAAAAAAATGCATTAGTTCATCATACAGCCAGACGGCCCACCTGATGGAAAGCGGTTACCAACGCCTATGGACATTTTACACACAAAAGATGCTATGGATGTGCTATCGCTCTCTTAATTGCGACTGGGAACATAAGTCAAAGTTTTTATGATGGCATACTCTAGACCAGGGGTAGTAGTCATCCAAACGGGAAAATAGTCTACCACCTGGCTGTGGGTTATTTTGTCTCCTCTTACGACAGGCCGTCTAATACATGAAATTATATTCTTTCTCCGTTTCTATTCTAGGGTATTCGAAGATAAAAAGAAGTAATCCATGCTGGAACGAAAAAAAAAACTAGCATTGCAATGTGCGAACTGAGGTATGGGGCTGCAAAACAACCCACAGCAATGTTGTGGAGTATTTGCTCAACTGAATGACTACCACCTGTGGTTTAGAGTATGCCGCCATAACGATCGTGTGGCGGCATACTGTAGAGTAAAAGAGACTTAGATAGAATAGAGACTTAGATTAAGAGGCAATATAATTCCCTTAGTTTTGGCGCGGCAATTTTGATGGCAGCCTGTGGAAGAAATTAATACTAAATATGGCCCTTATACGAGTATTATAATAAAAAATATCCCGAAGGCATATTTGGACATACCAAATAAACCACCTCGGTGTGCTTTCATATCGCCAGAATGTCAGAGTTCCAATTTTACTTATAATGTTTTAGCCTAGTTTCAGACTCAGCAGAATTAACTCTGCCCATTCTGTTTTCACGACTGCTTAGTTTTGTCCACCATTAAATAGAACAGTCTACTCCAACGGATTACAGCGTGAACATACGCGTTGTCGAGATTTGCTCTCACACTTCGGTAGGGTGACCAGTCGTTTTGTGTTAAGAGAATTACTGAATTCTTACGTGACTTACAATTAAAATTAAATTCATATCAGTGAATTTGAAAGTGTAGTATTATAAGAAATTGAAATTTAGCCATACATAATCTCTCTTTTCTTGCACCATATCGCAATTAATTGGGGTCGGCACAATTTGTCTTTTCCTTCCACACTCCTCTATTTACATACGTCTTCTGTCACAATAAAAATCATCATATCGTCCTTTACATAATCCGTCCATCTTTTTTGGTTTACCTTTATATGTGTACCCATCCATCATATGTATACATAAATGTATATATAGAAAAAATATCTGTTGTTGCACAATACTCCTATCGTTGCGAAAATGGAAAACACTCCGCTAAATGCGTGTCAAATCACGCAATGGTAACATATCAGGTGCAGCAGAATGCAACAATTAAAAATAGCTAGTGTAATCTTTAAAATATTGAACTATGAAACCTATACATTTCATACTAACAGGGTTTATTTTATTGTCAAGCTGGTAGACAAGTAGACAACCTACCAAATTTAAAATAGTTACCGTAACCTATAGATGTTTGCAACGCCAGATGCACTACCTGTAACATGGTGATGTTTGATGTTTTTATGTATATGTATATACGTATATATTTATTTATGTAATATTAATAGGAGTGGTAACGCCACCTGGCGGTAAAACGTCATCCTCCCTCAATTCTTCCTCACCCCCGCGCGCATACGCCGCTTGCCACGCTTACTGGCATCTACGAGTGTAAATCGATTCCGCTACGAACGAACGCGTGTGAAGTGATATTTATTGCAAAAGTAAGGGTGATCAGACCACAGCCGGTCGGCCAGGATGTCTACAGCAGCTGTCGAGTCCAGATAACCTAGATTTTCATTTCCCAAAGACGTTTGCCGCCCAGTTACAGTCCATTACCGCCGCAACCAAGGAGTCTATTCAGTATAATTCTTATTTATGTAATATTTTATATACTCATAAGTAAGTAAGCATATCGTTTAATATTTTATGTCTACCACCTTTGACAAATTTAATCTATTTGATTCCTGCGACGGGTTGTCTGGAAGAGATCGCTTCTTAGAGAAAAGGCCACCCGTTGTGCACATATAAACTATTTTTAGGCTATAAGTTTTTCTGTGTATTCTGTAATGGTGAACATAAAGTGTTCTCTATCTATCGATTTTATACTGACGTTTATTAAACTGGAACAAACCATACTTGGCTTGGACGTATGGCCACCCTCCTCTTAAGAGATTAGCCGAGTGTATGTCCCCGCTATTTGCGCCCCGGGTGTTGGACGACTGACCACTGGATTACTGCTCTATTCTTCTTACTAATAAACACTTGTCATATAAAAATAGTTGTTTTGCTAACAGATAAATCTTATGCTCACCATTTATCTATAATATTATAAAATTCTACGTTTCTAAGTTCTGTATGTGTACATTGAAGCTATTATATAATAAACAACTAAAAAAGATTATAATAATATAAAAGATAGACAACATGACGCACTTTTTTTTAAAGAAAGAAAGAAGACTAAAGCGATAGCTTACAGTCTTTTTTTATTGCTGCGGTTCTTTGTCCTGCGGAAATTTCGAGTCAAACGTGGACGAAGTGGCGGGCATGTTAGGACATGCCCGCCACTTACAATAACTAGGGTTATTAATAAATTAGCCTGTTCTTTCCTCAATACTTTGAAAATTTATCATCTTATGCACTTTCGGTATTCGTATATTTTGCTTTCGGTATTATTTATCATAAAAAAAAATAATTTATATGGTACACTGAGAAAATGTCAACCCTCAGCATTTTGTTAAAACTCAACCCTTTCCCTTACTTTGGCGTTTAACACTTATTGACAGAAATAATTATAATAATACAGTCAGTTTTTTTTTTCCAAAATCAGTCGATTCGATCCCCAACCAGGGTAATTAATTTTTCAAAAATCTAATGATATTTACTGTTGTAGATTTATAATATACCTTTAGTTTGGCATTTGGTCATAGAGGCCCACTTCAAAAATTCACGTGTAGGTATGTCTTTCTGTATTTAAGAAAATGAGTTTATAATATGAAAATAGTTTGACATTTCGTAAAGTATGAACATTAATATTTTATTTTACTTTACTGTAAAAGGAGAAGAAGCGGCGCAACCGATTCCCGAGCAACATATTATCTTTAATTCATAATTATTATGTTCATATTTATTAAGCTATATTTACATTCTAATATATAATAGTTATAATAGATACCATACCTACATAAGTGGAAACTAAATTAACTTAAAAAATTCAATCAGTATTAAAAATAATGATTAAGTAAACATCAAGATTAACTACAAATTTTTAATCAAAGCAATCTTATTTAAAGTAAAATAATCTTTTGGAATAACAAAACATATTTTGTTATAAACGCAAGACGCGATAAAAAGTAAATTAGTATGAAGGTATCCTTGTTTTTTGTTTTAAAATTCACTGAGTATGTTAGATCTCATTACCGAGCATCGTCTAGGTGGGAATTTTCTTTTTTCCTCGCTATCCTTAGGGAATTGCGGCGAACGAGGGTGGGATGGTCTAATGAAAACTCACCTCCGTTATGTAACACTGCAGAAAACATTGGAGTTAAAAATTTAAACTTTTTCTATATTTCATCATACTTTTTCTATATAAATACCTAATTTATACATATTGGTGGAAATATAAATTCAACACTTAATTAGGGGTGGTTAAGGGCTGTATTGGTTTGGTTTTAATTATGGGAGTAGAACGAACTAATCGTATACCCCTGTTCTTGTCTGTAGGTTTTTTGTGTTGTATTGTGACTTTTTAATTATAGCGAATATAAAACTACTAAAAAGTAGACTTGTCATAAAACTTATTTTACAATGATCTTCCTTGTAAGTTTTTTCCAAAACCTAGTTGTGTTAATAATTCTAAAACAAAAATGTCCAATGTATATAGTAATATACAAAGTACTTTGAAGGAAATATTTTATATTCAAAAACAGTTGGAAGGCCCAACCTTAACTTAATAAAATACCTTTCATTTCTCCAACAATTCAACCGATTCCTAAAGTAAAATTACAAACTCAAAATATTATTATTCATAAGAAAATATTGGGGTGTTTCAGTGTTCCGTTATTTAGCAAGAAGTGTTGCCAGGTGTTCCCAAATTCCGAAGCTGTCTAGACTTACCGGTAGAAGCCCGTGTTTTAGCAACTATCTATATATAATAATAACAGATCATAAATATCCCACGCTTGCATAAGGCAGCAGGTTTGACATATCGATTATCTCGATGTTCAGATTGCATCGCGATGTTTTCCTCTACCGTTGTTAGCACTTAGTAATTGCAACAATATTCACATGAGATCAGAAAACTGTCTCAGTGGTGCATGCGTTCCGGCCAGGATTGAACCCGCGTCCTTTGAGTTTGCCAGGCGTGCGCTAGCCATTACCACGACCTTATAACTATGTAACTTTATAAATATTTACGGCCTTATTCATATGGATTTAAAGCAAGTTTTTAGTCTTCTTTATGAACATTAAAAATTCTTTATATCCTTATTCCAACTCATTATGAATAAGATCATCAAACTGTACATGTATATACAATACGTAAAATTTAAGAATGTCATTAAAAAAATATGTTATTTATGGTTTTTGATCTTTTATGTTATTATTTGTCTTCCATGTTAGTTAATACTTATTATGGGCCTATTATTTAAGATAAAAAAGTTTATTATTTTTCGCTTTTATTAAATTTTATTATTTATTGTTCAGTTTCATAGATTGCAATTTTTATATAGCACGTAAACAGTATAAGCTACTAAATATATAATTATGCCAAATATTATAATATTTACTATATTGTTTATAATAATGTCAATAACAAATTAAAATGCTAATCAAGCAGGGGTGCCATCAATGGTAGTAATTACCCTGCTTATAATAATTGGTTTATAAGTAATATAATATGATATGTATTTTTTGTAAACCAATAATAGTTCTTCATGACTATAAAAAGAAACACTTTCAATTCTCTTCAGTAATGTAGATTTTTTTCAGAATCAAAATTATATATAATACGTTCATACTTTTCTTTCTTAAATTTAAATAACTGTCTCATAACAACAAAGTAATTCTAAAAAGCAACTCTTTATTCCGTTATTTGGTAATTCAGCTTTGGCAACACTGATTGTCAGTGAGGTGTAACACGGGAAAAAACAATTTTCCGCCCGTTTTGTTCTTATTTCCAACTCTTTCTTACCGGTTAATTTTCAAATATAGCCCTTTCGTTTACTCGCGAGAAGAACTATTGGCATTTAATGGATTCAAGAATTGTTTGTGGGAAAGGTACATTTTTATTTTATTGATATAGTGGCATTATTTATAGTATTCTTATTTGTTCGCGGATTCCTTATCATTTATTAGAATTTTTCTAGTGGGTTCACGGAAATTTTGATTGGTTATGCTCCTGGAACTCAGCCCAAATTTTTGACAATAAATTGTCAAAAATTTGTATCTAACATTCAAATTCATATAAATCTATCAATTATATTATAAAACTAACTTCTGCCCGCGACTTTGTCTGCGTGGAATTTTAAAAAAGTTATTGAATAAAAACCCCCGATTTTAAAACATTGTTCATTGGTGCTCCGCTCCTATTGGTCTTAGCGTGATGATATATAACTTATAATAATCTTCCTCAATAAATGAGCTATCGAACACTGAAAAAAAAATCAGACCGGTAGATGCACAGATTATCCCCTACAACGCCACAAACTCAAAAACTTTACATCTTTATGATATTAGTATAGATATATTGAAGTCAATGTACTTAGGCTGCGCGCAAACGAGTAACTGAGTACAGCCATCGGTGGCCAGTGACAAATACATGACACCCTTTTTTAAACTTTGCCGCGACTCACCACTTGCAGCCGCTACGAGCCACATAAACCATCGTCGTCGCCGCAGGGTTTTGGTAGCGCCATGCCGCGTGCTGCCGCCACTTTTATTCGCGCGGTGGCGCGTGGCTACTACCGGTGGCTATGGTCGGTAGCCCGTTTGCGTGCAGCCTTAATGACATAAAACGGGTCAAACTTTATTTTGGAATTTGTAAACGTAGATTTAAATATGATATGTAAAGGTTCATAGATAACTTGTTATAAAACTGTAGAGGTCAAATTTCAGTATAATGAAAAAAATGCAAAAAAAGTGAAAAGAACTTTTAAGATTTTTTTCAAATTTGTTTTATCTCTGTTTGTCTGACTGTTTATACGGGCTTATCTCCGAAACGACTGGACAATGTGACAATGTGATGTTGTTCACTGATCGATAGCACTGTGACATTTGTTCTCCCGGGAATCACGTGGGAATTTTCCCGGGAGTGCTTTCAAGTTGTTCGTATGCATAAAAATTAGCTTCCATTCATTTATAAATGCTACGGTACATTAGGTCCCGGGAATTTCAAGTCAAACGTGGACCAAGTCGCGAGCATATCCTAGTTTATAATAAACGTGTAGAGAAGTTGAGATCATAAAATTAATTTAAAAAACGTTGGCAGTGATCTCCTACATAGTGTATTTTAGTTTTGTAGCGGCTGGAATTGCTGAATCAGAGAAATAGGAATCGACGCGGGGTTAAGTCGAAGCAGGCCAGTCGCTTACTCACGCCCGTCTCGTCATCTTGTATATTATAAATTAAACGTGTAACATTATAATAAATGGTAATTAAATAATTATTGTGCATAACTGCAGAGGCCTGATCCCAAGACTAAAGTACACTTAGAAGAACACCAACAGTTTCGATGTCTTTGCTATTTAAATGTTATTTTAGTGTATTTAAAAAACAGCAAAACTTATTTCTCCACTGCGTCGTTAAAGAATGTTAACTTTAAAAATTGACAAGATTAAATAATAATCAATAATTCGTATAAAATGTTAGTCATATAGTAAGGCAAGTAGGTGTATAACCTGTATAGTAAGACATAAAACCAGGCACTATTGAACAAGTAGAGGACGAAATCTAGACAATCTATCTCATTAACTATTATCTCTGCCCCGTTCTTTTCTAAACGTTAATCACATTTCGGAGGTCTCAATAATATGGCTATTAGTGTTGTGACACAGTTTTCTATTTTTCCATCAACCGCCGAAAAATTTTTTTTTTTCCGTGCTACAAATATTACATTTCGAGGTTTAATAGAATAAGGATAGCAATAAAACAACATCTATACTGAAATATACTATACTATCTAAATTTAATATAATTGTTGTTGTTAATCTTGCCAACCTCGATTTTTATGAAAATATCTTTTTCAACACATTTCCTCAAAAACTGCATTTACGAAGCTTGTATACATTATTCGAAATTCAAAAATTACACACCTAATCATCATCATCCGAGCGTTAAATCCCGGTTGCGTTCGGAGCGATCACTTCGACGCCCAGGGTCCGCTTTCCTACTTTTTCTTCTCCACTTCGCGCGATCTTCGGCATCCCTTGTGTTGAGACCGTTGGTACGCATGTCATGCCTCACAACGTCAAGCCAGCATTTCTTGGGCCTACCCCTTCGACCGGGACCTGGCGGAGGCGGCATGGCTAGACATTTGTTCCCCACGTAACTAGCCGGTTTCCGTAAAACGTGGCCGTACCAGCGCAAGCGACTCTCCTGCAGTTTGTCTGCTATGTCACGGACGTGAAGGCTGCCGCGGATGCGGGAGTTCCTGACACGATCCTTTCGCGTGACTCCACACATCCACCGAAGCATATTCATTTCCGTGACACGCAGCTCCTGCTTGTGTCGCTCAAGTACAGGCCACGCTTCACTGCCATATAAAAGAACAGGTCTAATAATGGATTTATAGACCTGTCCTTTTAGCTTAACCGGCATTTTGGGGTCGCAAATGACACCTGTCACCTCACGCCACTTGGCCCAAGCTGCTGATATTCGAGCCTTGACGTCATGGTCGATGTCCCCGGACGCGCTGAGTACAGATCCCAGGTACTTAAACTGGTCCGTGCGCTCGGCCGTGTCTTCGCCTATACGCACGGACGTGGGATCCGTAACGTTGCAAGCCAAGTACTCTGTCTTCGCCACACTTAGTTTTAGACCGCCGTTCTCAAGCGACTCCTTCCACGCATTCACACGTCGCACCAGGCGGGCCCTATCCGCATCTGCCAGCGCGATGTCGTCCGCATACATAAGCAACCATGGTGGTTGCTCATGTCGGTCTCTGATGTTGTTGGACACTTCGTCCAATATCACGCTGAACAGAAACGGACTGAGGACAGATCCCTGGTGCACTCCGACGGTTATAGGGAATGGTGTAGTGTCCCCAACAGCGGTCCGAACTATGGAATCGGAATCACGGTACATGTCTCGAATAATATCAATATAGGTTTCAGGCACCCCTTTGGACCTCAGTGCCCACCAGATCATCACTCGAGGAACACAGTCGAAGGCCTTCTGCAGATCCAGAAACAGGAAATGCAGAGGCGTATTCTTCGTCCTGTATTTCTCAATGATGATCCTTAGGGCAAAAACAGCGTCCATGGTGCCATGTCCAGGGCGGAACCCATATTGACATTCCGAGACAGTGCACTCCTGCCGGATCCGAGAGTCGACTATCCGCTCAAAGAGCTTCATGGTGTGGGACATTACCTTAATACCGCGGTAATTTTCGCACTCCTGCACCGATCCCTTGCCTTTGTAGACTGGAGTGATAACACTCAGCCTCCATTGGCTCGGGATATTACCGGTGAGGAGTATACGGTTAAAAAGGTTTGTCAAAATGCCCACACCACGAGGACCCATCGCCTTCCAGGCTTCGATGGGGACTCCATCGGCTCCGACAGCTTTCCGATTCCTCATGCGGCGAAGAGCTTCTTGAACTTCTTGAGACGTTACAGGTGGCACAAGTCCTTGATTCGGAGGGAGGTCCGGTGGCTGCACCTCTTTATGCTGCTTATTTAGCAGCTCGTGGAAATAAAAGCGCCATCTCTCCTTCACCGCGTGGTCCTCGCATAGCAGGTTGCCGCCAGGGTCTTTAACACAGCGGCACTTGGAAATATCCTGTGCTGCTTTGACCCTGGAACGTGCCAACTTATAAATTAGCTTCTGCCCCTCAGACGATTCCAACTTATCGTACAACGGTCGTAAGTGGTCTCGTCTGGCCCTGGCTACAGCTCTTTTAGTGGCACGTTTCGCAGCCCTGTATGCGTCGTGGTCTTCAGGAGATCTGGACGCTTGCCACTTTTTAAAGAGGGCTTTCTTCACCCTAGCCTCCCTCTGGACTGTGTCGTTCCACCACCAAGTCTCCTTGTCACACTTGCGTCCACCCTTAGACACACCCAGCACTGCTTTCGCCGTGTTAGTAATGGCTGCCTGAATCTTACTTGAAAAAAAAATTACACACCTAATATTGTTATCTAATATATAAAATTCTCGTGTCACACTTTTCGTTGCCATACTCCTCCGAAACGGCTTGACCGATTTTGATGAAATTTTTGTGCTTATCCGGTATCTATGAGAATCGGCCAACATCTATTTTTCATCCCCCTAAATGTTAGGGGTAGTCCACCCCTAAATTTTTTATTTATTTTTTAGACAAAATTTTTAATTTCTATTTTTTTATGATACAACATACAAAAATACATACAACCCTAGATTTTCGTCCCTCTACGATCAACCCCTATTTTTTACCGGCAGGACGACGTCTGCCGGGACAGCTAGTAATATATAATATAATAATAATCGGCAGATAAACACACTTATCTCCAAATTAAGCAAGTCACGCTTGTGTTATGGATAATGCACAACGGACCACTCTGGGGCCGATTCCAGACCATATTTACTATGGTCTGGGTGTCTGGGATCGGAGAAAATTCGTTTCAAAAATTAACCTTATCAAGAATCGGACCCGGAGCCTCTGCGTTGCAGTGAGGTAAGGTGGCATAGACTTAGCCCGCTAAACCACAGAGGCCGATTTTACATGTAAGATATCAGAATAGTTTTTACGCTAAATTATGCCGAAACTTTCGGCATGTCGAACCGAATTGGCAGTTTGATGCCCGCTCTAAGCACATAATATGGAGCATATAGATAGGTGGACAGTGGGCCTTTGTCCCTCGTCCCTTTGCTGGGCAGTGGGCCGGAAACCCGCCCGCGGGACCAAAGGATAAATATATATTCGGGACACCCTCGCGCTGTTGCTTATACCCGTACGTATAACTAAGATTCATTGTCGCCCCCGCACTAATTGGGTGCCTCCGTTCTTTTTTTTGTTTAGATCCTACATACTGAATACTATCGCTCTTATTCATAGAATAAGTTTGAACGGTTCTTAATGTTCCTTAAATAAAAAATAAAAATTTCGTTTAAAAAACTGACTTCAAAATCTAAAATGTGTAAAATAACTTATTTCTAAAGCTATTATAATTAATATATATTATCTAAAACATCTTAAAGTCACGTAAATCGGATCATAAATCACGGAGTAATCGGTGAACATACATAAAAAAAGATCCCGACGAATTGAGAACCTCCTCCTTTTTTCGAAGTCGGTTAAAAGGCGTTCAAACGTACTCTAACTCCCTATTGTCTCGACCGACAAAGACCAATTCACACCTGCGATTTATACCTTTCGGCATTTGGACTTCTTTTGTATACTATGTGTTTAAAACTTGTAATTAGAAAAACAGCCCAAAGTGTATTGTAATCTTTATGGTAGTCATTAGCCAGGTGTGATTCTTGGAAATTTAGTCCACCCGGTCGAGTAGACATATTGTAATTGTACAGTATAAAGCAATGTCCTAACGGAGGGGTGAAGAGTCGAGCGATAAGCATAAGCAAAGCAAGAAGTGTGTACTATATTCGGTGATCTATTTAGTGACAGACTTCGCGCGTGTTATTATATTTGTACCTATGTTATACGTGTTTGTATATTTCTAATAAATTCTATAGTAATTTTAACGGCATTTCAATTCGAGTCCTGCAACTCACACTATGAATAAGACCATGTATGTACATACCTTAATTGCCGTACCTCGCTGACATATATAGTCAATATATAATTTAAGACCTTCAAAAAGTGTTCTCCAGTGGAACTTATTTTGAATAAAAACTTTTGAATTTTGAATTTTAAGTCATGTCATTATTATTAATTTATATAACAACAGCCCATACATGCACGGACAGTATACTGGCCACGCTTGTCCAAGGCGGCTCGGCAGGATGGACACATCGGTTATCTCGATGTGCAGGATGCATCACGATGTTTTCCTTCATCGTTGTTAGCACGTGGTAATTGTAACAATATGCACATTAGGTCAGAAAACTGCATAAGTGGTGCATGCATTCCAGCCAGGATCTAATCCGCGCCCTTTGAGTTTGGGACGCGTGCGCTAACCATTACGCTCCCACGACTACTGTCATTAGTTATCTTATATCTTTTGCTTATATATAAAGCTGAAAGGTTTGTTTTCTTGAACGCTCTAATCTCAGGAATTACTGATCTGTTTAAAAAAAATATTCAGTGTTAGATAGCCCATTTATCGAGCAAGGTTATATATCATCTCGCTAAGATCAATAGGAGCGGAGCACCAATGAAGAATGTTTTAAAAATCGGGAGGTTTCTTCACACTTACTTTTTAACTATTCCAAGCGGAGGAAGTCACGGGTAGAAGTTAGTTATGTGTATTTGCAAAATTATTTATCCTATACTTACTAATAAATAACATGTAGTGAATGTTTATAATTTCAAATTAATATAATTGTTCGTTTCTTAAATTATTGCTTGTCTGCAAAACTTATGTATACCACCATCGCCACTCCTAACCAGCAATATTCTTGCATCAGGTTGTCTGGTTGTCTGGCAAAATTAACTGAAGCGTAGGAAGTCTTCAATGAAGTACCTTTTGCTCTAAAAATGCGTATATTTTAATATTTTGCGTTTTACAAATATAATTTCTTGCGCGTACAATAATTCGTCGTCGTTCCGTCGTAGATTTTCGATCGATTTTCGTTGGCGTTGGACTATGAGCGTTTGTCATAGTAAAATGTTAATATTGCGCGTACACACCGGCGCAAGCGTACTGGTTCATGCCCGGCTGGACCAGTGTGTACCTTCCTTTCGTAAATCGTGCCGCAACAAACCTTGTTATGACAGGAATTTTGATTATAACCACTATGTTTTATTTCAACATCATACTTGGTTCCATAGATTATGAACATGAAGCCACGGACGAACGACCCATGAACGATTACAAACTAAATTAACATCCATAGTTTATCTATCTCACTGTGCCATAGAACGTGCGCAGCATTAAAGGCTTTAGTAGATAACCTCATAGTTTCTTACGAAGTTAAATATATACACAGTATGTAGTAGGTATATAAAAGATGTTAAAAATGACATATTTTATTAAACACCTTTAAGAACATGTCAGAATTGTAGAACTTAAATATTTTAAAACTATTCTGGCTGAATTCCAATAGCCGAGACTGTGTTGGTGGTACAGTGTTTGTTGAGTAGTGGTACAGAGATGATTTTGAAGATACTATTTTGAATATTATCTAAATAAATATACCAATTTTGCCAAGTGGATGGCTACCACTTCTGGACTAGGTGGGTATTCCGCCGTAACACCCTTATGTTGTGTTCTGGCATTAGTGACCAAGTCCCAGTCTCCCTTAAGATAGCAGCACATTTGTAGCACCTTTGGTGTTGCAAATTTCCATAGGCGATGGTAACCGTTTTCCATCAAGCGGGCCGTTTGCCTGTTCGCTAAACTCCTGGAATAAAAAAAACGTAAAAATTAGCGGATTGATTTTCTATCTTTAATCTCCACGGTACTTTATGTCCCAAGATCCCGCGGGTTTTTTCCCAGGAACGGTTTCAAATTATTAGGATACATAAACATTAGCTTATTTCGACACAGTTTAAAGTGAAACGATTTCTTACATGCTTTTTTATATAATGCAGTATTTTTCATATTAGGAATTCGGAATTGTCCCAAAAGGAAGATGGTTTAAAGTAGTCAGAATGCATAAAATTTAGTTTATTCAAATACGATTTGCTAACAGAACTACACTGCTAACAAAATCGCGGGCAGGACATATTACTAAAATAATAAAAAACACTTTGTTGACATACTGATCTACCCACACTGTATTCCAAAGTCAACGGGTATGAGCAAAGTTAGGCAGTTACGAACGGACACACTAATTGCATGGCGCGGCTGCGCCCGCGAGATACAACGCCAGCCCGATGACTGCCGAAAGTAGTTAAATTTTAAACTTATTATATATTACCGCTCCGCCCGAAGAATTCTTGTCCGCGAAATCGGCCGGAAAATTGTCGCCTTTTTAACAAGTTAAAAGTTCTGGAAACATTTCAAAGAGAGTTGAAGTTAACAAATTTTTTAGAAGAAAATAGTTTTTCCTTTATTGCTGATATCGCTTTTACTTTAAATACTTTTAAAGTAGCAGATAAGAGAAATATCTACAAAGGTTACGTTCCATTAGAGACTCACAAGGCCCACGTTCACGACCGCGAATTTTCCCGTTCCACTTGTTTGCCGGCGTTACAATCGTAAATCCAAGTGGAACGGTTATCCTCTTGACATAGCTCGTTGTGAGTGTTGTGTGATCAAAAATGATAACGTCATTAGTGAGTTTTAGCCACGACGGCTTTTTATGTCACTTTTAAAATAAGTAAAAACTGTTTTGGAGGATCTTTTAAAAAAAAGTTTATTTTTGGGGGTTTTTAGAAAAAAGTTTGGGGTCAATTGACATGGTCATCTGGCGACACTGGACATTTGTACGGTTTGTACCCCGGCAGTATATTTAAAGCAATGAGACGGTGATCGTCATTCCCTCATCTGTCCTGTACAAAACTTCTAGTTCGGAAATGTTCGTTAAGAATAGAAAGAATAAAAGAAAAATATTTATTCAGAACCACATAATATACACCAATACGTACTTATAAATAAGATAATACAATTAAAATGAAGTTCTGAATCGGTCCTAACTCATGACTATGACTATTGAACTATTGCAAACAAATATATAAAAAAACTACATCATTAATATGTACAAAAAAACTGATATAAAAACTAATGCTACGAAGAGAATCTATAAAGAAGAACAACATAATGTAATAAGGAACATAAAACTTAAAAACTATAACAATATCAATTTCATATTTTGTCTGTCAGTCTGTTAGTTTGTGTCAAATATGCAGCATATAATAAATAGGAAATATCTAATCTGAGAATAATCATGGTTATATAGACAACAAGAGATGGAAACATTGAAGTAGATCAGGCAGATCCTGCGCATGAAACCAACATCATTATATGGCACTAGTATCATGTACAAGATCCGCTTGACTTACTTGATGATCATATATATCGAATATATATGAATAGAAATCGGATAGATCATAGCATAGAATCGGATGTGATCGGCTTCGGTCACCTCATTTTACTAGCATTCGTACATGTCATGTCTTTATCATGTGAATATCCGTAGAGGCGTTATTGTACTGTTCTTCTCGTACGGTCCTTCTTCTTATATTTGAAGCGTGAGTAGTAGCGGAATTTTTTTTTCGAAAAGTGTACAAATTTAAATTTTAACCCGTATCAGTTCAAATCCATTTTGTGCGGAATAAATGTACTGCCTCACGTGTTTACTACTCAACACTAGCAGAAAGAAATACTGTGGTATTATTTATTAAGCGGTTGAATCGTACAAATGATTACAAAAAATCTATACAACAAAGAGGAGCAAATAAATTTAACGAAACAACGCCAAATAGCTGAAGATCCCAAGGTCACTCCGTTAACAATTCAACTAGCACAACCCTTGACTTATCGATTACGTTTTGACCGCAACACAGCTAGGGCTGCCACTTGCAACTTTTTAAAGTTTATTTTTTACCCTTCAAATATATTGCACCACAGTCTTGTTTATTCCGGTACCAACTGACATTTGCCATGATCACGTTCATTAGTGAATGGTTATGGCGGCACCAGAAATAAGCTTTTTTTTACGAAGGTCTTAAAATACAAGCTATTGACATTCTGGATATCTTGTAGCAGCAGAGTGCTAGCCAAGACAAGTGAAACGAGCCCAAACACGACGGGTCTGTCTTGTTTAGTACAGGAGTTCCTATGGCCACTTTCCAACTCCATCATCAGATTAGCTCCATGGAACCATATTATTTCATACATATACGCGATATACATATGTGTGCAAAATTTCAGCTCAATCGAAAACCGGGAAATTGGTCAAATTTAACTTGCAAGATTCCACCCGAACTTACATACATACAAACATAGGTACCTACATCAATTGCAAGTTAATAAAAGCTTGTAAAAAATACGATCGCAGTTCGTAGCAGATATTTTTGGCTGTAGTTGTCTAATCCCAGTGAAACGAATATTTATCAGACAGACAAAAATTCAAAAAATTGAATTTATTTATTTTTATATCGAGCTGTCAAAGTAATGTTACGACTAAGGTCCCGAAAAACAAAGTTCACATCTGCATACCTGTAAAAACACATTATTTTACCTTTTGGCATTTGCAATTCTTTTCCTTATTCCTTCAACACAAATACAGTCCATTGTTTTATTGTACTAGATTATAACCATTGCGCTTGAATCATTAGCCAAGTGCGTCGGATTATGATACGGGCGCATTGCATTTGTGCAGTATAAAGCAATGGCCCCATTGAAGGAGGAGTCAGTCGAGCGATAACCACGAGCGAAGCGAGACGTGTGTACTAAAATCGGGAATCTAATTAGTGACGGACATTGCGCGTTTACTGAATTACGACCTTCTGCATTACGTTTGAACTTGTTGTGTTCAGTTATATTTGTACCTGTGTTATACGTGTTTGTATAGTTCTAATAAACTCTACAGTAATTCTAACGGCATTTTAATTCGAGTCTCGCGACTCGTAACAGTAGAATGAATGTTTAGAAATTATATATTGTTATTATTTTAAATACAGTCCATATTATTCAATAAGTACCGTTTCCTTAATTCTTTTCTGTGCCGCTAATTGTGCCGGCGTGTGTATTAGCAATAACAAGTTGATAATAAGGTGTCAACCCTAAACGAGGTCGACCACACGACGGGCCCCCGTTAGTCCTAGTGGACGGAATAATTAATCCCGCGCCCCTCGGGATGATTTACGCCGAGACACTGTCCGCCCCTGAAGGCCACCGCGGACCCCTTGCATAACCATTTCACACGCACTCCCCATAGGTACACATAGTAGAATACAGAAGACCTTTACAGGGAAGACCTATTTCGAAGTACTATAACGACAACTCATGTAACCATTGCATACATTATCGTCAGGGATGAGCCGAAATTCGTTTTACATTCGGTTTGACCGAATTTCGGCATTCGGACGGAAATCGGGTTAAATGTCAAACATTCGGTGCAAGAAAAAAGTAAAATACCATTTGCATTGTTTGGACTGAAATTAAGAAATCTTATCCTATTGTTACAAGTTGCAGTACGAATATAACTGTACACAACCAGTCCAAACGTAAAGCACGATTCAATCACACGCGCAAAGTCCGTCACTGAGGTCTTGTTTTGCTTGTGTCTATCGCTAGACTGACTCATCACTCCATTCGGGCATTGCTTTATACTGTACAAGTACAATAAGTCTGCTCGACCGCGTGCACTGAAAGTCCTAGAATCACCCCTGGCTAATGACTACCATAAAAGATTACAATACACAATGGGCCATTTTTCTAATCAAATAATAATTTGCCGGTGTGAATTTGTCTTTTGTCGCGGCTCAGGTCGTAACACTATCAAAACCGTAAAATATAATATAATTAAGCCTTTATATACTCATGGTCATTTATTTTAGTTAGGAACATGTATGGCATTCTTGTTGCAAATCAAATGTCCATAGGTGATGGTAACCGCTTTCCATCAAGCGGGCTGTTTGTCTGCTGAACTCATGCAATTAAAAAATATAGGTTTTGAAAAGACAATGATATGTTAATGATTTTTAATGAAGTTACAAGTTCGAGATATCAACTCCCAAAATTGTAAAAATTGTCTCGCTCTGTAAGTTTTAAATTTTGAAAAAATGTCAGATCAAGCTCAAAATAATTCTATTGACGAAAAAATTGATTTTAATTAAATCAATTATTTATATTTCATATTTTCTTATATATTCCATAAGTTTTGATTGCAGGAGTTCAGTAGACAGGCAGATGCCGCACTCGATGGAGATTGGTTACCATCGCCTATGGACTTGTGCATCATCAAAGGTACAAATGCGCTGCTGCTCTCTAAAGGGAGACTGGAACCTGGTCACTAATTCCGGAACACAACTCAAGGTTGTTATGGTGGCATACTCTAGACCGGAGGTGGTAGCCAACCAGGTCGCCCAGCCGCAAGAAATTGTATTCTTTCTCCGTTCCTGCACGGATAAAAAAAAAATCAAATATGATTGCATTCTTAGTTTAGATACTTTCATCAAAACTATATTCAAAATAAAAAAAAAAAATATTAAAAAAAAATCCGCTTCAGAAGACTTTTTGAAGTTCATACATATAGGTTAAAATTTTCATTTTATCCTAGTCTATGTACACTACTTCGCAGCGTGTTATTGCTGTTAAGGAGAAGAAGCGCCAAGGAACTCCTCAGCAAAACTTCTAGCTAAAAATCGATTAACTTTAAAAAAAAATGTATAGCGAAATATTTTACAAAATTACTTTTAGGAGAATGGCATAACAAATAATGAATTTGTAAACTAAACTGATCGGCTCAATAACAATACATACCTACGTGTTCGTCCCTGTTGTGTTTCGATTAATCCCTCCCACCCCCCTCTGTTCCCCCTACTCTCGGCGTCCGCTGTCAAAACATGCGGGCGATTGAAACAAAATACATGTAAATATCCGGACATTTTATTCGTATTGGATGTATGATTGAGTTACATTTTTTGTGAAACTATCGGAAATTTATTAAACTATCACATCTCAAAAGTGGTCTTTAAATACTTATAATAATCACAAATTAAGAATCCCGCTTTGAAAGTTCTCATTACATGTTTAGGGATTTAAACCTCTTAATCGTTAACCAAGTTAATCGATTGTCCCGAAAGATTGATTAAAACTTGTACTACTTTGAAATCGATTGATTTATTTTAAGTTTTTTACTTTTTGTGACACACAAATACCTCATAAAATCGATATGGAGTGCAAAAATTTTGTCTTACATCGGATTTTGCGTACCGCGTGCATTTATCATGCACATAATAAAACTACGTTTTAACGGTTTTAAGCGCGGTAATTTTTTTATTTTATTATTCCGACGTTTCGGCCACTTTTCAGTAGCCGTGATTATGGAAGATAATTAATGAATATTGTTACAGTTTTATTTTGCCTACCGCCAACTTATTCGTTGATTGATTTTTTTTTAAGTGAAACACCCTTATCACTTGGGGAATCAAAAATAGTTTACGTCATATTCTCAGATCTACTAAATACACTGTACGGTGCAACCGTACAGACTGCACAATCAGCATTTACGCGAGCAAGCGTTATATTCGACAATCAAATTAAGCAGTTCACGTAAAACCACCGCGACTCGCGTACGTGTAACTCATAATATCATATCATATCATTCCATATCTAGTATTAAGTTAATATCAATAAATCATAGTTCCAAGTTAATCTATCTAGTTATTTAATATCCCCAGATGTAACAAACCGTACATACACACTAAAATTTCATAACAATCGGTCTGTCCGTTTCGGGGGAATTTTGTTACAAACACTGTTACAACACACGACAATTTTATATATTAGACATTATAGACAACGCTGTAATCTGTTTTCAGACAGGTGCTTCATATGTATTGGAAAAATATAGCTAAAAATACATTCTAAATGAAAACATAAATTATATTGGATCGGAGGCGAGCATGAATAAAATGGATTATGTCAAATCTGTTGGGGGCTAAGAAGGCTTGGTTAAAGAATACGAGACATGTTCGTTGCTACAACATATATTTTCGAGTGAAACTTCAACGGTGGCAGAAACAACACATAAGTCAGCCACACGTTCCAATATTAAATTGAAATTTAATATATATACAAAAAGTTTGTATATCCATCACGCCCCTATAAATTTTAATTTAATTACATAAAACATTCAGAAGATAAACTAACATGACTTAATACCTAAACCTAAACCATCTAAACACTTGTAGTGTTTAACACTAGCCAATGGCTTAGTGAGCACGTCTGCCAACATGGATTCAGTGGGCACATGTTTCAATACAATGTCGTTCGTATCCTTTAAAACCTCCCTAATGTAATGATATCGAATATCAATATGCTTGCTACGCGCATGAAACATTGGGTCTTGAGCTAAAAATATAGCCCCTTGGTTATCGGCATGAACGATCACACGAGCATACCTCATGAGCCCTACTTCCTTCATCAGACTATTTAGATACACTGCCTCCTTCATACTTTCAGACAGGCTGACGTACTCTGCCTCACAAGTCGATGTCGCCACGCTACGTTGTTTCCTAGACTGCCAGGATATACACGCACCACCTAAAATAAATGCATAACCCGAATAAGATCGTCTGTCTAGTAAACAATTCCCCCAATCTGCGTCCGAGAAACCCTGTATACAATTACCAGTCTTTTTGTATACGAGACTTAGTTGTATGGTCCCTTTCAGGTAACGTAATACACGTTTTGCAGATTTCCAATCAGATTTTTCAGGATTCGTGACTTTTTGGCTTAGTTTACTCACCGCATTAGCAATATCTGGTCTAGTTGCATTGCTTAGGTAATTCAAACAACCTATCAACTCTCGATATGGCCAATTTTTATCGCTTTCGTCATCGTTACATTTTTCTTCGGCATTTTGTTTGGAATTAATTTCCATCGGCGTTGCACATTTATTGCAATTTTCCATTGAAAATCGTTTTAATAAATTTTCAATATAATTTTGTTGTGACAAAATAATGACATTGTCATTATTATTTCTCCGTATGTCTATTCCTAAAATATATTTTGCCCGACCATAATCTTTTAATTCAAACTCTCTTGACAGCTCATTTTTAAATTTAATAATTAAACCTCTTTCTTGACTTGCCACCAAAATATCGTCTACGTAAACCAATACAAACAAATAGCTATTTGCGCTTTGTTTAAAGTATAAACATGGCTCGTTCAGACTCTGCTTCAATCCCATAGCAATCAACTTTTTGTTGAGTTTGAGATTCCATTGACGTCCAGCTTGCTTCAAACCATACAATGATTTCCGCAATAAGCATGAATCGCAACCACTATCCAATTTATTCAGCATTATATGCGCGCGCTCTATAACCATTGGATCTTCTCCCTCACGATTCATAAGCTTAATTAAACTTTCTCTTAATAGTTCTGGTATCTCCATGTAAATCTCTTCATCCAAGGATCCATAACAATCTGACAGTGTCCAGTCTAGCAACAGGTGCAAAGGTTTTCTCATAATCGACCCCATATCGCTGGCTGAAACCTTGTGCTACAAGTCTCGCTTTCTTCTTTAGAGTCTTATCGACGTTCTGCTTTGTTGTCAACACATAACGGCAGCCTACGATGTTCCTGTTTTTCGGTCTCTTTACGATCTCCCATGTACCTTTCTGAACTAAACTTCTAATTTCAGATAATATGGCTTCCTCCCAATCAGGTTTATCATTACTTTTCAAAGCATTTTTCAAAATGATCTCAGTTGAACCAGCAAAATCTTCAACCTCATTTGCATCAGTCGAAGTTACAGATCGCTCAACTTCCCTCGTTTGATAGATTTTCTTCGGTCGGCCTACGCTTCCTGTGCGTAGTATTTTAGGTCTACCAGGAGCTCTCGTCGTCATCCTTCGCTGATCAGGCATGTCATCATACCTTATTTCTTCGACTTGCTGCTCCGTCTCTAAGCGCCTAGATGAAGACTCGCCTTCGTCACATTCTGCAGGATATTCTTGACATTCACTCCATTTTTCTTGCATATTGTCAACCTCTTCTGCTTCATGTCTACGTTCAACTGGAACATTGAACTTTGTGAAGTCGATTTCGATGAAATCCTGATCATCGTCTTTAAGAATGTTTAATGGGCCGGGCTCTTGCTTCGAGATGGCCTTACTTTTGTTTTCGCCTTCGTGAAATTTCACATCTCTCGCAATCATGAACTGCCTTCGCTCGGGAATCCACACACGATATCCCTTGGCGTTCTTTGGGTATCCGACAAAGTTACCAGCAATACCTCTTGCTGCGAATTTGTCTTTGTTTGGATCTTTATCTAGAATATGTACCTTAGTTCCAAATCTTCGAAGGTATTCAATCTTCACCGGTTTGTTTCGCCATTTTTCATAAGGAATTTCACCCTGTAGACTTCTAGTAGGACAACGGTTTCTGACGTAACATGCAGTATCCACCGCTTCTTGCCAAAAACCTGAGGAAAGATCAGAACTCAACAGCATACACCTTGCCATTTCTACCAAGGTCCGGTTCATTCGTTCTGCTATTCCATTCTGCTGCGGTGTTCGAGACACGGTCAGTCTTCGCTGTATGCCTGCTTGTTTCAAAAATTGATCAAATTCTAAGTCACAATACTCTCCACCATTGTCGGTCTGGAGATATTTGATCTTCAGGCCCGTCAAGTTCTCAACATGACTTTTATACACCTTAAAGGCTTCTAAGGCTTTATTTTTCGCACTTAGAAAATAAACTTCACACCAACGTGTACAATCGTCGATAAAAGTAATAAAATATTTTGCTCCACCTATCGATTCGCATCTCATAGGTCCTACAATATCAGAGTAGACTATTTTCAATTTTTCAGTACAAGCACTATGGGAATCAGAAAAAGGTAACGCGGTCATTTTTCCTTTAGCACAAATATCGCAATCACGTAAGTTTCGTACTTCGGTCACGTCAAACTTAGCACCTAATTTACCTAAAAGCTTAGCGACATCTTTACCATTCAAATGTCCTAATCGCTCGTGCCAACCACGTATATCAGCATTTGAATCACTCAAATTAAAAATATACTCAGGACTGTTTAAACAATATAAATTACCTCTACGATATGCCGTCATTTTAATGTCGCCATTCTTGTCAATAACCTGAGCTACATTTTTATTGAACGTAACATTATAGCCGTTATTTGTAATTTTGGCTACTGAAATTAAATTCGCCCTTAGATTAGGAACAAACAACGTATCTCGTAATTCAAATAAATCCCTCGAGTGTTCGCTCCATGCCGACAACCTTACAGTACCCTTACCTTTTACGTTAGTACTTACATGCGTCGCTAAATTTAGTTCTCCGCTAGTCATTTTTAAAGTGTCCCCGAACTTACTCGCATCATTACAAAGGTGAGACGTGCACCCACTGTCCAAAATCCAGTCGTGTTTTTGAACATTTACAGCGTTAGAAACTTCTACATCTAAAACATTAAAAGTGGTTAGAACGTTATTAATACAATGTGTTTCTTCTGCTTTCTGTGCTTTTCTACCTATTTTATTTTTACAGTCCGATGCTTTGTGTCCACGTTCGTGACATTTATAACATTTAAATCTAAAACCTTCTTTCTTTTCAGTTCCTCTTCTATTGAAATCAGTTTTGTCTCCAACTGTACTTCTTTTCTTTGCGCCTTTCTTAGGATACTTTCTCGCATTCGTGTACAAAACACCCTCGTCCGGATTTTTGTTTGCGTCTCTGGACTCATGCTCTTCAAGTATTTTAATTTTCAAGGCCTCTGGTTTCGGCAACTCGTCTCTCGATTCAATCGCACATCTAAAGCTTTCGAATTTTCCGGGCAAACTGTATAATAACATGATAGATACTAAATCCTCATTTATGCTTATACCCATGTCTGCAAGCTTATCCACAGCGTCGAAAAAAGTATCCAAATGTTCTCTAACATTTCCTGTCTCCGACATTTTGTGCAGAATTAAACGCTTTAAAAGTGTAGCCTTTTTAGCGGGTCCCTTCGATGCATATATTGACTCCAATTTCAGCCAAACATCTCTGGAAGTTTTACAACCTCTAATATGACGAAGTTCGCTTCCACTCATCGAAAGAATCAGATCGGCTCTGGCTTTTTCGTCCTCTTCCACCCAGAGTTCAGCTTCACTGATCTCAGCTGGCTTTCGAACTTTGCCACTCACGTACTTCCACTCATTGTTTTTAATTAACAGAGCTTGTACCTGTATTCTCCAGCTATCGTAATTGTCCTTGCCCAAGGGCTCGATTCGCATCGACATACTGCTGCTCATCGTTCGGCACCTTTTCGCAATTAATTACTGCTTTAGAATATTTTTCGATCTGAAAACTTTGCACATAAATATAATAGCGCTATGGACTTGCGCTGTCTGGGCCCATGACCAATGTTGGGGGCTAAGAAGGCTTGGTTAAAGAATACGAGACATGTTCGTTGTTACAACATATATTTTCGAGTGAAACTTCAACGGTGGCAGAAACAACACATAAGTCAGCCACACGTTCCAATATTAAATTGAAATTTAATATATATACAAAAAGTTTGTATATCCATCAAAATCTAGTTACTTAACTACGGCAGACAATCAAATTTGAACTCTGTGACGCGATACTATAATAGTTAGTGTGTTTTGTTAGGAATTCAGCTGTTTGAAGTCTAATATCGCATTTACTGCCACTCCCGAAATAGGATAATTATCCGAATACATCTGAAAAACCCACCTTTTATAATCCTGTTGTAGTTCAACAATCTTTAAATATATCTATCTTTAATATTATAAAAAGATCTATAAATATATTTACATACATACATACATACATACATAACTTCACGCCAGGTCCCTTGCGGGGTAGGCACGAACAACAGAGCGCCACACAGGCCCATTCTTACACACCTCACTTGCTTCTTTGACATTCATAGCTCTTGTCATGCACGCTCGTCTGTTCTTAAGGCTCCTAACATGACCTTCTGCTAACTCATGATCAATATTTATATAAATATTGATTTTATTATTTATAATATAATATAATCAATATATTATTCATATAAATATATTTATCTATAATATTTTAAAATTCTAAACACACCATCTCTGTACATTGAAGCTATTAAAAAAACAACTGGAATAGAGTATATAAACGATGGAGGTGCTTTTACTTCTTGTCTGTATGTTCGGGATTCATGTAAAAGCTACTGGGCCGATTTTGATACGGTTTTCGTTGGTAGACAGCAGATTCTTAGACTTAAAATCTGCGCTACTTTCGTTCTGAAAATCCCGGGGGAAATTTTCTGGGAATATGGTTGGTACCCATCGGGCAAATGCCCTACCACCTGGCTGTGGGTTGTTTTGTCGCCTCTCACTTCAGGCCGCCCCAACGCAGTAATTAGTTTTCTTTTTTGTTCCTGAACGGAGAAGAAATCTAACATTCAAATTAACCTATATAATTTAATTTGTTAATAAGAAAGGCAATTTAATTACAATAGTAAATGTATAGGCTAGCCTCCCAAAAACCATTCATGGAATATCATCGCCATGCTTTTAAGACTTCAAAAATACCAAGAACACTTTTCGATTGGACAGCCATCATAGAGGTGTTTACAAATTAGTATAATTTGAAATAATACGTAGCTAAAACTTTCTTTACGAAAATTTCGCGGACGGAGGAGTGTGAAATTTCGCACACAAACTTATAATAATCTTGTCTAGAAACGATCAGCCATCTCTTAAGTCCATGTATATCATTTTGTTCACTTATAAACGTGTATTACCTAAGAGGAGCACAGATAAACGAAGTTTATCGATTAACGTAGTTTCTATCCAAAATATTCGGCTAAAGAGGAGCTTATAGGTAAAATTTTCACTAATCAGTTGCACACCAGTTTCTCTAATTTTAAGAAACGGTTATAAGTAAGACCCTTATAGTTTATATAGAGAAAAAGCGGCGAATAGTAATATTTTTTTAAATTATGCATAAAAATACATTAAATCAAAGAAAAAAAACACTTCACACACACTCCATGGTCGTATGTGTATTTTTTACATTTTTGTTTATTGTTAAAGTCAAATTAACAGTGTAGGCTTGGTGAAAGCTGTGATTATAGAAGTCTATCACATTAATTACATAGTCTTTGACATTGTATTTCTTTTTTTGTCTCTTTATTGTGATTAACTGTTTGAGCCAATTTTTATTTTTTATTTTCATTATATAAATTATTTTATAATGGAAACTTGATTGATATATGTATTAATTTTGTGTTTTATATTTAAGAATATTAATTATTTTATGTTTCTCAAACAACAACGGGCGACCTCTACTAAGTATAATTTGATAAAAATAAGCCTCATCTAGTGAAGATCTTTCGCATCCCTTATACTAACTATGAAGCTATTTAACGACTGTTATTTAATTATTTAAAATGAATATAGAAAAATAATTGAAGAAATAACAAGTCGAAAAGCACAGTCCAATAACACCGCTAGAGAATTAAATCTGAAACATGGTTGTTTCATAAAAAATAAGAGGTCGGTGGATAAAATTCAAATGTGGACCCACATCCGGGCCGATGACAGAGGCATGTCCCCCGGGGGGTGCTTGGACTGAGCCTATTAAAAGTTGGATTAATGCCGTTGACTGCTATTCCCCCAGGAATCTATTTGACAAAGGTCCATTTTTATGCACCTGAGATATGTCATTCAAAACAAACCTAAAAGATTATTAAATACTTCCGTGACACGAATTTCATTTACTTAACTAACTTGGTAAGTTAACTTTGGAGTTCAGAATTGGGAAGGTGACACAATGAATGCGAAGTGAATGTGAAGGTGAAACAATATATTTTCTCTAATACATAGTGAGTTATTGGACGAATTTTTCTATTTGGCAAAGAAAAATACGTCGAACCTTTTTTTTGCCAGGGCATTTTCCCGACTGGATGGCTACCACCCCTGGTCTGATATAGGTATGTCGCCATAACAACCTTGAGTGGTGTATTAACCAATTAGGGACCAGGTTCCAGACCCCTTAAGTTCTTAAGAGAGCAGCAGCGCATTTGTAGCACGTTTGGTGTTGTAAATGTCCATAGGCGATGGTAACCGCTTTCCATCAAGTAGGCCGTCTACCTGTCTGCTGAACTCCTACAATAAAAAAGAATTTAAAAAAAGTTTTGTGGCTCAAAAAACTGCATATATAAAATTCTTTTCGTGTGTATGTCACCAAACCCTTCCTAAGCGATCGAAGCTATTTTGACCAATTATTTGTGTGTTCAGGTAGGTCCTGGGATGATTTAGATTCAGAATTGGACCCAAGAGCTGAAGCCGCTGAACTCCTCCTACTCAGTGGTAAAAAATCATTACAGTAGATGTAATGGTTTTTTGTGTGCATTCAAGTGGATTGTTTTAGATTTACAATTCCCGATAGGTGGCGCTGCAGTCGGGTTCCAGGATTTTGACAACATTTTTATTTCGCAGAAGAATAAAACTTTCACAGTGATGATGTCTAGAGATTTTCTTCAAACGAGCTTCTCCATTCCAAGGTTGAAAAGAAGAGCCTGAACTGCTGAACTAGCATCAAATCAACTCAAAATTCGAGGAAGGTTTACTTATATAAATACGAGAGCCTCCAATTCACAACCAATAATTTCCTTGTTTACTCGGCTGCCTTCCATTTATCGGGTGTCGTTCTCAAAGGCCCCTCGTCCGATACGTTTTAGGGTTCACTCCATCAAAATGAAAGCTACACGTTTCCATAAAATGGAATCTTTTAGATTGCTTATTGAAATTCACGAGTCTACCGCCGCTTCTAAAACAATTTTAGTTACTGTTGAAGGAGAAGTAGCTGCATGACAAACTATCCAACAACTTATATTATTGTGTACGGACATTCGTGATCCTTTATAAATGTGTTTTGAAGTAGTGACCGCTTTAAGTGGAGAGAGTTTATCGCATGTTTTTGTGATACTGTTTAGAAAATAATCGCATTGATATTGTTATCAGTGCGGGACTCGAATTAAAATGCCGTTGGAATTAGTATAGAATTTATTAGAACCATACAAACACGTATAACACAGGTAGAAATATCCAGTTATATTAACCAACCAACCAGTACAAATTGCACGATTCAATAACACGCGCAAAGTTCGTCACTATATAGCTTATCGAATGCCCGCGTCTTGCTCGTATAGTAATCCTCGGCCTCACACCTCCGCTTGGGCATTGTTTTATACTAAGCTATACAATACAACAAACGACCGCGTGGCCTGACTTTTCCAAGAAAACGTAATCTGCACACCTGCGGCCATAAACGAGTACAATAACAATAGGATGTTTTTTTCTTAATTATAAGTTTTAAAAACAAAGTAAAAAAAGAAGTCCAAATGCGGGAAAGGTAATAAACTACAGGTGTGCATTAACTTTTTCTGCGTGTAACACTATGTTTACATTCAACCAAAAAACAAAAACTCGTCTACGAGTATGTCATACAATAATTGCAAAGTAGTTATTAACTAGAATTTCTATTTTTACACTTCGACAGAAACTGAATTGACATTTTGTATTGCCTATCTTGACTTGTCTAAAATAGACCTCGTATGACATTTTTTCAAGTTTATACGAGTATCTTACAAATCAGTTTGAATGCGAGACTTGACATTCGAGCTTGGTGGTGAGCCCAGTATTTTGTATTTGTTTACAAAGAGACCCCAATATTCAATAACCAGGCGATTATCGCCCGTATGATATAATATATTTAGTTACCATGATCATATTTTTTTCTTGCTTTCGACAATCGTATCTTCGAGGCAAGAAATTCTCTCAATGTAAGTGGCCCTTAATTCTGATACCGCAGTCGTCAAGATCTTTCGTCGCATAGTAAGCCTTCTAGCGCAAACGTTTGTTTACAAACTTTATAAACGTCTTTAAGTCATATATATATATATATATATATATATATATATATATATATATATATATATCATGCCTGTTTACCATAGAGGTAGACAAAGACGATGAATCTCCACTTGCAACGATGCTAACAAACAAGTGGTGGTGATGCTGATGTCAGGAGCCTTAAAAACAGACGAGCGTGCATGACAAGAGCTATGAATGTCAAAGAAGCAAGTGAGGTGTGTAAGAATAAGTCTAAATGGCGCTCTGTTGTTCGTGCCTACCCCGCAAGGGACCTGGCGTGAAGTTATGTATGTATGTACTTTAATTAACCTCTTCATACATTCACATATATTTTAGATGCTTGTTATTTGACCTTATTTAATCACTTCTGCTATTTGATCACGATTTCTACGTAGATGTGTACCAGCACCAACTTTACCATGAACATTGCTATCATACACTTGTTTTCTGATTCTATTGTCGTCCATTATCTCTGGATGCCCAATGCTTGTTATTATAACTTTCAATGCATAATTTTCCTTTATTACACTATTTCTTATAATATCAATCAACCAACCAACCTCTTGCATGACAAGAGCTATGAATGTCAAAGAAGCAAGTGAGGTGTGTAAGAATGGGCCTATGTGGCGCTCTGTTGTTCGTGCCTACCCCGCAAGGGACCTGGCGTGAAGTTATGTATGTATGTATGTATCAATCAACCGAACGTCACATAACTTTTAAATCTCTCATTTCAAATGTATTTATTCTATTTTCATGCTTCTACTGCCACATGTAATTTTGACTGTTTTTGATTAATTGAAAAATAGCTATTGTTTATAATAGAAGATAGATATAATAGAATAGAGTAGAAAACACTTTATTGTTCACCACATACACATGAAATAAACATTTTACAGTAGTCACATTAAACGGTAAAAGTAGGAGCAATGGGCGGCCTTATCGCTTTTGAGCGATCTCTTCCAGACAATCCGGGCTATAGATTTTATGAAAGGGAATTCCGCAAGTGTATGACGATAGTGTACTGTCTATTGTCTATTATTATAAATACGACATGTTGGACAGGTGTTTGTTTCTCAATTACGCCAGAACCTCAGAACACATCTAGATGAAAGGTGAAGAGGTAGATTGTAGTCGGAACCGTTAAGAAGTAGTTTTTATGTAAAACTAGCTGTTCACCCGCGTGATGATGGAAAATAGCTATATTTTTGATAATTCACAGTTATCTTTATCTTTATAATTTAAATTAGCCTATGAGTTATTCTGATGCGTAACTATATTATTGAAAAGTTTCATCAAAATCCATTCAGTATTTTTTACGTGAAAAAGTAACAAACATCCATTCTTACAAACTTTCACGTTTATAATATTTATAGAGACATATATTTTATTGCTTAATGCTTGATTTTAAGGTTGTTCCGTTTGTCGAACCCGCCGAACCCGCGACAAAGAAGCCCTTTTCGCACCTGTCCGCCTTTAGCCCCATTTTAAGCAGTTTTCGCTTTTTCCGCTCCTCCAGTTTTCCGCTCGTTCCGCTTCGCCTCGCGCTACCTTTATCATGTTAAACACCTTTCACGAGTCTATTAAGCGAGATGTTAGTCTTGCCTTAAAAAGGTTAGTTTGGGTTTTTTCTTCTCTTTAACTAAGGCTTGTGACGACATCTGTATTAAAGGAACGTAAAGGAAATTATAATATTAATTAACTTTAAAAAAAGTATTATATAGGTACTTGTTGTGTTTTAGTTATGATAGTTCTTTTGTATTTTAATTGCGAAGCTGAAAAGCAGGCAGACATCCCAGCTCGTGGAAAGTGGTTCGCAACGCCCATGGCGAACTCGACGCGTTGACAAACTTTGAGAGGGGATAGGATCGATGGAGAAATTCTTTCTCAAAACTATTCTTACAAGGCTGATTAGGTATTTCGTACTGCAGTAAAAGTCTTACGAGTTCAAATTGCTATAAGTTACATATATAGATAGATAACACTTTATTGTACACCATTACAGAAAACACAGATGAACTTATAGCTTAAAAATATTCTAAATGTGTACAATGGTCGGTCTTATCGCTTTAAAGCGACCTCTTCCAGACAACCCGTGGCAGGAATAAAAACATATTATATTGGTCAAAGGTGGTATACATAAATATTAGAGGATATGCAGCTACTAAGTATTTAAGTACTTCGAAAATGCCAACGCACTGCATGTATTAATAGCTGTTATTTTTTGCTTCCCCAAAATTCAATCAATCAATCTTACCCCAGCATTACTTAACATTTTCATTCATTACGATAGCAGTGTAATGTTCACCGAAACAATTACAATAATTACATAATAATACAATTCATCATCGCACAAATGAAGTACAGTATTTATTATTCATAACCCAACATTTATCAGGGCGAGGTAAAGCCTTTTATTTATTATAGCGGACGCTTATTAGAATGGCGGCCATGTTGAATTAAATAATAAATACTTTTTTAAAATTAGAAACATGGGTTTTTTTGTGATATAATTTGATAGCCGTGAGTTGGAGACTTCGAAATTAATGCTTTAGGCTTGTATACTCCGTGCACGTCTGCCGCAGGACTGATGGCTGATGGAGCAAACGAGTCCTGGAATGAAGACTGCGTGTCGGTAAACGTATGGTCAGATGCCCTCCAGCCCGATGGACCGACGACCTAAGCAAGGTCGCCGATAGGCGCTGGATGAGGGAATCGGAGGACAGGGACGAGTGGCGCCGACTTGAGGAGGCCTACGTCCAGTAGAGGACTGCAAATGACTGATGACGATGACGATGACGTCGATGACGATGATGACTCCGTTCAAAGGTAAGAATACGTTTCAAAAGTCAATCACAAATAAATTCGTGATGCCCTACAGCATTACTGAATCGATTTTATATAAAAATCAAATATAACTACAGAAGTAAAGTAGCAAGAAAATGTTTACGTAACTATGAAATTGGTATGAACAATAAAATTGTTTGACTTAAATTTAAAGTTATTACAAAATATGAAGAACTAGCTCGCGATTTCCCGTGGAATAGTTAAAAAGGACCCCCGATTTCGAAACATTCTTCATTGGTGCTCTTCTCCTATAGATCTTAGGGTGATGATATATAGCCTAAAGCCTTCCTCGATAAATGGGCTACCTAACACTACAATAGTAACTAAGTAGTGAGAGACCCAAGTTGAGAAAAAAAAAACCCTTACTATTGAACTCCTTCGCTTCTCCTCCTGTAAAGTAAAAATTAAAGTACCTACTCAGAATAATTGAAACATTTGTTCTATTGGTAAGTGTATAACTTCGCGTGTTTCACTCAAACGTAACTGTGTGTGTTACCATTTGAGTGTGAATTAAGTTATTTAGATTACAATCTAAAATGGTTTTATAAGGTTTAACATCGTAATTAAAGCAACTTGATACTTGCACGATGTTTGATGGCGTACTAAAAATCGTTAGCAAGTATCGAAAATATTGATCTAATATTGGAGTTGCTAGAGTTTAGACAGGGAAAGCGCTGCCCTTATTATTTCCTACTTTATTTTGCCACTCATATTTTTAACCGACTTTAAAAAGAAGGATATTCTCAACTTGATTGGTTTTTTTTTATGTATGTACAACGATTACTCTGAGATTTATGATCCGATTTACGTGATTCTTCTTTAGCTTGATGCGCGCCTTTTGCCACACGCGCATTTTTTTCGTTCCTTTTTCTTGGACCTATACTTTTTAAGGCGCGCGGCACCTTATGTAGATCTGTCTACCCATAGCTAGACACGAAAATGTTTAAAAATTTTAAATTACTAATTAACGGATATTTAGGACATAAATAGCTATATTATAATATATGACGACTCACATAATGTACAACAGTTTAATTTTGAAATTGATTATTTGACGATAAAATATGATTTGACGATGAAATATAATTTATAGTAATGTGAAATTGATTAATGGTTCTATAAAGATAAAGTTTTATATTAATTTAATAATTTATTGATTGATTAAATAATGTAATTATGGCCAGGCACCATTACAATCGCCTGTATTGTACATACATCCGAAAGGGCAAACTGTCGTTCCAACAAGAAACTCGAACAACTTTGTAATTTTACAATTGTGACAGTTTATACAATAAATGTTTATTCTATTCTATTCTATTCTAATTTTGTCTTCTGTGTTCATCTGCGTTCTAATAGACATAAACCACAACTGAAAATAGGTTTATTCCCAAATTTCGAAGACAAACTTTAAAAAGTGGCTCCCACATTTATGTAATAGCCTGGATGGATGGATAAATACGATAAATCCCTCGAGTATGTCACTCTTCGTACGCCATCGTCGAGCAAACTTCCATTTTATTTCTTCAATAAAGTGAGTGACGTAGTTTGCGACGAGCCTATCGCTGCGATCGGCCCAAATAGCGACATCCGTCAGCGGCGAATCCGGATACCAATTCCGGATTTAAGACGTATAAGTTGGATCGTAGAGATAGAAGTATATAGAGAAGTCGTACGACTAGTATCATTTGGCTTAAAACGTTCACTACGAAACAGGGTCAATGTCGCCCCGAACTCGTCTTGCTTGTGTGGTGTGAAGAAAAACATAGACGTCTATGTCGTAGAAAGAGTGTAACTTCAATTTGCTTCAATGTAAATTATGTATATACTATATATATTGTTACGTGTCGCGAGACTCGAATTAAAATGTTGTGAGAATTACTATAGAGTTTATTAGAACTATACAAACACGTATAACACAGGTACAAATATAATCGAACACAACAAATCCAAACGTAAGACAGAAGGTCGCAATTCAATAAAATGCGCAAAGTCCGTCATATGTTAGATTCCCGATTGTAGTTTTTTTTTTTTTTATTGCAGGAGGTCAGCAGACAGGCAGACGGCCCACTCGATGGAGAGCGGTTACCATCGCCTATGGACATTTGCAACACCAAAGATGCTACAAATGCGCTGCTGCCCTCTTAAAGGAGACTGGAACCTGGTCACTAATGCCGGAACGCAACACAAGGTTGTTATGGCGACATACTTTAGACCAGGGGTGGTAGCCATCCAGTCGGGCAAATGCCCTACCACCTGGCTGTGGGTTGTTTTGTCGCCTCTTACGACAGGCCACCCGGCCGCAGGAAATTGTATTCTTTCTCCGTTCCTGCACGGAGGAAAACGTGTAGTACACACGTCATACTTTGCTCGTGGTTCTCGCTCGACTGCCTCCCCCCTCTATCAGGTCATGGTTTTATACTGCGCAACTGTAATGTACCCGTATCTAAGTCGACTTAATCCGAGACACCTGGCTAATAACTGCCGTAAAAGATTACAATACAACATGTGCTGTTTTCTAATCACAAATTTTAAACACAAAGTAAACAAAAGAAGACGACCATTAAAGAATTTAAATGTTAATTGTTCAAATTCCGACGGGTAATAAATGTGCTTTGTTTCAGATATGCAGGTGGATCTTGTTTTTGTCGGGACCAGAGTTGTAACAATATTATACCAGAGTTCTGTAGTTTTGCTGACAAATGCTAGAGGTTACGGGGCTCAACTAGCCTCGTCCTGCCACAGTGGAAGTTTTTGTACAAGGTTTAAAACGACCCGTAACGAAACGAACGTATCGAATTAATGGAAAGAGAAGATAATTAGTTCTGCTGTGAACGTGTTAAACAATTACTTGGAAATAAATGAATTACAGAAATGTATAAGCAACTTAATATTTTCTCAAGTTTTCACGACAAGTATACATAATAATGTTTTAAGAAAGGTAATTTATTTGATTTTTATTATTCCGACGTTTCGGCCACTTTACAGTAGCCGCGATTACTGAAGACAAAGATGTCAAGTGTCAATGAGTATTGTTAAAGTTTAACGTCGGTATGATAAAAATCAAATAAATTACCGTGCTTAAAACCGTTAAAACGTAGCTTTATTATGTAAAAAAAACAAATGAAAATAAATATATTCATCTTTAATTGAATATTACCAATTATTTGATAAAAGTTTTGATTCTGGCAACGGTTTTATAACGATTTTATTTACAGTTAAGGTAAATAAAACGGCGTAACAGAATCCTCAGCAAAATATTTACTAATTAAAAAAAATGTATTGCTCAACAAAGTACTTAAATTGTTTGTTTAACTTATTAAAAGAGCTTCTTAATGGCCGCATTTTTCCAGTCGTCTGCAGTTGTTTAGGAACTCTGTCTTTGAATAATAAATAAGCTTTTTAGACACAAAGGTTTATTTACTAATTTGCACCATTTTTTAATGATTATTTGTGCAGTTTTGATATATTTTGATATAGTACATCATAATAACTTTATCCGTGCAGGAACGGAGAAAGAATACAATTTCCTGCGGCCGGGCGGCCTGTCGTAAGAGGCGACAAAACAACCCACAGCCTGGTGGTAGGGCATATGCCCGACTGGATGGCTACCACCCCTGGTCTAAGGTATGTCGCCATAACAACCTTGAGTTGTGTTCCGGCATTAGTGACCAGGTTCCAGTCTCCCTTAAGAGGGCAGCAGCGCATTTGTAGCACATTTGGTGTTGCAAATGTCCATAGGCGATGGTAACCGCTCTCCATCAAGTGGGCCGTCTGCCTGTCTGCTGACCTCCTGCAATAAAAATAAAAATATAAAAAAAATTTGCTCCACGAAACTGAAACATAATAAAGCCTATCCAAATGTAGGCTTAAAAACCAAAAAGGATGATTCAGACCATGAGATTCCAATATGCAATTTTTAGAATTTTTGTCATTCTGTCTGTTTGTCTGCCTTTCGGTCTGTCAGAGCATCACGTGAAGACTACTGAATAGATCTAAATGAAACTGGACAGAAAGCTAGCTTATATACCGTGGCGTAACATAGTATACTTTTAATTCCGATAAATGACATGATTTTCTTGGGATAAATGAACATAGCGAAGAATTTTTTTGAATCTACTGAACGTATATGAATCAAATACGAAATAGTGCAGGCTTATAACGCGAATTAATACAGGATATATTTTGTATCGATAAATGATGTTGTTCCCTTAAAATAGATTAGCTAAATAGATGGCGCTGCGGTTACGTTTTTCAATTCACTAAAACATAGTTTATCATAGAAAACAAGTAATTCATTTTATTATTTTAAATAAAGTTGGCTTCAACTCATCTTAATATTTTGCTGAGCAGCTGTTTAGACTATATTGACGTAATACCTTTGTTATTGTAGTGTATTTAAAAGTTTTAGGTCTAATATATTTAGTGTTTAGGTGAGTAACTTTGAGCACTAGCTCAAACAACAAACTAACCCACCGGGTTTTTACGCGGCTTAGCCGCGACGAACTCTAGTTATATATCGCACCCTTAAAAGTATACAGACCTAAATCAAAATTTTGAGTTATTGCATTTAGATCTTTATTTCTTAAAGATATAAGGTACAAAATTTAATAACTTGATATTTTGAAATTAAGTCCCTATAATTCTAAGGGTGCGATATAATATCAATGATAATTTATTATTGTTTTTTATATTCTTACAATTCACATCACTTAAGGATTACAAAGAATATTATTTATTATAACCAACCAGGTTTATTATATTATACTTTACTAACCTTTATTTAAACCCATCTCACTTTTGAAGACCATCTTATTTTCTAAAATACATTTCTTACCAATGTCATCTCTATATAATATTACCTCTAAGAGTTAGATCTGGGAATGTTTTCAAACATTTCCATTTATAGGTTTGTCCTAGATTTTTTAAGAGACATATGAATTGTTAACTTTGACCTAAGATTACTAAATCGTTAACCACTAAGCCATGGTATCTTATGGTTACACTCGGATCTCAAGATCGTGTTGCTAATGACCTGGGTTCGCCGTTGGGTTCGTATTTCAGTCGAAAAACATTGACCATTCTAGCAGGTTTCTGTGTGTGCATTTTATTATTGTGTGAGTTTAGCAGGCAGGCAGACAGCCCACATGGTGGAAAGCGGTTACCGTCGCCAATAGACATTTGTAATACCAAAGCTGCTACCAATGAGCTGCTGCTCTCTATCGAGAGACTGTAAAATGGCTACTAATGTGGGAATACAACCGAAGGTTGTTATGGCGACATACTATAGACCAGGATTGGTAAGTAGCCAGAAGAGTCAATACTTGACTGTGGGTTGTTTTTTCGCCCCTTACCACAGCAGTCGCCCCAAAGCAGGAAATTGTGTTCTTTCTCCGTTCTTGCACAACTAATGCAATCTTGCATACTGTCACAATTATCACGTAATTATCTCGGATTTTTTTAAAACAAATATGTGTTCGGTGTTTCTACTGCATCCAATCGCGCGCTTCGTTGGCGGCAACCAAAAAACTGTTTTTTAAAATATTGATTCATTGATAAATCTGTATTGTACACCAATACAAACAATAAACTTAATGACTAAAACTATACATAACTATGCAAAAATAATTCATTTTTAAGAATCTTTCCATTTCAACCGCATTGTTGATAACAATACTGCCCTCCTAGAAAATACAGTACTTGCAAAATGGTGGTTCCAAGATTAACACAGTAAACATATTTTTAGATATGTACCTAAAAAAATATTGTTTTTATCTATCTAAAAAAGTGAAAACCCCAAGAATATCGATTACTGCAAGTGTAATAAGTAAAACAGAATAATGGTGCATTTTGAAAATCTGCATGTGGCCAACGATACGCGCTGGAGTTGGATAACCAGCCGCTACCAAGAACTGCCCTGGTACGAGTTGCGTTCTTACTGGATTTTCGTTCTTTAATATATATCCTTCTTCCATGGTAGAGGTGTTGTTTACACCAAAATGGCTGCGGAGCTTTAAAAATACTGCATTAATGTTCTATAAGCTGATTTCTCCGACCAATATTTCCTGTTTCCTTTCTATCGGTGGCGTAACACAAAGGAGGCTCCCAGCACCCACGTTCCCTTAACCGAGTGTACAGAACGGGCCGGTCACGTTACCAAAGCGCTGCCCGCTTAAAAGCGTACGTGACCGGCCGGATTAATATTGCCAAACCACCAAATATACCGACATTACTCTTTTTATACGAGATATTACTATATAAACCTTTATTATCCAGCCATAATCTCGGAGAAACCTTCTTGTATCATATAATTACCATGGCACTATAAAGACGCCATGTATAAACATAACTAATGTCTTAGAGTCTTAGTCTTAAAGATTTAAGCTGTGGCGTAATGTATATATATATATATATATATATATATATATATATATATATATATATATATATATATATATATATATATATATATTATATAACACGCATATATATTGTAACGAGCTACACAGGACTCGAATTAAAATGCCATTGGAATTACTATAGAGTTTATTAGAATTGTACAAACACGTACAAAACTGGAACAAATATGACTGGATACAGCCAGTAGGAACTGCACGAATAAATAACACGCGCAAATTCCGTCACTATACCGTTAATCGAAAGTAACACGTTTTGCTAGTAGTATCCACGATGGTCGTCGCTTGACTGCCCCACCCCTCCGTTCGGACATCATTTTATAGTAAACTATACAATACACAACCGATTGCGTGGGCTGGGTTCTTCCAAGAAAATGTAATTTGCACACCTGCGGACGGCCAACAAAGTCGAAAACAATAACAATAAGGATTAGTTCAACACTAATGACGGCCATAAAACAAGTAGACAAACAATAGCTAATTTGTCTTAATTACAAATTCTAAACACAAAGTAAACAAAAGAATTCCTAAGTTGATTTTATAAGGCCGAATTTTATAGAATACCCTTCTTTTTAGATACAGCTATAGCATACTGGGTAAGACTTTCTGAATTGTAACATGCATAGTTTTTAGTAAAAAAGAACAAAATGGCATTTTTGCGTGTTTTTGATTGGTGAAAAACAAAGTGTTTTCTATTCTGTTCTATTTTATTGTATCTACATAAGGTACATATATAAGATCTCTTTACGCCAGAAAATCGTGTGAACTTTGTTCAGTATGTGTTCAGAGAAACGGTGCCTAATTGAATGAGCTCAAAGAAATGAGGGTAACCACATATCTTTGATGGTGGTCAGTGTCGTCGATAAGTTTATCGAAAAGATCCTCCGTATTCTTAGCGAAGACTAAGTTATACTAAGTCGTAATTAAGTTTGTGATCGTCAGCGACACGAACGACCTACATTTATTTATACTAGTGGTCGCCGAAATCCAACCATAATAACTAATGTCAAAACTATACTTCTGTAGTCACAGATTTCGCCAACGCTGTTAATTTGACTTGAACAATAAACAAAAAAGTATATATGCTTGTGTGTGTCAAATACATGGTAGTGTGTGTAATGTTTTTTTTTTATTGATTTAAAGTATTTTGTATGCAAAAGTGAAAAAAAATAGCATTCTGCACTCCTCTATATAAACTATATATAAAATTCTCGTGTCACAGTTTTCGTTGCCATACTCCTCCGAAACGGCTTGACCGATTTTGATGAAATTTTTTGTGCTTATCCGGTATCTATGAGAATCGGCCAACATCTATTTTCATCCCCCTAAATGTTAGGGGTAGTCCACCCCTAAATTATTTTTTTTTATTTTTTAGACAAAATTTTTAATTTCTATTTTTTTATGATACAACATACAAAAATGTATACAATCCTCAATTTTCACCCTTCTACGATAAACCCCTATTTTTTACCGGGCAGGACGACGTCTGCCGGGACAGCTAGTAAACTATAAGTATGCGAAATTTCATACTCCTATGTCCGCGAAATTTTCGTAAAAAGAGGTACAAAGTTTTGCTTCACGTATTAATATATATAGAAATAATTTTTCTGGAAATCAAAACAGTTTCCGTGAAACAGTTTTGATTTTCCAGGAAATTTAAGTAAAGAAACGAAATCGGAAATTCTATTTGATACAGAATCTAGTCTTTGAAATAAAATTCTTTAATAATGACATCTGGAATAATCTTGTCTATTGAAATCAATTTTCAAAAAGCAATCTCGGATGCTGCGTCGATTAGGGAGCGTTGGCCCTTATTTTCGCCTTAATGACAATGAACTGCCCTTCGCACAAACGACACAAATCCCCATTGGAAGCGAGGCCTGCGCACAAACAAAGGCGCTTAACACCCATTGTGGGTAATTTGGGTGAAATTAGCGCACCGCTCCCAGTAGTGCAGGAGCTGATCGCATAATTTGGCACCTTATTTGTACCATTACATATTACTTAAATGTTTTTAGCGCGGAATTTGATTTAATTATGAAAAGTGGCTGAAACGCCGGAATAAAAATAAAATAAATTTCTTCACTTAAAACCGATAAAATGTAGTTTTTACTTAAATAAATATTTTAAGTAAAAAATAGTTTGAATATGTTTGTTATTTCAAAATATTGATGAAATAATATGTAGAAAGATGTATTTCTGGCAAACTTCATATATATAAATAAAACAGTTCTTGTAAAAAAATATCACTCAGATATACGAACGGATGGTTATGACGATTGTCAAAATGTTCACGGAACCCAAAAATTGAAATGTTATTTAAGGATGTACTGTAACGGCCAGCGGTTTCAGAGCTAGCTGGGATCTTCAATAAGAGACTGGTTCAAAGCATAAGTTTCTATTAGCAAAGAAGAGACACCTTTACATAGATGTCTTCTGCTCGCGGCCCGATACAATTCTGTTTTCTCTTATTTTAATAGCATTTCTCGTTTAAATAAATTATGTTTCTTAATATATCATAACGACTAAGGAGGTTAGTCATTATAGTAAATTGAACGTTGTAAACTGTTTGTGAGCTCCTGGACTATTGCTTAAGCCGGCAGTCCATTAACATAAAACTCGGAAACCAAACAATAATACCGAAAGCGGCTTTCGGAAACGGGGCTCGTGAAAATCGATCGAAGACTGAAATACGATCAAGATTGCAGATTGTGTAGTTACGGGTTTAAGAGAACGTTGCCGGGTTACGATAACCAATTACCGGATTAATTAATTATAAAGATAATTTGATTGTTTTATGATGCCTTACAATTTGATTAATAGAAATTATTACAAGTAGAAATCAAAGATGAGTTTACATTTTACTTGACATCGGCGTCAAAATTATGCAAAACAGAGAGATTTTATATTTATTTATTAGGATATAGCCGCGACTTCGTCCACGCGTGACTTGCAATTCCCGCGGGATTCCCGGGGCACAAAATACAGCAGCATTTATAAAAGATTGTAGGTAAACTATCGTTTAAGTGAAAGCCGTGTCAGAGTAAGCTAATTTTAATGTAAGCAACTTCGAACCGCTCCTCGGAAAATACCCGCGGGATTTAGTATCACATATTTTATTACATACAATTTGCGTTCGATCAGTAATACAATCGCATTTGCATTAAATAGTTTTTTTCAATTTGACCAGTTTAAATTATTCACAGGATAATTCCCGTGGGATTCACAGGACAGAAAGTAGCCAGGATTTTAAGTTAAATAATTTTCTGTCGACCAGCTAAAACCGCAACGAAATCGGTCCAGTAGTTTTGTAAATACTGCGGTACTTTGTGTCCCGGGAATCTCGCGGGAATTACTAGTCAAGCATGGACGAAGTCGCGGGCATATCCTAGTTTTTGTATAGTATCATTTGCATCGTGATACGATACAAAAATATCAACATCAGAGATGTCACCAACGCGCTGCCGGCCTCGAAGAAATTTTATGACGCCCTTTTTGAAAAACTTCATATCGTAGCGCTGAGGGAAAACATTGGCTGGGTGTTCATTGCAAATCCTACGCAAGAGGAACATTCTTCAGAACCGTTGCATACATAAGCGAAGTGGCTCAAGGAAGTGGGGCTGAACTCCCGACCGATGGCGAGCGATGCGATGGTAGAAAGAGGACGAAGGCACCATTCTTAAGTTCTTCGGAACCCTCCCCGTTATACAGTCAGTAGAATACGCAGAGAGAAGCGAAGTCTCTCCTAAGGCCAAGCGTATCTAGACCATCTGTGAGTATGGGATCATCGACAACGCGACCGGCTGGACGTTGAATACAGTCCAGCGGATTAAGTTGGTAGGTAGGTGCTCCAGCCCAAAGGCCTTACTTGGGCTTGATGAAGCACATGCGAAGTGTAATAGAATAAAGAACGTAAAGCTTAATAACTGTAATAAATAAATCGAATAAATGAAGTCGAATGTTCTTCATTAAACTGGTTGTGCAATCCAAATACCTGAAAACTCAAATGAACGCCGGTGCATTCGGAAATATCCACGGCCACAAAGAACCGCCGATGGCCAACTAAACGAGAGAAATTCTTTTATTTTCCACCCATCAAAAAGCAAAAGGGGCCTCGCAAATATTCGCTCACCAGCGCAGTGCGACGAGAAATATGCGTGAAAACTGAAACTCAAAAGGATTGCTGGAATGCTTGTTAGTCTGACGATGCATTTGCTTTTATACGAATCGTTTGATTATATAATTAATTAGAGTTTTCATCAAATAAGTTACTCGATAAAAAATATTTTTTTTATTTTATTTCTTTAAAGGAATCACAGTCACAATATGGCATACTGTTGCGACACAAATTTTAATAGAGAAGATGTTTGGCTAGTACCACCTGTTTGGGATCCGATCATCAAACTATTAATAAACCCAGAAAAAACCAACAGCCAGATCTCAAGCCAGACAAAATACAAACCAACTTTGGGTTGGGTTTACATATATGTCCCCGGATTATTTCCTGGATGATTTTAATGGTTAATGTGTTTAGGAATATATTTAAGACTTATTTATAACAACTGAAATTGGTTTTGAGTGGAAAAAATACATATTCAATTAATTATCGAAGTTTGAAATTCACAACAATGATCTGGTAATTTTGTCGCCGAGACGTTTTTTTACGTTTTTTGACGGGATTTATCGAAATAGGAGGCTGTATGTATCCGAAAATATATATATATGTAGAGTATTAAACAGTCGGTTAGGTTAGGTTTTGTGTAGGCCAGAACCGACTACTAACCATTCACTGTTTATCTTATATATTAGTGAAAAACAGAAGTGAGGTTAGATTGACAAAAACATTAACAACTCAGTAACTATATATTTCCTCGCCATAGGAGTTGCAGAAGGGGTGAGTTTTCCTCCTCCCCCTCCCCCCTCTCCCACTCATTACTTATGATTCCCGGAACAAATATGTAAACCATACCCCAACTTTTGTTAAATGTAAATTATATAAAATTATTACAGCTAGGTATGTTTGCTGAAGAGTTTCTTGCGCCGTTTTTTTTCTTCAAGCCACAACATGTTGCGATGGTAAATTATAGATTAGGCTCCCATAGAGTAAATAATAATCATAAACAAAATTAAAATGGACAAGTTGGCGATAGGCTAAATAAAACTTTAACAATACTCATTGACACCTGACATCTTTGTCTTTCATGATCACGGCTATTGAAAAGTGGCCGAAACATAGGAATAATAAAAATCAATAAATTACACGCTTAGAACCTTTAAATCGTAGTTTTATTATTATAATACTGTATGTAACAGTCAAAAAAACGCGCACACCTGCTCGTCGTAAAAACACAGTTTATTGCCTTCTTTGATTTAGAAATTCTTTTGTTTACTTTGTGTTTTAAATGTGAAATTCAGAAAAACAGGGTTGTTATTGAACTTGTTTTATGGCTGTAATTAGTGTAGAACTAATCCTTGCTGTTATTGTTTTCGACATGTTGGCCGTTCGCAGGTGTGCAAATTACATTTTCCTGGAAGAACCCAGCCCGCGCAATCGATTTTGTATTGTATAGTTTACTATAAAGAGGGGTGGGGCAGTCAAGCGACGACTACGATACGAGTAAGATGCGTGTAGTACTCTCGATTAGCGATATAGTGACGGACTTTGTGCGTGTTAAATTGCACTGAATCGTGTAGTGTGAACTGGTTGCATCCAGTTTTATTTGTACATTTAGGAATCACCGCAATTTAGACAGTACTGACCGTCACGGGCAGTGTTCCACGTCTACTACCTAGATAGTACTAGCCCTCAAAGGCAGCGTTCCGAGTCTAGTATTAGTGCTTGCCGACACATTTGTTGGAAATGCGTCTCGATACAACGGGGTGCTCGGTTTTATACTCCAAGCAGATTAATAAAAAAGTCAACTACCGCCATTATCGCTTGTTGTACCTATTTTATACGTGTTTCTACAGTTCTAATAAACTCTATAGTAATTCCAACGGCATTTATTTTTATTCGAGTCCTGTAGCTCGTCACAATATATTTGAATTTAAATTCAGAAAAGTTAAAATTTTAGCATTTGCGTTAATTCCGCGCTGGAATTGATTCCGTGTCGACGGTGTTTCTGCAAAACTTGTCCGGCTTTTTTTAATTAAAAGGCTGGCATTCTGCACATACGAGGACATGAGAACGAAACACGAAAATGCACTGACGACATGAACATTTAATTACAGTTAGAAAACAAGTACAAATAATGTCTAAAACAGATATATGAACATTTTATATTTCTGAAAAAGTATAACAATGGTATAATATGACAATTTGGATATACGTTTTAATCAAAACAACTTAATAACTAATTAGATTCGTTCGCGTGAAATAGTTATAAAAATGTAAGTAAAAAAACCCCGATTTTGAAATATTGATGCTCCTATTAATCTTAACGTGATGATGTATAGCTTATAGCCTTCCTCGATAAATGGGCTATCTAACACTGTACGAATTTTTCAAATCAGACCACCAGTTCCTGAGATTAGCGCGTTCAACAAAACAAACAAACAATCTGTTCAGCTTTATATATTAGTATAAGATTTACTACATACATACATACATACATAACTTCATGCGAGGTCCCTTGCAGGACAGAGAGACACGAACAACAGAGCGCCATACAAGCTTATTCTTACACACCTCACTTGCTTCTTTGACATTCACAGCTCTTGTCATGCACGCTCGTCTGTTCTTGAGGCTCCTGACATCACCTTCTGTTAATACACGATCAATTTGATCATGGAAGGTATGTCGTGGCCTTCCGCGACTTCTGCATCCATCCACTTTTGCATTGTATATCTGTTTAGTCATTCTTTCATCATACATTCGTTCCACATGCCCGAACCACCGGAGCATTCTTTACCTTACCTTCACCCCGATACTCTCTTTTAGACCAACTGACTAACAACTAAGATTAACTGACAACTTATAATTGACTAGAGCTTACCAACTCTATAATAGTCTTCTTGTTTAAAGAACAGGCTTTAATATAGGTTATATTGAATTAAGTTTTATGTGGGTGATATTTGCCCTCGGAAGACTAAGTATCTATGTCTATTTTCGGTATCAGAAAGACAGATCGAGCTGCTATCTCATTTTTTATGAAATCTTCATATCTTTTAACTCAAGAAATGATTGGTCTCCCGTACAAACTTTCATCGCCTATTTCAAGCCGTTCTATTCTCATTTATCCATGCCTCATCTATCTGTAAATTACTTAACAAATAAAAACCGCCAAAACTACCAAATCCACCATAAATACCGAAATGACAAAAAAGGAAAATCATAAACAAACCTATCCCACTTTCTGGGATAGCCTTTACATAAATATATCCCATTATCCCAGATGAATAGTATCCCTTGTCCACCCTCAATATTATAGTTACATATATACATAATTTCAGCCAAATCGGTACAATAGTTTTTACATAAAAGAATAAACATAGAGAAAATTTTATTTTTCTCCGGGAAACTATCCCATTTTACGGGATAAAAAGTATCATATCTTCATCCTATTTTAATAATAATTAGTTTTCCGGTCACAACATTTTTATTTCATTGTTATTTTCTATTCTAAAGTTATTATATTTTATTTTTTATTTTCATTTCCCTGTCATCTGTGGAGGTTTATGAATAGCTATTCTTTACCAAAACTGTTAACCCCCCCAATAAAAAAAATCTCGGCATCGAAAATATATATATTGTCATTCTTAACTCTTCTTCTGTGGTCTTACTTCCTTTGTAACTGCAAAAAATAAAGAATCTATCAAATATTTAAATCATGTCGATTGCTCGTGTAGTTTATTGCTCGCAATTAAGCCGTCATGTTTAATTAACATCGTTCATTTCATTCATTTCGTTCAGTTCGTTCAATTATGAATGCATCAAGAATACATATTCATTTACGTTTGTTGAAATATTAAAACTTATATTTTTAAGGGCTTTTTCCAGTCGAACCTTATTATTTTGGAATTTGGTTTTGGTTACTTAAACAACCGAAATTGTTTGTTTTGTTTAATTTAATCTTGCGGCCTAAAGCGGATGCTTTTGGAGAATAGCTTAGTGAAAATGACACATATCTAGATATACTGGTCGGTGCAAGACATGGCATAAACTTCTAGTATAATTTGACACTTGTCATTTTCATAATCAAACAACATTTTAACAGTTTTAAGCGTGGTATTTTATTATTCCGACGTTTCGTCCACTTTTCAGTAGCCGCGATCACGGAAGACAAAGATGTCAAATGGCAATTAGTATTGTAAAGTTCTTTCAGCATTCGAGCATTCCAACTCGCCACTCCACCCTCTCCTATACGAGGCACTCACAGTCACTCACTTCACATTCGAAAATGGATAAACTTGGTATTGTTATTACCCATCAATTTGAAACTTCAATGAGCTATAGCATCGAAGTCTGTGTGAGTTGGGACCAATTTTCATGCAGTTATCGTGTAAGGAGAGCGGGGAAGTTGGTCATGTATCAAAGTTTACTCCATTTCAGAGAACACGCTATACAATAGCGGAACTAGTGTGGAGGAATGAATAAATTATCGTCTAAAGGTATACGTTGGGTATTTATGGCTATCATAAAATGGAAAGTAGGACGATAATGTAGATTGTAGACTAAATCTCAATAGATCAATTACTCTCCTTGCAGAAGCGGATATATAATACTAATTCCTGCAGGCGGCCTGTCGTAAGAGGCGACAAAACAACCCACAACCAAGTGGTAGGGCATTTTACGGACTGGATGACTACCACCCCTGGTCTAGAGTATGCAGCCATAACAACCTTGCGTTGTGTTCCGGCATAAGTGGCCAGGTTCCAGTTTTTCCTTCGAGACAGGATTTTGATGAAACTTTTGAGAAAAATGTTATGTATGAAGGAAATTATTTGCCAAGTTACTTCTTTATAACATCAGCTATCTGCCAGGAACAAGCAGATAGACAGACAAAAGTTATAACGAGATAAAGTAAAAATTACATTGTTAATTAAATTTTAATTAGTTTTATCGCCCAATATAAGACATTGAGCTCTTATCTTAATAAAAATGCTTTTAGCTTCTTCATAAAACATTCACTGATGATTTCAGCCTAAGTAGGTTCCCTTGTTGTTTGATAAGTTATTGAAGTTAAACGACTCTGAAGGTAATACGGTGAGCTGAATGTTCTCTTAAATAAATTGATTTACTTGTCTATCTTACTAATAATATTATTGAGAAAAAGAGTTTGTTTGTTTGTTTAACGCCTATGAACCAATAGAAAGAAACAAAGAAAGAAAAATATTTTATTTAGGACAAAAACCAAGTTATACAAATAGAAATAAAAAGACAATAGAAACAAAATAAGTCCTAAACTGGACCCAGCCTCAGCATAATTCTAGCCAACAAGGACTAGCGCTGTTCTTCCGTCTGGGACCATAAAGTGAAGTCACTGTGGACAAAACAACATACATAACATCAACAATGTTTGATTAAGGTAAATGAATTGCAGACTAAAAAAAAATATAATAAAGCAATAATTTTAACAACACATACATATTATATAAAAGCATTGTAGCTTGACATAAGGCACACACTGCACAATTGCATATGCAATATCTCACGACATCAGCTTGTAACAGATACACTCTACACTAGTATAAGTTAAGTATTAAAATTAGAATACAATATAATGTTATTCTTAAGGTACACAACACACAATAACAAAAATGAATAATAAGCGTGTATAAACTCAAAAAACTGTAACAATAATCAAGTTGTAAAAAGGGTACAGACAGTTTAAAAAAAACCATTGTAGCAACACACACAACGAAACAAATAACATATATCTATAAATTAACCAAATTATAATGAGTTAAAATCAATAAATTCCTAAATATGTAGTATGCATACAATATAATGTGAATGAATGAGAGTGACTTATCTTGAACGCTTGATGTGATTAATGTAAGACGATATTTCTTAACGAGTCCATAATGTGAAAGAGATGACGAGTGAAAGAGGAGAACAGACGATGAATGGACGACGTACGCACGACGCAGCAGAAAGACGCTCCGAGTTTTTTTAATTTTAAATATTTTATGGCTCGAAGGACCAAAAAAACTGTAATGTGTATGCAGTTTTAGTATAGGAGGGAAAGGTAAAATGTAAGAAATACCAATCCCAACAAGAGCTGTAATGACACTGATTTTATTACTACAAATATGTGAATATAAGTGTTGTTTGACATTAGGCCGCAGTTGTTCATTTGCAAAATGCTGACAACTATACATACCTTGTACCTTGTACAAACTGGTAGCTTGATTTCGACAATCTTACTACAAAACCTTAAAAGCCTTGCTTTCCATTTCATTTTCAAGCTACTCTTTTAAAATTGATAAATTATTGGCACTAAAGTGGGTAATGGCCACGAAAATATACATCCACAGCCTTTTCTTTATTGAAGATTTCAAGTATAACAGGTACCCCAGACGGAATTGCATCTCAGATCCACTCGCTTGAATCCCTTAAGAGCGCACTCTGGTGGAAAATTTAAAATACTCCACCGCTTCGGACGGAATTGTGAATATAAAATACAGAAGACTGCACGCCACTACGTCTGAATTCAATTAATGACAAATGTAACCAACACTTCTTTTTAACTTTTTCATATCCTCAATGCGTTTGTATTTTTCTACTTATATAATCTATACTAATATTATAAAGAGGTAAAGTTTGTGAAATAGTAGGGGGTAATCTCTGGATCTACTAAACCGATTTTGAAAATTCTTTTTGTGTTGGAAAGCTATGTAACAGGGAGTTTTATAGGATATATAACATGACGCTAAATACCACGGCAGCGGGTGAAACCGCGCCGGACCACTAGTCGCGAATATACAAAAATATCAAAATAATCTTTTTAACACAATTGCTCGTAAAGTGTGTTTTGCACTGTTTTTACGGCCGTAAACAGGTGCATACCACACGCGCCATACTTTACATTATTGCACTAGATTTCTTTTATAATTTTTATTATTATTTTTAATTCAATAAAGAGTTGTGAGCGTTGTGTGATCGAAAATGATGACGTCATTAGTGACGTTTTCGCCACGACCACAACGATCGCGGTCGCCTTGTGGAACGACTAACTGAGCATTTTGGGCGTTGTGAGCCACTAATGGAACGCCCTAATAGTAATGTAATTAATTGCGGTGTATACAACGCGATGTATAATTTTAATGCGCTAGTGGCTTCATTAGCTTCATTATGTTCCTTGCTAAGCTGTAGCTGTTTTATTAAAATATAGGATATACCCGCGACTTTGTCCACGCTTGACTTGAAATTCTTGCAGGATTTCCGGGATACAGCATTTGGAAAAGCTTAATGCTAGTAACTACTAGTGGTAGTAGTAAGCTAGCTAATAGTAAGCTATGATTTTAGTAAAATTGTGTAGGAATAAGCTAACTGTTATGCATAAGATCCAATACAAACCGCTGGCAGAAAAATTCCCGCGGGATACTCGAAATAAAAAATGTCACACGATTTTTTTACATAATTTGCTATAGATCGGGGAAAAAATAATTGGAATTAGTTTTTTTTTTCAATCCGGCCATTTCAAATCATTCCCAGAAAAATTCTTGCAGAATTTTCAAAATAATAAGTAACATAGATTTTAAGTCTTAGAATTTGCTATCGATTAGCGAAAACTGCATCGAAATTGACCTAGTCGTTTTTACGTGAATCCCGAACAAAGAGACAAACCGACAAGCAGACAGATTTTTTTTTTTAAAAATGCGTCGTGATCTTCATCGTTTATTTTTTTATTGCAAAAGTTAAGCAGACAGGCAGACGGCCCACTTGATGGAAAGCGGTTACCATCGCTTATGGACATTTGCAACCCCAAAGGTGCTACAAATGCGCTGTTGTTCTCTGGAGGGAGACTAGAACCTGGTCACTAATTCCGGAACACAACACAAGGTTGTTATGACGGCATACTCTAGACCAGGGGTGATCGCCATCCAGTCGGGCTATCTATCACCTGGCTGTGGGTTGGTTTATCGCCTCTTAGGACAGGCCGCCCGGCCGCAGGAACTTGTATTCTTTCTCCGTTCCTGCACGGATAAGTATTATATAGGGTATTATTCTAGTTGTTTTTTTTAATAGCTTCAATGTACGGACACAACATGTTTGGAATTTTATAATATAATATATATATATATAATTTCAGCCCCTAAATGTCCCACTGGTGGGCTCGGGCCTCCCATTATAGGGGGAACGGACAGTATACCCGCCACGCTTGTCCAAAGCGGCTTGGCAGCTTTGACACATCGGTTATCTCGATGTGCAGGTTGTATCACGATGTTTTCCTTCACCGTTTTTTTAGCACGTGGTAATTGTAACAATATGCACATTAGATCAGAAAACTGACTAAGAGGTGCATGCGTTCCGGTCAGGATCGAACCCGCGCCCTTCGGTTTAGGGGCGCGTGCGCTAACCATTACGCTACCACGACTTATTGAATGGAAATGGAAATGAATGGAATTTTATAATATTGTAGACAAACCAATTATATTTAAGAATGCAAACAGCAACCCTCAAATAGGCGTCACGTACCGGGCGGTTTATAAAACAACTTGTTTAAGTAGCAGATTGTTTGAATGCGCAATTTTTGGCTAATTTATTGGCCCCAATTTCCCCCCAGGCCCCCGCGGCCCCCCGCGCTCCCGAAGGGAAATGTTCATTTGGGTCAACGCTAATTGCCCCGGGCATTATCACGGGGCAAAATGTCCAGATCTCCCCGATCTTTGCCCGATACGAATCTTTTTTGGTGAAACATAAACAAAAATGACAAATTGTTTTGATTATCTTGCGGGTTTCGGAATAAATTGAAATTGGAACAATTCGGGTACCATTTTGTTTTTTACCTGTGGAGCAATTTTATACGTGTGTGTTGATTGGTCGCTTTTGAAATGTTCCAATTAGGTAGGTGACACACTGTACAATAAATTTTATCCGTGCAGGAATGGAGAAAGTGTACACTTTCCTGCGGCCGGGCGGTAAGAGGCGACAAAACAACTCACAACTAGGTGCTAGTGTATTTGTCTATTTGGATGGATATCACCCATGGTCTCAACTATATCGCCATAGCAGCCTTGAGCTGTGTTCTGGCATTAGTGGTCAGGTTCCAGTCCCCCTTTAGAGAGAGGAAGCATATTGGTATCATCATTAGTGTTACCAATATCCACAGGCGATGGTAAACCCTTTTCATCTAGTGGGTCATCTGCCTGTTTGCTGAACTCATCCAATTAAAAAATACATGCGTTTATATTTTCCATGTTACTCTTCGATGTATACGTGGTTTAACAAGGGGACTTGGGGACTATTAAAAAGCAATTTGAAAATCGGGCCACAATTGGCGGAGAAATCGCGACTTAAAAAAATTCAGCGCCTTAAAAAATGTGTGATACTAGCATATATAAGCATACAAGCTATCTTTGGAAAAATTTAGAAAAATGTAGGATAGTTTTAATTAGGGTTACTCTCGATTTATCTGGGACTTCATGGACCCACATCGAGAATTCATACTTACGAATAAAGAAAAAAAATCATAATCGGTGCACAATTGCTATAAAATTTAAGCGCCTGTAGAAAATTTAATAGCTACACGCGTATGCAAGCCGTTTTCCAAGAATTCATGCACACGGCGTGCTTTAATAAGGGTTATGCTCGATATCCCTCAGATCCGATCCACTCCTCAAATCCTGACTTGATGACCACTGGACTACCTCGGAAGTATACGCTCACGAGTAAAGAAAAAAATGAAAATCGGTTTACAACGAACGCAAAAATCGAGTACGGACCATACAGAAAAAAATATTGTATACTATCATCGTCAGTTAAACGTTGCCCAATGCTGGACGTAAATCTTCTTGGAGATTGCACCTTTTCAATTTCTAATACCAAATTTTTAGAAACACCGTCTCCACTCCAGGACTCGTCTCCTCCATCAACCATCATAGACTTACTCCTGAAATGCGGCAGCTTTCGGGAAATAAACATATGACAGTGATGCATAATTTTAAATTTTACTTAACAATAAAGTCTAACTTCTATAAGATTTTGGTATGATTTCTAAAAGCGTCTAGATTATTTTATTAATAATTCATAAGTATTATAATAAAGTACAGGCTCCACTCTCCAAGGACTTGACTCTGATGTTAAAATAGGCTTTCTTTAACTACATGAGACTTAATTAGGAAAATTTTGACTTTTCCCCACGAGATCTCATCTTTTTACTTAGTTACTTAGATACTCTTCAAATTCAAGTCTTAAATCTTTATAACCGAGCATTAAATCTCAGTTGCGTTCAGAAAGTCTTGAAGTCTAGGGTCTGCTTTCTCAATTTTTTTTGGCCACTTCTTCAGTATGCTATAGAACATGTCATCGTTCAGGTTCTTGTGTAATCTGTTCATATACATGTTCCTTAACTCCTCCTAAGTTTGGACCGATTTTGATGAAATCGTTTGTGTGTATTTAAATGTGTCCCGGGATGATTTAGATTCACTATTAGATCCGGTAGATGGCTCTGATATCGGGTTATAGGTTTTAATTTTTACAGAGCAGAACAACATCTGCAGCATCTGTAACACTTGTAATTATTGTTATGAAAATCGATTTATGTGCAGCAATGTGCAAAGAATTCTTATGTATATTGTAGTCTTATATGTTTATATAGTCGTGGTAGCGTAATGGCTAGCGCACACGTCCCAAACTCAAAGGGCGCAGGTTCGATCCTGGCCCGAACGCATACCAGTACACTTAGGCAGTTTTCTGATCGAATTTTCATATTGTTACAATTACCACGTGCTAACAAAGGTGAAGAAAAACATCCTACAAATGGAGATAACCGGTTTGTCAAACCTGATATGCCGCCTTGGAGAAGCGTGGTGTAGTGTAGTATATTGTTCGTTTCCCTATAGTGGAAGGCCCGAGCCCAGCATTGTTATATTTTTGTGCTGTTATTATGTTTAGTTTTGTCTAGCTCTGCCAATTTGTCCAATACTTGTTATATTTTTGTCGAGATTGAATTTGTTCTTTACTATAACTCCGAACCGTAGTTAAAATAAACTGAAAACAACTTTCGCAGAACCGAACACGAGTTCCCCGCCGCCATTTTGCATAAAAATTGCTTATGAAAATTAACTTTGGTACAGACGCGTCCACTAATTAAATTGTGACGTCACACGGACCGAGAATTCATATTTAAATTTATACAAACTGTACACGTCTGTACATACATAAGCCACACGACTTATTATACCTACGTTTCTTATGTGGTATATGGTAGCTCAGTGACCAAAGCATCCGCGTCGCTTTTCAAAGAAGTGGATTGGAATCGTACTGTCCATCTCAAATAAGTTTGGCGGCTTCTGTGTTTGAGCGAGCTAAGTCTTTGGGTGGGTTTCTCTTTCTTTTATTGTGATCTATTTATTAATTTTAATGTGTTTGTTTCAGTTGTATATGTCCTAAAAATAAACGTAACTTGTAGCAATACCTTATACTTGACCTATGAATTAGAAACAAATTTTAATTAATAAAATAAAACCTAGTCAAGTTCAATGCCTCCAAAACCCAGGCGTGTCTCTTCTCTGCCAAAAGGAGTCCTTTTAACCTAGCTCCTATTTTCCGAGGTGTATCCATACCGATAGCCGACAGCCTTCAGCTTCTTGGCATCTCCTGAACACAATCTCTAAATGTTGGCTCCTATATAGAGATAGAGAGTCTGTTGCTCAGCTGGCTGGCAAAAAGCTAGGGGTTCTCTCAAGGGTGAGGCAGTACTTCGCACCACTTCAGTTGCTGAATCTGTATAAAGCAAAAGTACGATCTTGCATGGAGTACTCTCATGCTCTCTGCCACTCGCCGAGCGTACACTTTATTCTCTGCTGCTCTCATCTTTGGGATGGCTCAGCTAAATACCAGTTAGAGACACTCGAGTTGATAGAGAAAAGAGCTAGGAAACTGATAGGCAACAACCGACTATTCGACGAAAGGCTTCAGAGCCTAAGTCATCGAAGTAAAGTCGCTAGTTTGTCGGTATTCTATAGGATACACTACGGAGAGTGTGCCTCGGAATTGCATGAGCTGGTTCCTCCCTCGCCATCCTACCACCGGACAAGCAGACGTACGCACTTACGCCATCGTTATATGGTGGAAATACCGATGAAGCGGACGAAACGCTATGCGTCCACATTCATCATACGCACCGCTGAAGAATGGAACTTTTTACCGTCGTCGTATTTCCCGAAAAATACAATCTAGGTGTCTTTAAGTCTCGCGTGAACAGGTACCTTCTAGGTAAGCATGCTCCACCTTAGACTGCATTTCCGCCTGAGATAAGGCGCAATGTCGGTCAAACGCGAACCTATTCATTATAAAAAATAAAAAATACTCAGAAGAAAATTTATTCTTCTTCTTCTTCTTCTAAAGTGTTTTAAATTTACGCAAATGCAACTTATATGAAGATATGATACTCGCGTTGTCCACTTCCCAAATTCATCTGCTGTTTGCTACCGTAGAAGTGGGCATAGTGAAAAAAGCATCAAAATTTATTTTAATATGTGTCACTTACCTAATTTTTCTGATGTGCATACGGACTGCCTTGATGGACAACGTGACTAAACCATATACATTGTAATAACATGTGTGAAACCCGCCAATTTGTATATCGTTCATTTTCTGAAAATGAGTAAGTGCGAGCCCAGCAGCGGGAAGTTTATGGACTATTATTATTACAAAACAAAGAGAAGGTTAAAAAATTCTGCTGTATCGCAATCCAACAGTATGAATTGTGATCTAGATCGCCTGTGTATACTTGAGTTCGTCACTGTACACCAAATAAATTTTCTTTATATTCTGTGCTTCTGTTATATGTTATCATAAACAACAGTAATTCTTTATAAAGTAAACTAAATCAAAGCAAACCGCCAACCATTTTCTTTCTAGAGCGTTTAAGTCAGGGATTTCCAAACTATTTTAGGCAAGAGACCCCTTTTCCAAAATGAACTCATACTTCAGACCCCCTTAGCCAAATTAATTTAAAAATACCTAGTTTGTTTCGTGTTGATGAAGAAATACTTGAACCCGATAATTATTTTGCTCGTGTTAAATCGCGTATATACGTCAAATACAGAACAAGTCAAAACGTGCCTGAAAGACTCATTATCTTGCATGAACTTGTCCACGCTTATCAACATTGAGATTTTTAAAAATACCACAATGATACTTCCTACTAAAATATTAGTCATTCTTGTAACAAGTTGATGTGAACATGTAAGTGACTACATAATCCTATAATATTTATGTATACCACTTTTAACAAATATAATATAATTTCTATAGAGGAAACTTGATTGATATATGTATTAATTTTGTGTTTTATATTTAAGAATATTAATTATTGTATGTTTCCCAAACAAATTAAATAAATAATCTGTTTTATTCCTGCTACAGATTGTCTGAAAGAGATCGCCTCTTAGCGATAATACCGCCCATTGTGCACATTTAGAATATTTTTAGGCTATAAGCTTTTGTGTGTTTTCTGCAATGGTGCACAATAAAGTGTTATCTATCTATCTATCAAGTTAATATACGTAATATAACGGACGCAGTATCTTATTTTACATAAGTACTTGAGTTAATTAATAGGGGACGGTTTTTAGACTTCGTCGACCCCAAAATCAGGTTTCGTTATGTTGATCCCTGGGAAACTGGTTTTGACCAGGGGGTCGATATCCCCCCCAGGGGGTGCCGCCCTGGTCTCTTCTCCGACCAGGTAGCGGTACAAGGGGATGCGTCCCCGGGGCCCCGAGCGGCCACTGTCACATTCCCCCCTTCGCTCCGTGACAGTGGTGTCCCACCTTTCCGCCTCCAAATCCCAATGCCTGCCCTTCCTTACCAAACCTCCTCCCCAAACGCCCCTCCTTTCCGATGGTCAAGGACGACGGTGGTGATGTCCACCCCACCACCGCCCTCCTGACAGGCGACCTATCCTCCCCGACCCCGTCTGCCAACGCTGCTGTGTGCGCGAGGCGACGGGAAAAGGGGAGGAAGGAGAGGGGGGAGGGGTGTTGGCGCAGGAGCAATCCTTCGCAGCCTCCCCCTCCCCCATCGCGAAGCCCCCCCCCCGCCGCTGACGCTGCCGATTGCGCGAGGCGGTGGGGGGGGCGGGGTGGAAGAAGAGGGGGGAGGGGTGTTGGCGCAGGAGCAATCCTTCGCAGCCTCCCCCTCCCCCTGCCGCGAAGCCCCCCCCGCCGCTGACGCTGCTACGAGCGCGAGGTGGCGGAGGGGGAGAAAGGAGAGGGAGGGGTGATGGCGCAGGAGAAATCCTCCGCAGCCTCCCCCTCCCCCCCATCGCGAAGACACTCCCCCCCGCCGCTGACGCTGCTGAGTGCGCGAGGCGGCGGGGAGGAGGA